>CM076662.1:9540897-9566129 GCA_038496675.1 Rachycentron canadum
CCCCAGCCCTCCCCCTCCCACCCACCCCCCCGTTTGAATGGGGGCGCTGGAGCCGTCTGCCTGTCACCGCTTGCCTCTTTGTTCAAACTGAATCTGCTTCTCTCCCTTAGCGTAGCTGCCGGCGAGGAGGGGGACGGAGGGAGCACCTTGCTGTGCGTGTGTGTGTGCGCGTGTGCATCTATTCCGACATCAGTGTGTGTGGATGAACGGCGCATAAGGCAGCTGCTCAGTGAGGAGGCGATAAGGCTGAGGACGGAGTGTAAACTCCAAGACGTGGAGCGCTTGTGCAGACGCTCGCCCCGGTCTCTCTCCTGCCTCTGCAAAGTGCTGTTTCACCCTTGTTTCGTCGCTCGCCGTCTCTGCACCCTCTGGGAGCTTTGGAGAGCACCTGCACTGAGGCGCAAAGCTTTTGCCCACATTCCATTAAGACGCACCGCGCTTTGTCAAGGTAAGAGTGAAAGCCTGAAGACGCTTCGTTCGCAGGCTTTATGAAGGCAATCATTTGGTCAGTGTGTCACGTCTCAAGTCACCGGGTGGCAGGAGGCTCCAGAGCCCGCTCAGCTGCTGCTCTCAGTGCGACAATTTTCAATCTTGTTTTCCATTTGGAAAAAAAACAAAACGAAAAAAAAAAAAAAAAAAAGACAAAAAAACCCAAAAACGCACTTTTGGTGAAACTGGAGCAAAAAAGGGCCAAGTCAAATTTTTCACTTTGCTTTTCCACATTACCCGTCCATGCAATATGCAAAATCAAATTACATGCATATATTAGTGTGAGTAATAAGTATTTCATGTGGACCAATCAGTGCCTTCCTACACACGATCACAGCCTCAGCTTCACACAAATCGCACCCGTTTGGGATATCTTTAATTATTTACCGGTCAAAGCTTTTAATATTGGTCTATATTTACGACCCATGTAGGGACATGCATAAATCATCAACTTGCCAAGTAACCTTGTTAGTGTGTCCTTTGTATCTCAAGAGATCTTGTCTTCATATCACCAGTAACTTTCTGCTTTGGTCGCATAGGCGCACATCTTCCAAACCGTCTTTTACAGATGCCAAAATTAAAAGAAATCGGGGGAGGGGGGCTGCCTTCTGTCGAGTGATGCAATTGTGGAAGCAGATCTGAACACTTGAACAGGTGTTTGTGAAATCTATTATGTAAATCAGAGTCCTTTGGTGAACAAACAACATGTGTTGAATAACTGCCAAAATCAGATCCACCTCCAGAGCTGTCACCTGGGCATGGCATTAAAGATACTGCTGGAATATCAGTGATCACTGTGTGTGCCGCTTGCTTCACACTAACTTTGCTTTGGTCCAATAAAATGAGAGAAAAAAGTGACCTGATGAAGGTAAAATGAGTGATGGCCTGTTGCCAAACCCGTGAACAGATCTCTGAAAGTGTTATATTGATGACTGCCTGCTCTGTAAACAAACACTGGTATGTACAAATCACAGTGAAGGAGGAGAACAGTTTGGGTCACCTTGACAAATGGGCTGTATTGTCTGAGAATATGAGAGCCCCCGCAGCCCAATAAAGCCCATTCTGTTACCATTCACTGTTCCAGTCTAGAGGAGTTCAAGTCTTTTCTTCTCTGGCCTTGTTAGTGCGCCCACTACCAGCTGTGTGTCAGAGCCATAAAGCAGGACAAGGTTAACTAGGCAACGCTGCGTTATAGACGAGCCTGAGTTGAGGAAAGAGGGAATGTATGTCTGTGGGAGATAACAGGAAGTATAGTGCCTGTGGGATGAGTTGAGAGGAGAATGGTGGGGAATGAGGCTAAGAGACCCAGCTGAAAGTTTACAACATGCATTTTTCATTCTGTCCGGATGTGTCTGTGTGTGTGTGTGTGTGTGTGTGTGTGTGTGTGTGTGTGTGTGTGTGTGTGTGTGTGTATGAGTGTGTTGTTTGAAAGGGCCATGTGGGCATCCATGTGTCCTGGCATGCATACAGCAGTTGTGTTTGTGCCTTCCCCTGTGTATGTAGATGACTGCACTTATACGAGCCAAGGGATCAGACAGCAGTGCTGTGAGGAACAGAAGAGTCTGATTCTAAAATAGAGTACGAGCTCGGTTCAGCTGCTTCGCTGACTGTTGCTGCACACTTTGCACTCAGTCAGCCTCAGTCTTGTTTATCATGTCTGGCTGTGAGCCGTCTGCAATTCAAGGAGTCACTTTGCATCAGTGGAGGATGGAAAAAGAGTCATGTGAGATGCCTTTTAAAGAGATGAAATACTGTAGAGCTGGAGGAACTGGTCAATTAATCAATTAGTCAGTTAATCAAGGACTGGTCAGTTACTCAATAGAAAATTTTAACTCATTGTTCAAGACAAAATACCAAACATACTTTCATACCTCTAAATGTGAGGATCTGCTGCTTTCTTTGTCTGATAATAGTAAACTGAGTATTTTCTGGTATAGTTGGATAAAATTGCAATTCTATTAAACTTTTTTAATTGATTTTAACAACAATACAACAATACTTTTATCAATAATGAAGATTATTTAAAATGATCAGCAAGTGTTGTGATAATCAATTCATTATTTGAGTTATTTTCAAGCAAAAGGGCCAATGAGCCTCTCAAATGTGAAAATTAGCTGTTTTCTCTGTCACATCATCAGAATATCTTTTGGATTTTGATTTGATCATTTGATAGACTCATTTGTAGATTAATCAATCATTACATTAATTATTAGCGGCAGCTCTAAAATACAATAGCCTGATTTTCAGAATGAAATTAATCGGAGGAGACAGTTTATCCCTGCTGGTCATAAATGTGCTGTTTTTTTTCCCTCCAGTTTCCTGGTTTGAATGCATTGGAAGGGCTTGTTGATGGTGTATTGTCAGTAGAAGCCAGGGATAACTCTCAGGCAGGGTTTGATATTATTCTCTATGATATGAAAGAGCCCATTCTGATATGTCACTTTGGTGATTATGGGGTGCATTCCCTCCTTATATGGTGTTAATAACTAACAGAATGACACTATATAAATGCAAATCAGTGCCTACTCTTTCTTATTGAGGCCTAAGGTATGATCAAAAAAAGCTCCACCTCTGAGAGCCACAGGCTTGTTTCTTTATGGTTATGTCGCCCTGAAATTGGGATGATTTTGTTTAGATCTAATGGGTAGTGTTGTTCATAGCAGCAAATTTCTCAAACTCTGTTTTTCTTAGCTTCAACTGCAGTTCATGAAACAACAGATCAAACTGTGAACTAGACTGTGAAGTAAAGTGAGAGTTTTATGATCTCTTTGAACTTTTGTGGTCTGTTTACAGCCAGAAGGGGAGTAGACTTAAGACTAAAAATGACTTTACAGTGACTGGAGGAAAAACTGTCCATGTTTTCAGCACTGGACAGCTCCCAAATCTCAGACCTGAACGATCCGACCATGAGCATTTGTCAGTTATTAAAAGAGCAGTTTGTGTTTTGAGCTGCTGGATTTGGACGTAATGTTGAACTCTGTCTCCATCTCTCCCTGGAATATTTAAACCCTCTGGTTGAGTGGTTCCCCAGCCGCCAAACCCCAAAAGGGATTGGACAAACCAATCCATCAATCAACTTCAGTCTTTAGCCTGGGAGGGACTAAAGCAGCCCACCAGGCCAATCACTACAAGCGTAGATGAGACCACAGCTGAACAGCTCACCCACACAAAGAGAGAAAGGTCCCTCTCTTTGTCTTTGGCCAGGGGGCTCTTCTCTAACATAGTGACTGGTGCAAGACAAATGTTTGGCTTTACAGTTGGATAAAAAGGTCTATAAAGCAGCACCAAAGTTTCATTTTGACTAGGCAATGTAGAAATGAAAGATTTGTCACTTTCAAAGAGGCAGTTAGACATAAAAGTCATTGCAGTTGTGTTATTTTTTCCCCTTGTACTAACTAAACTAAAAAAAAAAAAAAAAAAAATCCTCTCAGCTATTATGTCTTGTTAGGGTTAGGGTCTAATTGTTAACTGCTGATATGAAAATGAGGAAGGCTTCTGTCTAACCAGGCATTGGTAATATTGATAAAACACTTGAAGGACAGAGCTCTTTTTTCAATACCTAGTTCCTAGTCCTCAGACTCAGTACATTGTCAAAGAAGAGGAACTCCTGGATGAAGTCCCAGCAGTGTGTCTATGTTTGTGCCTATTATTTCATCCTGAGGCTAAAACATGACCTCATGGCCTTTATGGTGGCTAGCTGATCGAAGACAAACAGTGTGTGTGGAGCTGTGGATATAATATACTCAAGATGATAACTGCATCTCACACACCTGATCCTTTATTGGCTTTGTTACCAAGACCCACCCTCTGAACCTTAACCTTTGACCTCTACACCGCTTGTGTGGTGGCCACTTAAAATCATAACACCCCCCACCCCCCCCACTCCCTTCATATTGCTATTTACTTACAATACAACTCATCCTAATAGTTTTAATGGAACATGTTCTGCAAAGCTGCTGTAATCAATATTGTGATTATAATAATGAAATACAAAATAAAAATTACCACATGTAGCCAAATGTGAAATTAATAGTGTTGAAACCCACAGATAATTGTCATTCACCTCAACAGCTCATTGTTTTGGTTTTCATGTCTTTGCTATTTTCATTCACTCTATTTGCTCTCAGTGTTCAGTAAAATAAACTCTGACATGCCTGACCAGCACCAAACAGGAGGCAGTTAACAACTAGCTCTGGGGAGCTGATTGTAAAGTGTAAAACATTTGTCTTAGCAGTAACACCAGTGGTAAGCTAAAGGGCTTGCAGAGATAACACTTTTTCTCCCAGGATGACTGTGCACATGGCCGATCAATGATGTGCTCACTCCATTTGGCCAGTGGGTCTTCAAGTCACTGAAAACGTTGGCGTAAATTTCCAAAAAAGACATTTTTTGGAATAAGTGGCCACATATGATGAATAAACACTCACATTCTCACAGAGAATGAAGTGATATGATAACAGTCAAAGGACCAAATATGTAAGAGATTTGAGCCTGGACTGATGGTCAATAACACAGAATCAAGCTCTTATTTTGGTACTTTGGCAATTTGCATAGTAGCCAAACACTTAATTTTACCAACATTTCAATTTAGTTTTAACACTTAGGTTTAAATTTAACATTTAACAACATTACAAGCTGTCTTTAAGTGACTTTAAAAAACTCCATCATCTGGTAAAGAACACAGTGATGCATTTAGCAGCTAAAGAGCCAGATATTTCCTTCTGGAGTGAATATTCTAGTTACATTCATCAGGTGTCCAGAAATATGACATGAAAAATAAACAAGATACTCATTGACTGAATGTTTAAATTAGCCGGTGTTCTATATCTTCGCAACATCTACTTCAGACGTTATGATCTGTCACTGCTGTGCTAACAGCTTGTCACACTGCCTCCGTGTGGCAAAAATGACAAATTAAAGCAGGTTTAAAAGAGATTTTTGACAGTATTTGGTTTGTGGTTTTCAGATACACTTCATTGCATGGAAAAAATATGAGATACTCAAAATTATGAAGTAGTACTTCAAAATTATGATGTTTTAGTCATAATAATGAGTAGTCCAAAAATGTAGTATCTCAAAACTGAAGTGTTAACTTTTCATCCACTTTTTCATTTTTAAAAAAATCAGGCCTAGGATAATATTTTATACACTATTTATTTTTTGCAAAATTTTTTATGCTAAATTAATCAGCTTCATTTCTGTGTGCAATCATTCTTTAAGTTAAATAAAATAGTTTTAACTAAAAACTAAAATGATGCCACTGTAATTTGATCCTTTATGGTGCATTACAGAAACGAGAGATGATTGATTCTAGAGAGTTTGCTGTGTGGTTTCCATTTCCTCTAAAAGCTATGTTACAATACTCACTCTTCTCACACAGTTAGCAGCGCCTCCTCATATGTTATTCAAATTTAAATTGATTTTTTTGTCAAACGCAGTTAGCTGAATCTCGCATAGTTAAACCTACACCTTTTCACATGCATGCACAACAAAAATACACATATGGTGATGGCAGAAAGAGGATGAGGATGAAGAGGTGGAGAGGGAAAATGAGCATATCTGAGATCATCTGCTGCAGGTCTGTTGAGTGTAGCTCTGCAGCAGCTAAACAGCTCTAAAGGCAGGTCGGAAACAGATGGATGTTAGAGGAGCTGTCAATCTCTCTCAGGTATGAACAAATCATTGGTGATACATGCATTAAACATCAGTATATTTCCTGTTGGATACCTGTGTACAGTACTGAATAATTAATGAAAAGAACACCAACAGTGCCTATAACCTACTTATAACTCCTCTCTGTCCCTTTTTTACTCCACTTGTCTGGTAGGGTCTTTCAGAGAAATCTACGTTGCCTCCTCTCTGTGCTTTTCTGCACACACAGGTTGTGCCAAATTTTAACTTGGCCTCTAAGCGTGTTATCGAGCTGGTTTAAGTAACCCTGTCCCTGTGCCCAGTGGAATCAATGGTTTCAGTGTGAGAGGATGGGGTGTGTAATCTTGAATCGGAGGGAGCAGCCGCTTTCCAAAGTCCTCTCGCCATCTGAAGCCCAGGCCAAAACTGCATGAGTCATTAGTTGCTTTGAGTGATTAGTCACCACACAGGCTCACTCAACACAAAGACTATCTGTGTGTTTATGTGCAAGGAAGTTAGTATCTGATTCAGCTCAGTTCACTCTCCTTCTGCAGTGTTCTTTTTTTTTTTTATTTCTTGAGCAATTAAATGTTGATGCATGCTGGTTTAATGCCTTTTTTATGGCACCAAATTATGACTGCAACATACTATGACTGTATTCTTTCTTCTCTTTACTATTCATTAATGAAGATGGCCTCTTTTAAAGCAGAAGTTCAAATTTCAGCCCCACATCTATTCAGGATGGACTGGTTGCAGCCTTTTTCTTGTAAACAACAAATTAAGAAGAATCATATAGCCTCCAATGCAGCTTTTCTGTGGCACTTTCATCGTGGTAGTGTATTATTGTCACAGTGATGATAAAATGACCTTCCTTTCATTCCTCTTCCCTCATCCTCTTCCTCTCCCAGCTCACCACTTTGTCTGTCACTCATCTGGAGCTGTTATTCTGCTGTTCACTCTGCCACTCTCTCCAGAGGTAATAGTTTTGTGAAACATTATTAAAAAAAACGGGTAGGAGAGGAATCACCTTCTCCTGTCAGGTCCCAGTCTGGGGAAACAAGACTGACAGTTTAACCCCTTACTGTAAAGCTTACACAGCTTCTGTCCTATATCCTCTGAACTTCATATTTTTAGACCTTAATTCTTTTGCTTCTTCTTGTCATCACGCTGGTGAGCAAAGAAGAGTTTTGTACTTAATATAAAAATTTGATGATCAAAAATTAATTTCCTCATCAGAAAAGCAGAAGAACAATATTCAGTCAAATGCCAAACAGAGAAGGAAAACAAATGATTTTCCGTGAAAAGAAAATTATAGTATATAAATAACATCTCACGAGTTTTAGTCTTTCCAGAGGCAAAATCACTGAAACTGTAAGTAATGGATCCAACTGTTTGTTTATCTGCTTAAACATATGTAAACATTAAAAAAAGACAATTGTAGAATAAGTCGCTGCTATGAGTTACTGCTAAAAACAGGAGACATCCACAGTGTTGAAACAAAAACGCCAGTGTTAGACTAATGTTAGAGGATCTATTCTGATCTGCATTTGGTTTGGGAAAGTTTACACCACAGTAACTCTGCCAGTTATTACTTGAGTTATTTTTATGACAAATAAATTACACTTTAATTTACAATGCAGCCTTATAAAACTAGGGCTCCCCTGCTACAGGAGAATAATGCTGCTCCTGTTCCTCCTGGTTATCTACACGGTTTACCAACTAGCGTAGATACTGACAGGTTTTATTTCGAGCTAAATAACTACTTTTAGCATACTATGTGTGTACTGTAGCCATCAAGTGCAGATTTGGGACTCTATGTGTTTAAAATAACATTAAAAAAGTCATTCGCCTAACCATAAACTAGCTAGTTACAATGTTGGCATAAAAAAATGTTGAAAAAACAAACTCATCTGTTGCCTGTTAAAAAAGAGAAGTTTTCTGAGAAGTTAGAGTGGTACATCTGACTTCATTATTGTAAACTAATGTACACGTGTCACACAAGAGCAGAAAGCCTGACAGGCATAACAACAGTAATTTATACACGAAGGTTATTTGTTGTCTTGCAGAATGTGAAGGGTTCACTGAACTTGAACACCTTGACATTTAAGAGAGGCTATGTGCCAGTGTTTGTACTTGTTGTTGTGGTGATGTGCATGTTTTAGTGTACTAGGTTTATGTTTTGTGAATAAAAAAGGCAGGAGATTTTACATTGGCTGTGCTATTACAGTGGTATTTGTGCATATGCCTGTGTCATTAATCAACATGGGCCCCAACCTGGCCTGATTAAAGAAACCATTACAGTCACTCACACACACACACACGCACACACGTGTGTGCGTGTGTGCACAGCTAAAAGCTGTCATGCTGTGCTCACAACCACAACAGCAGATGAGATGACATGTTCCACACTTTTCATGCGTTGTATTCAAGCAATTTTCCCACCAAATGCAGAACTGAAGGAGATTTGGGTCGAGGGGCCCGTCTTGCCTGCGTCATGATGATCATGAGGCCGGTTGGTCTCCTGCTTCAACAGATTGACAGCTTAGTGCTGAACCCTAATGTAGGTCTGCCAGCCTTGTCTGCTAGCTCTCTTTGGATCTCTGTCGCTCCACTCGCGGGCCCTTACAATGAGCTGAGAATGCGTCCTATTCAGACTACATTGTGAAAATGTGTCAGATGGACATCCACATTGAAGTCCACTGAAGCATTTTAGAGACTTCTGGCTGAAGACACAACTGTGCCTGTGAAAGTGAAGAGAGGCGATTTAGAGGGAGGCGTTCACAACATCTGATGTCTCGTCCTGAACAAAAGGTGGCACTGGTTAGTATGCAGCTGGTTTGATTGGAAAGCCAGTGCACTGTATCTTGTAAATCCCCTCTGGTAAAACTTTGAATGGCTGCTGTCTATAGGAACACAGTTTGTATGTTGTATTGCATCCATAGAGACGTCCATACGCTGAGCTCTGAATTCTGTTGCTGTGGATAGTGGTTGTTGGGCCCCTGCCAGTCCCAGGCACTCAGATACAACACCCTCTAATACACTCTGCTTGCAAGACTGGGCAAACTCCTCTGTGTCATGACCCTCTCCAAACCTTTAGAAATCGCTTGTCACCCACCCAGCCAGCTCAACCAATACTGCAGGCCTTCAATATGCAAAGAGTCCAACGGCTCAACCCCAATCTGTCACAGCCCATCACAAGGTCCTAACCCACCTTTATGGTGTGATGTCTCAAAGTGTGTGGCACAGTGGGGTCTCACCCTCACCAGAATCCCCTTTCTTCAAAAAGTCTAAGGCCGATTTGGTTGCCCACTATTAAAAATCACACAACAAATTGTCGTTTAATGACAGTATTATTTGGAAAATTTTACTGAGCTTTCACATGGTTGGAGAAGAGAGCCACCATTATTCCTGTAATTTATAAAGGGTTGAGGTGGTGTTGCATAATCTTCTTTTTGAGCATTGGATGCTGTTGGCATGAGTTGCTGTTACCTTGGTGAATGCAAAGAGGCCATTTACTTTCTTGGATTAATTATTTACTTTATGTAACTTAAGTCCTTACAGTCCAAATGTGTTGGAACAATTCCTGCTCAGATTATTTCGTATTCTTTAATTAATAGTCTTTATCAGGCCCCGGTAATGCCTCTGAAGTCAGTAAGGAACAAAGAAGCAATATTTTGTCTACAAATAAATGAATAATTTAGACTTGTTTACGTTGCTTAACTCCCCTTGAAATCAGCATTACTGTAGAAAACAAAGCTGTGTTTACTTCAAACAGCATACTCTCCTATTCATCTCCATTTCATACCAGTACGGAGCAATAAAGCTCCGTCTCAGGCGTCTCTCCATTGAGCTGAGAAGCTTCGGGCCCCAAGCCAAATCCTCTGGCAAAGTCAGCAGCTCGTTTCTGATGTGTGGTAGGATTTCCTCTATGTTGTGCAATAGGAATGCACCAGAATAATTTTTTACTGCAGTATACTGGAAGTTAATCCCATTTTATTCTTTGGAGAATGACCATTTGGATGTTATCAAAAATCAAATCCAGTTTCCTTCATCAGACATAAGACAAAATCAGACTTTACAACATGTGATAGCCTATTTTAGCCTATTTTAGCCAGGTGCTAGACCATGGTCTGATACCATTATAAACAGCTGGACCTTCAGTAGTTGAGTAGGTCCTGTATGAAAAATATAAGTAGCTGTCAACAAAAGCATCTGCCAAATTATAAATGGAGATGTCTTGCCCTCCTGTCCTTTTATTTTATTTTTTTCAAAAAAATGCTCATTCAATCGAGTTCAAACTTGGTGCATGTATTACTGAGGACCTGAGGAATTGCTGCAACAATTGTGATGGTTTTTAGATTTAGGGGTTCTCAAGAAACTCAAAAAGAAAAACAAGACTCATCATTGTATAATTTCTGTTTCTTTTAACAGGCACGTATGAGTGAGAAAATGGCTTGAATTAACATTACACGCTGTTGTTACAGTCTGTAAATCGTGTTAAATATTTTATGTGCTGATACGGAATATTTGAAATGATCACATGCCAATTTATTAAGTGCACCTATATAAAACTAATGCAGTAAAATAAACAGGCTGGCAATAAACCCTCCCTTCATGAAGAATATTATGATGAGTATTTATTGACTCTTTAAGTGTTGATTTATTCATTTATTATTCATCTAGAGGCTGTAATTTGCTTCACAGTCTGTGTGGAGTTTGCATGTCTCCTTGTTTTTGTGGGTTATTGCTGTGTGCTTCGATTTCCTGCCACAGGGAACAAAAATGTGCATTTAAAGGTGCATTAAAGACAAGACACTTCTTGTAGTGGTAATTTTATTTTTTCTGTTATATTATTAGATCTAATATTGGATAAAATTCATCAGGCAGAAGTTATCTCATGTTAGGAAAAAAAGGTATGACAAATTCTGGAAAATATAAAAGCAGATTGACAACATGTGGGGAGGGATTTTCTTTTAATAAATAATAATCTTGTTTGTGATACTTCATAGCCATTTGGGGCAGTTGGTGGATTTTATAGGTGTGGCTATTAGGGAGTTGGATACAATGCAGGGACTAATAGTCACAATGCAGGGAAGCCATTGCAACAATGGATAAATGAGAGAAAAAGCCAAAGAAAGAATGAGTTGTTTTCCCATTCACAAAGCTTGAGAAGGTCTGCATTAGTTTTCCATGCTGCTCTAACACCTGTTGTGATGGTAACCTCAACTTGTGAGCTCATTAAGATGAGTGGCATGAATGTGAGTCTGTGTAAACATCACCAGCAGAGTTAGGAAGTAACAGTAGCCTACATTTCATTTCTACTAGGTGAAAACCTTTTGCCTCAATTTTTAGCTTCTAACCAAGACACAAAGTTTTGTTTGTATCACACTTAGGCAGATTTGAGTTGGTCTAATTAGCTTCACTAAGTGAACACCAAACTGCTTTATCTGACAGAAAAATGAACAGCATTCACACTTTTCATCTCTTCTTCTCATTCACCCGTTCACACTCACCAGTCGCTGTATGCTTCTTGCAGAGCACTGGCCTAACTACAGGGAGCAATTTTTAGGTCGAATGAAACTATGATATTAATAATAATATAATAATTAATTAATATACAGACAATATGTAACATCTAAATATCTATGCTACAGTAAAAAGTTTGTTTTCAAGATGGAAAGTATGCATATTAATGCATGTGGTGATAACACCGCATACAGATGTGATGATGCACAAACGTATCATCACATTGCATAAATATGGACAAAAACGTGATTCACAGTCTTAATATGCTTGCATGTGATAGAGGAACTGATAATATTCTCTGTAAGCTGCAAATACAATGTTTGCACCATTTACAGTTTAAAAAATATAATAATAATATTCACTTGACTGTCCAAACTGTGTCACAAAATCATAACATTTAAAAGTAATTATTCATATCCAGTATAAGTAAATTTGATCTAAAGATGGTTTGCTTTCTCTTGTTACTACTTGTTCATCCTCTCTTCTTGATCCTGTCTCACTGCTCTCCTCTCTGTTTTGTCTGTCTGTCTCTCTCTCTCTCTCTCTGCAGGTCCATGATGGTGCTGACTCGGTGTGCAGCTGGGTGGCAGATCCTCTTTGCTCTAATGCTGCTGCTCCATTTAGGCTTGGGTGAGTTCCTACCTCCGCTCTTTCTTTCCTTCAACCACCTTATCTTCCAAGTGCTGCTGAAACTAATCAGCAGTTTTGGATACAAAGGAACAATGGTCAAAATGTGTCCATACACAGGATGTTCAGTTAAAGAAAGAAAACAGATGACAGGAGGGATGGGAGGAAGCAAGGCAGGAAGAGGGAGCAGCTGGACCAGAATACAGGAAAGGAGTTACCACATTAATTTTTCCATAGGCATAATTACACAAGACAGGTCTGTACTCATTTGAGTGTTGTAAGTGAAAGCTGACATGCTGAGGATGTTTGCAGACATGCTCGGTGGGATTGAGCTGGAACACCTCCAAACCCATTTGTGCAAGTTTAGTCGACCATCTGTTCCATTACAACTATGCGTAAAATTCACAATTATGTGAACAAAAAGACAAAACATGTCAGAGCTACAAGCCTCTGGTGGATAGTATCGCAGGTTTGAGGTCACACATGCAGCCTGCTCATTGCCTGCACTAAAGATAAGTTGATCTCTTAATTACTTCTACTGCAATTGGCATGCATAGTGGAAGCTGGTCAGCCTGGATTTTCATTAAAAGAACTGCATCTCTCATTTCCAACATTAAAACATAACCTCACTGGTCATTAAACTAACAGGAGAAAGTTTTTATTGCACAATCCAGGATCCAAAAGTAAACAATTCCCCCACTACTAAAATAAAAATGGGATTGGAACCTGCTGTTTCCTTCAACTACTGACCTTTAAACTGCTGTGTCAATAATTTGGGTTCCCACAAAGTTGCCTTTGAATAGTCAATAAAGCACCAAATTATAAAGCATGTATTTTTACCACAGCAACTCTTACTGATTGTATCAAGACAGTGAATCTGTAGATTGTAGATTCAATCCAGTTTAAGAGAAAACAGTGAAACCCTGTTTGCAGTTTATCTGTAATCCCAACAGCTCAGTGGACTCTGGAGGAGGACTGACAGGAATGAGAGATGACATCTGTTAATGACAGAGAGTGTCCTTTCATGTCACTTCCAGCTCTCCGCTCCTCTTTTTAGGCTGTTTTTCTTTTGTCCCATCTGTCACCACCATGTTACAGGCAGGGTACACTTATCATTCAAAGTCCCTCAATTTCCACCATTTAGTTTCTTGGACTCCCTCTCTCGCGCTCTCCCTCTCTCCCTTTTCCCTTTCTTTATATCTCACTTTCTCCCTCTCTCATTCCTGCTCACCTTCATCTTGTTCTGGCTCTCATGCTTTTCCCAGGTATTTGTGATTCTGTGATTACATCTGATTTGGGGGGAAGGCAACAGCGGTGTTCTTCAGCACTGAGAGATGCTCTCAGGGGGTTCACCTTGTGAAAGCCGTCCAATCTAAATGCAGATGGAAATATCTTTCGGGGATTCAGTTCCACCAAGTGCAGTATTCCAAAGGAGGCCTTTTTCTTTTTTTCTTTTTTTTTATACATCTTCTCTTGTTATATTTGTATTAGTTCTCTTCAAATTGGTGTATTTGACTAACAGTGACATTTTGAATAGAGAAGAAAAGTAAACAAATGCAAAAATCCTGAGAACAAATTTCTTCTATTTTCTTTTAAGCTCATTAAATCTTTATAGTGACGCCATCTGCCTTTCTGTTGGTTTGTTGACAGACACTGTAGCACATTACACAACACATTACTCCTTAATTTTATGTGCAGAAATGAGCAGTCAAAAGTAAATTAAAGTTCACAGTTTATAGTTAGAAAAAGTAATTTCTGTTGAAGTAAAACACAATTCCAACCACCTATAAAATAAAATAAAATGAAATAAAGGAAGTCTGTGTTTTACAGTAACATCCACAGAGGATAAAACAGAAAAGATGTAGCTAAGAATTGGTTGGTTGGTTGGAGGATAATGTCTTAGTAGGTGATCCTGTTGTCATGGTTACATTGAACCCGTATATCCTGGCAACCAGACTGAGTGAGTTGCTGATATTAATCTGCAGAACCATGAATCTAATTCTTACAGCGACATCCCCTTTACACTGATGCTTCTTTGGCATAAACTAACTCACAAATTAGTCCGAGTGACAGTTGAAGTCACTCATGTGAATGGTGAGAAAAATTTAAATAATTAGGTTGGAGGCAGTGAGGTACTGTGTTGACTGGTGTGTGTATTTTTCAGCTGAAGTGCACAGGTGTATGTGAGTGCCTGTGTTTTTGCTCCTTTGCTAGAGTCTGAAACAGCAAGTTATTAAAGTATTCAGAACAAGTAGTCAGACCCTTTACCATGATGTCTTACCTTTGATTAATTCAATTGATTGGACATGATTTGGAAAGACACACACTTGTCTGTAGAAGATCTTGCAGTGGACAATACGTATCCAATCAAAATAAAAGCCATGAGGAGGAAGGTGCTGCCTGTCGACCCTAGAGATAGGTCTGTGTTGAGGCACAGTATCTGGAAAAAGCAACAAAAAATTCTGCTGTATTGAAGGTTCCCAAGAGCACACCATAATTCTTATATATCACATTATACTTGTCTGAGCTGCCCCTGCATGTCATTTAGCCCATTTTGCCCATGTAAATAGTCAACGGAGTCGCTAGGCTCAAAGTTCACACTATAGGGAATAACCAAGGCAATACCCAATATACTAATTTGTATGAAATGCCTCATTGGGGGTCCAGACAATACTCTCTAGACCCATTGACACCAGTACATGCCTCAGTGCTGCCCACTTGCAAGCTAGACACCCCCTGCAACCTTGGTACGCCCCCACACAAACACTCACAGCATACAGTTACTTAAAATGAAGGGCTTCTGTAATTTTGTAGCCATGCCAAGAGGACACCATGTATTCAACTGCCTGGAAAAGGCAATTTTTTCACCATTCACATTCACAGCTCCATAGGTCCACACATTTTATTGCAAGCTTGGTGGAGTTAACTGGGGTTTCAGTTATTGGGTGATATTTGTTAATGTATCTCTTTGCTTGACAAACAGGATAGAGCATATAGTAGGTCAGATCCATTACTTTCTCCTTGAGATGGCAAAAATCAAAATGGCAACAGCTAAATTATTAACTTGAAGCTTCAAACACAAAAGCAAAACAAAAAAATCAGAAAGACTTATATATATAACAGAAGTTATATATATAAATATACATATATATAAATAAAAGTATTACAAATTATAAATATTGTCATGTGGAGTCTATTGAAGAATGTTGAGTGACTGGATTTGCAGCACTAGTCTCCACATTTCTGCCCCCCCCCCAATGGACTTAAAATGGCCATAACATGTTCCCTTTTGATAGAAGATTCCAACAACCAGATCTCTTCCTGGAGCTGCCTGGCCAAACATAGTAATCAGGGGAATCTGTGAAAGTTTGAAAAGATTCTCTGGCCTGATTAAAGTAAGATTGAACTGTTTGGCTTCAGTTCTAAGTGTTTGAAGTGAAGGAAACCAGGCACGGTACTCCACCTGCCCAATGCCATCCCCATGGTGTAGCATAGCGGTAGCAGCATCATGCTGTAGGGAGATTTTTCATCAGCAGGGGCATGGGGACTAGTCAGGGTTGAGAGAAAGCTAAATGGAGCAAAGTACAGAAATATTCCTAATCAAGTCTTGGTCCAGAGTGCTCAGGACCTTAGACTAGGCCAAAGCTTCACCTTGTAACAGGACAATGACCTAAAGCACACAGCTGAGTCCATGCAGGAGTGGCTTAAAGACAACTGAACGTCCTTGAGTGGCTCAGCCTGAGGCCTGAGTCAAACCCAATCAAACATCTGTGAAACGCCCTGAGAATGGGTCCCCACCGATCGGCCCCAGCCAACCTGATGCAGCTTGAAAGGATCTGCAGGGAAGACTGGCACATCCCCAAATTTGGTGTGCAAAGCTTGTGGCCAAGAAGATTCCAGGCTTCCAGTGTAATCGCTTCCATAGGTGCTTCAAGTAAATGCTGAATAAATGGTCACATCCACAAATTTACAGAAAAACAAAATCTGTTTTATTGTGATATTTTAGCACATGGCTACAATATAACAAAATGTGAAAAAGTGAAGGGGTCTGAATACTTTCTGAATACATTGCATTTAATCACATAATCCAATTATGTTCTATTGTCTTGTTGTTCCTCTTTTGGTGAAGCCTCCTCCATTGTGAACATGCGTAGGATCATCCATCCTACAGTACAACAAACACTGGCAGGCAAAGCCATCCTCCCCTGTGTCTTCACCCTCCAGACCAGCTCCTCCAGCCAGTCTCCCCACATCATCTGGACCAGGCTCCCAGTCAGAGGACAGGGTGCTACACAGGAGCAGATTGTGCTTTCAGCTAAAGGTAAAACAAAGATGTAGTCTGATTCAGCTGTGGTATGAAACAATTTAACAAGTTGGCAACAGCGGCTCCCGAAATTAAAATTATAAACCTCGTCAGTTGCAATTTTCCTCTGTACTTGTACACACTCCAAATCTGTCTGAGTTTCTTCAAAATCAAGGCTACCTGCAGATGAAATTAATGTATTGAGGGCCCCTTTGTAGTTTTTGTATCTTTTAGTTGATTGTTTTGGCGCCAAACTGCAGACATGAGATTAGCAACCTGCAGCTGAACAAAGTTGAAGCTTTTCACAGTTAAAAAGCCATATGTTTCCCCATCAATAACTAAGACCAAAAACTAGCTAAGGTAATGAACATTTGACTTACATATTTCAGAGGAGCAGAAGCAACGCTAATCCCTACTCCTGGATGTGTAATTTGTAATTTAGCTTTGCTAAAAGACTAACATAACAACTTAAAAGGTGATCACAGATTGTTTGTGAATTTCCAAAAAATTATGAATCTGAATAAACCTGAAGGCTTCCGAAATAAAACTATGACAAAGATCTTGACAAGCCAACCAAAGCAGCTCTTACAGTTAAAATGAGATAAAGTAAAAAGGTTTTCCCAGATTTATGCAAAATGGAAATTGGTATTTATGCAGGGCTCCTTAAAGTTTATGTTCTATCTGTAAAATCTGCAGGATGCCAGTAGACATTTGTGATGAAGAAACCTGTTTCTCTTTGCCAAAGGTGATGTAATCAAGGTGAATAAGGCTTTCAGTGGACGTGTCATGCTGCCAGGATACACTGCCAATCCCCTGAATGCTACCATGGAGATCTCCAGTCTCCGTACCAACGACTCAGGCACTTACCAGTGTCAGGTTGTCATGGGTAACGACTATGAGAGAGACACTGTGCCCCTGGTGGTCTCCGGTAAGTGCAGCAGCCACTGACTGGGATTTCATTGTGAGAAAGGTTTAGTGCCCTATCCCCAAAAAGAAACATTTAAACTGAGCAGAAATGCTGCTGACAGACTGAGCAGCATTAACACAAAAGCCTTTAAAATTCTTCTCCTAACTTAATTGATTTTTGTGTTTTATTGCATCCAAGTGTTATTGTGGTAAAGTAAGATGGATAGTGGCTTCTTTAAAACAGGAGAACAGTCAGTCCCCTTTCAGATTTTTTATTTAATTAAACATTAATAACATTGATTCATTATATCAATATCATAACTTGACTTAATGTAGCTCAGTGTTCCACGTGTTTGTGTTGTTTTTGTTATCTGGCTTTCCACTCTAGTAATTGTGTAATTCTTTTCATTAAAGTGTTTGGTCTGAACACCAATGATAATTTCTCTGTTTGCTCATTTGTAAAATTTTCTGCTGAAACTCACATAGGGGTAGATTGATCTGTTTGTGGCCACAGTAACATGTTCATTGATTACATCCCACTGATTTATTGATTTTAAACTCAGCTGTGTTGGTATATCTCTCTAATAGAAAGAATTGAAAAAGCTTACCTAAACCCCTGTCTCTTTGTCTGTCCATGAAGGTGTGGTGTTTCACTACCAGGCTCCCAGTGCCCGTTACTCCTTTTCATTTGCCGACGCACAGCGGGCCTGCCTGGAAAACTCTGCTCAGATAGCCACGCCGGCCCAGCTGTGGGCAGTGTACTATGACGGCTTTGCCAGCTGTGCAGCCGGCTGGTTGGATGATCAGACCGTCCGGTGAGAAGATGTTCATTAAACCTCAGACCTTTTGCTTTAAAGCAGAGTTGCAATGATTTTTATGATTGATTCATATGAAGCAGAGCTGAAGTTGAATAATCAAAAGAAAAACACTCTCTTACACCATCTTCTCTGCTGGGAGGAATTATTTGGGTAACGTCAACTTGGCTTGGTGAAATTGAAATAGATGTTTCTCTTACTTTAGTTGGAGCCTTATCATTAACGATTTCTCCCATAAAATATCAGAAAAATGCCCACCATAATTTGACCGATCTCAGATTACTCTTGATCATCAGCAAGGACACCAAAATATTGTCACATTTGTGAAGCTAAAAGCAGTGAATATTTGGGCATTTTTTGCTTCAAGGAATAGTTTGATAAATATTTGTATTCACTTTCTACCCAATAGTTTGCCTGCAACAAATAATCAGTTGATTGATTAATCTATTAATTGTTGCAAGTCAGTTTTAAAGATTTTCTATATGCCTGTCGATTCTCTAATATGAACACACTGTCTTGGTATACTGTTCATCTATTCTTGGATCATCTTCTGTTACAATTAATGTTCAGTTCTTTTGTTTTGCCATCTAATCTGCTGAAGGATCGTGTTCTTTTTACCCTCATTGTCTCTTTGCTGTTTATTTTTATTGTAATCTATTCTAATCTCTTGCCCTTTAAAAGGGAACACAAATATGAATTTATTCTGAACTGACATTTAAAGACTTAATGAAAATAAAAGTTTTCATATTTTAGCTGAGATAATGTTCAAACAGTAAAACATCCAGAGGATATCTAAGATATTTATTTCCTATTAGTTGAAAGAAACAAGGTTGACTCCCACATGGTTGTCTCCACAGTTATTCTGTCCAGCTGCCAGAGCTTGGTTGCTATGGACACAAGGAGTACTCTGCTGGAGTGAGGAATTATGGGAAGAAGGACCCGAAAGAGCTGTTTGATGTATACTGTTTTGCAAAAGAACTGGATGGTACAAACACACACACACACACACACACACACACACACACACACACACACACACACACACACACACACACACACACACACACACACACATAAAACACATCAAAAGCCATGACAGCTTTTGGCCTTACATTGATGTTTGCATCATACTCAACTACAATATTAAAAGATAAGTCTTGCAATATTCTTTTTTATTCCAATAAAATACAATAAAGCAACAATTGACTGATCCTGCTTGAAAGTGCAGTCAAAGCTTATTTCAGTGCATCATAGATGAGTCACACCATTGCACCAGGCGACATGTTCCTTCATGAGCATGGTCACTGTAGTCTATTATTGAGCCAGTCCCACAAACACCATCCTGTTGTCCTAAATGCTTACTATTCCAATACTGTGTACATCCACAGCTAAAAGTAGTCCCATACATATGCGTCATTTACTCCTTTTTGAGTTGTGTTTGCTAAAAAAACACAGTGTCCAGCTGTTTTAGCAAAGTATTTAAAATATTTAAAAAAAACTTAACATTCTTTATATTCATTACATGCTTTCATAGACTTATTATGTCATTCAAAGAATGAATGGTTTGGAGCTCAGTGCCACAGAGAGGCAAACAAAAATATAAAATGTCATCAGCCTTATCCTTTAAGCACCAAGTCCGTTACGTAATATTACATGTGGTCTCATAAGTTCTTCTGCGTCTTTACAAACGCCATTGTCATGTCTCCCTCCTCCAGGTGAGGTGTTTCACTCCTCCGTCCCAGGCAGGTTGTCTCTGTCATCAGCTTCAGACCGTTGTGTGTCCCTCGGGGGTCAGCTGGCCACGGTGGGGCAGCTTTATCTGGCCTGGAGAGCTGGCCTGGACAGCTGCGCCCCAGGCTGGCTGTCTGATGGCAGTGTCCGATACCCAGTGACGTGGCCTCGTCCGGATTGTGGAGGGAGCCAGACAGGAGTGTGCACCGTCACACCCAACAGCACAGCTGACAACACCACAGCGCTATATGACGCTTACTGCTATAGAGGTATTGTAAAACATGAGGAAAACCACTGGCTGCTTGTGGAATTGTTTGTGGAAAAAATTGTCAAAAATATAGAGCTAACTCATGATGGATCTATTGTACTATTGCAATAATCGTGGAATGATGTTTCATATAAACGTAATTTCATTGGAGTTTGTAGATCAGAAATAGGCACAGAAATGGATGAATGCACTGATTTAACTTCCATCTTACTCACAAGACAAGTGTTGATGTTGCTGTGAATACTTAATGTAGTAAGAATGAAAATAAATGTCATTGCCACTGTTGTAGCTATGGCAACACTGATTTCTCATCCACATTATCTACCCCACCGCTATGTATCTGCAAAACTGCTGGATTGACAGAAGCAGTAGGAGAGAGAGAGAAAAGAACAGACTGTCTTAAAGTTAAATATCCAGAAGCTCATTTTCAGATTTCTGCAAAATTAAAACAGTAAAACTTTGACACAAACTGGATAAAATCCTTTAGTGACTGCCACAGGACAAGCAAATCTTCAAATCTTCTTCAACTTGTTTCCTAGGTAAAGTGAAGAATACGGGCTCCATCTCTCAGATATACAGCTCCCTGTGGAAGCCCTGGAGCTACCTCACAGGCTCAAGTGATGCTGACTCCACAGGGACAGACAGGCCCGACCTGACTACACAACAAACCGTCACTACCAGAGGTTTTACATTTGTCTATGAGTCCCAAATCTGTAGCACAAACCAGCAGATTAACCAGAGAATCAACCATTTAGTACGTGAACATGGACATTATTGAGTACAAGTATAATATGCACATACGTCCATGCAGGGTCCTCAGATGTTTCACCTTCCAACTGGACAGGATTGGTTGACCTTAAAGAGGAGGCCCCTCTTCACAGTGGTTATGCTTGTGAGTCTGCTAAAAATATTGATGCCTATAAAAAAAGATTGTGTCGATGACATAGATTATCATTCACCCATTTGTCTCCTCAGCCATAGACCCCTGGTCCTCAGAGTCCTCAGAGTCGTATGTGACCCTCCAACTAATCCCAGGACAGAGCTCCTTAGACTGGGGAGAGCTGCTGGAGCCTGGACCTGATTCAGAGGAGTTTCTCCGACCCCCAGTTCACCCAACTCATGCAGAGAAGAAGGTCGGCCTGGTTTTGAGCTTCTATTCTAAGGTTTGAAGCATTGAAAAGTATACCTGAATCAACTAACATCCCACTTTCCACTGTCCATTCACTCTTTGTTTCAGGTGATCTCAAAGATTGTCAAGTCCATTTGGAAGCCTTGGAACTACCTGGTGGGGACTGGAGATGAAGAGGGAACCCAAGCACCAAATGGACAGGCTGGGGAAGAGGCTACAGCTACTTTAAAGACTGATCAAGAGTCAAATCCACCCAGTGCATCATCGCCAGGTGTGTGGATTATTATTGTTTCTAATCACTGAACTGAAAGGCCGATCCAGTGGGATTTAACCCCTGTTTCTCAGTTGGGATGTTGTACAAACAACTTCCTGAAATGTAATTTGTTAGAAAAGCACCAAAGTATACAAGGGGAAGCGTAGTGTTAAGCCAAAGGCCTTTGGTGCCCCTGCATCCGACTTGGAGTCAAACTAAAGCCATGTTGACCTTTCTGTGTAGCTCAGGCTGCCTCTTCTGTTGGGTCCCTAATGAGCTGTGATGGACACCAAGTGTGACCATAAATGAGCTCCAGCTGTTGCAATTGTTTTCCTGACACTGGGATTCAATCTGAATAGTTTATAATGTTTGTTCTTGAAATCTTTGCTTTATCAGTTTTTATTAATAAAAAAATGCCAATGAAATAAATTAAAACTAAATTTGAATTCTTGAACTCCACTAATCACCCTTTTTTCCCCGTTGCTATCATTCTTGATGTTCATACATATGACTTATTTGTCCACTGATTCTTTTTGAAGTTTTTTTTTTTTTTTCCTCCTTTCACTGTTCTCATTTTGGGTGAAAGTAGTGTGGAGTGCATATTCACTCCTTCTTATCTACTAGCACAAATATAAATGCAGAGTTACAATTTTTACCCTCATCTTTTTTTCCCCAATGATATTCTTCACTATCGATAGACTGTGGTTTGATCACTTTGGAGCTGTTAGTTGACTGGGGGGTACAGGAGGGTTGCAGTGAGTGAACATCAGCAGTGTGATGGACGTGCCGGCAAATGCTATGTTATTCTCCAAACCTTGCTCATCACTTAATGCCACTGAATGGCTGTAATTTGTTCTTGTTTTCTATCGAGATTCAATCCATTGTTTGGGGATGGCCCATCACTGATAGCTCAATTTGCTCTGTGTGTGTGTGTGTGTGTGTGTGTGTGTGTGTGTGTGTGTGTGTGTGTGTGTGCACTGCTCCGGCCCTTATGTACGTGATTACTAGATCTGCTGCTGCCCTTTCATTTATATGTGTCATGCTAATGACCACATATCAGTACGTGCTGTACAAGGTGTAAAAAATACACAAGTGGCCTTCCAATTATTTCACTAAATGTAAATGACACAAACCTCATCATCAAATGGCAGAAAATGTCAGCCTTTCTCCAAGAAACCCTTTCAGACATGGACCATATTAAGTAAGGAGGAGCTTTGTGTGGACCATGTGTTCTACTTATCATATAACTCACTAATAAAGCAGGGATTTATCTCTCTTCAGGAGCTGTTTTGAACAGGACGCTTGCATGTCTTGCTTGTGGTTGAACAAAGCCAAATGTAATCCCCTCTGTTATAGATAAAGTTATATCTCGACACCACCACATTCAAATCTGCTGATATGAGTAAAATAATGAGATTATTTTTTATAAAGACTTCTTTAGCTCATAATCTGCTGTTGAGGCTAGAACATCATTTCTTGATAAGAAAGAGTTGCTGAAAAGCAAAAAGTGGATCCATGGAAGCTAATTAGCAGGGAAGACGTCTGAAAAATCATATGTTCTCTCGAGGGAGTACCTCCACCTATAAGCCCAGATGTGTATTCAGATTTCTTTTCTCTCTGTACTTTAAACCTTACCAATATCTGTCATTTTGAAGAAAGATAAACCTCCTGGCATGTGCGGCTCCTACAGCCCCATCAGTCTAATCTGACAGCAGGATGCTCTCAACACTTTGTGCCAGGCAGCTAGAGACTTTACTCCCAGCTCTTGAGCGGACAGGCTTTGTTCATGGACATTCCTCAACCAGCAACATGAGAAGTCTTTTGACTATTGAGCCATTTGCCACTCAGAAGAAACAGAAGGCTGTCACTGGCTGTCTCCTTAGATGCTAAGAAGGCTGTTGGTCGGGTCAAGTGGGGAAAACTGACATACAGGACAGATTTGAGTTTTTACAAGGGTCCTTAAAATATCACTCACCAACAGCTTGTGTCATAACAAATGGTCTAGGTCTTTTTTTTTCTTTTTAATTTTTAAAATTAAATTTAAAAAGACCTAGAGTGATAGCATGACCTCCACTGTCCTTGAGATAAGATGAATTAAGATGAATATTCTCCCTCCACTTTTATATCCCCTGCAAATTTTCCCTCTGTACTTACTCAGGTAAAGCCACAGGAAATTGCATTTTCCCTATTTATTTGTTCTGGCAAAAAAGTGGACAGACGATTAAAATATTATAGCTACCTACAGATATAGGTGGCCTTTCTATGTCTAATTTGGTATCTTGAAAGTGGGCCTGTCATGCACACCCCCTCCAGCTTTGGTTACATATATATCAAGAGAAACTTGTATTGATGGTGTAAATATATATATTAAAAATCTGGGAAGGAAAAATGTGAATTATCTAAAGTTCTGCGTCCTCCTCCTGTGTTGTGTTATTGGCAGAACAAGAGGATTGTAATTGATGATTTAAAGTTAATGCTCCATTTTCTAAACGCTCTAAATGACCAAGGAACCTTTTTTATGTCTCCATGTCACCTCCTTTTCTAAGTGATTTCATTTGGAGCCAAAACTTTTTTTTTTATCATCATTTTATTCACTTCTTGGTTCCTCTCATATGAGTCAGTAAATTCTTCTTGTAAATGGATATTGGAAGAGATTTAGGTACTGAATATATTGGAAATTGATCAGTTCCAGGTTTACAGTCTAAGGGAGACACAACATCAGTACAAGGTTCTTCACACCCCTGTTTACCCTGTACAAAATAAATCTCCTTATGCAGTAAGTGCCATTGTAATATGGGGATTTGTTTCCATTGCTTCTGGGGGTGTAAATTATTTTCCAGATTCTGGGGACCTATTTCTGAGGTAATTAGTGGATCATTTAAAATAAAAATCAGAAAAAGACTCTTAGCCTTCCCTCCAGGGAATTGCACCTCCATACACCAGATTACAACCTTCTTGAGCAGCTCCATTTAATTGTGCAAAAGTACGTTTTGCACAGATCAAAGACTCCCCACCAAGTGTCACCCTCTGGTACAGAGAGACCATCCCCACCTTAAAGAACCAAAGCTTTCTAAAAAAGGACAAGACAAGCTGTTTCACAAGGTTTGGTCATGTTTTCTTGATTATTTACCTGCAGCCCTGAAAAACCTCCTTATAATGCATAAGCATTTGTTTGAGTGGAAGACTCCTCTGGTTACCACAGTTAGGGGACACATATGTAGTACGTTCCCATAGAATGACATTTAAAGCATATAGGAGATTTAATTTGTAATGCAACTTTGCAAAGTATGCAAAAAAATAAATAAATAAATAAATAACACTAGTGGTAAAAAACAGATTTTTAGCTATTAAGCTTTGTAAAGGATATTTGCTTAATTTGCTTTTTCATTATTAATTGCAGGAATGTAGTCTATTTTAATTGCCATTTACCCATAAGGATTTAGAAAGCAAGCACTTTTACCAAAACAAGTGAAGTCTTATTCTGTTTTAATATAATATAATATAATATAATATAATATAATATAATATAATATAATATAATATAATATAATATA
>CM076662.1:9566511-9864720 GCA_038496675.1 Rachycentron canadum
GACAGGCCCCCGTCCCCGTCCCCGTCCCCGTCCCCGTCCCCATCCCCATCCCCATCCCCGTCCATCACAGCATTTATTTCCTTTTCGCTATCATCGCTATCACCATCTCAGTCACTGTTTGAGCCTCAATCTCCCTCCCCATCCCTTTCTTCTTTCTCTCCATCCTCTGATGAACCTCTCTTGACCTCCCAAACCCCATCGTTCTTGCCCTCCCCAGCATCACCCTCTTCCCAGTCCCCATCTCAAATGTTTGGATCAGGAGACCCATCTCCATCTCCCCAGTCAGAGAACCAGGACAGCTCCACTAACCCCCTAACCTCACTTCACTGGGTCCCAGTGGAGAAAGCAGATCAGAACAGCTCTCTGGATTATCCTCGATTATTGTCGGGGCCCTCGGATGAGGAGGAGCCTACTTGGTCTCACACGGTGGGTTCAGGGGCCCCGTTACCTGGCAACATGGAGGAGGAGAGCAGCAGAGGATCAAACATCAGTACCATAACTCTTGGCCCAGCAAGTAAGAAATGTTTGTCTGTTTTAAGAAGTTGTACACTGCCAACCTGTTGGTAGCTTCTATTTTCGTAATGAGCTATAGATTTTCCTATTATAATTACATAATTAGAATTTATAATTACAATTTTAATTTGATCATCTTAAAGGATAGTTTTGATTTATCATTATATATTGAGTTATAGTTTTCTAAATGTGTCTATCTTTTCTGTTAGGAATAGTAAAAGCAATAGAATTATTGAGTCCCAGATATGGCAATATCATTTTAAAAAACAAGTCAATAAAACGCAACTGTTGATAATTTTACAGGTTTTTAAACAACCTCCTGATTAATCAAATGCATTGCAGTGTAAGATGACAACTATACTCACTGCAGTTTTGCCTATGCACAGTGTTTGTAATGATGTGAGGGACTAATTCTAATATAACTAATATAACAAATTCTCTGCTACTTTGATATTTTATGGGGTTTTGTTGTCTTGTTAAGAAATGACCTGTCTTAGTTTGTAGTTGATTGGTGTCTGAACCTTATTGCTTTGTTAGGAAGTGGCTGCTTCTAGTAATTGGAGCTAAGCTAGTGTTAGCTGTTGGTGGTCAGTAAACACCTTAAAATGGCTGCTTATTTTGGAATATCTGATGTTTGGATATTTAATGGCACCTTTGATAGAGCTCAAAGGTGAGCCCTTTTAGTAAAATCTCAGGAATTACTTTGGTGACACTCTTATCATAACAAAATGATTAAAATAAATAAATAAATAAATAAGATCCCGGTTGTAAAATAGCAGAATTGTCCTGTAAGACTTCCTTTTCATTTCCCTCCCCCTGACCTCTCTGCCATGTTATTTATTCAAAAGATTCAGTGTGTATTCCCCTGCTACATACCTTTTTATTCCCACCACAAGCAGAGATCACATCCTCGCCACCATGCACAATCTGTCGATTAAGTCTGCAGCACTGTATATCTCAGTGAGGCTCCTGGCTGGCCACCTGGCTTACTACTTATTTCTAGCTTGATAATGAGAGCTCATGCAGAAAACATTTTATCGCCTGGCCTTTGAAAGCCCCACAGACATCATGCTATCATACATTTCTATGGTGATTTATTTTGTGCCCTTTGAAAGCAGCTCATGTCTGCTGCAGGCTTGGAGGAACTGCCTGCTCAGGGTGTCAGGGATCTGCAGATGGAAATCAGCTGTAAACTGTATCGACAAGAAGCCGAGGGCAACCATCTGGACTGCTGATGTACAGTATGAGGGTTGATTGATTGACTGAGAGACCCTGAAGTCATGCAGGCAGAAGACCATAAACACACAAACACATTGATATCTTTGCTGCACAAACACAGGAGGTGGATGGATATGCTTGCAGGAGATTGGACCAGAGTAATGGCTTTCAGCTTACATCTCTCTCACTCTCGTGTACACACACTCAGCTCCTGTCCAGTCCCCTGTGGTTGGGTTTCATGGTGGTGGCCAGTGTTTGCTGTCCTGACTGGATCACACAGCACTTCATCAGTCTGTTCAATCAATGAGAGAGAGAGGAGAAAAAAGGGGACCCAAGCACCTTCAGCAGCAAAGCACATTCCACTAAAATGTGAACACAATGTGATTCACACTCGATACACAAAGACACAATCATCCATCAAGTTTCTTTCAGCTGTTTTATCTTTTTAAATTGATTTTTTTTATCTTCCTGTAACATTTAAATTGCAGACAGTTTCTTTGTTTTCATGTTCCTCTTCGTGCTCTTCTGCCTTCACTGAAATGCCAACAGTGTCTTGTGAGATTTAAAATGCTTATCCAAAAATCATATTTCCAAAGTAAACTGTGTTTCCACCATAGTCTATGACTGTGATTACTCATAGCGAAGGCTAGGTGTGACATATAGATTAATGCTTTGAGGTTTCCCAATGCTGTTACTGCAAAGTATTATCCTCTAACTGTCCTTCCTGAGTAAACTTATTAGTTGTATTTTGCTGTTGCCAGCTTATTGTTGTTGTTTGTGCCGGTGGTGTCAGTTGTTGTGCGGAGCGAGGGACAGTCCACTCTGTTGGCCTCCTTCTACTGACTATTGATTTTTCTGCACCACTCGCTTTAATGAACGGCGAATCACACAAGGTTTATTTTTCACACATATGGACACACACATATATACTGTCGTAAATCTCCTTGTCATAACTGTTTATTTGTCATGGCATGCCATGACCTTGACTGATGCAGAGGGTGCAAGTGCACATCGGGCCAGACTGCTGTACATTAAATGAAATGCATGGCTGGTTTTAGCACCTGACTTCAGCAGAATTCAAACCATGAACAGAGAGGTTTGCTTTGCAATATTTATCATAAATCTACAGGGCTAAAGTTATTGAGAAATCTTGATCTGTGCCAGAGTCCTTGATTGAAAACTCTCTTTTTTGTCCCTGAACATTTATTTTGTCCAATATAGCAGCCACCATGAGGATAACTGAGGATGTGAGCTTGAGATGTCTGCTTTTGGTTAGTTATTGAACAGGATCAGCTTCAGGGCTAATCATAGCCAACGTATTGATTTTTTCTCATCGTGCTGTGTAAACACAAACACACAGACAGACAGACACACACACACACACACACACACACACACACACACACACACACACAGCGTCAAACTCACACACCACCTCCTCCTAAGCAATCCTCAGTGTCAGAGAGAGAGAGAGAGAGAGAGATCTGGCAGAACAAAGACTCCCACAGCTCAGCTTTTGCGGCCAGGATGAACGAGTGGTGGTTTTCAAAGACCTTAAGTTGCTATAATGAGCAGCTCAGGGGAGAAACACGTGGTGGTGTATCAATTGATATGGAAATGTGTAATTGTGGAGGGAGACCACACACACGCACACATTTTAGGGGTGAATAGGGAGGCCAAGGCGCTCAGCGGGGGGTCTGCTCATTTCTGTTGAGGGTGGCTAATGTCTGAAGTTCTCACGCTGCCCACTACGCTCGGTGGAGTGAGCCAAGGCTTGCTTTCCATATGGTAACCATGACAACTGTGGCTGTGAGTGGATGGCGAGGTTGAAGCTCTGTGCCTTCTGATCCCTTTGAAAAGAGACAGAGTGTGAAATGGATATGCGTATGTTGTAACCGCTGGTTTTAGCTGAACTGCAATGATGGAAAATTAGGATGGCATGTGTTTTTTCTGAGTCATACATTGATTTTATTTTTATCCAGATCCCAAACACTGCTGGGGGAAATTGTGCTTAAGCCATCCAACTTTAAAGAATCACCATGGAAAGAAAAATGTTAAGCTTTATTCAGTCTGTAGAGCATAGATATGTCTAGTATCCTTGCCAAAATAAATCACATTATCAAAAATATAAAATCTATTTTATAAAAAAAATATTATCACTAATTAACTTCCTTATTTTGAATCCCTAAATTCTCCTTCCACCCCCTGTCCGTCTGTCTCTTTTAGTTGAGGTGGAGCCCTGCGTGACGAACCCATGTCTGCATGGAGGAAAGTGCCTTCCTCAGGGAACGGGCTACAGCTGCTACTGCCCACAAGGATTCACTGGGGAGAACTGTGAGATTGGTGAGTTATGCTCAAACACACACACACACAGACACACACACACACACACACACACACACACACACACACACAGCGGCATAATGAAGCCAGCTAAGCGTCAGTCGGTACATATTGATGTAAGACTCTTCGATGGCCTATTGGCAGGTCAAAGGCCGAGCCGTCTGTCACAGTGAGAGAGGAGGTTGACTCTCAGCTGGGGTCAAAGGTTAGGTTCAGACTGTCAGAGGAGGATGATGGTAATGGTCCCTCAAGGTCATAGCTGTGGTAGCCGTCACTGGCAAAGTTTTCTTTTCGCAAATAAACTTCTTGTCTGAAGTAGCCAAGATGTTGATTTCATGCACAAATGGATCTACTCTGTGACACTCCACCAGTGCTCAACAATTTTCTAACTTGCTATTAGACATTATTACAATCACTTGAATTTTTAAGCTGATTTGATTTCTGCCTGAAGGTTTTGGAATCAAGTCAAGTTCATCACTTTGTTTATCATGGCTAAAAAAATTTACAATTTTCAATCCCAGATTTGAATCAGCACAGACAAGAACAACAATGCCCCAAATTTCATGGAAGTCCATTCACAGGATTTTATGAACCTAAGAAACAAAGAGTGGAGTAGATGTAACTTTTTTGGTTGAGATATGAGATATATAACTGAGGAGGTGATCACTGTTTGTAATTATACTGTCTGAAGTTTGACACACTGATTTGACACATAGGACAAGGTCAGGATCACACAAAAACAACAACGGTGACCCATGTGACTTGTACGACAAGAAGAACAGACAGTATCGAGATTTAAAATCTTCTTGATCAATTGTTCTTTGTTTAATTTCCTCTTTCATTCTGAACTCCCTGTTATCTTTGGCAATGACAATATCGGGAGTGAATTGTACTTGTTGAGGTGTCACTGAATTTATGGGGCGGTGGTATCAGGAGGCCAGATGTGATTCTTTTTCATCAGTGTGGCGTTGACAAAGTTCACAGCAGACCATACTGTGTCCAAATCCCTGATAAATTTGGAGAAAGAGGCAAGCTGACAAAATAAAGTACACACAAAGCAAACAGCATGTATACAAAACTTTGTCCATTCCTGAGTGTGCTGTTGAGGGATACTATTCTCCCACAATGCAATGCACAAAGGAAACGAAAGGGCTGCTCACAGCTGAAAAAGATTAAGATGGTTTTTATTGATATCTTTTGACTGTAAAACTTTTTTTTTTGACAGTGTCTGATGAGTGTTTGAAAGTCTTTTTTTATATGAAAACATAGCTTTTAAAGATCACTGGTTGTATCAATGTGATAAATTATTAATATAATTATTGAATTCTGTGGAGTAGCCAAAGAATATCTCGGAGGGTTTCTGAATACAGTTTGCATTGTACTTTATAACAATACTGTTAATATGTATTGTATATGTAGTTATTGGGATAGAAGATTCTACGTCCACCATTACTTGCCACTTCTCAAACTGGTTCCCAAAAATAGTTAGACAGTATAAGAGGTGCTTGTGAGTTTTGCTGTAATCCCCTTTGTTCCTACAGCAGGTACAACTATCTTTGGATAGGTTCTATGCCTCTCTATGACACTGAGGTATATATCTGCCTAAAGGGTCCTAATTTGTTCCTTAACACGTTTTCAGATCATTAGGCAGTCTTTCCCCAAGCAAAATGATCACTTCATGAATAAATGAGCTATGTTCAGGCTGTGAACACCTTAATATTTACAGAGTTTTGTCTGTTGTTCGGTGTCATAGAAAGACGGACGGACAGACAGAGAGACAATCAAACTGACAGCCAGCAGTTGATGCGTGGGTATGCTGGAAGGCTTTGTTATGGATTTGCAGAATTTGCAGTATTATCTCTCTGAGGAGCAGCTTCCCCTCTGCATAATGGATGAGAGGGATGAGAGGAGCAACAAAGAACTGCACTGATTTTAAAGGAAGGAAAGAGTTGGCGTTTAACTGTGAAGTAGAGCATCTCAAGGTCCTTCAAGGTCATTGATTGGTTGGGGGGATATTTCATATTTCTCTCTATTTATTATTTATTTGTTTGCTTTTGTTTTATATGTTTTATTTTTGTCCTATTCCAACCATTTGACATTATTTTTTATAAAGAATATGAGGTCGGAGACACTACATGTTCCTTGGGAGCAATTTTCTCCAGTGCTGATTAAAAAATATGACATAAATGTGAAAAACACTGTAGAAAATCCAGCCTCTGCCCTTTTTGTCTAAATGTGTGATTTTCAGATGAATTTTCTTCTGCCTTAACTATTATCTGGCTGAGATGCACCGACTCTTTTTAATTTAATTTCTAAAATAAAATGGTCTGAGCTTGGTTTAATTATGTTCAAAATGACCAATCCTTGATTTATATTATAAGAGTTTTTGTACAATTTCATCATAGTTTAGTAACTTTTATGTTTTAAACTATTATGTTTTCTGTCATTCTTTCCCATGGTGGTTTTAAGTGATTTGAGCCAATGAACCAAGTTGTCAAAGAAGAATATATTTTCAGTAAAAAGAAGTGGCTTTTTATGCTCTTAAACTGCTATATGATCTTACAGAAAAATAATGTAGTTGAATCGATCCAAACTTTCAACCTGTTACAAGAAAACACTTTTTTTCAGTCTCTATGTCTTTCTTCAAAAATAACAGTCTCATTTGTCTCCCTCTGTCACAAAAGAGCTGCTTCATAAACAACCTCTGTTGTTCGATCAAACCTTAAACCATTTGATGACAGAAAACACTCAAGTTACAGCAGAGAAAATTGTGTTGAAGGAAAGATTCAAAAGTAGTTTTACTTCGTGTCACACTAACACTGCTGCGTACACTACTGTATTGACAAACCACGATTTAGACTAACAATGGATTCTTATGTAGTCAACCTCCTGTGTGTCTGGTGAGCATGGCCTGAAATACGAAGCTCTTGTGTGAGGCTAAAGGTCAGTCTAGTTTGATCTGTCTGACACATCTACAATAGCTTCTCACAGCCACTGACCTTTTCTGGTGTTCAGCTTTTCTGCTTGAAACTAATAAACCGAAGATCTGAGGAAATACTCTGAAGTAAGTTTCAACTTTTAAGTAGCTCTCTCTCTGCACTCTTGCTGTGAGTTTTAATAGATTTCCGCTGTCCTGGGGTATATCTGTTATTCTGGGTCCAAAAAACCCCACAGTGTTGAAAGAAGATTACATGCCCTCCATTTACAATGATAAAGTGATGCTTTATTGATCCCTGTAGAGAAATGTTCCTCTTGCCCGCCACAGAGAGGTTAGAGAGCACAATCAGCTGTAGCACTGCAGCCCTGGAGCAGGTAGCATATCTGTTGTTGCTTAAGGCCTCTTCAGCGTGGAAGTCTGCCAAAATGGTGGCCCAGACCAAGTTCAGCCTATCTTCTCACTCCCCCACCAAATTTATGTCTATACTTTAACAGTTCTAAAGGAAAAGCAATGCAGACTGCTGTTTCTCACTTATGCAGTGTTTTGTAAAAGGAGGGGAAATAAGAAATTAGACTTACATCAAGTTAAGATCTGTAAGAAGGATGTAGCAACACTTGAAAGGCTTTTAAAGTGTCTTCCTCTATGAGAGGTTGTGGGGATTAGACTGTCGGTATTCTGCTCACACTCTGTTTGAATTATGATGTACACACCAACATGGACATGCTGCACAGTTCAAACCAGGAGTAATGCCCAGCTCTTCCTGTTTCACTACTTGAACACCCACACAGTTTTTTTATTGCTCTTTATGAACAATGTCCCTTTAGCTTGAACCTTAACGTGATCTGCAACCCATCTGTTCTCATTGCTTCTTTCCTTTCAACAGATGTTGATGACTGTCAGTCCGAGCCGTGTGAAAACGGAGGCACTTGCATTGACAAGATTGATTCATTCCTCTGCCTCTGCCTGCCCAGCTACGGAGGAGACACATGTGAGAAAGGTGAGAAGGAGAATAGTGCGCACACACGGATAATGAACATACAACTCTGAGCAATGTGAGGAGGATTATCATGCATTTCATTATTGGACTGTGTAGCACCAACAGATTCAGCACATTGTCGAATGTGTGGTGGTGAATTTATTAAGATTTCTGGTGGAAATAATCCTGCTCAGTGTGCAGTGTCTGTTAACGCTATATGTCATAACACAATATCACAAGACTGCATCTCTTTGCAGCTATCAGACAGTGTCTGTGTGTCATAAGGCTGCAGGGTGATGGATACTGACTGAATCTCCTGCATGCACACAGATATACACACTGTTTTCCAAGCATTATTCATCAGTTGCAAAGTTTTTGTCAATTATGTGGTAGGTACTGCTCATCAAACACATTTATTGTGTTTGCTGTGATTGTAATACTCTTTTTATGCTTCAGGATTATTGTCGTAATTGTGGTGTGTGTTGTTTGGAGATTATAGGTACTCTTTGGGGTTTTCCTGGAAAAAAAACTAAAGTTATGTTTACATTCTGTATTTCTTCCTAAAATGCATTGTGTGTATTCCAGAGTTCATGCAAACCTTTCTACGAAAGGAAATATAATCAGTTTTTCCTTCATATTTATATATTTTTTATATAAATACAATCAGCATTTCCTTTCTTATAAAACATTTGCAGCACAGCTTTGTGGACTGTTTTGACTAATGCATTGTGTACATCTATGTTTTTTGACTTGCTTCTTCCATGCTTTTGTTGTTGCGCTTCTTTGCAAATTACTGCCATCACCTGCCGATCATCAGGATAGTGTGAAGCTGGCGACAGCAATGTGTGATTGCATGTATAAAGGAACATCAAACACATGGATGTACTCATAAAACACTGCTTCATAGTGGCACTAATGGTCAAAGACCAAAGGAAGAGTAGTTGTTACCAAGGCATAAACTAATGTGGAGCATTAGCATTAAGTGGAGCAGCCAAGCAAGAATTATTTATATAGGGATTTTCAAAGTGAAGAAGGCAGAATTTAAAGGGCATAGATGTATATAATCAAGACAAAGCTTACAAAAACAAGATCATTTTAAAGGCATAGTTTGAAATTTTGGAAAATATGCTTGTTTGTTTTCTTGCTGAGAGTTGCCAAGATACAATGTGTTAATAACTGAGCTTTAGACATGCCGGTTGGCAGATTATGATACCTTTGGACACAGCCAGTCGAGCCGTTTCCAAGAAATAAGTAAGAAAATGACAGTGAAAACCAAAGATGGGGAGGCAGAAAAACAAGCCACAGAAAATAAGCAGGCGGATGTGAAGCTCTGTTGCTAAATATAAACCAAACTAAGCTAGCAATTAACTGGCTGAGTGTAAAACAGTTTGATGCAGGCGTTCAAATATCAATATAAGCAAATCGGGATCCATGTTAGATAATCAAAGAGGCAGCTCTCAACCCACAAGTACGAGGTTGGCAGTCCATGATGCAACAAAAAGGAGACAGTCTAGTCTCATGAGTGCATGTAGTGTGAACAGTAAACACTGAGGCAGAATTCACATGTGCTGTATGTCTGTGTGGTATGTGGCACTAATTGCCCCCCATACCACACACTTGCTGATTCATCACCTCATTGGTTTTGGCCACCTCCAGCTAGGTGTGTCTGCCTTTTATATATATATATATATATATATATACATACATACACATATATATATGTGTGTGTGTGTGTGTGTGTGTGTGTGTGTGTTCTGTGCACAAGTAGTAATGAGGATTAATGAATATCTAACCTTTGCAGTTATAAATGAATCCACAGGCCTTGGTGTTATTAATGAATACTAATAGTGCAGAAAAGGGCCACATGTGCAGTGAATTAAAAACGAGCCTGTATAATTACACTTCATGTATTTAGCCTCTCAAGATGCCAAAGCCATATATTTTAGTCTTTATTTGCCAAATGAGATAGAACGCTCTGTAAAAAAAAGCAAATGTTTCTTCTGCTTCCTCTCTCCTCGCATTTTAGACAGACTATTTAGTCTTTCTCCATGTTCCTGTATTTAACTATGCATTTTTCATGCCCTTCAAGGAATAATTTTAGCTTCTGTCATTTCCGCTCCTCCTTTCTTCTCATCTTTACAGACATAGAAGGTTGCGAGCATGGTTGGAGGAAGTTCCACGGCCACTGCTATAGGTAGGAATTATGGAAAATAAAGTTACAGTATATTTACCATAGGTGCCTCGTTTGTCTGTATTACTTCTTTATACCCTTGAAACCCAATACCCAATTAAAATGGTCTTGCTGCATAATGTATGAAATATGCATTTTCATCTCAACTTTCCTACAGGTACTTTACCCACAGACACACCTGGGAGGATGCAGAGAAAGACTGCAGAGAGCACAGTGCCCACCTCAGCAGTGTCATCTCTGCTACGGAGCAGGAGTTTATCAATGGTATGTGTGTGAATGTCAACATGTGACATTCAGAGACAAGACACAGGATAATAAAACTGAAAGTTAACGTAACTTGTCAACCTGATTTTTTCATTTGCAATATGATGCAGGGATAATACAAATAATGATGGCATACAGATAAATTCATGGAGAAAAGGGTGGTGAAATAGATGAGGTGGAAAAGGACAGCAAGAACAAAATACAGAGATATATTGCAGACTAGTGGGTGTGTAAGTATGTGTGGACATCAAGAGTTTTTACAGTGTAATCGGGTCAAAGAATCATGTTGTACTGGTTATTTTTCCAGGTCTGGGTCATGACAATGCCTGGATCGGACTAAATGACCGAACAGTGGAGGAGGACTTTCAGTGGACTGATGGAAATGATCTGGTTAGTGATCAAATGAGAAATCACCAACTTTAGTTTTAAAGCCCCCAATAACATAGATGATGAAATAAGCTAAATCAGACATCAGGGTTGTGTGGGTGTGGTTTGATTGTATTTGACATACATCAATTAGCTCAGATAAAAAACAGCAATGCAGAAATCTCTGATGAAGCCAAAACTGTTTGTGCTGTTTGATGTTGCGCAGGTGTATGAGAACTGGAGGGAGAGCCAGCCGGATAACTTCTTCGCTGGCGGCGAGGACTGCGTGGTGACCATTGCCCATGAGGATGGAAAGTGGAATGACGTGCCCTGCAACTACAACCTGCCCTACATCTGCAAGAAAGGCACAGGTACTGCAACACAGCTGGCCTGAATGCAACAACATAGTTGATAGTACTCACGAACAAACAAAGTATTCCTTTAGCACAATTAAAAACATACAAATAAACAAAAACTTTCTGTCCTTCCCTGTTTGACAATTTGAACTCCAGTATGACTCAGAGCTTAATTATTTCATGTGGATAGATTTTTGCCATCTTAATGCAACTTAGCTGCTTGTGTGTAACTGTTGACCAGCTGGCCACCTGTTTAGTCATCAGTGCTTGTCATCAGTTTTTGTGCTCTTTATAAAGGAAAAACTTCTTCATCACATAGCGTCAGGAGACTTTTTCTCCATTAAAGGTCATAGCAGCAGATGCTCCAAAAATTAACAACAACCTCAAGTGAAGATTTTGATTCAGTCTCAAACCTGTATTGATTTTTGAAAGCAATATCCCCATGGCTGATTTCCATTTTGTCCACGCAGCAGAACTGTCGTTGCAGTTATTATCAATTATAACCTTGTTCGCAAATATGATGAGATTCTTTTCACCAGGTCTACCTATTATTCACCTGCTCCTTCCCTCTGCAAGCCAGAAGTCAATCTGCCTAAACATGAATACAGGATGCAAAGAGAGCAAAAGCCACAGAGACACTTAAGAAACAGAGGATGGTCGGGAGGAGTTAGAAAAGGAAGGAGCCAGATGGAGGAGGACAGGGAGAAAGGGATTAAGTAGTTTGAGTGTTTGTTTGCTGGGCTGTGGTCTCATGGCTCTGTGGCTTGGCTGTATTCCCTGTCTACTGCAGAAACCTATTACCTCCCTCTGGCCTCACCACAGCTCAGCTCAACTATCAGATACAGCAACAATGCTGCCATCTACAGGCAAAACACAACTATAATATAACTTTAAATTGTTTTCTTTTATACCTATAAATATGTATTTGTACAATAATATATGTACCTGAGAAATGTAATAAGTGTAAGAGACCATTACTATACATGAATTTGTGGACTTTTGGCACCATACATGACTGATGTGAAATAGATACCAACCTTTATCTGTGAGAGTTATATGATTTTAATTGAATTATTTTTGGCAGTGTTGTGTGGGACCCCGCCCACAGTGGAGAATGCGCATTTGATAGGTCGTCGGAGGTCACACTATGACATCCATTCGGTGGTGCGCTACCAGTGCTCAGAAGGCTTCTACCAGCGTCACATCCCCACCGCTCGCTGCCGGGCTGATGGGAGCTGGGAGAGACCCAGGATCATCTGTACGAAGTGTGAGTATTCAGGAAAAGGAAAAGTATGAAGCCTAATATTTCTTTGTACACTTTGATTAAATACCCTAATTTTCTCATCTCTCAGCCATATACCTAGAGCATATTGTAATACAGTTAAAGCTGCTTTAAAATAGGATTCACATATTTTAATGACTAATATTTCAATAAACTCAACCTAAAGAGAACAAATTAACTGTGCCCCTGAACCCAGGGTCCTAGATCTGGCCAAGGACTTTTGTTAAATGTAATTGCACATCTCTCTCTCTCCTCAAATTTCCTGTACTCATTCACTTCACTAATAAAGGTAATAACAGCCAAAAGGTAGAGCCCACCAATAAATCCTCCACACATATTGGTTTATATTAGGCTAATGCTGATATTTTGTTATTGGTGTATACACTCACCAAGCAGTTGATTAAGGACACCTACTTATTCATTTATCCAAATTATCCAAACATGTGGCAGCAGTGCAATGTATAAATTCCTGCAGATACAGGTTAGTATCAGTATCAGTATACAGTAAATGTTAACATCAAACATCAGAATGAGTAAAAATACGATCTTAGTGACTTTGACTGTGACATGGTTGTTTATGCTGGATGGGATGGTTTGAGTGTTTCTCAACATGCAGATCTCCTGGGATTTTCACTTTTAACATTCTCCAGAGTTGAACCAGGAATGTGTGGAAAAATAAAAAACATCAAATGAGCAGCAGTTCTCTGGACAGAAGCACCTTGTTGATGAAAGAGGTCAAAGGAGAATAACTAGACTTGTTAGAGCTGACAGAAGGTAACAACTCTTTACAACTATACTGAGCTGAAAAATATCTCGGAATAAACAACATTTTGATACCTTGAGGCAAACAGGCTACACAGCAGAAGACCTTGTCATACTTCACGCTTGTCAGCCAAGAACAGAAATATGAGGCTGCAAGACAAGAAAAAAGTAGCCTGGTCTGATGAGTCTGAATTTCTCCAGATGGTAGGGTCAATATATTGGCACCAATAACATGAATCCATGGATCCAATCTGCCTTGAATCAACAATCCAGGCTGCTGGTGGTGGTGTATTGGTGTAGAGGATGTTTTTTGTTACACTTTATGCCACTTGATACCAATCAACCTTTGTTTCAATGCCACAGCCTGACTGAGTATTATTGCTGACCATGTGCAACAATTTACCATCTGCTCAATGGCTACTTCCAGTATGATAATGCACCATGTCACAAAGTAAAAGTTATCTCAAATTGTTTTCATGAACATGACAAGTTCAGTCTACTTCAGTGGCCTCCCCAGTCAATGTATCTGAATCATAGAGCCATGACATACATCCTGGACAGGTCGCCATTCTGTCACAGGACTGACACATTGAGACAAACAATTATTCATGCTCACATTGACACTTATAAGACAATTAGACTGTGCATTTCTTTAGACTGTGGAAACCCCTGTCACTGTGAGGGCAACATTGCTAACCACTGCACCGCTATGCTGCCTATCTGCCAATATATTGTTATATTTTTTATTTAATTCAGCCTCAAACAAACAGGCGACAATGCAAATATATGGTTCCTTATAAAATATTGGACTAAAATATAAATATAAAATATGTATAATGTACAAATATGCAAAGTGCAGATAAAAGTGATTATTTTAATGAGGTGGGGAAATAAAGAGCGAAGTATAAACAGATTTATAAATGATGAGGCAGGGATTTCACTCACAAGGTACAAGTATGAGGCACAGCGATCTCACTCTGTCTTCATCTCAATCTCATTCTGATTTTAAAATCTGAGTTGTGCTGTTTTCTTCAGTACTACAGAATATGTAGAACACATAATAAATAAAAGATAAACATAATTACTTCCCTCTACTTTTAGCCCGGCGATCACACAGGTACAGACGCCACCACCACAATCAGCACCACGAGCGCCGCAGCCACAGGAGACACGGAGGAGAGGGACACAAGGCGAGAGAGGACGCACACAGCTACTACTGAACCAAATAACACAACATCTGCAATGCCTAGGTGCTAGCCATGGCCCATAAAGAAAGACAGTAGTTCACCTCACTCTCATTTCCTTTCCTTCTTCTGTCCATGCTCTCTGTTTAACTGAGGAATAAGGTTTTCTCACTTTAACATAACGTTTATTTCCATAATCCAGTCACTTAGTTTGGGTGTTTTGATGATACATTTTGTTTTCACCCTACTTCTTTTAACCTGAGGTCCATGCGAACACTAACTCTAACACTAACTCTTATTAACATCCCTCCTCCCGAGCGTCTCAGTACAGTAAATCCCTCACCTGTCCATGACCTAAAGCTCTCTAGACTTTACGGCAGTGTGTGAGCATGTGTGAGCGAATGCATGTAAGAGAGAGACTTAGAGAAGTGCTGAGCCACTTTTTCTTTTTCTTTTTTTGTAAAGTGTGCTTGTTCTACATGAAAAATGACTCATCGTAGTATTCTGTTTACAAAGCACAGATGTAATGATGCAAGATAGCATTCAGTCCATGAGCTTTTTGTATGTGAACTGTAGCTGTTAATTTTTTCCATAGAGTACCTGAATAGCTGGTCTGTCTTAATCTACTGACATGCTTTTTTCTGATATTTGCTATGTTTTTGTGTAATGTTACTATTTATTATGAATCATTTGCTAGTGAATATGCTTTCATTTTTTTACTTATATACTTCAGAGAGCTGAAGTAACATTGTTTTTCTATACCAGTATATAAGTCCAACAATCAGTAACAAAATTAATCATGATTGCCTCTAATGTCTGTATTCTAAGTATTGTGGTGTTTGTTATTGGCTGATCTTCGATCAATAGCTGGACCTTGCCCAATCAAATAGATCCTTTTCCCATAAGCACTCTCACCTAATGAATATGTCCCATTGACATAGATAGTTTGGATGGGATTATACAATACTTTTGTGAGATAACCACTTGATTGTATCTGAATTGCTAAATAATTTCAATCTTTGCACGGCTATATTTACATGATGGGTAGAATGTCACAATTTTTTGTCTTTGGTCCCTTTGATATTTGATCGGTCATTCACTTTTTTGGTGTTCTTATGACTTTTTGTCCTGCTGTTGTATTTCATTCTTAATAAAGAGAAAAAAATAAACAACATCCCCGAGTGTTCTTCATTCAAGCCAAAAAAAAAAACCAAACCTGGATTTATTCACCTGTTATATAAATGTCAGAACTATTGGGTGGATTGCCATGAAATAAGACATTCATGGTCCCCAGAGGGTGAAGCCTGATGAATTAGATCATTCCCTGACTTTTTTTTGACTTTGTTCCCTTCCCTCACTGTCAAAAACACACATATATACAAAATGAATGACATTTCCATCAGCCCCAGCTAGCTACCTGTCTTATATTGCTAGCATGTTAGCATCTTGAGATACTAAACTATAATGGTGAACTAAAGATTATATAATGTAATAATTATATCTAATAAACAGAGAATTTTTGCAAACTGATGTTAGCATTAAGCTCAAAAGCCTCACATAGAGTCACCAGCAGGACTGTAGACTTGGGTTTTGTTTTACTTGTGTGTATGTGTGTATACAGATCCTATAATCCATAAATTTCTGATAGGAAAGTGCTGTTATGCTTAGATTGCTTTTACGATGTGTCACCAGTTTGTTGCCCCAGCAGATGAAACTCTTCATGCCTCCTTTTACTTTTGGTAGCTTTGCTGCTCACTTTGTTTTGCTCTTCACACTGTGAGCAATATTTTCATCCTGTTAGGCACCCGAGGTCAGTTTCTCATCTCTCTTGTGTCAGTGAGGAGAATATTTGAAGAGAGAGAAGGATGACCCAATAGAAGAGTGAGACATAACAGATGGTGTTTGCCAGAATCAACAGAGCCCCCCAGTGTGAAAAAAATCTTGTGTGGCAGAGTATAATTAGTGTGATTTTGATCTGATGGTCATGCATCTGTCACAGTTCTCTTGATTTTCCCTCGTGTTTTATTCATTCAATTGTCATCATCATCATATGTTTCCCTACTTTGCCAGAAATAAACTGCACTGAGAACTTGTGAATAAATGGTTAAGTTGATTCCCCCAGTTCCTTCATTTTCTTTGGCTTAATTTTTTTTTTTAAAAATAAATAAATAAAATCAACTCTAAAATGATAAAATATGAACTGTGCTTAACTCAAAAACAACAGGATATGACCTCTGTGGCCTTAACAGCAGCTACAGTCTAGTTGTATCAGTTGACACAGCTGACTGATGTGTCATGTGATCATTTGTGCTGCTGTGTGACAACTAACATAAATCCAGGGTTCACTGCTTATCAGATTGACAACCAAAGCGAACATAGGGCACAATGACATCACCAGGCAGGGACAGTATAACCATTGGAGTCAGTCCTATTAAACCACCAAACTGCTCAGTTGGAGGAATAAATGGTCAACTTATAGCCTGCTACACTCACAGATACAATCTTTTTCTTTATTGGACAAACTATGGAGAAATGGGATATGAAATATGAGGCTGAGATGACTATAGCTAAAATCACGAGTTGATTAACTGATGAGTCAATAGACAGAACTATTTATAAGTCTATAATCATCATTTATTTATAAATCTCTGGTTTCAGCTGCTCCAGTGTGAGAATTTGTTTTCTTTTCTGTTTTTATATCAGTAAAAAAATAAAAAAAATTTAAGACTGTTGGGACAAAACAAAATAATTTCGGACATCAACTTGGGCTCTAGGAAATTGTGGTGGAAACTTTATTTACTAACATTTCATAGAACATACAATTAATCAATCAATTAGAGGCTAATCAACATGCAGAAGAAGTTGCTGCAGTATCTGTTGACTTTTCCTCTTGAGTATCATCATCATCATCTGCTATTCACAGCTTTTCAAAATTTCATGAACAGTTTTTATATTCACAACTCACAGGCTGTGATAGTTTTCATTGACCATGTCAATTTCAGATCAGTAAAAACAACATTTAAGTTGTAGAGCTGTGGAGCTTTATGTAGATAATGGCTCTCCAGCAGTGTGTTGCCGACCTGTATAATCAGGTTAAGAGTCTTAGTTTGGGACCGTAGCATGAATCTGCATGAGTCACCTGAAAACCTTGCAAGATGATCACAGCCCTAAACTCCATCAAAAGCCTTCTTATCAGGGTCCAATAGTCCATGCGGGGAGTGCTGTGTGAGGTGACTGATTTTCAAACTGTTGACTCAAAGAGCAATGTCTTTAAATTTCCTCTGGGTTAGAAGGTTGAAAATTGTGAGTTTAAAGCAGTTTGTGCACAAAAGAGTCCCCAGAAAACATTAGCCTTGTCACAGTGTGAAGTATTCCTCAACAGTCCACAGTGCGTGGTTTAGTTTTTCTTCTTCTCATTGTTGGTCTGTCCCTTGGAAACAGGTTTCATAAAATAAGCAGGGCTGGTGTGGCAGTGCAGGGCCAGCAGAGCCGGCGCAGCAGCCAGCAGCACATTGAGGGTGATAACAGGCCACCATTTGTCTGCTGGGACTCGGTATGTAAAGGGAGTGCGGGAGTGAAGAGATGCACCGATATGGCACCACTGGGTCTGGAAAGAGCAGCAGGAAGTCAACGTTAGACTTTATGATGCATTTTGCCTTTTCACTACAAATAAAAACAAAAACACGATAACCAAAGTTACCTGAGCCATGGCTCCAGCAAAGAAGATGGTCCAGTCTAACATCCAGCTGCATCCAGGTGTTTTCAGACCATAGATGAGGGCAATCAGCAGGGGAAGAGCGTAAAACAAATACACCAGCATCTAAAGGAATTGTGGAAAAAGTAAGTCAGTAATTGTTTGGAACGATGAAATGCTTGTTCAGTGGATCTGGTTCAATTCCATGTAATTGTGCATCTTTCTCCAGACTGACCATAACCCTGGGAAAGCCTACTGGGTCTTTGAGGTACGGCTCGTACTGATAGATGTAAGTGAAACAGGCATCCAGAGGACAATCTAGCACCACCTGGAGCAGAGCAGGACAGAAACAGAATTCAAATATGTCAGCTAATATCGCAATGGGTAAGGCAGACAAACTGGAAAAGGCTACAAAAGCCTCTGTGTGGTTTTACTCACCAAGCCTCTGAAAACAGAAAAGGCCATCCCTCCCGCTAACAGAAGTAATAGAAGCAGGTCAAGCGGCCGGGACAGCAGACCTTTCTTCTGCTTCTCTGCGATCTAGTCAACACAGAAGCACTCACAGTAATATCATAATTAATAGCAAAACAGGGATTACAACTGTTCTCCTCTTTCATAATTATCATCTTTCATAATAAAGTCTTTTGTAAAACATGTGTTGGCCAAGACAGATTTTCATCACAATATGTCTAATCTCAAACACAAGCTAACACCTCTATGAGCCACTTAAGTTGAGCTGTGATATTATCATAAATGTTACTTGGCACAGACACGCTGATCCTCTAAAGCAGGGATTTCCAACATGTCTAACCTCCTCTCTAAGAGGTCACTAAATTATTGCCGTTTGCAGTTGCAGTTTGTTTTTTCCATTTTCTTTACAATAAGAGAAAAGCATAATTTGATATTAATTCTATTTTATCTCTTCAGTCTCTTCGGTTCTCTGTCAAAAGTTCAAATAAACCAGTCTAAAAAGAAAAAACTGTTGGATGCCACTGCGAAAGAAGATATTCAGAATATTGTAAATGTCTGAAGAACTGAAATTAACCTTGTCTGCTGTGACAACTGGCATCTCTCTGGGTCTGTTAAAGAGCAGGGAGGCCGCCCAGAAAGGCACCAAAAAGAACGGCACGTTCCTCCAAAAGGCGGGTCGGATGTTAGACCCATATTTACCTGCACAAGCGACAATGTCATGAATGAAATACATGCATCCACACAATGACAAACAGTACTTATGTAGGCAGCTCTCACCTATGACCACTCCTGGGATGAGAACAATTTGATGAGCGATGGAGGAGCCCGTCCACAGCAGGCCCAGGCTTCGATAGGACTTCCTGAACAGAAAAGCAGCAGGTTAGATTACGAGGTCCCACTGAACACAGAGCAGTCAGACAGAGATGGTGGTGATGATGCAACAGCTCACCCTTTGAACATGCGGTGGATGATAATGAGGAAGAGGACGAGGTGAACGACACCTTCCCAGTAAGACATCATCACAGCGTAGGCGCTGCTCAGGTGAGGTTCACCCTGAAGAGATGGTATCACACAACAACATATACACATGTGAATGAGAATAAAAACATGTGAGGGAAGGTTTATCTTACCATCCTCAGATAGAAGCCCATGAAGCCAGAGATGAACCCATCCTGCTCTAAGGCATTAGTCAAGCCCACCATGCAGGTGAAGGAAAACTCAGCAAACACTGAAGAAACACATACACAGGATTAAAAATATAACTCTGCTGCTTCTACACCGCACGTTCACTTCGCTGATAGATGGCAAAACGTGTTTATCTGGTTGTACCATAGAATAACGGGTCCACTTTGTTCTTGTGTGGCACAGTGAGGAAAAGGAGAAGAAGAACAGATCCCAGGACGACCATTCCCATTCCCAGGATAGGCAGAGGTCTGAGGAATAACAGTGATGGAGATGGTGATAGTTCACTTTATCTGTGGGGTCCACAACCCCATAAGTATTTAACTCACAGGCCTGTAGCTTGTCCTATTGGCTCATGGAGAAGCAGTTGACAAATTCATCAATCAAGAGTGAATCAGCATCAGCAACTACTGTGGTTATTAATTAATGGATTAAGTAAATTCACTGGTTGTAGCTTCTCTGTTGTGAGGATTTGCTGCTTTTCTATGCAGTTTGTGATAATTTACTGAAAGACTTTTAGACTGTGTCAGACAAACCAGACAAAATGAAAACAAGACAAAGCCGTGCGCTTTAGAATATTTATTATACTACTTCTCAGAATTTTCCTTCAGTTAATTATGAAGGTAATCAGCAGACTATTCAATGATGACAGTAATAGTTGGTTTTAAATAAGGTTAGAAATGAAGAATAACATTGTGGAGAAACAATTTAGTTGAATCTCAAATGTGTCATTTCCTCCATTTTCTTTTGAGAAAAACATATCTAACACTGCACAAAACAGTTTTAAGTATCATTCAAGCCACATCGTGATCAGTAATGAGTAAAGACATTCACCACTACTTTTAAAAGGGAAACCCTTGGCACAGAGACAGACAGTGAATTGGGGAGATTTATATTCCTTTAAAAACCTTAAACGTAATGTAATGAATTTAGCACCACGTTATCACTTTTATGGGTTTAATCTATGCTCCTTAAATTACTTTATTTCCATTTGCTCTTGTTTTGTTGGGAAGGCCCGTGTGAACCAGTCTCATCAGTAGCTTTAAATGAAGTTACCTCAGGATAAACTTTGGGCCTTTTCATGACCCCATTAATCCCAGCGGCTTTTAATGTACAATACCTCCATACAACAACCAACATGAGAGTGAAACCTAACTATCCATGGTGCACGTGCACACACACACACACACACACACACACACACGGAGGGAGAGAGAGAGAGAGAGAGAGAGAGAGAGAGAGAGGGACAGACACACTTACTCCTGTAAGGTGGGGACGTTGTTCATGGTGAACAAGACTCCAGGAGCCAGGAGAGAGAGGAGGAACACGGACACTTCCACCGGCGGCCTCATTGCTGAAAACGGATCGTTTGACCTATTTAGAAAGAAGAAGACAAGTATCCAGGTGGAGATGCCCCCAACTAAAGGCGCTCATTGGCCACGAAACGGAGCATGTTTGAATGCAGCGTCCTGTGCGCTGGCACCGAGGGACGGAGATAATGAAGAGGAGTGTCACCAGTTGCCTTTTGATCTGTGATGAAACACCACGCTGCTCCAACGCGTCTCAAAGTTCAACTCAGGGGTCACGTGCACGGGGTGAAATTTGGGTGAAAGGGGGAGCACAGAAGATTCAGAGCATAAATATCTAAATCGTGCCCCGTAGGCATTTACTGGGTTAGGGTGTTTTAGAACAGGCAACCTTAGAAAAACCACCGGGGTCATTCATGGCCGTTCGCCGTTCAGCTTGTGTAGGCTGCCGCCTGCTGGAGGCAACTTTTTTTGTGTTTCTGCTTTCTAGTATCTTACAATGCTCGGATTCTAGGTGCATGAGATGAGATTTAAAAATAAATAAATAAAAATCTTGGTCACACTGCACATGTTGAAGTGTCGTCTGGGCCCGTGTGGCCCCTGGGGTTCCTTTAGGGAGCCATCTGTCCTGTTCGGTGTAAGATTAAGAACTCCTCCATCTGATGTCTCCAGTCTTGATTAGATACTGGATTATTTCTGAGAGGGAACACAAAGCTCCGGACAAAGATTATGTTTTCAGTCATGGTGTTGTTTTAAACTGATCACGGTTACATTTCTTGTACAGTTTCTTCACAAAATTTTGGCTCATACTGTCTTTTTTTTTTTTTTTACTGCAGAACATGAAGAATAAACACGTGTTACGCAATCACATCTTAAGGATGAACATTTGTAAAGCAGGGTTACATCTAATGCAACTTTATCTTCTGTTACAAAGCGGCTGAAGAGGATTATGCTGCTGTTGCCACAGAAACTTAGTGACCAGTGGAAAGAGAGAGTAGAGAGGGGTGGGGAGTCAATGACGAGAGTAGAAGCAGGCTGATTCAATCAGACGTGCAGACAGCACTTTGTACACCCACAGAAAACAGGTTGGGTTTTTTTTTTTTTTTTGAGGTGACACAGATTTGACACAGAGTCCACTCAATCTGCCAACATGCTGCACCCTCTCATCATTGGCATTGTGACTGTAAACACTTCTCTAACCGTCGTCTATTGGACCTTCCTCCTGGGAGATGCCTACTTCAAGTGGATGATGGAGCCAGAAGACAAACCCAAGAAGGTGGTCACCCCAGCCTGAGGGAGTCACAGTCAATATGGGCCTACTTGGCTATTATTCTGCTTAAGACTAGTTCAGCTTGTAGAGCTTTCTGTGGAGTTAGACTTTGCAATCAAACTGCTTTTTGTTTCACCTGAAGAAAATCTGGAACCCCACTGTGAAATTTACTGAACTGAATGGCTGCTTGTGAATGAAAAAGTCCTTCTCACAGGTAATGTCTGGCATTTATCTAAAACATCTGCAACAGAAAACATGTTGAATTGCATGATTTTATTTTCTGGGAATTGTCTTGTCTTGTATCTTGTATAATATCTGTGGATTGCTGTCTGAATGAGTGGCTCAAACTACACCACACTCACACACAGTGTTGACAGGTTCCTCAGATGATGCTAAATTAAGTTCATCTTCTGTTCTGCCGTGTGCTGACTCAATGAAAAGGTGTTGCTGGTGACGGTGGCATGTGTCAACCAAATCCTGCCAAGGATTACCAAAGAACACCTCCATAATGACACAGACAGCTTTCCTCCCCTGACAGCTCCATCCTGAGACGCATTCAGAGACCTCACCCTGCTTCTTCATTGCTGCCATTCTTCTCTTTTGTCTTTCTTTCACTTTGATTTTTGTTCAAACTCCTTACCTTTTTACTCTCCTCCTCCTCCAGCTGTTGAACAACATGTCGCACGTCTTCTATTGCGGGCTGCACCCAGTGTCTTGGTTCATTCTCTTTGCAAATATTACCATCACCATCATAGAGTGGCGTTTTCTGATCTCTCAGTTTAACCAAACTCAAGACCCGCCAAAAGAAAATGAGTCTAAACCCTAGTCGGAGGCAATCTTCAGCAAATCCTGATGCTAGAGGATAAAAATGCATTTTAGGACTACTGTTTACCTGCCCACTGATAGAGAAAATTATAATGGTGGGTGTTTGGGGTTTTTTTGTTGTTGTTTTTTTTTCTGTGATAGAGCAGCCACTACGGTAAGCCTTCTGTTTGCATGACCTTAACCTCCTGCCATGTGTTTCTGCTTATTTCCACAGCTGTCTGTGTACAACACATGCTAATTTGAAAGTCATTTCATGCACAAGTCAAAGAAGAAAGCTGAGGAGCAGTTTGAAGTCTTGATTACAAGGTAAGGAGTTCAATTTGTTCCCTAAAACATCTTAAACTTCATTTCCTCCTTTTCATATCAGTGATTTTCTCATCTTTTAAATTAGAATTTGAGCTTAACTGTTGCTCTTTATCACTTTCATGTGAGTCTTTCATAAGACACATTTGGTGGTTTCCCCACCCATGAGAAAATGTACTGGTTACAATACTCAGATTGCATTTTGAAATATCACCATCTGCTCTGTTATGACGCAAGAAATGAGCCATGCAAATATAGTGTCATATTAGTAAATTATGTGATAGGACATTTATAGAATACAAGAAGTGGACCTGCTGTGCTTTTAAGATGAATATAAAGCATGAAATATACATAAAGTGATACCAGTTTAAACCCAAGAGAAACTGGGTTTACTGTAATGTATGTATTATATTTATATGCAATGTGGTTATGGAGGACCATAAGCCTCTTTGGCATATTACTGTCCACCTCTCCTCGCTCATATCTCTAATCCCTGCAGATGGAAAGCTGATATTACTCTGTGACAGACTCAATCCTATTAACTCTGTCTGTCCTATATTCACCTATCGTCCGTCTCACACTCCTCCGGCCACTGGAAAATTTGACCGAGGACTCCCTCTCCGAAAGACAAGGAGGAATGTTAGGATTTAAGTCTAGACGAGAGATTAGGAGAATTGGCACATTTATATTATGAGATTTTACTTGTCTGGTGAACCACATTTTCTGTGACACTCCTGAGAGACAATGTTCTCATTTTTAAAAGATATTGACATTTCCATCTGTCAGTCAATCCTGCAATTCCTCCCAGCTTCAGACAATGTTACAAATTTTCTAACACTCAGTTCCTCTCCCTCCTCCTCTCTGATGCACCTATTTCACCTGTTCTCCAAGTTTTCACAGTGCCATGCAGGAGTTCGGATCTGCAACAAGACAAAAAATCTGTCATCATCCAACGAAACAGCCCCAAAGTTTGATCATATAACTTGAACAGATTCTCCTATAAGTATCTATAAGAGTAACTACCAAAGCAGCCAAACCATGAAGCAACAACCAGTCGTGTCCCTGAACACCTCAGGAGGAGGGCTGCTTTTGAACCTCACACAAGTGCTGTTTGAGCACCGACGGCTCCACCAGCTGTCCAGAAGGAAGGCAGAGGAGGAGGAGGCCTATTTCGTGGACTACATTCCCCCATCTAGAGATGCTATAACTCTGCCACGCAATGTAGTCTATGTTCTAGTTGGGGTTGTATTGGTTATAGTTGCCACTTACGCCATAGTGGGACACCTGATTAAAGATCTGCTGCATGACCTGGCAGGTAACCCCAGGCTCCCCAGGCTGTCCTCTCCTTCCCCTCACTCCACTGTGGTGTCCATGTTTGTGGTGTCTTGTTGTGCCTAAAGTCCCAGATCAAGGTGGCATCAACATTTTTGTCTTTCCCTTCTTTATCCTCTTGGGTACAGTTTCCTCATCATACCAATGAGGTGATAAAGAGAAACTGATTAAAAGTTGAGTGCATGACTGCAGTTGAAGTAACATCTTAAAGGGGTACTCTGGCAATTTAGTATTGGTCTTCTACAAAGCTGGAAGGCCAAGATACTTTAATTTGTAAATGCCCACTTCTTAGGCAGCATCATCAATGTCATTTTTGAAAAATAGAAAGGAAATTCACTCATTTTAATAATGGTATAACTTACATAATGTAATGAAACTTCATACATAAGATTGGTGGAGTGCCCTTTTAAAACAAACCCATCACGTCAGAGGAACACGTTGCCTTTCATTTCACTCTCATGCTTTTTCACCTCACAGATTGGATTCTTGGCCCCAAACCAATAGAGGATGATTCAGAGGAAGCGATAGCGGAAATAGCAGAAGAGCGGCGACTGAGCATTTCCGGTGAACTGAGAGGAAAAGACATGCTGAGGATGGAGAAGGAAAAGGACCGGCCGCTGCCCGGGTTCCACCAGGAAGATGGAGGCTGTCGCCGTCCATCCACTCCTCCTGCTCTGAGAAGCGCCATTGCTTTGTCATACCCAGGAGAAAAAAGGATATCCACTCATAGCGTCACCTTCGCCTGCCCTGTGACCCCTTATGTCACTTCCCTCTGAGTTTTTGCAAATTCACTTTGTCACAAAAGTAGTTCAGATAAATTTCTATCACAGCTCTCATTTCAGTGTAGTGATCAATGTTGTCTGTTTGCTGTAGTGATGCATAAGCTAAAGCTGCTTGTTTTCTATAAAACAAGTTTTGGTCAAGAGTTATCGTTTGTACTTCTTTTCATCACCGATTAAAAAGTTAGTGTAAACATGGTCCAGATTGTCAATCATTGAATTATATTGCAGTGTACCATTATGTGTCCAATTTCTTGTGCTATAAAATGTAAATGATGCATTATGTAAACTTCAAATATATTAATAGGAGCTGTAATAATTACATTTTATTTTGATAACTGACATTTAAATATTTAAAAAAAAAAAACCTGTATGACTTAAAAACACTTTTCAATGAAAATGTCAAATTCCTCCTTAAGTGTTGTTAAATTGCACGCAAATTTACATTTCAGTGTATTTTCCACTGTTATAACCATCATTTTCCAATTACTTCACACGTGTTGCTGTAATGTGTTTCTGAAGAATACACACATCTGTTTTCCTGCTGTGGTGTTGGGACTAAGCTTCTCTCCAGTAAACAACTGAATAATACAAGACTGCTGTTGTGTCTTGTCTTTAATTAATCCATCTTACCTTACTCTAATACCTGGTTGTGTCAGGGGCAGTGACCTTAGTAAATGCCAGGGATTACTCTACATCAGCCATATTAAATACTGTTCAGTAATGATGTACGCACATAGAGCATTTAGAGAGAGAGAGAGATAGATAGATAGATAGATAGATAGATAGATAGATAGATAGATAGATAAATAGATAGATAGATAGAGCTACATGCCTTTCTATGTGCAGCAGGTAAATACTCTCCTTCATCAGGAAACTGTGCTTACAGGGTCAGTCCTCTGACCTTGAGTACCTCAAGCCGCGGCAGCTAATCTAGTTTCCATTTGCATCGCTCAACAAGCAGACAGATAGGGAGGGAAACAAAACAAAACAAAAAAAAAACAGACTGAGAGATACAGTTGTAGTTTTAATTGAAGCCTTAAGCCACTGGAGTATAAAGGCACCTAATAAACTGGAGGATCTTCACCTACTACTTTGCAAAGTTTGTGAGTATGTGAAGAGGTGGGTGTAGTTTCTGTAGATATTTTTAAAAGCTGGAGGATATAGTATTTTCTGTGGGTCTTTTTGAAATTTGCTTGGGATGATGAGTCAGAAGAAACCTTTGTGCTGGCTTCTTAATACAGCGATGACACAGAAGAAGTAAGTGGATATCCCCTGGCTGACGGCAGATCGTTGAAGACTACCACGCGGCAATGGATGTAACAGTGGATGTGCCAGTCGATGGCTTAAACAGTCATTACAAAGAAGAAGATGGGACTGTGCTCTTTGAGTCTTACATACCCCCTTCTCGGGATGCTATCCACCTGCCTACCTATGTCCTCTACCTGCTCATGGCTGTCTTCATAGTACTTTCTGTTCTTTACGCCATCATCGGGCACCTCATCAAAGACCTCATCCATGACTGTGCAGGTTTGTTACTGTGTCTGCAGCCTCTTAAAACCTGTTTCCACTTTTCCATAGGTCCTCTGATTGTGCTTTTCTCTTGCATCCTGTCTAATGTCTTTCTTCCTACATATCCTCCCTCTCTTTCCATTTTTCAGATTGGCTGTTTGGGGAGCAGCCTGAGGAAGTGGTGGTGAACTACTGTGAGGCCAAAGATAAGTTCATGGTTGACTGGTGCCCAGAAACCTCACCTGAACTAGAGGCGATGGCTCGAGCCGAGGAGAGTAAGGTGGTTGACAGGGACTTCATGAGATCTCCTGCCATCTGGATCATCAATACAGAACCTCGGGGGAGCAGATCGGGACCCCGTGTGGTTTTTGGAAAGAGGACTTAATGAGAAAATGGATGAGGAAAATGAAATCAGATCCGAGATGTCTTGTTGGTGCTGACCTTTCTGCATCTGGTGTAAATGATTACTAAAATGCCTGAGGGGTGAAAGTAGTAGCATTAACAAACCGTGATTGTGTAAGGCTGAAAATGTATTATATTGTAGGAATATGGGGTAACTCTGTCTATGTAAGTGCTAAATGCTTGCGAGGTCTCATGAGGACATCTAGTGTCTATTGAGGTAAATGCGGCTGATTGGCAACAGTAAATCCTAGGGCACAATGATGCTCAACAAAGTTGAGATAAAGGAGATGAACAAATAATACAGGGAAAAAAACTATGAACATGATCTCTGCTTATTTTATAGCTTTGACAGTATTCATTTTTTCTGATCATAGCTGATATGAGAGACCCATTATGTACAGTATATGTATGTCAGACTAAGTCAAGTGAATCAAGAGTCACCATGTCTGCTCAGTTTGAGAGCTGGAAACAATTTTTTTCTTAATGTTGCTCTTTCCTTAATATTATATATTTGGAAAAATCTTTGTGCTCTGTGCTTGTATGAACAAAAACAACCAGAAATATCAACACTGGGATGCTTACCATTGATTCAATTAATCATAATAGAACAGTCTAACTTACAGTCACTTACAGAGAATAAGCCAAGATGTAAAAAGTTTGTACAAATAAATAAATATGATAAATGAGAAAACTGATCTGTGACACACAAAACTGTGTGAATAAAATTTCTAATTAAGTAAAAATATTTTTTTCTTTTCATTTTTCATGAAAATACCAGGGTTTTCAAACAGCTGCATTTGTGGACTGTCTGCAGTGTGGTGGAAATATTGTGAAAGTGTTGAAAAAGGAAGGAGTCAACCTGCCACCCAAGAGAATTTGAACTTGACAGTCTCAAGGTGATGACGTGGCCCCACAACGTCCAATGAACGTTGGCCAAACTTCAGCAAACAATGACAAAACATTTCATTGAAGAAAAGCATTGGCAGAAAGTGTCACAAATTAAGCTTCACTTTCACATTTTTCGCAGTAATTTTTTTCTCAAACAGTATTAAATAAAATTTTGTATTTAGATTTGACAGATTAGTAAATTTTTAACTAAGAGTAAAACAGAAAAGCTTAGGGGTTAGAGGAAAAGTGGTAAGATGCTGAATAACAACAAATCATCATTGACAAATAACTAGTGTAAAAAAAAAATTAATCAACAAATATTTTATTTGATAGCTCCACTATTAATAAGTAAATAGTTTCTCCAGCATTTGGGACAAGAAAGAATGAATGAGCTTGACATGTGAATAAACCATATTGACCAGTTTAGGGTTTACACCATCTCACTCTTCAGAACATTATCTTCATTATTTTCTGCTGCAGAGTAAGTCCTGTCAAAATCTTATTACATTTCCATGAAGTCCGTTAGCATAGCACCCACGATGCTAACGTTTTCATGGCCCAGAGGCATGATGGGAGTGACACTACTGTCTCTATGGGCCGCGTAACTCGGAAATAACCTGGAAGCCATAAAACTTTTTCAATGCATGTGCATGGATGTAATAATTAAGCAATGGCTTATAATACATCCCGCCTCTTTGTCCATTGCTGAATTAGCCGGGAGTTCAGTGGAGTCAGGCACGACCAAGATGGCGACAAGACATGTCCCACTTTGAGTTTTAAAACCACTCATTACAAATCTTTAGTCAGTCTATGAGCAGGACAGTGTGCATGTTGCTGCACATACAGGTGCACATTCTGCATTTCCCCCACATAGACACACATGCACCGCCCACACAGAGCTAACAGAGCAGCATGACAGGACTCAGGTGAAATCTGAAGCCTCTGGACAAACTGGTGTTTCATCATCAGCGGACTGGCCATGGGGACCACCAGCTCATATCCTGTTGGACTATCAAAACAGCCAGAAAGTTTTTGCTGGCTCCTTCACTGCCTTTAGCAGCAGAGTCATTCGTGGTTCCAGCAGATAAGTCGAAGGCTGAATTTCAACACAGTCTGACCATGGAGCCATCACTGCTCAGGTTTCACAGAGGAAAGCCCTATGAGCTGCTACAGGACTCCAGATTGACCCACAACAGTCTTTTCTTCTCCTCTGTGTGTAAGTAACATGATGATGAAACATAATGCTACATGTCTGTTTTAATTAGTGAAGGTGATAGTAGAATGAAAAATTAGCTAACCTGCTGTTTTTTGTTGTCTCTTCTGAACCCAGGGTAACTGTATTCAGATGTGCCCCTTGTTGTGTGTTTAGTAGGGCAGTGCTGTAGCATTGGTTTTGGTGTGAGCTGCTGATGGCCTGGTGTGAAATCCAGTGGCAATGACAGTAGTTTACAGGATTAAGTTTTTGGTTTGAAGTCACAAAAACCATTGTCACTGCTCAGATTGGTATCAGGTTAAAGTGTACTAATGGTTGATGTCACATCCAAGTCAGACAACAGGGACATTTGGACATGTACTGAACTATGAACCTCCCACTAATGGAGTACTGAGGATTGCTGTTCGACATCAAGTCCTTTGTGTGAACACTTTAAACCATAAAAAATTATTCTAACCAGACTAAACAAAACCATTAAGATTCATTTGACCCAATAGCTTAAAAACATAGTTTCATTAATTGCAACCTTGGCCCCGGCAGAGGGCGCTGTGGTAAAAATGACATAAAGCACATGTCACCATCTGACACTGTAAAAGGAAGCACAAGGACCTTTTCAGGCTGATGTGTCACAAAAGTCACAACCCAACAGACATCGACTGAAGATGTTAATGTTAAACACAATATTTTTTACTCCTTCATTACCTCAGACTAATGACTCTTTCACCCACCAGGCTTGTGTGTGAGGCTCAGCTAAGCATCTCTCTCCTGTTGAAAGAAAGCTGCTCTGTCACATACATGAGTGGTATTTGAAGGAAGACTTGCAGATTGGTTCTGTAGCCTCTAACCAGATTACCACAACTGTCCGTCCTCACATCCTCTTGCTGTTAGTGAGTGCTAAAGCAAACAATGACATAATCTTATTAACTTTGAACCTCTAATCCTCCCCTTTCAGAGCAGGATCCCCAAGTTAATGTTGCTATCTTCAAATAGATAAAATAATCAGCAGCCTCTGCACCTCAACACTAACACTATCAGAGTGTGATCTTAGGCAACTTTGAAGTAACTGTATAGTGGTTTTGTCTGATTACAAGGTAATCAGACAAAACCTTTTGGTCAGTCTGTGCTGTTTAAAGCATGCACATGCAGTTTTTTGCATGGTATCTAATATTTCCTGTCTGGTGGTAACTTGTGTTTCAACAAATCCCTGCTATGCCTCAAAGGAAATGAACAAGGATTACATGGAAGGAATTGCAATAAGACAATGAGTGTATGTGCTGCATAAAGAGCAGGGCTGTTAAATGTGCTGAGTGAAAACTGGAGGCTGATGTTACGAGTTTGACCTGACAGCATCGGCGATGACTCTTTCCTTTTTTGGGGGGGGGGGGTTCGTTATTTTGAAGGGCGTAAGGTTTGGACGTCGGTCTCGGTCTTAAAGCAGCTCGTCTGCCGGTGGGCTGGTCGAACAGCAGGGGCTCTGCTCTGTGGGATGGGGCCACGGTAAAATCCCTGCTTTCAGTTTTCAGGGCGCGCACCCCCCCCCCCCCCTCTCACTCTCTCTCTCACACACACGCCCCCTGCAAACCTGAGCGATGTGCGGTGCGTCGGCCGCGCGTGTGTCCCTGTGCGTGGCTGCGTTTCCCCATGAAAAATAAGGAATAATGGACGGCTGATTTGAAGACGGCATGGATGCCCGTTGACTGAGGGAGCAGCCTCTATGGATTGGAGCTCATCGCCGCCGGAGCAAATCTGGGGAGAGTCTGAGAGGTGAGGCGGCATTGGTGGTCGGCTCGGTGTGCGGGGGGGACACCGCAGCGCTCAGTGGGCATCTGAACAAAGCACGAGCCCGCCTGGTTTGGGCTAATTAAAACGCACCTTTCGCCTAAATTGTCGCTATTGTCTCTCATCTGGTGTTGTTGTTGTTGTTTTTAAAATTGTTATTATAAAAGCAGGCGTACGTCCAATAAAGGCCCATTTCTCAACACAAGACAGCAGCACTATCACATACAGTAGCCGTCTGCATGTTTTATGGATCCGTGGACGCTATTGAGGCCACTGGCGATTCAATCTTTGACTGTCGTTTTGTCTGCATCGTCCCCCTAACACGTTCATAATAAGATTTTCCGATGGAATATATGGATAAGGACGCGGCTCACGGGGATAATTTTGTCTCGCTTTGCACAAAAGATCACAGAGTAGCGAATATTCAAAGGGCCCAAATCGTGCATTTGGGCAATAGGGCCCAGGAGACACTTCACACAACAGGCCCAGAACTAATAACTAAGATTAAATTCCTTTATGGCCTACAATCAGGTCTGAGAGCATGACAAAATAAAAGCACGGTTTTTCAGTCATTAAAAACGTTTCGACCGTTTTGACAGTTACTAATGTAATGTAAGGCACTGTATACAATATACCGATTAGTTGTATTGGTTCAGAGTCAAATCAGCCTCACATGGTTGTGATGCTCTGTGTGATATGTAGGTTACTGCATCATCAAATCGTTCCCACAGACAGGCACACTTGATGTTGGCAGCAAGACAACAGCGGTGAAAGAGGCTGAGATTATGAGACCCTGCTCTCTACAACATTGCAGAATGACTATTTCTCCACCTGGTGAACTTTTAGACCTCTGGCATGCAGCAACTGTCTTTACATTTTCTGACCCAGCAGCTGTCAGAGGAATCCACAGAATGAGGAGCACAGATGGGAAGTATGCAGCACTGCAAAAGGCAAAGGCCCAGTGGTCTCGGCCAAAATAGTGACCGTATAACAATACCCCCCACCCCACCTCTCTAAAATCTCTCCTCTGCCCTGCTAGGACTCCCTGCTGACTCCCTTCTCTCACACAGAGGTGCAAATGGGATCGTGCTTTTATAGTGAAAAGGTTTTAGTAGCTTTTTTATTTTCTAAAAAAAGACAGATTATTGATTATTTTGCATAATATTTACACCTCCATAAATGTAGGAATAGATATAGCCTGCTACTGTAGATGGTAAAAAAAAATGTTCACAGATTTATCTTTGTTTATTTCTTGTTCTCTCTCTTTGTCGTGTGTTACTCACGCGGACAATGCTTCTCTTTTGCATCTCTGCACAGTGCTGTGGAAGAGGATACTTCATCCAAGATCACAGGTCACATGACAGGTATGCAGCCCTCATCAAAAAGGCTGTTATTCTTGTGTAAAGAACATAAACATCAAAATTAGTTTGTTCCATGATTTCTAATGCTGTTTTTCTCCTTCTGTTTAGATTTGTGTAGTGATGAAACAGACAACTCTCTTCCTCTCCAGCTTCACACACTCAAGCAGTTTGAACAGGTGAGAGCCTTTTTGTGAGTGACACCACTCTGTCCTTCAGCTTAGTTGGTGTTGGTGGGTCCCTGATCAAATGTGCTCTACGGGGCCATCTTGTGGATCCATGTCTTACTACAAGATATAAATGAGCTGATTTGTCCTGCTTTGATGCTGAATCTTCTCTGAGGGCTTTGATCATAGAGTGATAGGAAATCGGCTGTTTATCCCAGGAATACATGATCGTAAATGAACCATCTTAAATGAACATATCTTAACTTCGCAGCACAGAAAAAGAGAACACCTGCAGATACCAAATTGGATGGAAAACACCTTGAACCCTACTGATGGTCAAATTCTGCCTCTGGCTACAGCATGACCTACTTCAGGATTTCTCATAAGTCTCTGTTGCATCATGATTGGACATTGTACCAGTCACTTATTACAGAAATACTATATTAAATATAGTTTTTTATGTCTGACAGTAGGTCATGATGTAAATGAGCAGGCATAATATTACTACTTAATATTATTGACACATTCAGATCCATATACAGCAGCACTAATGTATCCTGTTGCTGTGTACTTTAACAAGGCACCAGTTTAATACAAACCGTAGGTATGTTTAAGGTGCTATTTAAGGTGGATATATGGAGAAAGGTGTCAAAGCTAGTCACAGGCACCTACAGAAATAAATTTTGTAGTTTGACAATTTTGGGGAACACATATATTTGACACCAGTCTTGCGTGTTTTAAGTATGGAGCACATTTCAGGAGGCAGTTAGCTTAGCTTAGCATAAAAACTGAAAGCTGGGAGGAAACTAGCCAGGCACACCAAAAAACATTATTTAATCTGTTGACAAACTGATTTATTTATGGCTTCAGAAGGCGCTATATTACATAAATAGTTAGAGATGAACAATGGTATCCTCCTCTCCAGTCTCTCTGTTGGTAGCCCGACTCGAGGAAGTCACTGCTCAAGCTGTTGTTCATCCAGAAATAGTCGCAGCACGTAACAACTTGCTGTTTTACATATCTGTGTTTGTATCTAATTAAACAAAGCAAATCGTGCAAGCTCTAGTTCTATAAATAAAAGCTCCACATTACTTCTACCAGCTGCCATTCCTTTGCCCCTTCGCTCTTGTTTCTCTTTTGAGACCATTGTCCATTAGTAGAGTCATGCAGTATTTGCTCTTTGCAAAATAGTGCTGTTAAGTTTGGCCAATTATCCTCTGAAATACCCAGACTGTGTTGCACAGTTGCATTGACTTACACTTTCCTTCAATACGCACCTCAGTGCTCTTCTCCAAAACCTGTCAAAGTTTCAGACACATACCAGATCATAATAAAACACCAGCCAAACACAAACTCTCCACTAGTGACGCTCCTTTAATGTTATTCTGGAGGTGCTGCTGAGCCCTGTTTAAAACGGGAGGTGTCACCAACCAGACACGAAAGCTGGAGTCACATTATGAAAGACAGCAGCCAACTCAAAGCTGGAGTCACTTTCATAGCTGCCAGATCTTGGATGTGTCACCTTTGCACCTGACGTAAACACATTCCAGCGCACACTGCATGTATACGTTTACGCACATTCACTCCTATTTATTTGCCTTTGACCAAGAGCTGAAAAGTGCATGCATGGGAGGGTGTGGTTGTGTCATGTGTGGAGCAGTTTAAAAACACACACTATAAACATGATGTCATCCCGAATGTTATGCGGAGACTCCGCTTGGCGCCAAGCCTATCTTTGCTCTGAATTATTTAGCAACAGCATGTAATGTAACACTTTAATGGGCACACTAACTGAATGCATGAAGAGCTAATAATGACGTAATGTGTTGGTAACATGTCTCAGTCACTTTATTAGCCCCCTTTTATACAGTTTATTCAAGGTGTGAACTGCTGTTGTGCATTGTTCGGTAGCAGAGGTCGTCTCAAAGCTGAACTGACGTCTGTCTAAAGTGGGAGCATGGTGGGACAGACTCTGATGCTGTTGTGTAACATGTCACGCCTATGATTCCTCCACTGGGGTGGCATTATGCCGGCTTTGTTTCTAAGCCAATTCTAATCTTTTTAACGACAATATAGCAGGATCGATGTTTAAAAGGTGCTAGAAGTTCTTTTTGCACTGGACATTAGTCTTGAAATTTTACCCAGGGTTGTTCCTTATGAGATTTAAAAAAAATACCCAGTGGAGCCCATCTTCCATTCCTTTCTTTCTGTTCACTCATCTCTGTGGGACATTCAGGGATTCACCACTCTGTGAGATTCAGGACACCTCCCTATTAATAGCACTGTGGCTCAGTGCTTCCAGGTCTCCTATTTCATCCAGTTTCTTTCCATTCACCTGTCTGTCCCACTCCCATCAGCCCCTGCGGCTCTATGTGCCCATGATGGTTCAGCCCTTTTCAGGGGCTAAGGGGCAGTTTCTGATTTTACTGTATAGAGGTTTGTTAAATTCAGAGTGGGACTGTGTGTTTTTATATATTGAGCCATCCTTTTAAATGATGTGGCTGTCAAGAAATTAAAAAACAACTGTACTTCATTGTGTCACAGTGACTTTTCTTTTTGCTTAAAGCTACCTTAGTTTGGCTTGGGGGCACAAGATCACAGAAACAAGCTGTCAGATGGAGCCATATTGTTATGACTAACGTGATAGCAAACAGTTTCAGAGTTGTATTTCTGCCATGAAATAAACACAATGTGAATATTTGCTCTTGCTTTCTCTCAGTTTTAGTCACCACCAACTGAGGGTGTTGAGCTAACCTTCTGCCTAGTGTGTTGTATTTTGTTTTTATTCATTTACTGAGACTGTTGAGAACAAATAATGAGATAAAACAGACAAAAAACCTCAGTAAAGGTGCAGAGTTGGTTGATAATTTCCTGCTGGGTAGTCATTATGGGTGACAGCCTTTTAAATTAGGCTTCTCATTTAACTTTAAGTGTTGAAATATTGATTTCTGTAATTACGAGACTCTTATGCCGCCGGTCTGACAGAGCACTTTCAACTTGTGAAACCTTTATTTCTTTTATTTAAAGGCATTGTGAGTGCTCTCAGTCAGAAATGGTACATTATTTTCTACAGAGACAAGGTCAGTCATTTTGCATGTGAGGGATTAATAATCATGATTTTAGATACTTTTGACCCAGTTTGAGTCCAGGGGGTTGACATTTCAGTTGATTTGTACATAATGTACAAAATACCAAAACCAAAAAAAAAAACTATTGATAGTTGTTTCCCAAATTTAGTTGAGCATAAAGTTTGGTCTGGTTATATAACACAGAGGCTGATGTGAACAGACTCAGCTCTTCTCACAATAGGGATCAACATCCAGACTCAAAAATATGAAATCAGAAGGACAAGGGAAGTGGTTAAAGAGGACAAATAAAATTGACCTTTAGTATAATGTTGGAGAGGAAGCAGCAAAGGGACTCACATTTAACCTCCTGCTTTCTCCTCATGTCCATGTTCCTTCTGACTGGTCTGTTTTGCAGATGGGTGAGATATATATCCTCTCATATCACAAGTGCCTGTGAGTCCTGAGCCTTTTACCCCCCCACCTCCACCCATCTCCCTTGGCAGTCTGGGATTCCAGGGATGTCTCCTTCAGTAAAATAAGCTCCTGTCCCGTCCCCTAGCAGACCAGATCACACCATGGAGCTGACATGGCTGCATCTCTGACAGCCCGGGCTGCAGAGTAGCCCTCTGCACTGCAAACGCCCCATTAGACTGTAGTGTGTGTGTGTGTGTGTGTGTGTGTGTGGCTTAAGTGTGTGAGGTTTTGTAGATGGTATCCCAATGGGCTGTTAGAGGCTGGGATGCCGCTTTGTAAATAGTTAGTTTTTTTCAGGTATAGCATTATGCTCTTTAGGAGGAGGTAGCAGCATGTCTAACGGTTACTGGACTCTCACACATGGACATGCCTTGACAGTCGCTGTCCTTTAATATGGACTCTGTATTCGCCCAGGATACAGAGAGGTCGAAGACAACTGTTCATTTCTGACCCATAACGGACATGTCAAGCAGTTACGGTGCTCTTTGACGGTCATGTCTAACAGTTACCGTACTTTGTCGCAGCACCTGAATGACCTGAAGAAGGAGAACTTCAGCCTCAAGCTCCGCATCTACTTCCTGGAGGAAAGGATACAGCAGAAGTACGAGGAGAGCAGTGAGGATGTCTACCGCACGGTAAGTAGTGCAGCTCTCACTGATTAGAGGAAATGAATGGTCCTGTGTGACCGCTGATGAATGAGACTATGAGTGGTTGCTCTTCAGGGTCCAAGGGTCATTTCATTAGGAAAAATGATCAGCGTGAATTGATTTTTGCTTTGTTGACAAATTTGGCACCAAGGTGATGAAAAAAGTTGATTTGTGCCTTCATCATTGGTATTAGATGATTGTTATCAGGATAGTCCTGAACAGTTGCTTTACTGGGCCACTTAAACTGTTTGTTGACCCAGCTGTTGCACTGACCTGGTTGAAGTGATGTGACCTGACATGTGTTTGTTTTACCAAGTGCTTGTGTTTAGATATGACGTCCATGTGAAACATTACACATTAACTAGATTTTTGCTCAGATTCTTTTATATGATGCAGTTTGTGTCTTTGTGTACCAGTTTCTCTGCTGTCTCTACTCTGATTTGTGAAGATTTTGGTTAGGCAATAAAATGTAGTCTAACCTCGCAGCACAGAGAATTTAGATTAAACTATATCTGCAGAAATATAGACTCAGTGGGGGGACCTAATGAAATCTCAACAATAGGCCACTGATAAGAAACAAAAAGAAGAAACAAAAACAAAAATGACAGACCAAAACCAATAATTAATCAATAATTAATCAATCAACTCAATCAATCAATCAAAGTCAGTGGTACCATGAAGTATTTCATCTCAAATCCCTGAGCAGAACGTTATTCTTGCACTTGTTTTGTCTAGGGATGCACCAAACTGATACACCAGATCACATTCAATACAATATAATGTACGTTTCTGCTCTCAGGTACATTCATTCAGTCACACAAGGCTACTGATTCAGCCTTTAGTGTCATAGCATTAGTTTTATGTTACCTTTTTTAAAGAGAATTCAAATATTTAGTGAGGTTAACATATTTGTATTTAGAACAAAGACAACACTGCTATCAGATCAGTACTTGGCAAATTACATGAGTTGAACTAATGGAACTGGTATTGAGGGAGAAGAAACTGGGTTTGTATATCCCCACTTTGATTAAATTGTTCCTCATTTAAATTTAAAAAATGTTTTTCAATTTTTAAAATTAATTTAATTTTGGTAACGTTCTGTATGGCTATTTGTGTTTAGACAACAGTCAATATATTATATTCTAAGTTTTTTTTATATATATAAACATTAATGTCCGTAAAAACCAGTAATAGCACCATAGATGAGCAAAGATCAAAAATTTCTTTGGAGTCACTGATGGCCCCACATATTGGTACATTTTGCAGTGACAGTTACAGTATAAACCCCCTTAAACCTCCCCTAAACCACTTTACTGTACACCACAGCTGCCCCCAAACCCACGTACGTGGGGCCCCTGATGATGTATGTGTCTCACCATTGTCAACAGTATTGTTTTGGTACTGGTAGTTAGAGATAATCCCACAATTGTATTAATATATGAGAGTGTTGTTTGATAATTAATCACACTAATTAATTAGTATTCATTGACAACAAATTGATTTACTGTTAAAATCTTATATGAAGTAAAAACCATCATCTCAGTTTCTCAAATATGAGGATTTGCTGTCTTTTATATTGTTGAACATCTTTGGGCTTTGGACTGTTGGTCAGACAAAAATGTTACTTTGAGTTTTTGAATTTATTAAGTGATATGTTTTGATATTTTAAAGATTATACAACTATTGATAAATTAATGATTAATCAAAAAAACAACAATAATGAATCCATCCATAAATACGGCATCTATTTGTTTCTTTCTCAGAGTCTCTGTGAGTTCACCATTAATATAAATGCACTGTGCTCTGAGTTTCTAAGTCCTCCTGTTTGTGTGCATGCAAAGTGAGCACCTACAATAAGGTGACCTAGCTCAGCTGGTGCAAGTTTACATGAGGCGGTCGGCATCACAAGCTCGTCTCTTTCTTCCTCCCTTCATTCCAAATCCCTTGTGATCGTCAACAACTCTTGGATATGAGAAAATTAAATGGCTGCTTGAGCCAGCTGAACAAGACCTGAATGTCCTGCCACTTATCCTCCACAATTACTGCATACCAACAGTGACTGAGTAAACTGATCCCACGTCGTACAGACGTCCAGCTGGAGTTTAATCCTTGTGCTTGACAATCTTTCACTCTCTGTTTGGCCAGAGTTCATCAGTCTAATCACTTTTTTATTGGAGCCGAAATCTTTGCACCGTAGATGTTATCAGACCTGGGCAGCTTGGGTACATAGTGATCTCTCTTAGAGCTTGAGAGACTCTATTTATAGAACAGGGTACACTGATTTATTTATCACATGTATTCATACAAGTGTCCATATGACACGAGACACACTTTGTTACACGTGTTTGCCTGTATTTGTATGTTCCTCTTCACTGTATCGTTTGTTTTATTGGTCTTTTAAGCATTTAATTTCAATCTTCTCAGTTCATAAATACACTTAAACACAGAAACTACAGTTATTAATCCTTTGATTTCCTGGGCTGGTTACTGACACAGAATAACCTGTGGATTGTTTCTCATTTTAATTGATTGTTTAGTTTAAAAATGCTGATAAATGACCGTCACAAGTTCTTACAAATCCAGGATAGATATCTTCATGTGTCTTGTTTTGGTCAAACTACTGACCAAAGCAAAAAAACATTACATTTACAGAGATGTAAAACAGAAAAGCTGCAGATTTTTCAGATTTTGCAGTTTTGCATTTGAGAAGCTTGAACATAGTGTTTTTGCCTTAAAAATAATCAAATGTGTGTTTTAATCAATGGTTTAAAACTGAATGAGCAGGATAATTATGAACTTTGATGAAATGATAATACCTGTCAGTAGTAGTTTCAAGTTATGAATGTGTGACGGTCCTGTCCATGTAGCCATCTACCTCTTCCTTCAGTGAATGGTTATAAGTGGCTCTGTTGCTGAGGGCCATCGGGTCAGGGGTGGGGGTGAGGGTGGTGGGTGGGCAGGGGGGAGTTAGTATAGCAGGTGCACTGTGGCGGGGGTCTATATTTAGAGCTGTTTTCAAGATGGGAAATGTCTCTCTTACTGTAAACCTTGTTGACACGCACACAGGAATACATGTTCCCCTTGCATGTGTGGTGCATTATTTATTGTACAGAGCATGTAGGCAAATCATTTGTCGTCATGAGCTATACTGAGCATATGTCTGGTCATATGGTGCAGTTCTAGTTGCTGCTGCATCACTTAGTATCATAACAGTGGAGTGCTTTGTTTGAGATGAAATGAACATTACATTAGAGTAACATCAATTATCATAATAAACAGAGAAAAGATATTAGATAGAGTCTCAAATTGTTTTAATTTAAATCTATTAACATACAAAACAATTTTAAAAAGTTGTTAGGGATTATTGTTATTTCTTCACACTGAATATGATTCACTCCTTTAGACTGTTGTGAGTCATCCCACTTTCTTCTCCCTTAAAACGAACTTCTGTTGTAATTTTTGTCTTATTCTATCAAAACATTAAAACTATGCTCAATCCAAAAAGTATTGTCAGCTCTGTGGGACTGTAACTACTGTTGTTCCCCCAAGTATTTTCTAAATTGATTGATTAATTGTTTTCTCTCTAAAATGTCAGGAAAGAGTGAAATATATCCATTGTCCAGTTTCCCAGAAAATAAGAGGTCCTTATATTGGAGAAGCTACAACCAGTGTCTGGTTGAAGATTAAAAAAACATTCAAACATTTACTTCATGATCAAAATACACTAGTGTCCCTGTTGCTGCTGCCCAGATATTTGTTTAATTGAAATTTAATTTCTCAATATTTTATAGAAACAACATATTGTTTCTATAAAATATTGAAACATTATATTGTATCGTGTCTGGAAATGAGAAGTAAACTAGTGATATCATACTTACAAACTTCTGTTTTGTTCAGAAATGTTTCAGTCAGTATGACTACTGGGTACTCAGGTCACCTGCAGGAAGAATGTGTGATGACCAGCGGTGTCTGTTGGTGCCTCTCAGGAATTTGTTTATGGGCAGGTTTCAGGCTGCAAGTGTAGGTACACATGTAGCCCAGCCCTCTGTGAGTGGTATTGACATACGTACATAAAGCTCACTGGAAGGGACAGGGAAAGGTTGACAGGCTTGGACATGCACAAAGACACACCACAACTTGAAACAGAAACAGAGAAGGGGAGAGGCAGGATGCTGAGGCAGGGAATGACACAGAGAAGCAGATAAGCCAAAATGATGGACAAGAGAAAGTGGACAACCTGTTAAAATGAATGTGAGCCAAGCTGCAGTAAAAAAAAAAAAAAAGCACCACTGAGAGCAATTATCTGATCTGAGTCCAGGAGACAGATAAACTGTCCTCTCTCTCCTGTCTGAGGTCAAAATGGAAAGAATGATCTCTACCATTCCCACTGTTTAAATCCTCTGTCCCCTAGCCCAGTTTAAGAGCCATGATTGGCCCCAAAAAGTCCCCAGTGGTCCACAGCATGTAAACAAACTGGTGTTTAGCCTTTGGCCTCAGTGGTGAGTAGTTGAGCCGCCCTGAATTCTCCAGCTCTAAATATATCAGTCATGACAGCACGGTCAGATGTTCTGTACTAATGATACACAACACCAACCAGCCCTGGTTCGCACAACAGAGACAGAGCGATCAGGGTGTGATGGAGATTGTAAGAATGGTGGGGACCGAGGGGGCACATGACAGACTAGTGCCTGAGATGTGATGAAGAGAGGGAGGATTGCAGAGATTCAGACAAACCCAGTGAACATATAAGAAATGAAATGCAGTTTTTTAAACCTTGTTGTTTTTTCGCACCCACAATCTTTAATTGACCCTCTAATAGGCAAATAAAAGACAACTGATATACTGTATATTCAGCGTGATCTTAAAATAGATTGATTTGTTTGTTCCTGCAATAAATGATTAGCATTGCTGTTTAGTCCAATGCACATGCTTTGCTGTAGACATGCTTAGTCAAGTGTAAGGCAAAGTATTCCAATAAAAATTGTGTTTTCATACCATCATAGTGAAACTTGACATGATTTAAAAGGTCACAAACTTGGTACTCTTTCCAGCGACTTGATAACTTGTCGTGACTTCCATTGGGAATATTGTTGGCTGAACCTCACAGTTTTTTGTTTTTTTTTTTTTTCACTTTTGCTGTTTGTGTTTGGGAGCACCATGCCAGTGTGGTAGCTATATTGACAATCCAAGTTAATTATAATTTCTTGCCAAATGTTTGTTTGAGAAAAATATTGGACTGCTTGGGAATGTGAAAATGAGTATTTGTTGAATCTCAACAAGATATTTTATTATTATGTCAAGTTTCACCTGGAGGATTTTTATCACCAGACCAAGTCACTCTTTATTTACAGCTACAAATTACCAGTGTCTGATGCTATTCCTACAGCTAAGACAATCAGTGATGATGATGATGATGGATTGGCTGACCTTACTACTTGTGATCTTTTGCAGAACATCGAGCTGAAGGTGGAAGTAGAGAGCTTGAAGCAGGAGCTCCAGGAGAAACAGCAGCTTCTGGACAAAGCCCTGTAAGTCCACAAATATTGATCTTAAAAATTGATTGAGTGTAAATTAAGATTTCTTACTCTGAAAGTGAGACCTTTGGTTGGTCAGTTTCTGCCCCTGATTATGTAGAGGGTTTCCCAATTGTAGAACAATCTAGCGACAAATACCATCAGAGCAGGAGCGTCCATCTCTTCAAGAATCTGTTGAACACTCATCTGTTCCAAAGGTCGTCCTCTCCTAACACCTTTAATGCCCTTACATGCCTAACTAGCACTTAATATACTCTTTCAGTGCACTTTACCTGATCTCCTTGCACTTACTGAATAGATTTAGCACTTACACCAAGGTCTCCTACTGTATTGAAGCTTTAGTGCTGTCCCTGACTAGTAAGTCACCTTGAAAAGTGTCTTCCAAATGAGTAAATGTAAATGTGAAATGTTTTACTTTTCTGAAAAGTGATTCATATTCATATTTTTACAATGTCAAAGGTTGATTAGACAGGCAGCTATCAACTGCCTGGCTTTATTGAAATAGTCTAAAGCAACCATCTTTGTAACATAATTAGATTTAAATGTTGTTTGTGGTCACATAGACTTTGTTAAATACAGCACATAGTGTGTAGATTGGCTGCACAAGCTGCTCCAGTGCAGTTACACACTGACAACACAGATGAATCCTCTGGTATCAGACCTACGTGTGTCTATGTGTGGTTGTGCACCGCCATCTATGGATGTTGGCTGCCATGGAGTAAGTGCGTCCCTGCTAGAGATTAGCTATGATTCTCTCCATGGTGCCGTCTTAACAGCGGTAACACCTCATATCATAACAGCTCATGTCGTGCAGCAGCTGATGGAGACATCACACGCACACAAACACACACTGGAGATACACTGCAACCCATTGTATAAACTCCTAATATTGGTCAGAAAGTTTGTTAGTTGCATTGTGTTACATCCATCCAAACAATGTGATGGCTTATTGATCTTTTCCATCCAAGCTCTCTGTCGGTATCTATCGTAAGCAAAAGTAATGAATCTAGGATAAAATAGCTCAAGAAGCTATTGGGGTGTAATGACATCAAACCATAGGCATTCAAGAAAAAATAAATAACATTAATCAATCAAAATACAAAACAGAGAAAAGGAAGAATCCAAACAACACATTAAAACAATTACAATTATACAAATGATGGAGATTCAGGTATGATGCACTTTATCCCTCTCTCTCCAATGTGGTTTTGGTTATTGTATAAATGCTGTATGAGGTTTCTGCTTCCTTAGTGCGGCAATTATTTCTCCCTTTTTGACACTGTTGACACTGCCCTGCTGCAGGACTTCGGTAGATTGTATTGGCTCTACACCACTTTGGTTTGGCAAACGATAGAGCGAATCTTTCTGCTGCTGATCGTCGCAGATGCCGCTTTTAAGGTCATGGTTGTTGACCTTTAAATTGGTATGGATCATCACTGGCCAGCTGCTGGTGCTCTTGGAAAGGATGAATTGGCTCTTATTACTCATCTCTATTTTAGTGGTGGTTGTTGCTCCCTCTCTGCACATCCTTGTTACATATGAATATGATTTGAAAAGCTGCTCATTGATTCTGACAGTGAAGCCAGTTATTATCCCATTGCTTTGATTCTGCTGCCCTCTTGACTAACAGTTACGCTGCTTAATGTTTTTTTCTATGGTACATATTCTGTGGTGTGCAGTATTGTTACTGGCAGCGGTAAAGATAATCTGACTATCAGTGCACTGGTTGGGAAGGGTTTCTGCACAGCCACAAATCAACTTGTTGGATTCTTGCCATACCAGCAGCACATTCAGTGTCAACCTGGTTGCCAGAAATTACGGTACAGTCCTTAAAGGAGTCCCCATCGTTTAAATTGTGTATGTTGTTGACACACCGACGTTACTGAATCCTCTGCCTCCTGAGTTTTTGCAGAAGGGCCGGTGTTTAAACTGTCCACATAGGCTGAAGGTCTTGCCCACTACACATAAAGGACACTGTCCAAGAGACAGAGGCATTTGCATTACTCAGACTAGTTCAAAATATCCCAGTTATTTGAGCTGCTGCATGTGGCGGACAGAGTTAAAAACGTATGTAGAGAGGGTCCAGATCAGGACTCATGGCGACAGAGTGGCGTGTGCCATTCTGGGAGCAGGAATTCTGGGATAGGGTCGTTGACTGACTAAGTGATATAGACAGATGCTCACACAGTTGGGAGTCCAAAGGAGTGAGGAAAACAATTATGAGTCATGAGTCACGTATGTGGTTGTAGAAGAAGACAAAGACTCAAAGAAAAGGATGTATGTGAGAAATTTCACGTTTCAGAGTTGAAAATGTTCCAGTTTCATGCAGGCAAAGCTTTCACATCGTTACTCAGCATCTTCCAGCCAGCTCTCACATCTGTAGCACAAGCCTCGGGCTGAACTCACCACAGTCACCACTGCCACAGTCCAGGTTACTTTCAAAAGGAAAAGGCGAATCCACACCACTGTAGAAACATCAGGCCATCTCCTCAGAGAGAGTACATCTTAGCATTAATTATGACAATAAAAGTCTAGAGCACAGATGAGGCACATATCCCATGAGTACTGTCTGACAGGAAAGTGATGACATCATGTTATTTCTTGGTTCTCACTCACACATTATATCCTAATGCATGACCCTCTGACTACATTTGTGTGTTTTCCTCTTTGATAGCACAACAGCAGAGAGCTTGACCAATCACAATGAGGCAGAGCTGCAGAGACGGTCTCAGGAGAGACAGCAGGAAATTGATCATATGCAGCAAGTGCTTGAGACCAAGATTCAGCTCCTGCAGGAGGTTTGTCAGCTTCCACCTTCAGGTATTTAAACTGACACAAAGGTGCCTCGCATTTTCCAATCATAACGGTTGGGCTCTCTGTGTGTTTTCAGGAGGCCCAGCTAGCACGAAGTGAGGCTGAGAGGATGGCCTCACTAGCTGGATCACACTCCCAGGCCTCCCTCCTCTCCTTAGACACCCCCATGGAGGACATCCCAGAGGATGAGAGGCCTCCGAGCATCCTGTCCCCCTCCAACACCAACAAAGACAGGTGCAAAACAAAACTCTTCAATCATCGTCAACACCCAACTAAATCAATCTCAAAGTGGAAATGACCGATCGACTGTGCCTCTGTCTGTGTTCAGGTTAATAGAGGAGCTGACCAAAGACCTTCGCTCCAAAGAGGCCCTCATCACAGAGCTGAGCGGAGAAAAGACGACCCTCACGCTGAGGGTGGGAGAGCTGGAGGGACAAGTACAGGAGCTGTCATCATCTCTATTGCAGAAGGACAAGGATGTGGAGGTATACATGTCTTTATTTGTGATTTTATTAACAACTAAATCAAAACACCTCCTATGGGCCGTCTCTTGGCTGAGTCAGAGCAAATCAGGATTCAAACTTCATCATATCCTTCCTTTTCTGAGATACCCTTGAGTGAATGTCAGTACATAAGCTTATGTATGGAGAGTATATCAGTCAACCCTTTTGCAATTTATACCATCCCTCTATTATTACTGCATTCCTCTGGACCACCATGTTTCTTCTGGTCAGACTTTCTATTCTAGAAAGAGGCTCCTGAAGCAGCATATGTGAGATTCTTCAGCCTTATTTTAACAGCTATTCATGTAGGTCATAAGAACAGTTTACACACACTACTATGCACAAACACAGACACTGATGTATGTAGATGTATTCATCATTATCAGTCAAAGCCAATAATTTCATATTTCAGTGAGGTTTCTGTCTGCATTTCCTTCTCCCATTAATCTTAAAATTGAATATAGATTTTATAGATATAGATTTCTAATTATCTAGGTTGGTACATAGTTGGTTTATAGTGTGTTTTTTCTCTGTTACTCAGTTCTATCAGGAGGAACTGGGTCGTGAGAGGCTGCGCATTGAACAGGAGATGCAGGTAGGTGGATTGCTAAATTTGAGTTCTTCAGTTTGGTATTCGAGACAACATTGGTTCATTAGCTTCCACATGTCATTTATACACCTCTCCACTAAGTGTCAGAGCAGCATCACTGTGTTCATTTCAGTCCAGTCCGGTCCAGAGCATTTTATCAGACAGACTCTGCCTCCCTATGGAGAAGTGGCACATAGCATTTTCACACAAGAGCAGACAACTGTAGATTGAACATGATGCATATTTAAATTATTTGGTCAGTTACTTGTTTTACAGAAATGACCAACACAGTGTCATTTATAGTAAAAATAAACATTAAGGTTGTGGTGCAGAATCCACCAACTTCATCTAAATTGGACCAAAAAGAACAGTAATAAAAATATTATGTATAATATAGTAAGTCAATATTAGTATTGTCTCTGCAGAATGTTTTGTGCAGAAATCAACATAACAAAATCAATATAAATCATTATAATCATTGTAAAATAAAAGAACAGAGCCTCATTATACTATAGCTGAAAGAACTAACTGTTAACAAGGTCATGCTAAAAAGTCAGCATCCAGTGAAATGTCCTGAAGGGAAACTTTGCTCTTCTTTGTGCAATCAAATCCCGAATGTTTCATGACTCAATGTGACTCAGTGGCGTTTCCATATAGATATGTACTGATGTATTGTTGCATACTGTTGATCTAACAAACAGAGGTAGGGAACATGACGCAAAATGGATTATGTAGTAATTAAAGCTATGGTGGCTGGAGCGTAATGTGAGGCTTGCTATGACGGTACAGTCCATCTCACTTAGGGTTCCTCTCATCACACAAAGTGCAACAATCTCATTACATTTACAGGCTTTAGCTGCACTGACATCCCCCAAGGACAAATTTCTCCTTGGACACATAATGAAACTACAAATAGAGAGGGACCTTTTTCTTGACAACAGCTCTCTCCACCCAGTAGCAAGAGCCAAAGCATGACCTGTGCAGTGCTGATTCTTCTTATATTTGGCAATAGCCTGAATGCGTCACAGTTTTTGTTGCAGACATATTTGATGTTGGGTGAGTTTCTCAGAAACAGTGTCTTCAATGGGCCTCCACAGGCGTTTTAACTTGTAAATCAGTTTTGGATGAAGGATGTAAATGCACTGGGCAGACAGGCTCTCTGCTCAGATTTCACACTGGAAGCATATGTGAGTCGAGGTGTGCATGTGTGTCTCTTGGAGCTTTAGAGATCACTGAAAAAATAAACAAATCTGAGCACTATGGACAACTACACTGTATGTGCAAAACATTGAGTCACTAAGGGAACTGTAAGCTAGTGGATAATAACCCTCATAGTATCATTTTGTTTGGTAGTATTTACTGTAACCCTGCATAAGAATACACACAGCCATAACATGCAATAAGGAGACAACCTTTGTGTTTTTTGATGCCTGAATTGTAACAACCTGTATGTTGAAATACTTATTGTTAGGTCAGTGCAGAAACCATTTGACTTTGCAAAATCAGAAGGGAAGTGACTGTTTGTGGTGTGTGAGTGTGCAAAATATATTTGTGCATTTGAGAAACAACACTGGCAGCAGAATTTTGCAAAAATGATTTTAATATTTTGTAGCTTTAAATGACACCTGTGCCTTTTGCTCCTACGCACAGTTGCATTTGTATTGTGCGTGTGTGTGTGTGTGTACGTGCACATTCCCGTGAGGTGCCGTGTTTCATATGTGCGTGTGTGCATCTCGCTGGTTAGCAGTTTAGTGGCTCTGGTTTCAGTTGGTTTGTCGATAGGTCAGGTTGACCTTTGAGTGATCTTGGATCCTGACACTGATATCAAGTTGTGTTGTTTCAGACGGACACCCGCCACAAGAGCTCTTAATTAGTTCCCCAGACACCACAGCCATTTAGATCAAAACTATGTCTGGAGAGAAAGGAGGAGACAGGGAAAAAGTATCAGCTAATACTTATTAACACAGTCATTTCCAGGGTTTCCTTTTCTGAGGATAATTTGTAGTAATCAGTGCACTGTTAACAACTAAAGTGTTTATATGTTTTATCATTTTCTTTATTTAATTTATGAACATTAAATTTCCCAAAATCTAAAATATTACGATCACAAAAGATACAAACATAAGAGACTCATCAAATATGTATAGACTAATTCAGCTACATCCTTCTCAGATGTATCTGGTCTTCTGAAAACATATGGTTTAGAGAAAATGACTCAGGACCAGTAATTAACCTTTAAACAATCTGCAATCAAGGACTTTAAAGCAGACTGAAGGCCCCACAACTCGGTCTCACACATTAATGCGGATGTGCAGGATCACACTCTGACCTGAAGCAAAGGAACTGCTTTGAGGATGAAAGTGCTTCCAAGGTTGACAGGGGAATTTTTTTTTTTTTTTTTTTTTGATTGCGTCTGTGTTTGGAAGTCACAGCGTGGCAGTGTGACCATCTGTTTGTGCACCCTCAGGAAAACAAAAATTGTGGTTGCTGCAGGGACAAACTTGCACAGTAAAATGCTTTAGAAAGGACTGGTTGTTTGACCATTACAGTCAAACCATTGTTGCAATATCTGTACCACAGCAACAGGAAATACTCATAATCTTGCAGCAAGAACATGTGTTGAATTACACTGCTTTGCTGGGGACACTATTGGAAGACTAAACTTATTTTAAACTTTTTTTTGAATTTCTGATAACTTTATATGACTCAAACTGACTGAAGGTGGGTTTATTATCAATCAAACAATAATCTGTCACACAGTGAGCAGCTGTCATCTTAGTAACTGGTCTTAATACTTACTGATCAATAGAGAAAACAGCCTAACTCCACAAATCCTCTGGACTTGGCCCCTAGAAAATACTTTAAAATCTTTTAAGATTAATGAATAATCCATTAATACACTAACAGTTTCAGCACTAGTTTGTATCAGCTATTTAATATACAGTACATTTGAAAGTAAAATAGTGAAATACAGAAACTGGATCAAGTCAACCCCCAGGCTGTGTGTGTGCATTTAGCTGTTTAATTTGATTTATCACAGCATTGAATGGATGTTATTATACATAGACTAAATATAGAGTAAATCTCGTAGCAGACAACAATAGTGTTTTATCATGTCACCAAAAAAAAAAAAAAAATAGAATATGAAAATAGGAGATAACTGGATTTAATGTGTGTTGCACTAAATTGTATTTAATTTTACAGAGCGTCACTAATGTTAACATGCTACTGAGCATTTCACCTGTTCAGTCAGGCGAGTGAGCAGAGCTCAGTAAACCGGGCCGGGGAAGCGACAGACTCTCAGGGTGCATCCCTCCGTCCCTTTCACATTAAACCTTAAATAAAGCGGATGTTCGTTGGTTTTGCGTTTATACGTGTGTTTCACAGCGAACTTCCTGGCTGTGAATCTGAATTACAGACTCTATTAAACCGTGAACGTCCCCGTATCGCTGCACTCGGCGGCTTCTCCACCCCCGTTTCCCCCCAGAATGGTTCGCTCCGCCGCTGCAGGTCTGGTCCAGGCGGCCACATCGTTATCTGCCCGGAGGATCTCAGACGGTGTGCGCGTGCCTCCCGTCTGCCGCCGTCGGTAACGGCTCTGAAATGAATGAAAGGTCCGCGCTTCCGAACACGGACACCGGGGACAGACTCCGAGGACCGTCCCGGGACGCCTGTTACGGCGCCGTGTCCGTGTGATAGGGCAGCGGATTATTAGCGATCCCCGGTCGTAATGAACCTGGCGGCGCGTGCGGTGCGGCTCGTGTGTCAGTGACAGCGGAGGGATGGTGCAGAGGAGCGTGCTAAACGCACAGTTTGTGGATAAATACTGCACCTGATTGACGGGACGTCAACATCTGTGGGGGTGTGCGCCATGTTCCTGATGCACCTTCAGCAAATGAACGGTGATCCTGAGCTGATGAAAACCTTGAAATGACAGTTATAGCGTCTTATTAATCCGATTTTACCTCATCGTTTTCAGTGCAGCCAAGAACCAGATGTGCAACCATCCTCTACAAGCCTGGGCGACTGCTTCTTCTTTTCTACCTCATGTCATTTCTCTTAAAGCCATTGATTTTAATGCCATTGTGAAGACTGGTGCCATGAAGCGCTTTACACTGTATCAGATCCAGGAGGCTTTTATTGTGATATGTGTTTTGACATCACATTCATGTTAAGGATCCAGGTATCCTCATGTTCAAACTAATATGATATTATAAACCTGTGGAATGCTTGATCTCAAGATGAAGGAGACGTGTCGTATCTGTGGACGGGAGCTCTGTGGTAACCAAAGGCGATGGATCTTCCACCCCACTGCCAAACTAAACCTTCAGGTGCTGCTGTCTCATGCTCTGGGGCAAGAGCTGACCCGGGATGGCAGAGGAGAGTTCGCCTGCTCCAAGTGCACCTTCATGCTGGACCGCATGTACCGCTTTGACACAGTCATCGCCCGTGTGGAGGCCCTGTCCATCGAAAGGCTGCAGCGGCTCCTGCAGGAGAAACATCGGCTGAGGCAGTGCATCGGCGGGCTCTACCGGAAAACAAACTCAGAAGAGGGTGGAGGAACAATCGTGGGAAGTAATGAAGCACCCGGAGATGGCATGGTGGACATTTCAGGTCTCACTCATGCAAAGTATTGTGCTCTGCTCCAGGATGATCTGGTCTACTCTTTGTATGAGTCCTGGGCTGACGACAGCCTCGACTGTCACCATCACCACCACCCTCAGTGTCCTGCAGGTCCAGGGTCAGAGGTCACAGTTGCCGGCTCACAGCGCTGTGTACCCAGCACTCCCAGGCGTTGTCGAGGTTGTTCCTACTGGCGTGTGGCAGATTCTGACTACGAGGCTGTTTGTAAGGTGCCCAGAAAGTTGGCACGGAGTATTTCCTGCGGGCCATCAACCAGATATTCAGCCAGTGTTATTGGAGGCAGTGTGATAGGAGGAGTAGGAGGTGGTGGAGAAGAGGACAGAAAAAATATGGAAGATTCAGAAGAACCCCCCTCCTCTCTAACTCTGGTCCCTGGCTCTCAGGAACCCTCGAGGACATCAGACAGTGATCGCACCCTTGCTGGACGAGCCAGCTCCAGTCCCTCTATAGGATCCCTAGAGACAGCTGAGGAACACATCCAGCCTGGAGCCATAACAGATGGTCCACTGAGCTCCCCCAGGGACCTCATAGATGACCGGATATCTGACTCCCTCTCTGAGGAGCACATGGGAGCCCCGCATGGCCAAACCTCACCTGGGCTCAGTGTCCCTCTGGCCCTCTGCTTGCTGCAGAGCTATGCCGTCTACCGGCCAGTCCAGAGCTTTAAGGGGAGCAAACTGCCGGTGCTGCTCAGACAGAGCTCCAGTAATGGAAACACAAGGCTGGGCTTCCCTGATCCTGTCCTGGGAATGTCGTATGGATCTCCAGATGGAGAAAGAGACAACTACATGCCAACACCTGAGCTGGACACCCCTCTGATCAGGCTGGATGTCCGGATGAATCAGGATCTGAGCTTGACTGACATAGAGCATCTATTTGAAGATTTATACAAAGAGTATCCTCCCCCACCTCCCCACCAGGTATAAAAACTTCATGAGGATGGTGTTGGTGCTGAATACAAATATTTCACCACTGTAGGATGATGACACCTGCGTAGTGTAGTGAATTTTTCCTGTGCAAAGCAAATCTGCAGTATCCGCAGTGAACCACCCCAACAGGCTTTGATGTTTGACATACAAACAGTGCAGCTTACACACAAAACGATTATTCTCACCACTTTTTTTTTAGCTTAATTAGCCACATAATCCAACTGTCAGTCACTTAAATCCTGCCCACAGCCTCTTCCATAAGATTTTACTCTTATCCACTGAGGATGTACAGTGGTGTGTGTGTATGTGTCCTCATCTTAGTAGTCTGTGTAGGAATATATTATATGAGCAGTCAGGTGTGGGTAAGCAGTGACACATGACATGGCCTAATTACCGTGTGTGTGTGTGTGTGCGTGCATGTACAAAGAGGTCATTGGTCATGTCAATAAAGTGGAAAATAAGATTGAAGAGTGAAAAACATTTTTCACAATTTAGTGAGTGTGAAGTATCTTAAAATGTAAAACCAGTATTTAATTTCTATTTCAAGCTCAGGATCCATTGTGACCTGTGTGCAGTTGCTTAATATATTATGATGCATGGCAACAGCCTGCAGAAAGAGGAGTCTCCCAGTTTTTCCAGTTATAGATTAAGTTGCAGCACAGGATTTTCTGCACCAATGTGTGACTCAGTGTCTGCGTGAATGCTGTACTCAAGAGCTGATTTCCCCAACTAAATGAATAAATAAATAATATAAATCATGTGCAATAGTTTTTGGTTTTGCCTCTGAATGAGAGGTTCCTCCTTATTGGAGTGTGTGGTCCTGGTGCCGTGGCTGCTGACTGAAGTAGGTTAGATGTGGGGAGACATTAAGATAGAGTGACTCCACCACTGGCCTATTTTCACTCAGAGCCCTTGAGGCAAAAGTGATCCACGCAATGTCAGACCACCCTGTTATCTCAGCACTGGTTGGCTACTACAGTAACGCCATTTAAATGATAAATGAAAAGTTAATTTTAGAAAAAAATGAATAAAATGAAAGTTACAATCTAAATGTATAATCTCAGATACCTGTAACCACAAGTAGTTTGTGAAAGTTGTAATTTTTTTTACTCAGGTTATGTAATAATAATCGTAACACAGTCACTTGTGCTAGCTCATGCATGCAGATGCTCGCACACCACTCCGGATGCTCTCTACTCGTCACAGCTTTTTACAAAGCACACACATGAATGAGCAGAGTTTCGAAATGTACACATACAGTTTACATAATCCACCCTCATGCAGCCCTCTGCCTCTGGATTTTTCATGAATTCTGAGACATCATCTTGAAATATGTGTTACAGAGTTTGGTTGAGGAGCAGCAAAGTCAGCTGAACCAGTATGAGTGTGCGGCTGGTCAGTGTGTCAGCGAGCTGCAGAAGGCCCAGCTCCAGGTCCAGTCCCTGCAGGTCAAGATCCATGAGAGCGAGGCCAACAATATGGTAAGATACATAAGGCTGTGCAATTGCAGGTGGATATATTTGATACAAACACTCCTGAGAGCTGATGATAGTCTAACAGCCAGCTCTGTCTCCATCTGTAGAAGCTGCAGGAGAAGCTCAACGAAATGGAGTGTGAGCTGCGTTCGCTCCGCCAGTCTGCTCAGACTCAGGAGAGAACCATCCAGGGCCTAACCGAGTCTATCAGCACAAAAGACAGTGAGGTGAGTGTGTTTTTTGTGTGTTAAGCAGTGAATATCAGCCAATGTGAGACAATATCTGCGGAGAATGTGCTCAAACACAATTCATTCTGCTTTAAGGCCCAGGAGCTGTACCAGATGATCGAAGGGCAAAACACCACTCTGTGTAAGCTGCGAGAAATGGCCCACCGCAACCAGCTCACTCAGTGCAAGGTGAGATCTAATGCCAGTGTAGTGGTGCAAACCTAGATCAAGAATATGTCTTGTTAATCGTGAGAAATTGTTTCTCCAGCCTGTTGTCATACTGTCTCACCTTGGTCTGTGGTCATTCCTTCTCCAGGCCCCAGAGGGGGTCAGTGAGTCCTTGGTGCTTGCTCAGCTGCAGGGTGAGCTAGTGGGGGTGCAGAGCTCCCTGTTTTCCCTTGGTCTGGAGCTTGAGGCCAGCCAGAGGAGTCTGAGACAGAGCCAGAGGCAAGGAGACGACCTGGTGAGGTTCAAGGACAGACTGAACTCTGATCTGCAGGAGGCACTGCAGCACAGGGAGGTCACTGAAAAACACAACCAGGTCAGTGTGATTGTGAACGTGTGGTCGTGAGCAAACCAAACCTTTAGAAGCAGAAGCGTGAGCAACCTCTCATCTCTGTGCTGCAGGACCTGCGCTGTGCCCTACAAAAAGCTCGCTCTGAGCTTCAGGCAAAAGAAGCAGCTCTGAAGGAGAGCGATGCAGAGAAACACACTATGCTGCAGGAAAAGGACAGAAGCATAGTACAGCTGAAATGCTCTCTGCAGGACAAGGAGCAACAGATACAGGTAACACACATGACCCTACACACTTTGCATACATACACTATGTAGATGCACAGATGTGTACATATACTTAGATGTCTCATAATCTTTGTATCTGTAGGAGTACTCAGACATGTTGGAATCAGCAGGAAGCTCTAAATCACGAGATGCCCTGCTAGAGAAACTACGGGAACGTATTAAAGATAGAGACAGAGCGCTGGAGGTAAAACACAAACACACACACACTCATTCATATGCACACCAGAGATATAAATAACTGGCAATATGGTGCAAACCAATCTCAGCTATTGTTCAGTGAGGATCACTGTACCCTATACTGTGTGACTCATAGGACAGTCAAGGGAGTCTTGCAAGGAAAATAGAGGCTTTTCATCAGAAAAGAACAGAAAAGTATGCATTTTTATAGAAAAGGCCAGTAAACCAGTTCAGCATAAAATTTTACCACCAGTTTACAAAGATCTTATTGGGAGGTGTGTGGGACGGAAAGGAGGGAAAACATCTTTATTGTCCTGCAGTAATGGGAAATAAGTGCTTAGTTGTCACTATGCAGCTCAGTCAGATATTTTATAATAAAAACTACCATGAAAAGTGTCAACATCTTCCTAAAAATTAGATTCTCCTTAACAAAAATATATAGGGAAACGTTTTCATACTGATACATTGGATTTTATTAGTTTATAAGAGAAAATAACCCTGTGAATTCTGCATTGGCCCCTCTCTTTTGTTGTTAACTGCTGAGCTCCACATAGTACAGACCATGATGAATGTCACAGCTGCAGGAACCCAGAATAGCAGCATTGTGATTTTACCCCCCCGTCTGCAGTGCTCCATCGATGACAAGTTTCGCTGTCTGGAGGAGCGTGAGGGCCAGGTAAGGAGGCTGCAGCTGGCCCTCAGGGAGAAGGAACGAGACCTGGAGAGACTGCGCAGCATCCTGTCCAACAATGAAGAGACCATCACGGTGCGCTCATTACACACAGTGCAAAGATATCAAAACTGCTGGTTCACACGAAAGGACACGGCCCCGTGCAGTGGATTTTTCAGCTCAGAATCTATCAACAACTCCAAAAATTAAAGTTACGTGTGCATTTTGCTTTTCTGTGTGGTTACCCCTGTGATTGTGACCATCAGAGTCTGGACAGCCTGGTACGAGGGAAAGAGCTGGAGCTGGAGCAGGCGGCCGAGGCCTACAGGAACCTCCAGTGGCTGAAGCAGCAGAGTGAGGAGAAGGAGAGAAACACCCTGAGAGAGAAAGACACAATCATCAACCAGCTACAGGCAGCCCTGCAGAGCCGCAGCCAGGAGACACAGGTTTTATGCTTCTATTGTCATGGCTTCTAATTGTTTGCTCTTTTATTTTCAAAGCTTTGAAAAACCAGCCCAGGTAGACTAACCTGTGTGTTCTCGTTCACAAACACAACAGCTGTGCTAATGCAGCCTTTTGTGGGTGTGTGTGTCTTTGTGTGTGCGTCTGTGCACAGGATCTGACAGCTGCCTTGGTTGCCAGAGTTCAAGCTGGTCCCACTGAGGTTGTAGAGGAGCTGAAGGCTCGGCTGGCACTGAAAGAAAAGTTGTTCCAGGAGCTGCTGTCAGACCGCAGCCGCCAGTCTAATGAACACCAAACACAGGTCCAGGATCTGCTCAACACTCTCAGCTCCAAAGACCAGTATCTGCAGGTAAGACTATGTTGTTGGCATATGCAACTGATTGTGCGCAGCAAAAAGAAGTTGAAAATCTTTCAACGTCTTCACTCTCTACTCTCTACAGGACTACTCCTACAGACTGTCCTTGGTGATTAGTGAGCGGACAGGCCAGCTGCAGGAGCTACGCAAACAGCTGGCGTTAAGAGAGCAGGAGCTGAGCGAGCTGAGACAGGACAAGGAGAGGGAGATGGGAGGAGAGACGGCACACTTGCACAGTCTGCTCAAAGAGAAGGAAGCTTTTATCAAGGTATCTGTCCATGCATGCATTCCCTTGCTCTGTGTCCTGTATACCTGATCTTCACAGTATGCTTTATTCATTAGGAGCTGATGCAGGGCCAGGAAGAGGCAATGCAGCTGTCCTCTAAAGAGAGTGAGGCAGAGATGAAGGCTCTTCAGGAGGAGCTGCAGCTGCTGCTGAGGAAGGAAAGGGAGGCTCAGGTATCCATGCGGACGATAACTTAAAAAAATCCTTTTATTTTTTTACCCTACAAGTTATAACTTTGTGTCCTCTCCCTGCAGAAGGAGCTTTCAACTCTGCGGTCATCTTTGGCTCACCAGCAGGTCGAAGGAGTTGCCACAAAAGACAGCACAGATTACCAAGTAGGATTTTCTAGGCACAACACTCTAGGCAGTATTTATTTTGTATGGCTTAAGAATTTTTGCACTTAATTTATATCTCCTTCCTCCTCGTCCTTGCCTGACAATTCGATCAAGCATGTGTTGGAGCAGCTTGCGTCAGAGTACAACAGGCTGAATGATGCCCTGAGGGCAGAGAAGAGACTGTACCAAAATCTCATGCAAATTCACACCAAGGGTGACAGGTAGGGAAGCTGCACCCAGCCCAGTTCCTTGTGAATACAGTATGTTTTTTGTTGTTGTTGTTCTTGCCCTAAAAACACTGTTCTCCTGTTCTCCACCTCGCAGCAGCTCAGAAAAGATCCAGGCCCTCCACACTGAGCTAGACTCAATTCAGGCACTCCGCGGACAGCTGGAGGAGGTCCTGTCCAGGACCCGTAGCATGGCCTTGGTGCTGGAAAGGGCTGCTAAAAGGCAGTCTGACTTTGGAGGTGGGGAAGGGCAGGGTTCAGCCTCCGGGGCTGTAGGGGGCACAGTCACTAATGCTCCATGATGCTCTGTCTGCCCACAGCTCGACTGAGTGACACTGACTCTCTTTATGTAACAGGAAGCTGCCTGTAGCCATTGATGGTCAGTTTTATGAAAGAAATGTGGTCCTTAAGTGAACATAATAAGGCACCATCTGCTGAATATGAATGAAAATCTAAATCTGACCCTCAGTCTACAGGAAGCTTTCCTTATGGCACAAACACTACTCACAGTACGAGCTGCCTGTTCAGATTAACCTTAATGATATGAAGTGGCCACGTGCAACTCAAGAGTTTTATTTAATCATAGGTTTCATGAGTATGGTGTGAATATGTTTTTGTATTGTTTCATGAAAACTGCCTGTGTATTGCATTGCAGTGCGATTGTTCTGTATTGCCATTTCTGTGCACTGTGTCTCACCAGTGTCATTCTTCCAGCCTTACTGTCACAGTGAAGTTGCGCCTTACAGTGAAACGTCTCACCATCCATCATTTGTTTTATGTCATCTGTTCGTGAACAGGATGTGCACGCATAACAAGGCCCAGAATACAAATCCAAAAAAAGATGGCCGAGTCGTTCCCCTCACTTGAGCATAAACTTGAATTATACTGTTACCTGCCCTGCTGTAGTTATGTTTTAGTCTGACAAATATGCATGAAACATGAAGCCACGCTAGATATAAGGTGCGCGCTGATCGCTTTAAAATAAGGTTATGGTAAGTTAATATATGTAATTCTTTTAGAATAACTGCTTGTTGAACTTCAGTTCAGCTTTGTACCAACAAACTATATCATGAAGTTATATAACAGTCTGCACTGTGCTCTCTATAAACCACATGAGTTGTGAATGCCAGGAATAATACTTGCTTATTAAATATTTATATTAGACAGAGTACATTTTTTTTGGGATGTATGCCCTGGTTGCTCATCTGGCCTCAGAGATGGAGTCCTTGTCAATGCGTCATTTTTTTCTTTTGTATTTTAAATGCAACAAAAATAAACGTGCTGGCTTTTTGTCAAAAGCAGCTCTGTTATGGATTTCTCTTTATTTATTATTATTTGTTTAATTGGGAGTTTCTTTTAATAATATCCCAAATCTGAAATCCTCCACGTGCTCCTTGATGTGCCTTCCTTTTTTTCTCCCCCAACCCACTGTGTTTTTATCTATATGAACCATTCTTCAGAGTAGAAATGTTGTCCTCAGTCTCCTCACTTTGTCTCCTAGTTTATCCCCTAGTTTATCCCCATATAACTATAAAAACACATATCATACAAATGTCCTAAAATACCGTCACATATTTAAATGAGGATTCAGGTTTAACGTTTATTGGTCAACATCTACTTCAAACAATGATGTGAATTATCAGAAATTTCTAACTCGAATGAGTGTTTTGTTCATGTTCTTTATTCCCTCATGCATGAGATTGTGGCATGGTTTTCATGTTTGCATGGCTGCTCTGCTCTAATGCCCAGTTAGATGTTCACAACACAAAATTGCAAAATCCACCAAATAAGGGAAGCTCAAAAGCCCTTTCACTCAATCGTTCCCTGATATTAGGGGAAAAAACATGAAATCCATGTTAGTTTAAATGACAGATACACCCATCATCAGCCCCCACAGAGCCTCTTTCTACATGCTCCCAGTCAGAGTGGTGACAGTATGTCGTGTCAACAGTGTGTAAACAGGGCCCCACATTCAGTCAGTTCAGCTTACAGAGCACATTGTTCAATCAATAATAACCCAGCACTGTTGCCCCATGAGTTTCCTGCCCTCTCTCTAGCAGCACAAAGATATTTCATATATTCAACTGTCATCCCTCCTTTACTGGGTGGAGACCTTTTTAGTTGCTGTGTCTTTGAACTTTCCCTGACAATGAAGCAATCCCATAATAAGTCCCAACAATACAAAGAGCAACTGTAGAGATACACACCTTATGCCTCTGACTCACATATACCACTGTACAGTGTGTATGTGTAGTATTTTATATGTGTGTCTGTTTAGTGTCATTAGGGCCTATTATGTAAAATATTTTTCCATTAGAATTCCTGCCAGTCATTTTCCTGTGAGCCTCTGCTTCCTGGCAGAAAACCAACATCCATGTATGTGTTTCTCACTCACTCTTTGTGTGAGTGTGTGTATAATACTTTAATAACACAAAACATGATCACCACCAACCTGTGTGTGTGAATATAAATGATCCCAAATCCATTACATTTGTTTCAGTTTCTCGTGAACATACGCACACACTTCAGAGTGTTTTTGGCCTGGTGGCAAAGTATGACATAACATTTCCCTTCAGTGCCAAAGCATTCAAAGTGGTGATTCAGACAGACGTGTGGAAAGAATGGGGTAGAGGGTGAATGCTAGACAGGGAGAGACAAAAATTTAAGCAGAAGAGGAAAAACGCTTGGATTAAGATTTAAACAAAAGAGCAAACAGCAAGTGGATATTGTCCTTATATGGTTGTTGTGTTTTCAGAGCTCAGCACGGAGGAAGAGGAGGAGGGAGACGACGAAGATGGAAGCAGTGACGAGTTCACGGACAGCATAGAGGAGGATGATGATAAAGTCACGGCCAGAAGTTTGGCCTTTAGTCGGGTAAAATGTTTTGATTTACATTTCACAGTTAAATACCTTTAAGATGTATCAATTTCTTTCTGATTTAAACTTTGGAGAAAGTTCTTTACTCAGTCCCTTGACTTTAATAGAAATGTATTTTTTTCTGACTTTTTCAGACTTCAGTAAAGGCTCCTGAACCTGAGGGCGTGACTGGAGGGCTGGGGAGGGGGCTGCTGCCACAGAGAGCTGAAATTAAACACCTTGAGGAAGCAAAGAAGACACTTGAAGGCCAGCTTGAGGAAATAAGGTCACAACTGGAGAAGGATGGATACACCTCCGTGACCCAGATGAGGTGCATATTTGTCCCAGAGTTAGGAAACTGAATGTTTCAGTTGTCTAAGAGGACTTCATTGACTGTTGTGTTATTGTTATTGTTGTTGTCTCCGCCCTCTGAGCTGCTGGAGACATTTAAACCTGGCAGCTCCATTTTGTTGATGTCTATTTGGCTTCATCTCTCTGTCTGTCTTCCACTAGGAGTGCACTGCAGAGGCTGCAGGGGGAGAACCTGGCTTTGAAGGAAAGTCAAGGACAAGCCAGAGCTGGAGTCCTGGGACTGAGGGTGAATCACGGGAGTCTGAACCAGGAGGAGGAGGACGACGAAGAGGAGGAGGAGGACGAAGAGGAGGATATTGAGGAGGAGGAGGAGGAAGAAGAAGATGAAGATGAAGAGGAGGAAGCCTCACCGATGCTGGTGGGGAAGCGAGGTCCTCTGAGTGTTAGTTTGAGTGAGGAGAGAGGGAAGAGGCACTGCACGAGGCCACGCTCTCTGGACCTGGGCAGACTGACGTCCCATCATCGCACACACCAAACTGAAACGGTAACACACTGTACATTTAAGTAGAAATCAACTAATGTGGATTTTTGAATGATTTAAACCAGCAGATAATAGCACTTGACTCTTCTCTCTCACAGTTGACAGTTGAGGTAAAAGTGGTAAATTTGGATGGGAAAGTAGCCCATTAAAAGTCCCAAATAAATTTGTAATTCCAGACAATTAAAATTGTAAACTAACTGGCAATAAAGCATCACTAGTAAAACTTAATTTTGAAGGATGCTTAGTGTTAAATCATTAAGTGTAAGTGTAATGTAGTTGTGTCAATGAAATCTTGTTCAACTACAGTATATGTTGCATGTAAATCCATCTTTTGTGAAGTGAAGTGACGAGAGCTGCAACTGGCAGATTAATGGTGTAAAAGTGCTTTGTTATGTTCCACCTCTGTGAATAAAGTAATGTCTGTGCTGGTTGCAAAGAAGCTTTCAGTGATCTGTGCTGGAGCAGCTTTGCCTCAGGGCCCTGCCCTCCTTTTCTCCCTGATTTCTCATCACTGTGCTCTCTATTTACAGTCTCAGTGCACAAGTGTGATGTTCTTTTAGTCTCGTGGTTGTTTACATAAGTAATGCGGTTCTCTCTGCACCTTCCCATGTGCATGTTGCAATATTCAGTTAGTATCCTGCTTTATGCGATGATAAGCAAGTCAGTGCTGCCGTTTGTAAAACTGATGAAAGTAAACACACTGTACCTGCACTATCCTCCCTTTGTATCATGTCAGTGTCTTAAAAACTTTGTTGCTGCAGGAGGTGGAGTTGGCTGGTGACAGTGGTGAGGTGGGAGCGCTCCGGCAGGATATAGAGGAAAGTCTGCGCGAGCAAGCGTCCCGCCTGCGCTCTGATCTGGCTCTGAGCCACCAGGAGAATAGAGAGCTGCAGGAGAGGCTGATGGTGTCTGAGGCCACGGTCCACGCTCAGGCTGAACAACTGAAGGACTACAGAGATCTGCTCAGTGAGTTGCTCTCATGGACACGTATGATGGAACGTAGACGCACTGATAAACACATAGGGACTAAAAGTGTTGTGCAAGATTTCAGTCATTTCCTGTTCGTGTCTGTGCAGCAGAGACATCAGTCCAGCAAGCCAGTAAACAGGTGCAGGTGGATCTTCAGGATCTGGGTTACGAGACTTGTGGTCGCAGTGAGAACGAAGCTGAAAGAGAAGACACCAGCAGCCCAGGTAACAAACAGATGACTCTAAAATCATGATAACCAACTGTAAAATGCACTCACTAATCATACAACAATATATCTCTCTCTGTCCTGCAGAGTTTGATGACCTGGAGATGTGCACATCACTGTCACATCAGCAGGACTATGAGGGTGTGGGCAACAGTTGGTACGCTGGTAACTGCAGCAGTAACAGAGGAACTTATGAAATTGGAGATGAGTCCTCTCTGCAGCACCTGGTCCAGGATCTGCGCTCACAGCTGAGCCGCTGCCATAAGGTGATCCGTGGACTCCAGCTGCGTGTCCGATCCCTGTCCGCCACCAGTGATTATGCCTCCAGTCTGGAGCGCACACCCCGCAAGGTACTGCCACACACATCAGCTGACTTGCTGACTGTAACATACAAAGTTTTTTTGAACATTTTGTCTTTGCCTTCTAGGTAAACTGGGCCTTTGAGGTATCACCGGACCCCAGTGGTGTGGAAGAGGATGAGGGCTGGATGTCTGACACACAGGCGATTCGCTCAGGCTCCAAGCCCAGCAGGGAGCTGCAAGAACTGATGGCACGAGTTGCATCACTGGAGGCGCAGCTGAAGAACTCCAGACTGGAGGGTAAAGGCCAAGCAGAAGAGGGGAAATGTGCCACTTGGCCTGGGTGAGTGGACAGAGACAGAGAGGCAGCAGTAAAAGGCACCTTTATTTCAACAGATGCACATGGGAATGTCATAAGACTTAAAGCCTGTGGTGCTCTTAAAAACCTTCCTTTTATTATCAGAGCTTCCTTTTTGTCTTTCTTTAATGTTTTTCATTTCTTCACAGGAAGTACAACTCTCTGATTCAGGCACAAGCTCGTGAACTGTCTCACCTGAGGCAGAGGATGAGAGAGGGACAGGGAGTCTGCCATATCCTCACCCAGCACCTGGGTGATACCACTAAGGTACCGCAGACCTTTCTGCATTCATTCATTCTTCATTGTCTTCATATTACCAACACAATATGGGTCACGTGGGGACATTTCATGGTCGATATCTTTATACTCTCTCAAATACTCAAACTTTCAGGCCTTTGAGGAGCTCCTGCGAGCTAATGATATCGACTACTACATGGGTCAGAGCTTTAGAGAACAGCTGGCGCAGAGCATCGCCCTATCACAAAGAGTGGTTACCAAGATCAGTGGACGTAAGAAATATTGCCCTCTTAACGCACAGAAAGCCAGTTCGTGTTTTACAGGTTTACATTATTGTGGTATTGTACGGTCTGTCTTTTTTTAATGCTGTGCTTCCTTTTCTGTTGTTTCAATTTGGTTTACACAGGCAACCGTGCAGAGAGCAATGAGGACAAGACAGGCCATGAGCTGCTTGCCCTACGGTGAGTCAACTCTGCCTAATGTACTGTATGTGTGTATCTTTTGTGTGTATCTGCCACATCTGATAAGGTAAACTGTAACGTGGAGCCAGCTGTAGAGATTAAATTTAAGATAGAGCTCAGTACATGCAAAAACACACCTTCAGTTATATAAGAGCAGCAGATACTGAGTCCACTGTAGCTCTAATCTATTTCATGATTCTGCAGCACAGTTTAATGTTCAGATTATTGTAGTATTTAGAGTCACTTTTATCACTCGATGGATCAACAAGGCAACAGGCTGTAGCATCTCCTGCAGCACCATAATCAGTGAATTTCTCTTTAAGTAATTAGCTCACTTTGTAGAGCACTAGCTGTATCCTTCTGATCAGTTTACTTGGTCATGTGACACACTGCAGCATGCGAGGAGCCATCCACATTGAGACAGACGGTTGCTGTTAATCCACACACTGGCCAAAGCACGGATCCTATATTGTTAAGTTGCTTTAGCTGAACAGATTCACAAGTGTCCCACCAGCCGGGCTTAAGAGGCTCAGTGTGATTGACTTTAACTGGTGGTGTGTCACGCTGCTGACAGACTGTTCCTCTTGGATATAAAAGAAGGAGTTATTTATGGATTTCAGCTCCTTTAATTATTTTAACGCCTGAATTTTTGTTGAATTTTTTTAAAATTAATTTTCCAATATATGTTATTTATATGGTTGTCTAATAAAAGTAAAGTGCAAAGAACCAGAAGACTTCAAAGACAAGCAGTCAGCAGTTTCCTCTGCATCTTTATAGCTGGCTCAGCTCTTTCTCTAGAGCATCAGGGACAGTTTCTGAACTGGACTTGCAGTCAGGTGGCTCCTCTGTGGAAAGCTATGCTTTCTAAGAGCAGCTCCATCTACAGGGACTCACTGTGGTCTTTTTCTGTGGGTCGAAGCCAGGCTAAAGAGGCAACTTTTTTTAGGATGCTATTGGAAAAAGACAGGGAGTTCATGCTTCAACAGCTGAAACAGTAAGAGACACATGTAGTCCATTTCATGCTTACTTTGAGAAATCTACTGTGCACCAAACAGCTGAAGGTTTGCTTGAAATAATTAAAGCATTTCATGAAACTGAAAGACTGAATTCATCACTAAGCCTTAGGTTTATACATTTGTACTGTACCTCATGTTTTTTTCATTGCAAAATGGTTGAAATGTATGTATAATGTATTTGTCATTTTGTATATAAAATGTCAGAATGTCTGACAAATGCCTTGTGTGGTTTCCCACAGCCCAGGGTGACGTCTTATGATGTTTTGTTTTGACTGACCATCAGTTCAAAAATAAAAAGCTATTCAATTTATTATTATATATGGAAAAGAAAAGCATCAAATTCTCACATTTAAGAATTTGGACCTAGTGAATGTTTGGGTTTTTACGTAAAAAATTATTAAATTATTTGCAGAATAATTTAAATGTTTTGATGTGTTTTCAACTAATCATTGCAGCTCATTTGATTATAGAGCTACATAAAAACATTTTGTCGTCACTTCCAGTGATTGTGAAATAGATGAGATGGTCTTGTGTGGTTACTGACAAATATAAACACATCGTGTAAAATTTTGATATAAACAAAAGGCTTTCTCGTGAACTGTGCAAGGAAATGCCAAACAGCTGATTCTTGTCCATGCAGGCTGAGTAAGGAGCTGCAGCAGAAAGATAAATTAATCGAGTCGCTCCACACCAAACTGCAGCAGCGTCCTGAGACCCCGTCCAGCTGCCATGCCCTGTCTGAGACCACCGACCAATCAGACAGGACATCCTTGGTGTCCGATGAGTACAGAACCAATGAAGACTTGGAGCTGTGCTCTGATTTAGACGCCAGAGAGTATCAGGAGGAGCACCGGCTGCAGCAGCCAGGACATGGATCAGAACCAGACGGTATTGTTGAAGCTTAAGCTTTATTTCTCTCTGTGAAATGTCTCTTCTATCCTTTCACCTTCCATTCCCCTCTTCTAGTCCGTCCATATTTCCCTCCTCCCCATGGCCTCCTCAAGTCCTCCAGCAGCTGTCCCAACATGCTTTGCTCAGCCCCTCTGGCTTTGACCAGTCAGTCCTCTAGAGGTATGGGACTCACAGATGGCTATGACTTGCAAAGCACCCAAAAATCCAAATTTTCTTTTCCTCCTCTTCCTCCATGTTCTGTACCTGTCCTTTCCTGTCATTCTCCTCCAGCCCTTTTCAGTGAACCTGTTTCCTCCTTCCTCTCTGTCCCCTCTGGCCCTGACGTCTGGGGTAAGGAAGTCACTTCTGACCCCCGGCCCAGGGCCCTGTCTGTGATCGCTGTTCGCCCAGAGCTGGACACGCTGTACAAACAGATGAATGAGCAGAACAGGGGTGAGGGGCCAGGGAGAGTGTGTCATGTGTGAAATTAAATATAAATTAAAGGCTTAACTGTTATAATCTCTGCTGTGAGTAACCACTGTCCTATAGTCCTCTCTTGTGCTTTGAGTGTTTTCACATCATGTTTCCCACACTTCTTCTTGACTCCTCTGTGTGTCTGTGTTTCAGGCTTTGTACCTCCCTGTGACAAGCCTCTGTTCACCCCCTCACCCAGTGCCCACAACCAGCACAACCTTTCCAGCTACAGCCTGCTATCCCATCATGCCTTTCAACCATACCAGCTGGGTGGCATCCCTGAAGGCCACTCGCTGAAGTCTGACTCAGGTCTATTGACAGGCGGGACTTTGTGGGACATGGAGAACATGGGTCAGCCGGTTGGAAGCTATCCTGGATCATCTGGACACCAGCCAGGAAGCAGCCAATCAGGTGTGAATTAAGACATGTTGTTTGGTTACTTATCTACTATGTATTAATATCATAGACTGATGATCTATAAGGATAATTAGCTGATAATTGGGAATGACTATTCTTAATTTAAACTATTTGTCCCTAGGGGTAAATTTGATAGAGGAGCACCTGCGGGAGGTGAGGTGTCTCCGTCAGCGTCTGGAGGAGTCGATCAGGACTAACGAGAGGCTCCGACAGCAGCTGGAAGAGAGACTGGCAACCACAGGGCGTGATGGAGGTACACTAGCCCTACTACACTTGTGAAATGCTAAAGAAGATCATTTCATTCTCTTGAAGAAATTGTAGGAAATGACTTCTTTTTTTATCCAGGTGCACCAACAAACATCTACATACAGGGGCTGGATACAGTCACTCAACTGTCCAATGAGATCAGAGTCTTGAAGGAAGAAAACTTGGGTTTACAGTCACGTCTACAGGCCAGCACAGGTGCTATATTTGAAAGCCATCTTAAGTTTTCTTCTAGGATCTGCATGTTAACCTTGTTTGGACTCACCTCTCCTCTTCTCTCAGACACATGTGAGGAGGTGGTGCAGTTGCGGGAGGCTGTGTTTACAGCACGGGCACGTCTGAAGCAAGCAGAGCTGGAGGCCGAACAGTGGAAGGAGGAGCTGAGGCGACTTCAGACTCACAGCCAGGAGCAGGGACAGCAGATACACACATTGAGGCAGGAGCGACAGGCCAGTCAGGACAGAACCAACAGGTTGGTTCATGAACACATAGCAGTGGTCCCTGTGTGTGTTTATGTATCTGTAAGTTTGACGACACAGTATTTGTGTGTCTGCATCCTTAGGCTCCAGCATGAGGTGTCTCTATTGCAGCAGCAGCTTTGTGAGAGCAGGGAGCTCATCCACTCCCTGCAGAGTGAACTACAGGTTTATGATCGAGTGTGTTCCAGCACAAAGGCCAACAAAGGTGAGAATTGTAATTGTACACTAGCTTTTCTTAATATACCACCTTTTAAACAGAAAAAGACATTTCATCTGAAGCTGCAGTATGTATGAACTCCTGTGGAGTTTGTTACTTTGGCACCATCTGGTGGTGAAATCAAGAACATCATCATGGTTGACCCATTCACGCAGACATGAATAGGTCAATGCATTTTTTACTCAGAGGTATGCCACAGTCTCCAGAAATTGTGTATTTTGTCTTCAGGCTACCTCTGTGAGCTCCCAGGTCTACCAGTGGAGCTGGGGGAGCTGCTTGGGGAGGTGAGGAGTCTGCGGGCTCAGCTGCAAACCAGCGTCCAGGAGAACAGTGCCCTTAAACAACTGGAGCTCCACAAGCAGCTGGAGCAGAAGCTGGGTGTCGGCTCCCCTCGGACTCCCTCCCTCTCTGCCCTCACTGCCAGCCCTCAAAGAGAAAATTTCTACAAACGACAGCTGCTGCACGGTGAGACGGAGGCTTCGAGACACGACTCCTACATACTACAACACAAACATGTTTGTCTGTGTGCTGTGGTGCGGGTTTGCATTGTGTCCAAGCCTAGTTTTTGTATCTGTGTGCTCCACAGACCCAGCTCCGTCTCCACCAGTCAGGGACATTGGTCTGTTTAACTGTGGATCTCCCGGTCCTCCCTACTCAGACCTGGACGACAGCCATAGCACTGCCAATGGTGTGACTTAACACTGCAACTGCATGACTCAACTAAACCTGTCTTTAATTTGCTGCCTTATTATAGGAGAGTGTCGTGCTTTGTAACAATAATAACTTATTGTTCTGACTCTAATGTGCTTGTCACCATTTCGTCTCAATCACTTCTGAACACTTAGACAGACAAGACAGAAAATGCAATAATGTCATTTAAAGTGCTTTTATCTCCAGCAGACCCGCTGGACCCTCACTCTGAGCTGGAGGGGGAGGCCCCTGACGGATCTTTTGCGAACCGTAATGGCCGCCATGCCATCGGACATGTGGATGATTTTAGTGCTCTGCAACAGCAAGTCCTAGAGGGCCGGAGCCTCATCCAGCGCATGGAGACCACCCTGCAGGCCTGCCTCAGCCCACCATTGTTGGAGGGCAGCCAGAAACAGAGCAGCAAACTGGTGAGACAGAAATATTTTTAACAAAACACTGTCCCCCATCAAGTAATGACTGTAGAGCACAAATATCTAAGTGAGTTCTGTATGCAGGTTCTGGACTATGGATGTGTGAAGAGTCTGCTGTCCAACACCAGGACACTGAGGCAGATCCTGGAGGAGGTGATGTCTCTGCTGAAGATGTTCTGGAGGGCAGCTCTGCCCAGCACCGATCCCTCCGTCCAAAACCTCAAGAAGGTTTGGAAACGCATTAATATTATTATTTTATGAACTCTTTGTAAGAGCTTTGACATTCAGCATTGTGTAACAAAAGGGTCATGGTAACAAATATACCATGCATGTGTTTAGGAGCAGTGTATGCAGGAGGAGATCTTGTCCCTGAAACTGCGTATATCAGAGCAAGAGGAGGTTCTCAAGGGGACAATTCAAAGACTGCGGAGCACCAGCCGCACCAAGGAGAGCATGGAGCACTTCATAGTAAACCAGCGTAAGTGTTTCTGTGTGTGTGTGTGTTTGTGTGTGTGTGTGTGTATATGAGAGAATGACAAAAAAATGTGGGAAGGGCGAGTATAAAAACAACAGGCCTAATAAAGTAAAAGAAGTGAGACAGAGGGATTCTCAGCAGACAACATTGCCTGTCCCCTCTTGGATTGTTTTAGACAGAAACAATGCTGTATATGAGGCAATTTAGTGTCCACAGATCTTCAATGTACAATACACACAATCCAATACTTAGTCTGGTATCTGGTAGGAAAGGTGTTATTTATATATGTATAATGCACATAGGGCCGATTTGTTTTTACCATGCAACCAATGCAACTGTAAATGTTTTTTTTTTCTTTTTAAAGTGTCAAGGACTCGTGATGTGCTGAAGAAAGCAAGGACAAATTTAGAGGTAAGCTGCTTCAGGATATCATATATCATAACAGTTGTGTGCATATTCCATAGGTCACAGTATCAGTATGTGTATCAGTCTTGTATGTTGTGACGTCCTCATACACTTCTCCAAGTCTTTAGTATTAATTGTGTAAGTTCATCACTTTTAGCTTTTCTGTCTCACTTGTTCCTTGGTCCTGCATTTGTCTCTCCTCTCCTCTCCTCTTTTAAAACCCCCAGAAGAATGAGCTGAGACTTTCCTCTCTAAGCTCCTCCTCTTCCTCTCCTTATGCTGGTAATTGTCTGACATCTTGTGGCCTTTTAATGGGTAGACGTTGTCCCAGATATTGGATTTGAATAACTGCACTGTAGTAGTATTAGTAGTGGGGCTATTAACTTTGGTTCAACTGTAAGTGGTAAGGCGATTTTTTTGTTGTCTGGGGCAGCTTTTACCTAAGTGTGGGTTTGATTTTGTCTAATCATGCTGATGTCACTGCTTCACCACCCCATCTGACAGCTAACTCCATCTTGGTTTAACTGTTGACTGTTATTTTTAGCATTTTGTGACATTTCTGCTTTAGAAGAGTGAAAATAGAAATAAAAGGAGATTGTGGAGCTGATGGCATATTACTATTCTGGTCAAGAGTAGGAGACAAGATGACCGCACACATGCACACACGCACACACGCAGCTCAGTTGGTCATTTTGTTTTCTACCTGCGACACTGCCATGGCCAGTAGCTACGTTTTTGGTGTCTATGATGTCACATCCATAGCCGACAGCACTGTGTAACTCACAAATAGGTAATGCTGGTTGATTGTGGGTTTTAAAACAACACCGTTGTACACACAAGTGTTGTTTACTTGTACGCGACCCTGTATTAAGGTTAAGTCTATTTACAGCTTAAGACCCCCTGCGATGAGCGCCAGAATAACCACACGCATAGTTTCCGTCCTGTGTGTTTGCTGTCACTGTATCACCCGAGGATGTAAACAAACGTGTGTGACACCTTCATGCGTCAGACTGACTCCTGCCCTTTAGTCTTAGGATCGAGTGGTGTCATAAATGCCTGGATGTTCAGACTACAAGGCACACAGCCCACAGAAAACAACATATAGTAACAAGTATATGTGTGTGAGTGTGTGACGGACTGGAGTTTTGAGTAACATATTTGCTTGCTTCTCTAATCACTCATTCTCAGCTCTTCATCTGCAAGCAGTTGTACTTTGGGAATTTTATTGCAACTAATATTAAGAATAGCAACCTGCTCCTTGCTGTGGTGTCACCATTTGTAAGGGAGTGGTTTAACATTTTGGGAAATACACTTATTTGCTTTCTTACCAAGAGTGAGATGAGAAGACTGCTTCCACTCTTGTCTGTACACTAAATGTAACACCAGTAATCGATTAGTGTAGCTTAGCGGGTTAGCATAAAGACTCAAACAAATCTATTAGATCTGTTAGCACCTCTAAGTAACACCTATTAACTACTGCTCTCATGCCCCCTTCTATCTCCAGTGAAAATTACAGCCTTGTGCTCTCATCTAATTCTTTGTACATGGCAAATAAGCATATTCTTCAAAATGTTGAACTATTCCTTTAACAGCTAACCTTGTTAGCAGTTTATCAGCTTTATCATGCTGTCTAATATTCATTGAATAACATTTTCCTCTCTCCTTATGTCCCGAAATCCAGCTGAGGACCCAGGAGATGCTGCCAGACAGCAGCCTGCTGATGGCAATTTCCTGAAGACCAGTGGTGCTTGCAGAGCTGCCGAGGCTGCAGCCGGTCAGCGTCCTCCAGCAAGGAAGCGCAGCAGCCAATGCCTGCTTTAGACTTTTAAAGAACCAGCCTCAACGCTACCACCTCTGACCTCTATGCTGAAACAGCCAAGACGCCACACCCAACACCCACTCTCCTCCCTCCAGCCCCACACACCAGCCTGCCATCTCCCATTCTTCCTCCCTTCCCTCCTCTGGGCAATATGTGCACAGTATAATCTGCACCTTGAGCCTTACCAAACTCCCTCATCAGTTCTGTTGTTCTCTGCCCCTCCCCCAACCACACGTATTATTGTCTTTGAGTGAGGCAGTCAGCAGTTTGCCTTGACGTGTGTGTGACAGAAGAAGGTGTTCGAAATGTGCCTCTGATGGTTTCAGTGATGTGTCCTACTGATGGAGCTGGTTGAAGATGCTCTTAGACACCGATCTCAGATCCGATCAATCTGGTTTCAGTAGGGCTACATTAGAGAAATACTGATCATGAATCATGGTCATTTATTTATTTTTGGAAATGTAAACAAAGAATTGAGATTGGAGATTAAAAAATTTTTTCAACCTTAAACTTAACTGAATTTAAAAACGTTAAAATAAAATGTTTCTATAATACACCCCAGATCTGTGAGTAAGAGCATCCTCTCCTGAGAGCCAGACAGCCTGTGGACAGAATAGATTATAATGCATGTTTAAAATGGCTTGTGAGAGGGATTCTACACACGTGTACACATATCTATATGTGATTGAACACAGCTGACTCAAAGACAAGACATCCTCAATTATGACTGCCACAGAAATGTTTACTTCTCGTGGCACTTTTATTACCGAGGACATCTTTTTTTTTGCAAATGCAATGCAAATAACAATGACACCTACAATGTATTACGAGACACAATGGAAGAATGTAGAGGAGGTAGGAGATCACTGCTACATAGTTGTGTACTAGCTGTATCTGTATTTGTGGAGGAAGATTGTGAATGGTATGTCAGCCATCAGCCAAGGGTTATGAATAGCAGAACAAAAGCCAGAGAAAGGTTCCATTTCTGTCACAAGCCTCCTCTTTTAGCACCTAAATGTGCTTTTTGGCATCAAACTGTAGTTGGTAGTTGTAAAAGCACTGAAGACTGGAGAGTCTGTTAAATTCTTAAGGCCACTCTGTTTGGTCGGTTGTGATTTCGAAGCAGGATATACACTACAGTACGTAAAAATAAATAAATGGATAAATAAATAAAAGAGGTTAATGTGCTCAAATGGAACCAGGCTAAACACGCGTATTCAAGCTCCTCTGTAGGAGTTCTCATACGAGCATGTGCAATAATAACGTTGTTTCTTGAATGATCATGCTGCACCGGGTTATTATTATTTCTTTGCCTGACACTGGATTATTAGTCACACTCATAATAATGTTAGGACACAATCAGTGTTACGATTGTACTTTTTTTCTTGAGTGTTAATGCATGACAGAGATTGGTAAATGGTCAAATCTAAGCTGTGGAACAGGGGATTGCCAATACTTGCCAAAGTTTGAACTTTGAACTCCTTACTTCACTTTGACTTGCCTTATCCATGCGAATGACAAACTGATCTCAAAGTGTCCTGATCAGACTGTAGGGATACCAAGGTGTTTATTGTTTTGTTTTTTTTTTCAGAGGGCCTCTAGAACCACGGAGACGGTAACCGTTAGACAGCTGGTTCAGTTTATTTTGAATTGTATGACAGAAATTAGCTCTTTTTTTGGACCAAAATGCATCAGTGGATTTTTTTCCCGCAAGGCCGTATGCTAAAATTTTTATGTTATTTCTCTTGGTTCAGGCCGTCTTAGCATTCCCATGGCAATGGTGATATAGGTTATTAAGTTGTTATAGATGACTCAAACTTTGGCAGGCTACTGGTGGGATCATTGTTCCGTAATTCACTCACTTTTAACAGTACAACATGTTTGGTTTTAGTGTTTTCTTGCTGTACATTTGCCATATTATGCTGTAAATATCCTGCATTTTCTGTGTGAATTATACTTTTGTGTGTGTGTGTGTGTGTGTGTGTGTGTGTGTGTGTTCTGAGTCTGTGTGAAAACATCCAACATTTGCTTTTTGCAAAGTTGATTATCTGGGTAGCTGTGCAATAGCTTTGCTTTATTTTATTTTGATGTTAAACATCATTGTATTACAAGTATGTTTGCTACATTCACTTCCTGCAATGTATAATTTATATGCAGTGTATGTTAAAGGATTATGTCACTTTGAATAATTAGCCACATAGATGTGTCTGATAAGAAATCATAACCAATGCCTTCACGATATCTAAGACACTGATCACAATATCGACCACCTATAACAAAGCTCTGATTAATGTTGCTTCGCTTGCCTTTAAATTTAGCTCGAGAGCCTCTTCAGTCTGCTCTCAGTGGTAGAAATGGCCTTGAACTAGTGCTGATCTACCTAAGATCTGCCATACTAGGTTTTATTTGCGCTCAAGTCTTCAGACAAAAGTTGCCAAGTATTTCAATAGAGGTAAAAAGTTTGATATTTCTTTTTGAAATTAAAGAAGTTAAAGGGAAAAGCTTTGGAGAATTGTCTACTGTAAAACAGAAAAAAAAGCCAATGACTGGAAAGATTGTGAAACCTGGATCCACAAAGCACCTTGTTAGAGCGTAAACAAAGCCTTATTGCTATTTGTTATTAAGAAGGGAATCAAACAGCAGTTTGAAATAATGTATTGTTGGTCCTGATTTGCGTATGTATATACTGCTATTTGATTGGTGCAGCTTTTATGTGATTGGAAAGCAGCTTTGTTTCTGAGTTTGTGTATAATGAACTAGAAAGCCGATACAGGACTCATATGGCTCCTGTCTCTGATGACACTTAACAGTGTGTTGTGTTGGCACGAGTATTATCAATGAAAGATTTTGAGAAAGAATTAATAAAATGCTTAAAAGTGTGTGTTTTTGGTGCAATTTAGATTCCCATTACCTCGTTTTTGCCAATAGAAAAAAATGTGTTCATTTAAGAGCAATTTAACACCAGGCTGCCTCAATCATTGACCACGCCCACCAGTGATGTCACAGTGTAAAGACACGCCTTGGGGTACACTTTTACATCACAGCAAGGTGAGAAACACTGGAGTGAAGCAGAAACAGGCACCAATCAATGAATTCAGAATACTAGCTCCTGAATAGAACAAAAACTTATACACATTAAGCCAAAACAAAACATGTAGTTCAAAAAAACAAGCAAACTCAAACCACATTGACCTAGAAGTGTTAGTTTTAACTTCTAACACTAGAAAGAAAGAGAAATAGGCAGGAGTTCGGACTAGCGTGTCCTCTCTTTATTTGCAAACAAGTAAAACTTTGTACAGTGGATCTTCACACTGATTCTGCAAAGCATTTTAAAACATTCATGAAACGGTTTTAAAATTCAAGTTTTGGTTTTAGCCTAAAATCACCATTTCCACAGTTTGTCCATACTCCCCTTCTCTGTAAATCTCTTAAAAACAAAACTGCATGGCTAGGCTCAACATTCACAAAATACTTTCAGTGTCTAGTTGATCACCAACAGGATTCATGAAACCCCCATCTATAGTTCTGCAGAGTGTATCAACTGCAGGTTCAAAATGTACTGTAACTCCAGACAACTAAACAACACAAATTACAAGAGAAAAAAAACACTTTTAAAGCCACCATACCTCAAAATACAGATGAGCTTAAATGTTTACAAAGCACACACTTGAAGAAACTTTGTATATTTTTATTTATGTCAACTACTAATTCTCATAGCCCTGTTTACTCATCTGAAAATGTGCCTCTGATCAGATTTTGAGTTGTGTGCGGTCGCGATCTGTTACTGAATGTGTGCCACACTCATATCCTCGTTATAGACTTCAATACATGCAAAGCAGCAAGTTTAAACAGTTTGGGTGCACACGCCTCTGTGTATGACTATACATGTAATAGACACATACAGTACATTGCTATTTGATAAACAGAACTCAGTACAGATGCACACACATATAAAGCACTGCAAATTCATTATAAAAAAAAAGCACAAATTGGGTTCTATAGTCCAGAGAAACTACAGTACAAGAGTTGTCTGCTGCATAGTTAAAAGCTTCTATCGACACTCCTGCTCACAGGATGGTAAAGTGCTTGCAACATTATGTCAAGATAAAAGGTAACAACAGAACTTAACGTTGACCTTTGACCATATTCCTTCTGTAAAGTGGCTTTTCCTCTTGAAACAGACAAGTACTCTATATTAACTATTACAGAAACAAAACTGAAAGTGAGAAATTCAACTCATTTACTGTGTATCATCAACATCAAATTCTGTTTACTGCTCCCACTTGGACAAAGTCTGGTACTTTTTCTTCAGTGGGTTATTGCACTTCGTGTTCAAGCAAAGCCAAGTCTACTGCTCTCTTCAGCACCTCAAAAATGTCTATGGGCCTAATCGAGTCATTCTGTGATTCTGCGAGCACCCACCAAGAAGAAACATCGAGTCAGTTAGTGAAACGCTTAACTAATTCGGTTGAAAGGTGGATATGACTACACAACACTTTAAAATCAAACATTTGATCCACACCAGTGACACTCTTGTAATGCATGAAATCTCATTAAGTCAGGGATTTTGAAACAGACCTTTTACAGGTTCTCTACCTGCCAAGGTGATATGCTATGGATACACGGTCAAATAAAATCCACTTTTTACATGAACATGCATATAATCACATTGTGCAGCGCACACACACTTAGTACACACAGTGATTTAGTATGTCTCTTATCTGTCTGTCACAGGTAAAAGCCACAATAAGGTTTTCATCTCTTGCTGGGACCCTACATACACTTCACTACTTTTGTTCACAGCCCTATGTAGATAGAAGTGCAACCTTTAATAGAAAAAAAACAAGCCACAGTCACAGCCACTGGCCTTGAGCTCACCTGTAAACTTGTTTCAGTGCAATATTTGGCTAAATGCGATGATACAAAACAAAACAGCAGAATACAAACAGACTGCTCTCTAAAAGCATTGTGGGGCATCCATGCTCAGGTTTAGATAGGCTTGTAGAGCAGAGAAGTGACGTATTTCTTCTTGTATCTGTGAGTCGCACTCAGCACCATCACTCCATCCTACACAGGGAGAAAAACAAGGCACAGTCAAGCTGCCGTTAGTGGGTTTCCAAACCTGTGAAGCAGATAAATACTGAGAACAATGAGAAGTGCAGAAAAACCTACCTTTATTGAGAGAGCGTAAAGGTGATTTAGCATGACATGGTTGGGTTCAGGCAGCAGGGCAGGGTCACACTGACAAGACAGAGTAAGAGGAAAACTAAATAAAATGGTTGTATGTCCTATCCAGCCAAAAGTCAAGATGATGTGTCTGTCACATCGAAGTTGACTTTTGACCATTTGGATGTAAAATGTCAACACTTAAGTGATCCCAAGGCATAAAAATAGCTTGCAACAGTAAAGACAGGGTAAATCAAGGCCTGAAGACAATAAAGTATTCACTGAGTTATAAATAGGAAGATGTGGTGAAGGAAAAGATGCAGATACTGACAGATATATTGGTGTCTTTGTTGAGTATGACTTGAAGAAGATGAGGAGGGAGGATTGGTGGGGCTTTGAAATGCTCCTCAGGTCTGAAGATGTACTGCTCCTGTCCATATGGACCTGGAGGGGAACTGGACAGATCTGTGAACAAACAACAGACACCATCACACTGTTAATTAGGTTTTGACATTCCCTAAATGTTCCTATTTTTCTACTTTTTTTGTCACTGTTCATTGTAAATATGTTGACAGCGGCTCCAAAAACAAGAACTATTCACAAGAATGACCTGGATCTGCACATATATACACATAACCAATTAGCAATGGTTTTGAAGAGTTTCTGCCAAGTGCCTAAGACTATTGTGTGACCTGTAACGTTTGATAAATTTGATAAATTTCAGTCTGGATGCAGGCTGACCTGATGTGTCTGAGCACTCCAGAGAGTCGACCTGCAGGGCATCGAATACCTCAAAGTCAGACTTCTTCACCTGGATTAGGTTGTTGATGGTGCCGAGCTGGCTGGTTACCACTGGCTGCAAAAGAGCAATGTTCCCTGGATATCAGAGAGGCTTAAAATACAGTTATTGGTTAGAGCTGAAGATATTCAAATAGCATATGTAAGGTAAAGGTTATTCTTTCAAATAACATAACATTAGCTACATTAGCAATATCAGTTCTGTTAGGGTTTTGGAACAGCCAAGATTATTCTGTCAATTTCTTGTTGTTTTCTTTTATAATGTCTTAATTTCCATACAGGCTCCTATTCTTTCATGGTTATGCCATCAATGGCCTTTTAATGACGCCAAAATTCAGCATCTGGAACTGACCTTTTGAGATCAAAATGATGAGCAAAAGAACGTACATAATATTAATTTTTTTCATATTATGTACATATACATTTCAATCCAAGTGCTGAAGAAAGAGCTAAATAAACAGTTATACTAGTAACATGAAAACTAGAAGAACAAGACAATGATGCTGTACCTCAGAGGGATCGTGCATCCACTGTCCATCTACAAAAAATTTGTACTGATGCTCTCCTTCAGGCAAGTCAAGGATTGCTACAAAGTCATTATGGCTTTGGAGAGAGGAATAGAAAGAGTATTAGTGCAATACTGGGCTGAGGCTGAGTGAAGTGAGAATACTGATATCCACAAAACAATCCTGTTTACCTCTTATTTAGCGGTATCTTCGTGCCCCAGTTATTAAAGGAACCAGCTATGTAGACCTCCTTCCCTCCACCAGCCCATCGGATTACAGTGGGTCGAGCCTGAGGACCAGGCTTCACCAGGTCATCCAGATCTGGTGTGAATTCTTTCTCTCCTAACGCCTAAAGGCAAATTGTTGCAAATCTTAAGTCTTTCCTGGCATGTCACTGAAATCTGAGATGTGTTCTTGCACAATAGAGGCTCTGCACATTAATGTGTATCTCTGCAATCTTCCAGCAGTACCTTTGACTCAGGCCCGTGGGTGTTGAAGATATTGGGGTCATCTGTGCTGTCCACCATCTTGCTGCTGTGTTCTTGGTCTTTGTGACTGCCGCTGCTGTCTGAGCGGTGGGCTTTGGCTCCATGGCGATCTCCAGACACCCTGTCACTTGTGTTGCCCATTATGTCTCCCTATTTACAGTGCTACTGCAGAGAAAAGACACCTGGAAAATAAAGCGCTCCATTTTAATTGTAATCGAGCCGCACCATTAAGTGACTAGGAAGCAGATTAAAAAGTCAACAAAGACTGTGAGATGTGAGAACCAGTAATCACTGATGAACCTTTGTAAGGCCTGAACAGCCCCCAAGATGCTTGTTCTGCTGTTGACTGCTTCAACGTCAGACCAGTGCTAACAGTGCAAAACGTGATACTATCAACATTATAATACATTATCAATATGAAGCTCGATCACAGGGAAAAACAACCATGCAGTGGCCACAGTTTGCACCTCGCTTCTATTCGTAACAACGTAATGAATGAATACATGAGAAACCGGTGCTGGCTGCAGCCTGATGTGTGAGCCAACCGTGACAGGGCCGATTTGAAATGGGAATCACACAACAGAGGCTGGGTAACACTTCAGACACACATCAGCTACCAGCAGGACGAGCGGCAGTCTGCTTCAGCAGCTTTCCAGAAACACTAAGGGGCTTATCCACCGTCAGGTGAGAAAGATACGAGTAGGAAACTGTGGCTGTCTGGTAAACGCCAGAGCAATTCACACCACATCAACCACATGAGGTTAACATCATCCTGTCAGACTTACACAGCACAAGCAACAAGTTTTAACTTCGCGACCCGATGTCGCAGAAGAGGCGAACGCCACGTAGTTGAGAGCGCGCAGCTTGCTAGCTGTGACCCGGCACAGTCTCCCTGCCGTCTGTTCAGCTGCCCGCTGAAGATCCCCTGGACCGGAGAATATTTTTAGCCGCCGCTGACAGTTAGCTCGCGCCTGGCTGTCACTTTCTAACTAGCTAACTAGCGGGCGGGCTGTCCGTCGCGCAGTCGGTGTCGGTGTCGATTGGTATACGGCGACGAAAACTAACCACACTCACAACGCAGCGGCGACGGAGCAGACAAACTCAGCCGACACCGACTGCTGATCCGCGGCGGAGGAGGCTGGGGTGGAGGGTCTCACCTCTTGGTAACAACTGCAGCGCCCTGGTGCCCCGACTACGGCGAGCGGCAAGGACAAAATGGGTCGGACCGTTACCCTCCCGGCAGCAGGCTGCGAGGAAACGCAAACTTTGTGGAGCCTTCAACGCGAGGGGTGGGTTTTGTTTACAGATAATCTCACACACACACACAAACAATACAGGTATCATGAGGTTACGCGTACTTTACCTGAGCTGACAGGTTTTATGACACTGACTTAAAGCTGCAGTGTTTTTGACTTTCAGGACATAATTTTGCTGGATTCTTAATTTGTATATGTATATACATTTTATTAATATTATTGTTATTGATGTGATAATCAAAATGAAATGTGTTATCGTTAGTTAGTGAGTGGACATTTGTCTGTAGGTACTGTTTTGATGCTTGTTTGAACATTAGTGGGTTGATCTTCCTCGTCTTCTTCCTGGAGGACAGAGTCTTATTAACATTGACTTCCCTGTGAGAAACTCTTTAGGAGTCCAGGCAGTAAGAGTGGAAACCCACTCTGCCTTAGATAAAGAAAGCTTATATTGTGTATTATAATACAGACTTCAATCAAATTTAGGCCTGTGTGATGTTTTTATTGTTGTTTGCAAAATTAGTTTAGATTTAACTGCTCAATCACATTGATTTATTTGGGTAACTGAACTAATCCATTTGTTCCATTTATTCTGCACTGAAATGAGTATCAAATGACGGATTAGGTCACATTTATTTTATTATTTGAGATTCATGTGACTAAAACCCACATTACAAACACAAATGTGGAGGAATCTTCTCAGTCTCAGTTCTTCCTGTGACTCTTTCTCACATTTTCTCTATCATCTCCTAGTTGTCTGTGCATTTTGTAGCACTACATCTTGTAGTACAAATTAACTCAAGTCTTATATATCAATACTAATCGAACAAAGGGAAAAAGGTTAAAGGTGTAAAATATTATGGCAATGTGGTTTATTTAAACTCTTCCGACAAACAACAATGCCATTACATTTGTTCCACATGTTCTCTCTTTATTAACCACTAGGTGAAGCTGTTAACTCTTCAAACCAGTGAAATCCATTCCAGGGGGCTGGAGCTTAACATCATTGAACCATTGTTCTCAACTAAGCTTCCCACTAAAAACCACGTTAAAAGTCTGTGTGAAGTTTGCACATGTTAAGATTAATGACTATTAAATCAAGAGTTTTAGTTTAGTTTCTTACAACCACTTGGCTGTGTGTGTGTGTGTGTGTGTGTGTGTGTGTGTGTCAGGGTAGGGGTCTTACTGTGTTGAATTGAGAAATGACACAAGACAAAAAACATGTTCCTTACAAGCCTTTCAGTCTTTCAATGACAAATTATTGCCATTTTCTTTGAAATGTCCATAACCAATATTAAAACCATACATAATCATAACCATGTGTGTATATATATATTCATATGTACACTACAGATATACAGCACACCCTTATATATTAAAAAAAGCATCTAACATCTGCTGATATTAGAAAGTTCACATGAAGTGGCTGTAAGGCACATTTAAATAATTATGAAATAACAAAGAATGTAGAATTAGTGATTTTCACATTGTGTTTTCACAAGATTGTTTTCATGCACACAGCATTCCAGTGTTAATAAGTATTGATCTTTCAGTAACTTTTAGCTGACAGCTCCTGAGTGGAGCAGTTTTTGTCTGGAGCAGACGTCGCTCTTTAACACTTAGAAAAAGTGTAATATTATCCCTAAACATTGGGGATTTAGAAATTTAAACTCATTCTGTTTTAAAATAAGATATGAACAGGATGTGCCACTGAGCTACCATTTGGTGGATCACAGTTAAAAGAATAACAGTAGAAATAGAAATAAATAAGAAATTAATCTGTCCGATTAATTTCTATTTCTTATTCTAGTTTTATGTACAGTACTGTATTTGTGTCAAGTTCTGGTTTGAACAGTTTATAAATATGGGGACTTATGTGAAACAGCAAACTTAAAGCATGTTCCCCACAAATGGTTAATGCTTCAGCTAATGACAGACGATCCTTATCGGGATACATGCAGTTTACTATCCACTGGACTCCTTTGCCAGCTGGTGGAAGTCATGCTCTGTATTCTTGGATTATTTCAGACATTTTGAGGTTTTACAGATACAGTAAATGCTTTTTTTTTTTTTTTTTTTTTTACTTGCTTGCACGATCATTTGGAGATTCCCAAACCCGTCTTCATGTACTCATAAACTACGTAGCTAATGCTGACAGCAGGAATGACTTTCATAAAATTTGGCAAGATGCCACGGTAGAGTCCAAAAAAACCATCTTTGGCTACAATCTTCTTCATCAGAGAACTCATGGAGGGCTGGTCCGATGCATCCAGAGACGCTGCAAAAAAACACTGTTAGTTAGGGAGGAAGTGTTATATTTACAAATTCATTTTTAGTTCTGCGCTCTGTAGCAAAGAAAGCTACACTAAACAAAGGTGCACAATGAAAAGGGATAAAGAAATAGTTCAAAAGAAATAATTATTGAATATTGATGTAAGTAAACTGTTACACCTAGTTTACACAAACAAGATCTCTTTGAATGTCTTATTCAGTACAGTTTGTCAGGATGGAATTTTGCTAAAGAGACAATGTAGTATTTATGTGATTATCAGTTTGTGTAGAATTTGTGGCCCATACCTTCCATCAGAAAAGTACTTTAGTTTCATCTCAGGATGTAAATTAAATGAAATATGATGCCCTTCTTTTTTGCAGCCCACTTACACCACGTTAGCTCTAACACAAGCATGTTAACATCAAATATCAGGCATGTCTACAGAACTATGTCTGCACTTGAACATCTTGCCTATAATGAACAACACTGTCATGCAAGTTTTCTCATCACTATTAACAAATGTCAGACTGAGTTTACCTTGTGCTTGCATCCGCGTGCGTACAAGTGCGAGTGGATAGCTGGCCAGCTGGCCGCAGGTACTGGAGATGGTCCCGCAGCCCAGCAACACCAGTACTCCAGGGTTAGCTGAGTCTTTGGCGTGGTACGACAACCAAGTGTTCTTTAGAGTCTGTGACACATCAGCATAACACAAGGATTTATTTCTCTGATTATATTTAATGTAATGCAATCCGAGATGAAGTGGTTTGGTGCATGCAAATGAGTTAATTTAACAAAGTGCACTCTGTTGTGAAATATCACTGAAGGGGCAGAATATCCCACACAGCCTGCATACCTCATAAACAGCAAGGTCTATCCCGGCATAGGGAATTATGCCCAGTAAGTTTGGAATGTAGCCCTTGTAGAAAGCTTTGACCCCCTCCTTCCTCAGGATCTTCTTGGCACAATCAAACACTCCTGCATACTGGCCAGTCTTTCTCAGAGTCAGTCGCGTTTTCAATACCTTAACAGTACCGAAGAAAAAAATTGAGGCACTCAGCCTGAACAAACTCAGATGATGATTTATGTGGTATTTTTAAAGTTTGTGTTAAAAACTTTTAAGAGCTGACTTCATATCATTTTAATGCACTCTAGGAACGAGGCTGTGTGATGAAAGAGTGCTGCAACAGTTGTCTTACCTCCATTGGGTAGATGGTTGTCTGTGCTGTGGCTCCAGCCAGAGAACCAGCCATAAACCTCTTGTGTGTCTCAATCTTTTTGCCCTCTGATGATAACAATTTTTTATACTGCAACAAAAGACAAATGGCAAGACTGGAATTACTAACTTGGGATTTAATGCCCCCCCCCCAATCAGTCGAGTTTCAGAAAATAGGATAACAATATCGCCTTCCTGAATTACAGCGATAAAAAATGGCCTTACGTTTTTTTGCAGAACATTATGTGACAGTGATCTAGACCTTTGACCATTTGAATATAACATGTCATCACTTTTGACATTTGTGTTAAATTGTGTCATAATTAGTCTATGAACGCTTCAGTTATGACCAAAAAAAAAAAAGTATTGTGAAGTCACAGACACCGTGACCACCAACCATCTCTGGCTGTTACCAGTGCGGAGGCATAAAAATGAGTAATATATATGTGACACATATATTATAAACATGGAAACATAAATTCAAATGTGTAAAAAGGTTCTGTTTTACGGAGGCTGTCTCTTACTTGTTCATATGCCATAAATTTGATTGCTGTCTCAGGTGCAATCTTTAAAACATTGATTCCATTTCCTCTCCACAGTGACATTAGTCCTCCCTCTGTTATCATCTGTTTGAAGCCCCCTACCAGGCTTATCCTGTTGGACTTAGAGGAGTGAACCTGCAGTAAAAAAAAAAAAAAGGAAAAGAAAAAGAAAAATTACAGGACAAATGCATCTATTAAAGGAGAGGATCATTTTTGGCATATCTAAAAAATATATTTCACCTGCATGAAAACTTTCACCCTATCCAGAGGAGCAGTCCCGGTGCGAGAGACTGCCCCCGCCACTGCACCGGCAAAAAGCTGCTTCCACCAGCCACCTGAGCTCTTCTCTTCTTCTGTGAATTCATCAGGAATGGCAAGGCTGTCACCGATGTCGAGCACCTAGTGAAGAGAAAAGCACATTTACCAAACATACTCTAGTTTGTGTAATCTAGTTTGCATTGGAGAATGTATCGCTCAGGTGCACACGCCATATAGTGTCTCTTTGTGTGGTTGACAAAGTGACAAAAAACAAGCCAACTTCTCCTTTTGAGGTCTGTTTTCACATCAGTGCATCAGCTGTTTTTTTTTCTAGAGTTGCCAAAATGAGTACTGTGAGGACATTTACATAACCTTGAACGTAAGGTTTCAGCCGGAACATCACAAGCATAACACACTTTTCACGGTGTGTTTGTTAAAAGCCTCTGCAACAAACTGCGAGAAAACAGCTAAAAACAATGTTGCAACAACTTTAACAAACAAACAATGAGCTCCTTATCTTTAGCTCGGGGTGCTTGTGAAACCATAATGACTGAGCTGCCTGAGCCCCCATCTTGCATGCTTTAGCAGTTTCAGATAAACACGTCCAATGTTTTCCCAAAAGCATAAAGGTGTCTGTGCCAAACATGGTGTAGTAGCAAACTGATGCAATGCTGCAGGGAGACACATGGGCACATAAGACACATGGTTATATGTCCCGTGATCACTGCAATATCAAATAAATGGTATGAGAATGCAGTTGCGTCTTGTGTTGTTATCACAGACACCATAAATGTGCAGCAAAGAGAACATTTCTAAACATGACCTGTGAAGAGCTGCACTATTTTTAGTAATAAACCAGTCAGTGACATCTTGAGTTGCACTAGGAAGTAGAGGAGCAAGCTGAGAGCAATAGCATGTAGTGCTGTGACCTGGTTATCTTGGACAGGCTACTGCCAAAATGTGAACTGCAGCAAAAATCCATACTATCCAACACTGAGGGACTAGACAGCACGTGATTTATTCCACTGCGGCTTTTGCGTGTTTCCGCAAAGTGTACATGGGAGTGCTTATGTGCATGTGTCTATACCGAGGAGTGTTTCCAGTAGCGTATGATCTCTTCCAGGTTGTGGCCAGGGTATAACAGGAAGTGTTCTCTCCACTCATTCCAGTCCACCATCATGGTGCCATCAATGTCCATACTGAGGAAACACAAAGAAAACACTTTACCTGTCAGCTGATGACTTATTATGTTGCGTTACACTGTATTAATAATAGCTGTGATGCAGATAACATGTCTGAATCACACACACAGGAAATATTTTTGGTCAAACTGTAAATAGAAACATGTTGTAATTAGTTGGAAGTGGAGCTCAAACCTCTGTAAAATTTTCAGGGCATCTTCTCTGCTCACATCCATGCCCAGCTCTGCAAGGCTTTGCTGGATCTCTGAGGCATCAATGCGCCCTAACACAACATTAAAAAAAAAAATCCACTGAAGTTTGCACCAGCATAAACAGTGGACACGTGGCTCTGTCATGTGAGAAGACTCTGCTGAACACCCCACTCATTACCTACCATCGTCGTTAATGTCCAGACTCTTGAATGTCAGCCACAGCTTCTTCTCGTGCTCCTTCAGATACCTGGTGAACTCGTTGAAGTCCAGACTCCCATCTTTGTTCTGGTCACCAGACGACACTATTTTCTGCAAAGATGATATCAAATCTAGTGGCTCCACGATTCACAGCCGCACAAACACATCCCACCAGACTGCCATGCCGCTGTGGTATTTGTGGAGCAGGCCAGGCCCTCTTAACTCCCTCCCAATGGCCCCCTGACATCTTACCTGTGCAGCACCCTGCCGGAATATGCCCATCGCCTTGAGGCCCGCTCGCAATTCAGCGACATCCACCTTCCCATCTTTATTGGTATCGAGCCTCTCAAACAGGTCCTGGTATGGTCTCTCACTGTCGGCATCCCAGCACCGGGCATTTGATAGTAATGCCGCCCGTAACGTCTGATACATGGTGGGACTCACGCGCAAGCACCGTGCAAACGAGCCGCCCCGCGCTGAGGAGGTGGGATTATTAATCCATGCTGATAATCGTTCATAGAGCCTGTTGAAACTCCAGATGTGGGCTCGTTGTTGGCGGTGAAAAACACGTTTCCAGTGTCTTTAACGTGCAGACGGTCCCGCGTAGAGGTGAAGCCCGTGGCGGTCCGGGGCAGCTGCAGTGGCCGAGGGCGGAGCGAGGAGACGCAGCTGCTCGACGTTTTGCGCGGAAAAGCAGGAAATACGGTAAAATAGCAAAGTGGCGGAATTCAACCCGCCCGCGGATTTAACACGGTCACGACCTCGAGGAGTGTTGTTTACAGTCGCGTTGTCTCACGCCCGCTCCGTGTGATGTGAGCTGGCACAGAGTAAATTCAATGTCTTCACCCAGAGGGACGTGTCATCTGAAACACACCGCATCGTGTTTCCTACGAGGCGGCAACGTCGGCGCCCAGTAGAGGGCAGAGTTTCACCGCACAAAGGCTGCGGAGGCAGGAGAGCAGGAGCCGCACTGGATGTGGAGCTAAATTATCATGATATCATTTTACTGGTTTGAGTCACTGATTCTTTAGATTTGTTCAATGGTGTCATTGTTGTTGGGGAAAAAAAAAAAATATATGCCTGTAAAAGTAAGGAAACAGACTATTTACTGGAACCTCGAACTGTTTTCAGGTCATTAGGATTCAACTGTAGTTTATCAATAGATAAACTACAGTTGATAGATAGATAGATAGATAGATAGATAGATAGATAGATAGATAGATAGACTTTCATTTATACCCGGGAGGAAATTAAGACAATTTAATATAATAATAACAAGAACAATTATTATTATTATTACTGTTGTTATTGATAATAATAATAAAAGCTAATTATCTAACAAACTATCTTACAAAGAGTTCATATCTCAAGGTTCATAAAACGCAACCCTCTGAGAACCTTGAGTCAACGTTAGCTCAAGTTAATCTTGTCTTTAAACAGAGAGAACCCTTGTGGGAACCTTCTCCAAGGCCTAAGTTTTTGCCGCCTTCAGTTATCATTCGCTGAAGGTTCAACTTTTAAAGCTTCAGAACCTTGAGGTTCTTTGAAGATTTGACAAAAGGAACATTTATCGAATGTTACTGGAGGGTTCTAAAGCCTCAGGGAACAGTTCCCCTAAGGTTTGGTGGAGGTTTTGCCGGGTGATGGTTGGGTAAGAGTAATGACATTTTTTCAATAATGTGATTCTTTATCATTTCATTTCTCGTTTTTGTCACGTGCTTGATTACATTTTCCCACTTCTCCTTTAAACATGTGTTGTCACTGCAACGATGGCGCTGCGCTGAAATAACCTTTCACACTTCACACTTTTCCTGGAGTTGGAAAAAGTCATTTTCTCTTGTCAGTGGGCATTTTGGATGGGTTTCAGTCACGCCGTGAAACATGAAGTGGAGACTCCAACCGCTTCAAACCTGACCTCTGTAATTCTCCTGCAGCCTCAGTGTCCAATCAAAGCGCAGAAATTCCCCCACGTCATGAATTATATTTTTCAGTGGGTGTGAAGGAGGGGATTTGAACTTTGAATCGTGTTTGCCGACTACAGCAGCAGCTACACAACAGCTGAGTGAGCACAGGCAGAGTACAGCTGTCTGCCTGCCTCCACACCTCAGCTGTGTCCCACAGTCACCAGCGTCCAGAAAACACCATGTCGTTCATTCTTATGAAGAAGAAGAGGTTTAAATTTAAAGTAGACTTCGACTTGGAGGAGCTGTCATCGGTTCCCTTTGTAAACGGAGTTTTGTTCTGTAAAGTCAGGCTCTTAGATGGAGGCTTTGCCGAAGAATCGACTCGGTAAGAATGTTTGCTATATATAGCCGCAGTTCACTTGTGCGACAAAGCTACAGTTAAATGAAACTTTTAATGGTCAGAGCTGATCTGTAATTTACTAGTTTACTTACTGGACACACGTTAAGCATTTCTTCTCTTGCCTTCGCTTCTTTTTTTGACTGTGGCAGTCGTGACCATTTAAACTTAGTGTACTTAGTGTCAATCTACATAACATAAGGTAGCATTAAGCTAACCCAACCAACTTTTAAGCGTGGTACTAGCTAAAGCTAAGCAGGGAACTGTTCAATACTAATTTATGTAGCCGATAGTTGAAGACTCGTTACAGTGTTTGGGGACAAACCAGAAGGCTGCGATTTAACGTGGTTTTAAATGAGCCAGTGCTGCTACTTAGCTCAATAATATACACGTCAACACTTTTTAAGAGACGCGGTAATATTTTTTCTGTTAAGCGACGTTTAATGTTACACAGTTTACCAAGCAGTTGCTAGGCAACGAGTTCTGTAATGGATATATGCCGACTGACGTGGCTCAACTAATTGTTTTTTTTAGTTGAAGTTTTGTTGTCTATTTATTACTCCTATTGTTTTCATATACACCAAAAAATCAATTTATATCCATTGCAAAAGAGTACACAAGCTTAATCCCCTCGGGTCTATGACTGTAACAGCCCGCAACACTTAAATGAGTCACTCTGGAAAAACGGACATGGGCACAACTCATGTCAACCGCTAGTCCTCATTACTTTACCATGGTTACTGTCTGTCTCTAAAAACGATGGTGTAAACACTGTTTTCCTAATCTACCATACTCAAGATGCCCACCTCTCTTTGTTCAATACACGTCTTGTATTCTTCTGATCTGTGATTTATATATATATATGTATATAAATCATTGGTAAAATAACGTTTAAATAATCTAAAGTGTTATTTTAATATAATCAAGCCACGGTAATGCTGTACAACATTTGTTTTCAATTCCTGTTGCAAAAATGTGCTACAAAGCTACAACCCCCTTAGTTGATGCTGCTGCCAGTGATCAGCATTGTCTGGTGTGCATCCTGCATGTGGCCTATGAAGTCACGTTTACTAAAATAGTACAAAATTACTGTTTTTCTTCAAAGGGTTGCCTTCTTCCAAATTATTAATATGCCAAGTTAAGTGAGATCACCCATGACATAAGTTAAGCATCTGAAAAATGAATGAATACATTATCCAATATAACTTTGTAGGAGAATGCTTAAAGACTCTAAGAAAATTAGCTCAATTACTAGATTAAATTAAACAAGATACCAGTCATGACATTCTTTGACATACTTTCATCAAGATTAGACACACGCAAAACTTAAGCTTTCACTACTCTCGACGGTCTTGGTCATATCCTCTATAGTGTACATACGCTGCGGGAAATCCATGCATAAATGTGTGATGAATATCTGCTCTTTCAGTTTTCAATTTTTTGGTCTCTGGTTTTGGTCTCTCTATAAACTAGTGTTTCTGAATGTGCTTCTCTCACAGGAAGTCTGTCCAAGCCAACTGTGTGCACTGGAAGAAGAGATTCTCTTTCATGTGTAAAATGAGTGCCAATGCTGGGACAGGTGTACTAGACCCCTGTGTGTGCCGGGTGTCTGTGCGCAAGGTATAAGACCTTTTTTTTCTGACATCAAGCTCTGTTTTGTTGAGACCACAAAAAAAGGCATGATAGCTGTTTTCCATTGAAGAGTCATTGCAGGCAGTTAACTGGGACTAGAATGTGCCAAGCAAATGTTTTCCATATGTAAGATCAGAAGCACTGTTAATTTGTAACCATATCACAGCTCCCTAGTGTGTTGTCAATACTGCAAGGACACACAAATGTTTAATGAAAATAGTTGTGTGTATTACAAACAAACAATGCAAACGCAACCTTTTTTTTTTTGTCATTTTAGGAGCTGAAGGGTGGAAAAACATTTGCAAAGGTAATATTTCTCTTCAAAAACCTGTAGACTGGCATTGTAAACATAGCAGTGTTAGTACCAGTGAACCATTAGAACAATCTTATCATAAAATGTATGTGATAACTGTTGGCCTTCAGTTGCCCTTAGAGGACATTTAAGTGAGTTAAGTGTATGTGCTAAGAATGTTTTTATTTCTAGTTTCCGGCTTTGGTTACTGATTGAAAAATCAGTAAAACAAAACCTACTCCATGTTAACCAATAACTCAAGTGATGAGTTAAAACATTAAGTTATTTCAATTTCTTTAAGTATTGAATTTCCCATATTAGACACCTATTGTCTGTCTTTAACCTGGGTTTCTTGAAATGTATATTTACAACACCACATTATCAAGGGATAATATTTTGGCTTGATATTCATGAGAGCATGTGCAAAAATACTACTTTGTTATTATTCAATACAGTCTGGATTGAGATGAATTTAAGGTGACTGATAAACAGTAAAAAAACTGATTGATCTTGTGTACAGCTGGGCTTTGCTGACTTAAACCTGTCCGAGTTTGCTGGGTCAGGCAGCACTACACGACGGTGTCTCCTAGAGGGATATGACACAAAGAACACCAGACAAGACAACTCAATTCTCAAGGTATGTTGGTGAAGCAATACACAGTGCCACAATCTTCCTTTCAATAGTGTGGGAAATGCCTTAGGCGGCTACCACACTGCCAATGTTTTTGGCACAGTCCAGTAATGTGCTCATGATAGGCATGCCACCAATGTTTGCAAGATTGTGGCTCTAAAGCAAGTCACCAGTTCTTGAGTTGCAACAGTGCAAGGCAAGGCAAGGCAAGGCAAAGGAAACAGTGAAACAGAGCAACAGTGAAAGGAAAGGAAAGTGAGATTTATGGCATGGATGGAAAGCTGAATGCCCTGATAGTTGATCCAAGACATGCCTCAGCCTGTGATCTATTTAGTACCTGAGCCATGGAAACCATGGGAACAAATTTAAGATATGTATTCCTGGGGCACCTAAAATTTATTGAGATTTCTTAAAATCATATTCTAAACCTTAGATAACAGCAAACATGTGAAACCACACTTTTTTCTGCCTCACTGGTATAATTGCTAACTAAAATTATGGTTCTTCTCTTTCTTGATACAGGTTGTCATCACCACACAACTTATGTCTGGAGACCCCTGTTTTAAAACGTAAGAAGTCTTCTCGATGTTATTCATCCTTTTTTTTGACTCATCCTTAAAGTATTTCAATACTTATTTTGAATATTGTAACTAAGGAAGTCATGGCATGTTGGTTATGTTTAATTATATTAATCCAGTGAGTGTCTGCTAGTTCTGGTTATGAAGAATGTATACTCTGCATGAACAAAAGTCTGCATCTAACCACAGAGGAAAGTTTTTTTCATCATATCCTGTGTCATGAAACTGAAAATGCACTCTTGTCTGATATGACTGACAACCTCAGAGTTCAAAGGTATTTATTATTATTTTGCAGCGAAGGTCTTATCACAGCCTTATCTGAGAGCCAATAACACTTAAGACATTAATCTGCCCTACCTCAGGAGTGAGCAACAGTTGATATGAGATCAGCATTGCCCAAAGTCAAGAGCTGTATGTTGAGCAGTTGGTCACAAAGGATGTAATGTCATGTCATACTTGTGACAAAGCCTGTTCTACGCACAGTTAGCTTTTTGCAACCAATACAAGTCTTTCATGTTCCCACTCCCTCTTATTTGTGCAATTATACACATTGCTGCCTTGGTGATGTGTAAAGTGTAAACTCAAGAATACCCCAGTCATTCATCCCACGCAGTGTTACTCACTCAGGATCAACAACAGCGCACAGCGGAAAGATTTTTTTTTGTTTTTGTACGGTCTGCACGCTATTCTTCGTCTGCTTTTTTGCCCTGTGTGGGGTTTCCTATGTTAATGTGTGCTGAACCAGGAGCTGTTAAAAAGTAATGCACTTTCTAATGTTTTTAAATATCAGCAAATAGCATATTACAAATAGCATATTTTACACATTGCATCATCTTGAATCCACATTTTTCCACTGTCAGCTGTATGTGACATGACCCTTGCATTGGAGTCTGTATGTGCAGAATTTCTCTAAAATGATTATGGGTGTCCTAAATTTTTGCGCATATAATAATTGCTATTCCCAAAGTAGCAGTGTGCATGTCTTCTCTGTCCTACAACTATGACTCAGTCAGAAATTGTTTATTATATGCATAGTGGCTCAAATTAGATTAGAGTTAAATTTTTAGTGTCCATGTAAACATACTTGATGTTGATAAAGCAGCTGAAGGAGCTCTTTTCTTAGTGACACTAAGTCACCACGTTGCTTTACTGTTTCCTGTCTTGCCTACAGTCCTCCATCTACAGCCATGACTCTAGGAAGCCCACAGGCCGAATCAGAGTGTCTCCTTGAGGACAGAAAGGGAGGGGACATGCAAATATCCCATTCACTCACCCGTATGTACAAAAACTCTATTGCTTTGAAAAGTTAAAAGTTGAACAGATAACCTTTAAGTTTCCTCAGCTTTTAACAAAAGGTTAAGAGGTTCTAGATCTAAGATAGCAGTTTTATTCTAGGTGTGTGTGCATTTTGTCCTTGAAAATGGTCAGAACAAAACTTGTGATTTTCACCACTAAGCAAACTATACCTTTTTTAGAAACTCCAGGGAAATCCATATCAGTCCCAGAGGAGCTCATAGTGTATGGTCACTCTAGAACATCCAGCCATGCAAGTCAGCTGTCAAAAATCTCAGGTACTCAACACTGAAATACATATTTATTCCCTAAAAAGGTAAAATTATTATCACACTGATTACACAAATCATAAACATATCCCATGATATAGAGGGGTTTTTTTCTGCCCAGCAGGTTACAGCTCAAATCACTCCAGTTTAACAGATCTGAGCCACCGACGGAGCGGATCAGGAGGTTCTGCCTCCACAGGCATTGGCAGCATCTTGGAACCCAGTGATCAGCAGGTAGACAGGGTTGAGAGGGAGAGCAGGTCCACTCCACCAGTCCCTGCAACTTGTCACCATGCACCTGAATACCCCTCTACACCTGCCAGGGTTCTAAGGTAATACACTCAGTTACAAAGAGTCTGAAATTGACATTCATGACTGAGGGCCCTCCCATGTTTTCATAAGAGAGTGATAGTCTGAGTGACAAAATAAAAAATCACCACACTCCTTACATACATAATTAAACCATACATAATTAATATTGTCATGGACAACTGGTGGTGTCACAGTATACTCTATCCACACTAGAGGATAAAATTGGAACATATAAACTGTCATCATGTATAGAACGTAATACTAAATAAGTGGTTGATGTCTTACCCCATTCAACTAAATATATTGTCTTATGTCTTTTGTTTTCATATCACTTCCTATGAATCCCTTCATTAGACATCCTATTAAGCAGAACTCAATGGAGAATCAGTTGAAGAGAGTCGATGCCACCAGGGTGGATGCTGATGACATAATAGAGAAAATCCTGCAGAGCCAAGATTTCAGCCACAGCTTCTTGGACTCCAGTGCAGAGGGTGTGTATGCTTAATCTGTAATTTATTGCACTTCTGAGGGCTGGCTTTGGAAAGTTTCCTACCATCCTGAGGATAGGATCAAATTACTTTGGTGTGTCGCAATATGACCACATCATGGTTTGAATACTTCCTTGATTGCTTCACAACTATTAACTATATCCCTGAATGTAACATTTAAGTCTGCATGGTTTGTTGTCAGCTGTCTCATCAGCTTCCCCACATCATCCCCCAGTCAATAGTTATTTATTTTTAGAAATCTTAGAAACCATGTGAATTGATTGACAGTTTCTTAACATCTAATGTGTGTTTATGTGTTCATTGCTGCAGAAGAAGGGCTCAGCTTGTTTGTTGGTCCTGGTGGGAGTACAGCTTTAGGAAGCCAGCACACAAGGTGGGTGTGATTGTGGATTGTGGGTGCCATGCAGCAAACACTTACAACAAATATAGATTTAACTGGGATTCTAAGAACTTTTTGACTGGTCATCAGCTTGTTTCCAACATATAAAATTACAATCAAAATTACAATCACAACATACTTTTATCTTTGGACATGAAAGTGTTATTTTTGTACTGTGATCTAGCCACAGATCAGTTAACCACTTGCATTTCCTGTCATCTAACACACTGTGGAACTCTTTTTCAGGGTCGCAGCTGGAGCCTTTGAGCAGGTGGTAATCAAGCGCTAGACTTTGGGAAGCATGTGCCTGACATAAAGGATGCCATGTTACACTGATGTGCAGGGTGCAAGACGTAGATGTGGAGGTTCCATCAGAACTTGCTCACACCTCCTACCTGGAGATTAAATTTCTCTTAAGCAATCTCTGTGCATCTGTCCTAAAACCAGCAGACCAGGAGAGCCCTCTAGTGTTCAAGAAGTGGAGTGGAAGGCTACATTAATGGAACATTATAATGGCTGAAGTGAGCTTAGGGTTTTTTTCCTGTTTTGTACCAAATTTTCCAACATTTTTTTTACTCTGCTACATTTTAGACTGTGTGTCACCAATTTACTATGTTAATTTTAGTATTTTATTTAAAAAAAAAAAATGCATCTAGCAAGTGTTACTCCTAAACCAGGCTAAATATACTGTAGAAGACATAATGTCTCACGTTAGAACTGATGTTGTCCTCTTAAAAGCAAACTCAATGCTAATTAGACCCTATGAGCATAATGTTATGTAAGCGTAGTATGACAGATAACTATTAGTCACCTTCGCTCTCTATCTGTTTGATTGTTGATGATATTATGGGTGGCTAAAAGAGCAGTGTCCAACCCTGCAGTCTCATGTATCCAGAGTGAAAGAAAACAGTGTGGAATTTCTGTATACTGGTTCCAGCACCATTGTGGGTCAGCAGGTCAAGTCCTTTACAGTTTAAGTCTTCACCTGGTTGTGAGGGAAGATAAATGTATTTAAAATAACTTATAGTTTTTATGCTATTTTCCCATGTATAATATATGATATCTATTGTGTGTGAGTGTGGGTGCATTATTTGTAAAGTGCGATTATTTTTACCTTTTTTTTTTGGTAAATGTGCCAAAATAGTCAAATGTATATTTTCTTATTTCACTTAATAGGTAATATCTATACTATGTAAGCTTGGGTACATGCAATGAAAGTAAGCTCCATAAGTCTGTCTCTGTGTTTTTAAGATATCTATATTTTTAAGATGCTGGATGTTGAATATAAATAAAACGGACATACACGATATGGAGAACTCCCAGACATTTTTGCCCTCCGTCTCACGTGTCCTTTCAGGGAAAATTTGACCCAGTAATAAAATTAAAGTGAAGAAAAAAAATTGAAAACGTAAATAAAGTATTCATCATTATGTTTAGTATTCCAGATAATGAGAAAATGTGGAAAGAAATGGAAAAACAGCTATTTGTAATTGGAAAGTGACTTTTAAACTGTAGAAACAAACATACTGAAATAACAAGTTGGAGAAAAATATTTCCGGATTAGACAAAAGACACGTTTCAAAATAAATCTCCGTTGTTTATTGAGATGCAAATAAAAAATAAACACGTTTTAAATGAATATATAAACATATCACTCAATATAACATATAAAATAATCAAAAACTTGAAGCATTAGCTATATTTATTAAGTCAAATAAAAGTGAAACTGTTTCGTGTGTGCAGAGATGCTTTTATTTTCAAAACGAAACGTTGACCGTGTTGACGGATGTACAGTTACAGCATTAGTCCGTTCACACTGCACCACCGACGGTACAGTTCCGGTTCCACCTCGCAGCAGGACTTGAGCTACAACGACGGCGGGAAGTTGTTATCATCAATTTAACCACAAATCAGCAACAACCAAACGGACGAAATTGATATATACCGACAGTTCACTGTCTAATATTGATGGCTCTGTAAACGGAAATACGCCAACTGCAAACCAAGTTTAGCGGCGTGGGATTCAGCTAACATGGCTAACGTCGGAAACCAGCTACCAACACAGGCCGTTAGCAAGCCTGCACCAGGAAAACATGGAAATGTATTGCCCCTGTGGGGCAACGAAAAGACTATGAACCTCAACCCAATGATTCTTACCAATGTGCTGTCTTCGCCGTATTTCAAAGTTCAGCTTTATGAACTGAAGACCTACCATGAAGTCGTGGACGAAATCTATTTCAAGGTAACGAATGCTAACCCGCATGCTAGTTAGGTAACCACTGTTTAGCGAAGACACCGTTACTATGGCAGGAGTGCGCTGCAGTCATCAAAGAAAAGTGGTAGATGCTTCAGACAGCGCTAGTTTTATCTCATAACTTTACGTCCCCTGTAAATATGCGCTTATTTTAGCTAAGCACACAGAAATTACATTTTACCGGTTATTACTTGTGGTAACTTCAATTTAAGATAGCCGGCGATTGTTGGCGCTGATTTAAATAACAGTTCATCGTTAACGTTACACTCCCGCAGAAATAGTTTGTGTTGTATTTGTATGGATTTGGTGGTCAGGGCAAAACAAAGATTTTTTAGGACAGCTCACTATCCTCGTGTTAAAATGTGTGTGTAAATGCATAAATGGGAACTTAGTCGATAGTCTGAGCAGTTCTCATGAATCCTCTAAGGTTAAAGTCAAAAGGGAGGATATTTCTGATGCGTGAAGTGTGTGATAGCAACTCGCATTAAGTCTGGTGTGTGTGTTTAATGTGCTTCTCTATTTGCCTACAGGTGACTCATGTTGAGCCTTGGGAAAAGGGAAGCAGAAAGACCGCAGGCCAGACTGGAATGTGCGGAGGGGTAAGTGAGAAGTACGTGCTTTTTATATTCCCCCATCTCTTACCCCCAGTTATAATTCCCTTAGCAGTCTGAGTGATATCCCTAATCATTGTGTTGGAAATTCACTTGATTTGATTTACAAGTATGGGAAATTTGCTCAACTTATTCAACTTGAATTATTCGTATGGTTGAGTATTATTATCACAGACCCAGTGGTGACCATTAGGTTAGATATGGACAGTGTGTAGTTATGTGCTTTACCAACATGTCTTTATTCTTGTTAGGTGCGTGGAGTTGGTACTGGTGGTATTGTGTCTACTGCTTTCTGTCTTCTGTACAAACTGTTTACACTCAAGCTGACTCGCAAACAGCTGATGGGTCTGATCACTCACACAGACTCTCCGTACATTAGAGCACTTGGCTTCATGTACATAAGGTATGTTTTTTTTGTTTGTTTGTTTTTGTTGTTGTATGATTTAATCACCATAATTCTATTTTGTGGATGTCACTTTTATTTTGCATTTGGATTGCAAATGTTCTGTGTAGTAAAACTATATAAATTATAAAAATATCAGTAAGTGAGCTTATATAGAGTGATAACATGTAATATATAATATTGTAATTATGAACAGGTAGCTAAATTTTTTTCTAATATGTTAAATACAGTTTTTAATATCTGCACCCAGATAATGAAAAGTTTTGCTAAAATTATATTAACCTCTCATAAGTGAAACTCGACATAAGAAGCATCACTGAAGCAGGCCCATAAAAACGTAACTGAAATATGTGTATCACAGCAGTGTTGTGTGATGCCGATTCTCATACTGTGGACTCTTGTTATATTCTTCTTCAGATACACTCAGCCCCCAACAGACTTGATCGAATGGTACGACGGCTTCCTGGATGATGAGGAGGTATGTCACCACGGGTAATAATTTGATATTTCTTTGTCTCTTTAAATACAGTCACGTGACACACGTTAAAAGCTGTGCGCCCCACCCCCTTGTGATGCTCATAGCTGATTTTTCACCTTTGCCTTCATTTGGCTTAATTGTCCCCAGTTTTTGTCCTCTAAACCTGAGTAGCTAGGTTACTTGCTCACTGCTCTGCTGCTGATTTTTATCAGGGTAAGTACTAATGCTGAGTCAATCATTTAGTCTAATGTGATATTAAGGCATGCTCTCTGTTTTTGACAAGATTTTTTTTTATCAGGACTTGTTGCACAAACAAAATTTGGGATAAATCACAATTGGACAATTCACACAGACACACACACCAACACACTTGTCAAATTTTCACCCTTTTATTCAAATATGATTTGATCCCAGGCTGTGCAACCAGGCCTCCTTTAATGTTCTGTTGCATTATATTTGAATTTATTATATGAAACCCTTCCCAACTGGTTAATTCCCCTGTTTTTTTCTTTAGATGCCCATTGTGCAGCAGGTGAATTGGATATTGTATCTCAGCACTGTTGGTTTGCGTGTGTGAGTGCAAAGCGGCTGTTCTCTACCATATAAAGTTGATAACTATTCAACTGGTGTGCACTTACCTACCTGCTCCAATCTGTGCTTACACTGTGGGCATTTTCTATTCTCCTTAAGAGCTCATTGTGTTGTGAGGAGACTGATTGAAGCCAAGGCTTCTCTATCTTTGTCCCCTCGGCTCAATGAGGATTTTCTCAATGTTTTGCTCTCCCTTCCCTTCATTTATGGTGATTAAAAGTAGTTGCAACCACTTTTTAAAGATGCTTTTTTTAAAAAAAAAAAAAAAAAAGATCATGTGAAGGAAAAGGGGGAGGATCTTTGACAGAATATAACTTTGATCAACAAAGCTCACCTTGTAAAAACAGATTCCAGGAACTGCCACACAGCTTAGATCATGCAAATATTTCTGTGATATATATATATACATATATATATATAGTATTGTTTCCTTTAGTAATTATTAGAAGTAAAGCCAGGCACATTTGATTGATATGAGAGATTAAGCTAGATGAACAGAGGTGAAGGTTCAGTACTTGGTCATCACAAATTGCTTTTTGATATGAGGCAAGATTGAAAAAGCAATCAATGTCCTGCCTGCGTGCGCTAATTGAGTTTTTCCGGGGCTCTTTCCCCCCGTTTGGTTGCAGGAGCTCGACGTGAAGGCAGGAGGCGGCTGTGTGATGACCATCGGAGAGATGCTGCGCTCCTTCCTGACCAAACTTGAGTGGTTCTCCACTCTATTCCCCCGTATCCCAGTGCCTGTGCAGAAGATTATTGACCAACAAATAAAGGCAAGACCTCGTAAGGTTGCCCAAAAGGAGACACAGGAGGAGGAAGCCACATTTGCCGAATCAGGGAGGCAAGGTGAACGTCGGCGCTCCAGGTAAAGGATTCAAATTATTTAGTGTTAATTTTTCCTCTTCAGGCAATCTTTCCTGATTCCATCTTGCCTACAATGTGTAAAATGTTCTTTTTAATCTGAGTTGTTTAACAGTATATTTAAGTGATGCATATAAATTGTAAAACTTCTAAACCTGTTTTAATAGATTGTCAAGTCTGACTAACTCTTGCCATCACTGGAGATTGTTGTCAAAAGTTATTAGTGGTTTTAAGACCACACACATCCGTGGTATAACCACACAGGTTTTGTCAGTTGTTTGTGTGCGCATGTGTGTAATCTAACATAATTAGCTTAGAAAGTTTAATTACTTGAAGCTTATGGTGCCTTTGTTCCAGGACACCCAGACGGACACCGAGCCCCCGAAGATCACCCAAACGGTCGAGGAGCAGGAGCCACCACCGTGAGAGGGACCGCCATGGCCCCAGCTTCGACCGAGAGCTGGAGAGGGAGCGTGACCGACAACGGAAGGAGAGGGAGGGCAGAGACCGGGATAGGGATAGAGGTGACCGGGGGGACAGGGAGAGACGACGGTCCCGCAGCGCAGACAGGAACCAAGACAGGAGAGAGCGTAGAAGAAGTCGCAGTGGCAGCCGGGACCGAAGAAGTGAACGCAGAGACAAAGAAAGAGAAGGCGGGGATGATAGGAGCAGGAGGAAGGATAGGGATCACCATAAAGATAGAGGCACAGAGAGAGAGAGGTCCAGGGATAAGAAGAGCAGGGGAGAGACTGATGACCGAAGGCATAAAGATGACAGGGAGAGGCACAGAGAAGAGAGAAAGGCCAAAAGGTCAAGCCGGAGTCGAAGTAGGGAGAGGAGGCACAAAAGCGGAGAGGAAAAGAGCAGGAAAAAAGAGAGCAGAGAGAGGGACAGGGAGAGGGACGGAGAACAGCGTTCTCACAAACGTAGTCGTAGCAAAGAGAGGAGTCATCATCAACGTGAGTCCAGTAATGACCATAGTAAACACAGTGAACGCAGAAGGAGTCAGAGCACTGAGTAAATGTCGCCTTGCAGCAATATTACTTCTTCTACTCCCTGTGTTTTTCCTCCTTTTTTCTAACAAGCTGTCTGGTCTGTCACTTGTGCTAAAAAGTAGGAATGTTAGCACATCAGACACCTGGAGCTGTTGTCTTTGGCCAATGTAATGTTGCTTTATGTTATGTTTTTCTGCCTTTTTCACTCCCAGTTAGAACATTGTTAGTCTTCACTTGAAATTTGGAAAGTGGCAAAAATGGCATTTTAATTTTCTATGGTTCATTGTTTTGCCCCAGGACGATATGGGTTTGTATATAATGTTTTGGAAGCTGTCTACACATGATAAGTGTTCAGAGTTGCATTGTCTGCTGGGTTGGGTGCAGTGTGTGCTGAAAGTTCAGTTTAACACAGTCGTCATAATTTATAAAGAATAACTGTTATGTAAAAGCTGTAAAAAAGCCAATAGACACTTTTTCTTTTTTTAATCAATACCACAGTGCATATGTCTGAAATTTTGTCATATTTCAGCTTCTTTGTCTGCTGTATTCTGCTTAAATGTGCTTTCAACAGTCCAAAGTGAGCGGTTAAAGTTAATTTTTGAGCATAGCAGCAATGTTGCTCAATCCAGCGCAAAGTAATTCTGTCAATGATCGTGTGTAGACAGCCTGAGAATGTTTTAATCCTCCAAAGGGCAGTATGCAAAGGGTAATTTTTACCACACACACTTGAGCCCTGCTTGTGCTGTGATTGGGTTATTGCTCTGTTGCATTTTGTTTTCTATTAAAACACTTTTACGAAAAACAAGTATTGTTCTTGTTTTAGAGAAAAAAAAGCATTCAACTATCATTCAAGCACAAACTGGAATACCACAGTCATTAAGACAATAATATACAGGCAGAACGCAAACAATATTTTATTAGTTTTATTAGAATGTAGTCTGAAAATATTTCCATGTTAAATATACATTCAGAAATGATGAGAAGTATACAGACTTTCTGATATATTACCTTTTTTAAGATGACCAATACTTAATTTACAAAAGTTAATAAAATATAAAAGGCAGGAGGAACAAAGCCCTATATATAAAATGTATAACCTCAACCAACTGTAGTCAAAACATACCTCTATAAAGGGTTTTTACACAAGTACAATATAGAAGAACCTAAAATATTTAGGACACAGGCTTCTATTTTGAAGACATCTACCTAAAATGTCAACTCCTGGGTGTGTTAAATACATGAATATGCTGTATTGTTGGCAGTAGCTAGACTTGCAGCAGTCCCAGCTTTTCATTGCACGACCAACATGTACTAAAACGTGTGCACTTTATGGTAAAGCAGCAGAATTGTAAACGTAAGAGCAACCCACACTAACTCCCATTTCCTACCAGATATAAAGTTATTGTGAATTATGAGTAGACATCGCTGCCGCTTTGACATTAAAACCATCACATTTAATTGGGACGTGTACAGGCCTCTTGCTTAGTCTACAGAAGTGCTCTCCTGTTTACTAGGGAAGCCCTGCTCCAGTTTGCACACACACTGGCTCTGACTCTGGTCCACTAGTGGCTGAGTTGCTGGCCGACACAGAGAAACAGTAGGTGGAGTTGGAGCTCAGATCAGTGAGAATTATACTCTCTCCATACACCGTCAGTTCCTCAGGTTTACTGGATCTATCCTGCTTCTTGATCACCAGGCTGTAGTAGGAAGCAGCTTCTACTTGAGACCACTCAACAAAGATAACTGTTGACATTGCTTGTGTGACATCCAGCACGGGAGCTGAGAGGCCTCCTGTTGGGAAAAAAACAAGCCAGAGTTGTGAATTAGGTCCTGGCTGATTTATGGGTTGTTTGTCCTGTGGGTGAGGACTCAATTAAGATGGCACACAAGTAAAGAGAAACTTGGTAAACAAAGGCCATTAGACCCTCAAAAATCAGTGCAACACTATGAAAATTACTAACAACACAGAGTTGCTTACAAATACTCACCATTCTGCATTTCGTGGACGTCTCTCCTCCTGCGTCTTTGTGATACCACTAAAAGAGATAAAGCTTACATCACCAAGTTTGTTTAAAAATAAAGTACAACACATGAGTTTAAACACATCAGATTCCTACCATTTGTCACACGTATAGCTTCACTTTCTCCAGCTGCATTGCTGGCTGTGATCACCAGGTGACCGGAGGTGATGTTGGACAGGGAGCAGGACAGCCCCACCACGCTGCACAGCTGAGCCTTGGGAATAGCACTGTTGTCATACACGGTGTACGTGGTGGCAAACACTGAAGCGTTCCACGAGACCGTGGCGAAGGAGCTGTTACCACTGTACACCACTCCTGCTGGTGGACAAGGAGCTGGGAGAAGAGAAATTGTTAAAGGAGCAACAACGGCAGAACTAGTTGACTTGTCACTTGCAAGAAGAAGCATAGGTTAGATTCCAAGTGCCCCTTTAAGCCATCACTGTGAGGCATTGTTAAAAGTTGATCTGATTGTTACAGTAAAAACCACCTAAACTGAATGACGTCCACTGACTTACAGGCCTCATGCAGCAGCTTGGGACTAAATGTTGAAATGCAACATTTACTTTAATTATTGTTTACACCTTGGATTTTGCTTTAATGGCACATCAAAAAGTCCTGGAAGCTTAATATATATATTTTTTAAAAAGCCTGATGGGAAATCTACCAAACATTTTTCTTCATAGTTTCTATGTTCTGTAGATTGGCCATTGCCTGAGAAGACTTTCATTCACCACAAAATACTGTATAACTTGTATATGTGTGTGTATGTATGTATGTGTGTGTGTGTGTGTGTGTGTGTGTGTATATATATATAAATGTTATAACTTAAATATAAAACATTCCCATTGTATCAACAGATTAGCAGCAATATTAAACTTTGTGAGGAAAAGCACAGACTAGTGATGGTTTAAGATAACTGACTCTGACACCCTAACATAAGTTTAATCTACCTGTTGCTCCAGTGAGAGGAACGGACGGGTCACTGGTGCCAGCTCCATTCCTGCTCTGCACTGTAGCATTGTACAATGAACTGCAGGGGAGAGGAATCTCAAAGTACGTCCTGTTTGTCCAATAGGAGGAGATCTCAAACAGTGCCTGGCTGTCCCCGAGCAGACTTCCTGTTAACGACAGCATGTACTCGGCGTCTCTGCAGGAGATCTGTGTCCAGTTGAAGCGCATCACCTGGATCTCCATCTGCATTGGCAGCAGCTGCACCTCAATAGCATCTGGAGGACAGGGAGCTAAGGAAGATAAAAGGAGGATTTACTGTATTACCCAGTTTAAGGGCAAACGTTAGTTATGAGGTGTTTGAGAAGTAACATGTAGCTCTTATACCTGCTCCCCTCTGCACAGGGTCACTAAAGGAGCTGTTGCATGTCCCATCTGAGGCCTGGACAGAGAAATTGTACACTGTTCCACAATCTAGACCCTCGATCTTACAAGTGGGATTTGTACTGTGGCAGTACAGCATGTCTCCATCCCCAGACTGGGCACAGCCATAGTAGTCTACAGCATTTTCTCTGGGCGTCCATGACAGCAGTGCAGACTGGTTGATACAGTGGAAGGTAACTGAGAGTCCAGCTGGCTGGCAAGGACCTGGATAGAAAAATATGAAATTCTTGGAGTGCTGGAACTGGTATTATTTACCTTTTACTTTTATTGACTTTTTGTGTCTGTTTATATAAAGACAAATACCTGTATTTATTGTTGCATTTTGACTGGCATTGCTGGAGCAGTTCTCGTGGCTAGCAGTGACTAACACTGTATACTGCTGGTCACAGTGGAGCTCCGATAGGCTGCAGTTACTGGAGCTGGCGTTGCAAGTATGCACGTGTCCGTCTACACCCGTAGCGACAACATGGTAGGTTTCAGCAACAGGGGAAGGAGTCCAGGACACCAGTGCAGTATGGTCCTCACAGGAGCTGCTAACCATCACATTTGTGGGTGCACAGGGCTCTGGGAAGAGGAAATAAATCTGAATTAGTTTGGCTTGACTTTGGTTTTCTCATGAAACCGCAATAGTTTGTGATTATTTACACCAGTGTTTCCTGAACTGGGGGTTTAGTAAGAATAAAAAATAATGTTAGAATAAAGTTATGCTATACAATATTTCTTACGTACATATTGCAAACAGTTGGATAGTTTGCCTCCTCAGCTCTCGAACAATTACTCAAATGGAGCAATCTCATAATTTTTAGGGAGAAAACACCTTTTGATCATTAAAGTCTAGCATAAAAGCAAACAAAAATGTACCCATGCTAACTCTGTAGGGTGGACTTCTCATGCTGCTGCACTGGTCCGATGAAGCAGCAACAATGATAGTATAATGGAGGTTGCATCGCGCTTCATACAGGTAGCAGCTAGTGCCCGTGTTGTTGCAGGATAGGTAGGTGTGATCACTAGCTTGTGCTGTGGCAGTGTATACTGTGTTTCCATTGCTGCCCTCCATCAGCTCCCAAATGACGAGGATGGAGGAATTGTGGCACTGAGGGTAGGCTGTGATGCCAGAGAGGGAGCAGGGGGCTGAGGGAAGAAGCAGATTTCGTTAACTGTGACACTGTAGCGTGAATTAATATTTGGAAAGACACATTGGCTTATGTCTCTCACTATAAGACTGAAATCTGTTACCTGTCTGCAAGTTCATGGTGGCGCTTGGCTGACTCGCACACTGGCTATTTTTAGCAATTACACTGAAGTTATAAAGTACTCCACAGGCAAGATCCTCCACTTCACATGTGGTGTTGCTGGACGTGGTGCAGTTGGCTGTATAGTCCTCTCCACCTAGAGCTGACACAGTGTAGCTGTCTGCCCCTGGAGCAGCATCCCATGATATCCAAGCAGAATTGGTCACACAGTCGAGGTAACCTCTGATTCCCTGTGGCTGGCAGGGAGCTAAACAGCGGATAGAAAAGTTAAACCGGTGTCTGGACGGATGGATTTATGCAAGGATTCACAACATGATGTCTTCATACCTGACATGATGCTGTGGGTCTGACTGTGCTGGCTGCTACAGTCGCCTCTGACAGACATGACCTGAGCGGTGAAGGTTTTCCCACAGGTCACGTTGCTAATGGAACATGCTGTGTTTGTGGCGTTACATGACTCAATGATTCCTCCATTTTCTGAGACCACTGAAACCAGGAAGTGGTCAGCTTCTCTGACGGCATCCCAGGAAATCATCAGGTCATTTGAGGAACAGCTGAACTGGGCACTCACGTTCTGGGGTGGACAGGGGGCTGGAAATAAGGAGACAACCTCATTACTCTGCAACAAATGTTTGGCATGCACAGCACCAAAGTATAAAACTGTAACTGTGTATTAGGGTGTATTCAAGGTCCTGTGTCTCTCACCTGAGTTTGATATCAGTCCCTGACTCGGGATACTAGAGCAGCTGTCATCCATAGCCGCTACCTGGATGGTGTAGCTGCTACCACATGAGAGGTCAAGGCTACAGCTGAGGTCAGAGGTCTGGCAACTGACATTGCTATGATGACTGTGGGCTGTTGCCAAGTACTGTAACGCCCCGTGACTGGCAGACCAAGTCACAACAGCAGTGTTGTTGGCACAGTCCATCTCCACTGAGAGATTGGTGGGAGCACATGGCACTGCAGATAAAGAGGAGTTAGTCTATATAAACTGAACAGAGCATGTCAAAACACAAAGTTGGTTTAATTCAGCAGTAATTCATGTATTTAAATATGAGTGATCATTTAGATCATCCTTCACAGGGGTAGAGGACTATTCCACCACAAAAGTTGTTAGTTTAACTATTAAAGGCAACATCATTTCACCTCTAACAAAACTAATATATAATTCAAACACATGCATCAAAGTTATTTACACATACCATATTCATTTATCCATAAATTATATGTTTTTATATCTATTGACGATTAAAACTATCTATACCATCAAATTCCAGACAAAACAGACAAAAGTCAATAAAATAATATTTATAAAGACAGGTTGGTTACCAGGAGTTTGAACGGTAACATTTACTGTTTATGGACTGTCCACATGTTTTAGGCCATTTATGATACCATTACTTCTATAAAACTACTATGTTACCAACAACAAAATAGATGTTTTTCCTACCTACTGTCATTTAGTGCTCACCTGACTGCAGACTGGTGGTCTCACTGGAGACTGTGCTACACTGTTGGTTGGAAGCTGTGACTGACACAGAGAAGTTGTACCCACAGGGCAGGCCAGGGAAGCTGCACTGATTAGAGTTGGACATGCACATGTCTGAGATGCCAGTGGCAGTCTGCGTGGTGACGGTGTAGTAGTCCGACCCATTGCCGGCCTGCCATGTGACCATGACAATGCCAGAGAGACAGTCCTGCAAGGTAGAGATTCCTGAAGGTGAACAAGGCCCTGAAAAAAGAAATGAAAGTTAATTTTAGACCTGTTTCAGCTTAATTCTATGTTGATATTGTGATTATCATGATTTCTCTTCAGTTTGCTTAAGTAAACAAATCTTACATGTTTAACCTACATGTCTGTACAGATGCCGGTGCACTGGAGCTGCCAGGGCAGTGTTGGCTGTGCGGTGTGACTGTGAGGCTGTAGTTTTGCCCGCAGGTAAAGTCAGAGAAGTTGGCAGTGGTGACATTAGTGCTGAGCCCAGTTGTTTTGTTCCCTGCCTCAGCTGACACCATGTACAACTCTGTCCCATTATTTGAGTCCCAGCCCAGAGAAACCACATTCATATTGCAGTCAACAGAGGCAACCAAATTCTGGGGCACACAGGGAGCTGGAAGAAAGAAAGATGATGGGTATGTTGTTACTGAAATCTTCAACCATAACTTGTTCTTAGTAGCTGATCTAAATGCTATTATTTGGTGACATTTTAATTCATGGGTCTGTAAATTACTAATATTTTCCAAGATGTTTCTTGAAAATAACTGTAATTTGGTTCTGATTACAGATGTCCTTTCCACATATATGGTAATTATATGCTTGCTTGAACACAAATGTAGACAATCAAGCACCAGCTCTATTTTTTCTATAATTACATAATTTTTTCAAGACAACTTAATAGAAATGATTTAAAAAATTACAAACAGAAAATGAATCACAGCTCTTCTCTGAGCGTGTTGTGTAACATACCCATGTGGATGAGTGAGCTGTTGCTGGGCAGGCTAGTGCAGTTGTCATCCTTTGCTCTCACTACCACAGTGTAGTCCTCCCCACAGTGCAGGTCGGTCCAGGTGCAGGAAGTGGTATTGGTGAGACACTGGTGGGTGTGTCCATCAAGGCCAGTTGCCATGGCAACATATACTTCGGCACCATCGCTGGGCCCCCAGCTGACAGATCCCATGTTAAACTCACACTGCACGTAGGTCCTGACATCCCAGGGGATACATGGGGCTGTGGAGAGAGGAGAGGTGTAAACACACAGTCATGCAGTGATAACATTTAATTTGATGTATATGCAAACTGAGGTGTGAAATACAAAATCGTACAGGTTTTGAAGAAGGCAGGGCTGCTGCGGATGCTGTCACACTTGCTGCCTTGTCCTTGTACTGTGACATTGTAGTCCTGACCACATGGCAGAGCGGCTGACACAAGGGTCTGGGTTGTGTTGTAGATCTCCACATATCCAAGGCTCCCTGTGGCTGTAACCAAGTAATTCACAACACCACTCGCTTGGTGCCAGGTTATCTGGACCCCCTCACTCTGACAGAGTGCCTGAGCAGACACAATCACAGGCTTGCAAGGCTCTGAGAGGAGCAAGAGCAAGGAAAGGCAATAAGAAATAATTACCAAGAGAGGCAGTAATACTCCTCGATCTGCTTGACTAGCAGATTGACAAAACATTCATCACAAACTATTCATATGGTTAATTTATTGTCAGTGAGTAATCTTTAAAACAAATATGCAAAACTTGTGATGCTTTGAAAATGTGAGGATTTCCTGCCTTTTCTTGTTTTATATTATACTACACCATAGCATTTGGACTGTTGGGCAAAAAAAATAGCATCAAAAGTTGCTTGAAGTTTACATATTTTTCATATTTTTGCTATTTATCAATAATAAAAAATAATAATTAATAGTTTTAGCCATTAATACTATTATGTGAAAATAAAAACTACTTCTGTAATATTAAAATTATCACCAGAATGTACTTAAAATATAAAAAGTAAAATGTAATGTGTCAGGTACCTGCCAAAATACATGTATTGGAATAGAAATTACAATAACAAAGTAGAAATAGAATAAGTAGAAGCATAAAATGGAAAAGTTAAAACTGTACTTATACTGTAAGTACCTGTTTGTATGGACACAGTACTACTGGCCCGGCTGTAGCAGCCTTGGCTGTGAGCTGTGACTGTGAAGTTGTACATCTCTCCACAGGCCAGGCTGGGGAACTGACAGGTAGAGTCTGTGGAGTTACACTTCTTCACCTCCCCTCCTGATGCCTTGATGGCCGTCGCTATATACAGTTCAACATCAGATCTCTCCTCCCAGGACAGGACTGCAGTGCGGGAGCCACATTGCAGGTCAGCAGCTACACGCTGAGGCGGACAAGGACCTGAAGAGAAGTGTGGAAAGGTAAGGGTCAAATAAAACACAGACCACGATTTGTGATCGATGAATGATGAATAACTCTAAACAACTGACTCACGTGTAGTGAGGTTGGCGTGCGTCGGTGCTGTGAGGCTGCACTGTTGGTTGCTGGTGGTGAGGCTTAGGTTGTAGGTTTCCCCGCAAGTTAAACCTGTTACATTGCATTTGTTCTGCTGAGTTGTACACAGAGTCTGAAGACTTCCACTGACAATAGCTGTCAGGGAAAAGTTTGCTGCGCCATAAGTGGTATTCCAGGATACAATGGCGGAACCATCAGAGTTACAGTTGACGTCTGCCTCTACTTCTCTGGGCAGGCACGGAGCTGAGGAAACAGCATGAGTAAGTTTATGAATGTATCCAAAATAACAATGGAGAAAAAACTACATATGTTCTAAATGCGTCATTACCTGATATAAGAGACACCACTGTGCTGTCAGAGCTGTTGTACTGCCATCCAATGGCCTTGACCCAGACACTGTACACTGTGCCACACATCAACCCAGAAATACTACATTGAGTATCTGTGGCAACACAAGACAAGTAGTGGCCATTTTGGTTGTCAAAGTAGGCAACATAACCCACAGCGAGGTCACTCTGCTCCCAGGAAACAGCTGAAGTAAGCTGTTCACACTCCACATTGGCCTGAACGTTGGTGGGTGGACAGGGCTCTGAATCAGGGGAGAACGCAGACATTTAAGCATGAAGGAAACACACACAGAGCCATACCTGTGCACAGTGAGAGGATTCAGCCATTTTACATTTATTCCCAACCAGTGGACTCACCTGTCAGGAGGCGGTAGGGTTCAGAGGTCACAGAGTTGTTGCAGGCCAGATTTCGTGCCACCACAGTCACGTTGTAGATCTGACTACACTGCAGGCCGTTCAGGAAGCAGCTGTTGATGGTGGAGTTACAGGTGACCATTGAGCCCTGCTCAGTCATCGCCTCAACAGAGTAGGAACTGGCACCACCTGCTGCGCCCCACATCACCTGGGCAGAGCTCACATTGTAGTGGATGGAAAGATTTGTGGGAACGCAGGGCTCTGTGGGAGAGAGAGAGTCAACATAGAGGTAGAAGACTCGGTGTGATGAAAATGAACTGGGAAGAATAATAAAACTGATATGAAAACAATCTTGGTATCCTGCAGACACAACAGCTGAGGTGACCATACAGTACCTGTGGTGAGGTATCCTGCCATTTGAGCAGTGCTGTTGCAGGTCTCTCCTACAGCCATCACAGTGACATTGTATTCCTCCCCACACTGCAGAGAGCTCAGTTCACAGTTGGTGTGGTTGGTGGTACAGCTGGTGGTGTGGCCTGATGAAGCTGTAAGATCGGCAACATAGGATGAGGCTCCAACGCTGGGCTGCCAAGATATGGTAGCAGAGTGAGCCTCGCAGTCCATAATGGCTTCAATACTGCTTGCCTGGCAAGGCCCTGAGGGGTTAGGGAGAAGATAAATTATATAACAGGCACAGAGCTGAGGAAACAGCACAAGAAAGTTTATCAGTGCAAAAAAAAAGAAAAGAAATGATGGCGAGAAAATCAGTACATGTTCTGAGTGTGTCATCACCTGATGTAAGAGACACCACTGTGCTGTCAGAGCTGTTGTACTGCCATCCCAGGGCCTTGACCCAGACGCTGTACACTGTGCCACACATCAGTCCTGAGACACTACATTTGGTGCTTGTGCCAGTGCAGGAAGTGTAGTGGCCATTTTGGTTGTCAAAGTAGGCAACATAACCCATGGCGAGGACACTCTGCTCCCAGGATGCTGTCGCAGTAAGATGTTCACACTCCATATTGGCCTGAACGTTGGATGGCGGACAGGGCTCTGAATGGAGGGAAAAACAAACAGGTAAATATGGAGAAAAGGCAGTGTCATAGTTATGCAGAGCCGTGCTTGTACAGACACCACTTCCCAATCAGGTAGCCAACCTGTCATGAGACGATGGCTTTCAGAGTTCAAACTGTCACAGGCCAGGTTGTGCGCTGTGACAGTCACGTTGTAGATCTGACTACACTGCAGACCGTTCAGGAAGCAGCTGTTGTTGGTGGAGTTACAGGTGACCATTGGGCCCTGCTCAGTCATCGCCTCAACAGAGTAGGAACTGGCACCACCTGCTGCGCCCCACATCACCTGGGCAGTGCTCACATTGTAGTAGACAGAGAGATTTGTGGGAACACAAGGCTCTGGAGGGGAGAAAATAATAGCACAGCTGTCATTTAGTTTAAGTAAAATGACTATTAATGATCCAAAGCTTTGAGTTACACTCACCTGTCACGAGCCACACCGGGGCACTGGCCGGTCCAAGACAGCCGGTGTGCATTGCCTCAACAACAACAGAATACTCCTGTCCACAGACCAGGCTGTTAAGGTTACAGGATGTTCCCATCTCGCTGCAGGAGGAACTGTGTCCATTGACAGAGGTTGCCTGGACGCTGTAGGCTGTGGCTGCAGCTGCGCTACTCCAGCTGACCAGAGCGTCATGTGTGGTACAGTTCAGTTCAGCTGACACATTGGTTGGAGGACATGGGGCTAGAGAAAGAGAGGGGTGCAGTTGAGAAGAGGAAACCAGTAACAAAAAGAGACACTAAAATAAAAGTATGCTAAAGGGAAAATATGTGTATTCACTCTCTTGCTGAGAGTTATACGAGAAGATCAATACTACTCTAAAATTTGCATGCTGAATATGAAGCTACAGCCAGCAGCTGGTTAACTCCATCCATCAATCATCATCACCATACAATATTTGAAGCTCACTAACACACACACACATCTTACTTTGGTTTAAGCCAAAAACCAAAGTGTAAAAAGTACATTTTTCACCAGTATCAATGTCAAGCTCCTAGCTTCAGCAGTCACTGCACACAAGAAGAGTCTGGCACATAACCCACATGTCATTTCGCCTGTATTACCATTGGACACAGATGTCTCCCCTTGTGTTAAGCTATGAGGAGCAGCTGCTAGTGGTAGCTTCATATTTTTTAGTTTCCCAAAATGTCAAACTCTTCCTTTAAGAAATGGTACATTTAAAAAGTAAATTTATTCTGTGTACCAGTGAGCTTCTCTGTCGGGGTGCTTAAGTCGCTCATGCACACATTAGTGTGTCCCATCACAGTGAAAGTGTAGCGTTGACCACAGCTCAGGTCCAGGAAGGAGCAGCTGCGCTCAGTGGATTCACAGGTCGAGTTAACACCTGTAGCAGACGTGGCTTTAACAGTGTAGTTCTGTGTTGTGCTGCTCTGGTTCCACTTTACTGTCATGACGTTGCTGGTACAGTTCTGGTCAACAGTGGTGTTCTCAGGCTTACAGGGAGCTGGAGGTGGTTGAAGAAGAAAGGATTTACATTAGAATCATATTATCTATTTGTCAGCAATATAACTGTGTTTTACATTGATTTTATAGATATGTTTTGAATATTAAAGGGCTGCGCTCACCAGACTGAACCTTGTAGTCAGAGCCAGCAATGATGCTGCAGTGAATGGAGGAGGAGGTGACGGCCACCTCATAGACCTTGCCACACTGCAGGTCATGGATGGAGCAGGAGTTGGAGGTTGAGTTACAGGAGGCTCTGTGTCCATCAGTGCTGATGGCCCAGGCGGTGTAGTCATCTGAACCTGCAGTCTGTGTCCAACTCACATTCATCACATTTGTGTCACACTCTACTTCTGCTATGACATCTTCTGGGAGGCAGGGAGCTACGGGGGAGAGTTTGATCACAGATAAGCATGTGTGCTACCAATATATTCATATATATTAAATCATCATACCTCATTGGCAATTAAACAAATGTGCATCTTATAAGATGTTCAGTGTGTGTTTGCCTAGGTGCATGTATGCCTGTATGTGCAGCCATAAGCTTGTGCTCGTTTCTCACCGGAGTCAAAATAAATGTCAGCATGTTTAGTGCTGTTGCAGCTCTCCGTGGAAGCTACCAGTGTAGCAGAGTATGAGCGGCCACAGTTTAGTTTTACAGCGCAGGAGGTGTCGTTGGAGAAACAGGACGCTACATGGCCGTGCTCTCCTGTCACCTCGACAGTGTAGAAACCTGCTCCGATGCTCTCAAGCCAGGAGAAATTCCCTTTGTTTGTCCCACAGTCCACATGAGCAGTGAAGTTGGTGGCCTGACAAGGGGCTGAAAGAGGAGGAAAAAAGTGACACTTAATGCATGTTGATGTTAGGTTATGATATTTTTATGCAGCAGCTGTTGCCTTAGAAACATATTGTACCTGTGCTTATTTCTATGGGTGGACTGTAGCTGCTGCGGCAGTTTCCATCCTGTGCTGCGATGCGGAAAGCATATGTCTGTCCACACAGCAGGTTGGTGAAAGTGTGTGAAGTGTTAGAGGTGGTGTGCAACGAAGGAGGAAGTGCACCACCTATCATCTCAGTTTGTAAAATGTAGGTGGCCCAGGATACAGGACTCTGGTCCCATGTGAGGGTCAGGATGTTCGTATCACAGCTGACCTGGCCCGTCAAGTTAGTAGACGGACACAGAGCTGGGATGATACAAGAAGAAGTTGAAAATAACAGAAAAATAACCTAAAACAATCCAGATTCACTGCAGTTCCCTCTCACCTGTCCTGAGCACCACGGCTGAGCTCGGCTCGCTCCAGCAGCCCCTGTCCACAGTTACTACAGAGACAGAGTAGGTTTCCCCACAATGGAGGTGGGTGAAATTGCATGAGCTGGAGTAGTTTGAACTGCAAGTGTGAGTATGTCCATCATCTGCAGTTGCTGTTGCTATGTACATCTCTGCCCCTGTTACCGGAGACCAAGAGACAATACTGTCCTCACAAGCTGGAGACACAGTGACGTTATTAGGAGCACAAAGACCTAGAGAAAAATGGAGAAAAATATTTTAATATTGTCTATTTTTTGTTGGAGGTGTGACTGTTAGACTTTGGCAATCAAGCCTTTCTGCACCTGCTCTGAAGCTGTAAACGGCACTTGGGTTTCCCATGCAGGTCTTGGAGTATGGTGTGACTGTGATGCTGTAGGTTTCACCACAGTGGATATCAGGTACTTTACAGCTGGTGGTGTTGGTGTGGCAGGGGTGTGTGTGTCCATCCTGACCTGTCACTGTCACATTGTATCCCACAGCACTGGGGCTCCCTACCCATGTCACCAAGGCTGAGTGATTGTAACACATCAATGTGGCACTCACATTCTGCGGGGGACAAGGCACTATGGAAGGAAAAGGAAAAAAAAGACATTATTACATTGAAGTTTTAAATATAAAAGGCAATGACTGACATTTTGTTTGTCAGTGGTTGGATATGGTGGGAACTGTTCAATATTTTGGAAAGTACGCTTATTTGCTTTCTTGCCAAGAGATGAGGAGATGGGAAAATGTTTATAAGTTTATAGCTTCAATTGCTGGTTTCACATCTCTAAATGATGTTTATTTTTTAAATTATGGTCCAATTTAGAGGAAAATAGAAGATATAGCACTATGTGCATTAGGACGTAGCTACCCTGCTATTGACAGACTGAAACGGCGACCTGCTAAAGAAAGCACAGAGCAGGTCATATCCACCCCTCATTCCTCCTCACCTCCACCTTCTCATCCAAATATGAAAAAAAAAAAAAAAAAAACACAATGGCTACAGCCAAATCACAAACTCGAGGCTTAAAAGCAAGAGTTCACAATCCAACATCTAGTAACAGTGGCAATTGTTTACAGGACCTTTAATGTGAACACAAAAGTTGTGGTTTTTCAGGAGTTATGTGATGAACTGAAGAAAAGTTATTCAAAGAGAGTAATGTACTAACTGTCATGTTTCATATGTGCTCATAGATGATTTCACCTCCATTTGTTTGTATCCTAAGCCAAACTAACTAGCTTCTGGCTGTAGCCATATTTCATCCAACTCCTGGCAATAAAAAAATATCAGCTCAATTTTGTAGGCTTTTTAAGGTTGTTTATTTGGAGTGTATCAGTGGAACAGTTACCTGTTTCAAGGGACTGACTGACACTTGGGATGCTGTTGCACTCTGCGCCCTGGGCCTGGACTGTTAGGCTGAAATCCAAGCCACAGGGAAGATTTTGGACCACACAACTGGTATTTGTAGTCTGGCAGCTTTCCTGATGCCCTTTGCCTGCTACCTGAGCCAGATAGCTGAGGCTTCCCATAGGGTCAGTCCAGTTGAACACTGCTGTGCTGGTGCCACACATATACTGCTTAGATATGATAGTTGGAGGACACGGGGCTGAAACAAAAGCAGAAGATACAGTATAAAGTTGAGTGTTGCAAGAGGTGATTCCTTTATTCCACATCTACTTAATGTTGTTTCGCAGCCCTGCACACCCTCACCTGTAGTAATGTCGGTGCTGGGTCCAGGTGTGCTGTCACACTGGTTTCCTTGTGCAATGATCGTGGCTGTGTAGGTTTCACTACACTGGAGATCTGTTAGGGTGCATGTGGCATTGGCTGAACTGCACGAAACCTTGTGCCCACTTGCAGCTGTTGCGTTAACAATGTAACCTGTTGCATCAACCATCCACTTCCATGACAGTGAGGAAGAATTGGTGCCACAGATCTGGGTGCTGTTCTGTATAGAGGGAGGGCAAGGAGCTGGAAAGGAAACAGACAAATAGAAGGATCACTAGTCATCAAGGTAAATATTTTAGCTGTTTCTAAAGACATACAAGTTTATTTTCTCTTTGCACTTTGAGTTAAGCTTAAGTCTGTCCAGATTTCCTGTTGTCTACCTGTCATCAGCACTGTCCTGGTGCTTCCGGTGCTGTTACATGTGGCATCAGTGGCCACTACAGTGAGGTTGTAAACCTTTCCGCACTGAAGCTGGTTCAGCATGCAGGAAGTTGTATTGCTCCTACAGGAAATGTAATTGTGAGAGCTGCCCTCTTGAGCGACTACAGTGTAAGCCGTGGCCCCAGCAGCGACAACCCAGGACACCATTGCTGTGTCTGAGCCACAGTGGAGGTTGCTGGTCACATTGACAGGATCACATGGCCCTGGTGGAGGAGATGGAGAAGTGTCATGTGATGTGTGTCAAGTCTCAAGATCCTTTTGAGATTAATACAATGTACAAAAATATGTAACCTGTTGTTATAGCAGTTTGACTGGGAGCACTGTCGCAGTGGTCATCCTGGGATGTCACTGTGACATTGTACTGGCTGGCACAATGCAGGCCGGAGACAGAGCATGTGAGGTTTGATGAGGAGCAGGTGTCGGAGAAACCGTTGGGGCCCGTTACTGTTGCAGTGTAGGTGGTAGCACCAAGTGAGGCGTCCCAGGAGGCCAGGAGAGAGTTTGAGCTGCAGTCTGTCACTGCTGTTAAGCCCTGAGGAGGGCAGGGTGCTGCAGGAAGGAATCAGAGCACATGAAATAATCAAAATAACAAAATACAGATAGAGGACATTGTTATCCTTTTACCATCAAAATCTTTATTACCTGTTTGAACAGTCTGTGGTGAGCTATATGGTCCGCTGCAGCTGCCAGAATAAGCTTTGACAGAGACATTATATGTCCATCCACACTGAAGCCCAGTCAAACTGCAGCTGCCACTGTTAGTGTGGCAAGTCACTGAGCTGATGTTTCCAGTCAGTGGCACAGCAGTCACACTGTAGTTGAAGGGCTCAGGAGAAAGGATCCAGCTGACCATCAAGTCATTTGTGCCACATAACAGGTTTGTACTGATGTTCTGTGGAGCACACGGCACTAATAGAGACATAAAATAATAAGAATAAGTCAAAAACCAATTTCAATTTCATCTAAAGTGAATAGAAACAAAATCCTTACATTCAGTTCATTAAATTTTGTTCCTGAGTGACTTTTTCTTAGCAAGGCACAGTGATATCATAATAACTTTAGCTTTAGAAAAACACTTAGTTTTCATTTACTAAGGTAAAATCAACAATATCATAACTATATATATCAGTATCTACTGTGCTAATCACGTTTCATATCAAGTGTCTTTTGTAACAGCTGAAAAAAATTTACAGAGGAAAACTCCAGAGAGCAAATAGTCAAAAAATGATGGCCGTCCATGGAAGTAATATTTTAAATAACCTTTTATGATATATTTGAACCTTTTGGGTTAATATGAGGGCTTTACTACTCAGTAAGCAAGCCCTAGTTATAGAGGTTGAGTGTTATCTCTGATCAAATGTGGCTCTAAGTACCTTGGTCTTGTCTGAGGGGAGCACTGTAGTTGCTGACACAAGTGCCATCAGTGGCAGCCACATTAATCTCATACTCCAGGCCACAGACCAGCTCGCTCAGCGTGCAGTTGGGACTGGAGCTGTTGCAGGTGAGGATCTGTCCATTGCTGGTGGCTTTCACATTATAGCTCACTGCATTCGCACTGGGGACCCAGGACACATGAGCAACACCAGCACTACATATCAGCTGGCTGGACACATTAGAGGGAGCACATGGCTCTGGAGAGGGAATCAGAGAAAACATTGATTACTGTTAATGAGGTCTTTCTGAGTGACATGTTAATGGCAGACAACATTAATGACATGGTGGTCAGTGCTGTGTTACCTGTGTCCAGAGAGATGCTGCTGCTCAGTTGACCAGTACAGTTGTCATCAGCTCCTGAAACACCAATGGTGTAAACCTCCCCACACTGGAGCCCAGGAAGGCTGCAGGAGGTGTCATTGGTCGAGCACTCTGATCTGTGACCTTTGCTGCCCATAGCAACAGCAGTGTAGTATTTGGCGCTGTCACTGGCCACCCATGACACAGGTACGGGATCTGAACCACATGTGTGTGTGGCCGTGATGTTAGAGGGAGGACACGGCACTAAAGGGAAATAAATATGGAAATGTTTGAGGGTTCAGAGTCCTACAGCTGTAACTACCTCTTCAGCAATGAGAGGTCTGCATTACTCACACGTTTGCACTGTGACCTCTGTACTTGGCAGACTGAAGCACGTCCCAGTGACAGAGAAGACGATCACCCTGTAGGAACTTCCACATAGCAACCCTCCCGTGGAGCACTGTGTCTCTGTGGAGTTACAGTATAGAGGCTGGCCCATTCCTCTGGAGATGACAGTGGTGTAGTTCTCCGCAGGAACTGAAATATTCCAGTTGACTGTCAGCTCTCCGCTAACACAGGCCACGCTGGCTCTCACGTCCTGAGGGCCACATGGTACTGAAAAAGGAAAGGATAAAAAATACATCATCCAAAATTGTGGTCATCATTCTTCCAGGTTCTCCACTCTGGGTTTAGTACCTGAGTCCATGCTGATTGGTGTCGAGGTGGACGGACAGTTTCCATCGCTGTAGGTGACGGTGACGTTGTACCTCTTCCCGCAGGGCAGAGAGGTGATTTTACAATTGTTGACTGTATTGCTGGTGCAGGTGAGTTGTGCTCCACTTTGATCCTCTACAGTTGCTGTGTACAGGCCTGTGGACTGATGGTTCTGCCACACTATCAGAGCGTGGTTGGCCTCACAGTCTCTGAATGCCTCAATGTTGGTTGGAGGACATGGTGCTGGAGAGGGAGCAGAGGATTCAGTCTGAAATCTGACTTTGCCAAATTATATAGTTATTAAGAATAGGAAGGTGATGTATCAACGCAAAGGTGCTTTGTCTCTTACTTGATTTCACAATCATGTAATCTACCTTTGGGACTTACCTGTCATAAAGTTGACCTCTTCGGTGGGAGTGCTGTTGCATTTGAGATTAGTGCCAATGACGCTGGCAGTGTAATTCTGTCCACATCTCAGGCCTTCAATCAAGCAGTCGGTGCCCATTGAATTGCAGCTGTGCGTATTTCCATCGGCATCCTGAGCAATGGCAATGTAGAATATGGAGCCAGCTTTTGTCGTCCAGTTAACTCTTGCAGAGTCTTGGCTGCAGTCAACTGATGCTGAGACATTGATTGGGGTACAGGGAACTGAAGAGAAGGAGAAATTCAGACCAATCTCTCATTAAATAAGCATCAACAGAGCATCAGTGATTGTTTCACATCCCAGGAGCTTTGAATAATATCATACAGTCGTCTCACAGAGCTCTCAGCACGTACCAGTCTGAGCCACCTCTCCCAGCACCTTGTTGGTGGTGCACTTGTCATTGGAGGCGACGATCCACACGCTGAGGTGTTCGCCACATGGCACGCCAGTCACTGCACAGCTGTTGGAGGAAGAGGTGCAGTTGTAGGTTTCTCCGGTGTTTCCTTGTGCTTCCACAGTGTAAGAAAGAGCTCCAGCAGCAGAATCCCAGGTTGTTATCAGCATGTCAGGGTGACACTCAGCTGATGTCTTTATGTTTGTTGGTAGACAAGGAGCTGGTGGGGAAAAAAAGAGGAATTAAAATAAAAAAACATTATAGCTATGTGTGGAACTCTGCTTTCTTTTTTTAACATTTTATCGTCCCACAAATAGATACTGTATAGATACCACATTCTTTACACATACGTACATAAAAACTCATTGTCCTGGAACAACCTCAACCACTTAGTTGAAGTGTCAGTGTAATTTTCATATTGTCAACAAAAATTAAAAGACTAAATCTAGCAATGAGTTTTTCCTCAATCCTCAATATGTGAGGGTCTAAGGGCAGAGGATGTTGTTATGATGCTATGTAAAGCCCTTTGAGACAAACTGTTTATAAAAATGGGCTATACAAATAAAATTGCCTTGCCTTGCCAATGTGTAAGCCTGTCTCAGTTGTCTCTGATACATACGCTGTCTGAGACTCTCATCCCCCAAGTCCATCTGTTCCTTTCAAATATGTCCGTCATTTAAAACTGAACATATAAGGTTTGATTTCAAAAAAAGGTCAGTAATTTTCTGAAACTGTTTTCATTAGTGTTATTCATAAAGGAGTAAATGCTGAATTTGTTTGGGACTATTTTCAGCAGCGAATCAATACACAGTTTATAGTCTAGTAAATGCTATTAAATGTGCACGACTCAGTATAAACTACAGGGCCCATGTCCATTATAATGAAAATGTCACCCAGTAAATGCTGTTTATCAATGTTTTCCAGCTCTATAAAAATAAGATATATTAGGGTTTGACTTCCAGTACAGGCAGTACATTGTTTTGTCTTTCCATGGGATTTGTTGACAATAAGACAATAAGAAAAATCTACAATACAATATCAACAACATTATCTTTCATTTTCAGAAAAATAACAAATCAAGAACAAATGAAGTGCTACTCACATGTTCGGACAAACTGAGGCTGGCTGACCTCGCTGTTGCACTCAGAGCTGATGGCGTACACAGTGTATGTGTAGAACTGGCCACAGCCCGTATTAGTGAAGTAACAGGTGTTGTCCACTGTCCTGCACTCTGTCGATTTGCCGGTGTTGTCCACTGCAGTGGCCACATAGTACAAGGTGTTGTTGGTGGCCTGCCAGCTAAAGACAATCGCATTGCTGGAGCAGTCATGAAGGGTCTGGAGGTCAGCTGGAGCACAGGGGACTAGAGAAAACAGAGAATCAGGCTGAATTGCGCAATAAATGTGAAATTAGGTGGAAACTGGTGGCATAGAAATTATTTAAACTCTGGTTGAATGAGGGGAGATAAAGCTGCAACGTGGAGTTTATATGAAACAGTGGACCTTTAAAATCCTATACCAGCAGGAGGTCGATACTTACAGCATTATTTAACAATAGCAGTTCACTCTCTGTTGTTTGAAGGTCCACAATCCACATCATCTTATTCAACTCTTCATTGGTGTAAACAAGCCTGTCACTTCCCCAGGCGAATTATATGTGTCTGTGTGTGTGTGTCTCCTTTTCACTTTCAAGACTGATTATAGACTGATAATATAGCTGACCTTTGGGATAATTCCCTGATTTCAATAGACTGTAAAGACCTTTAGATTAAGTGGTGTTGGGTGGCAGATCTCGGTGGCTAATGAGAGGGTGTGTTTCACTGCAGATCACAATAAAAGGGTATAGGACACCATGGGAGGAACCTGAACAGTGTCCCAGAGGAAAGACTTATGGGGAAGGTTAGTGATAAAGAGCTTAGAGAATGTCCTGAAGTGTGAGTGTGTTTGACAGTGAGTGATGCAACGAGAAGTTCTGTGCATGCACGTGGGAAACATATCGAGACAAGTGATGAGGCACAGACAATACAAGCAAAAAACAGGTGACAGGCACGTAACAACAAGCACAACACAAGCAGGGGCTCTGCTCACCTGTCTCGAACAAGGTGGAGGTGTTGGAGACGCTCTCGCAGTCGTCAGAGATGGCGGTGACACGGACTTGGTACTTCTCACCACATTTGAGCATGGTTATCTGACAGTTGGATGAGGCCGATGTACAGTTAAGAGATTCGCCGGTGCCATCCATAGCTGTAGCCCGGTAAAGGTTGGCACCAAACACCAAATCCCAGGTCACTGTCACCATGCCGCTGGAGCAGCTATAGTCCACAGAGATTGTGGTCACTGGGTTGATGGCTTAAGTATTTGAGAAATACAGAGAGATGATACAGCTGTTCAGAATATGTGATCATCTTAATCCTAATGTTTTGTCAGGGTTACATAAGTAGCATCACTATGAAGGATAATGCACCCACACTTGTTCATTCATAGGCCATGTATTGCATATATTTGTTTGCATATATTAGATATTTGTTGCAATAACAGTGATTTATGGTAATTTCTGCATTCTGTCCCCTTAATCAAATATTACCACTTCAGTACTCCATATTGGTTTTATTTGTATTTTGAATACCATCTTCACACATGTAACAGTGGGGCTCTGTGGAATCCCAAATAATGAGGAATTAATGAAATATACAATAATACACCAGCAATGAAGTGAGGTCTATTGATGAAATACTCACTAGCTGTAGTGTGTGTCACATTGGAGGCCTCCCCAGGCACCAAGAAGACGTTGACTGATGATACTCCCACAGTGTAGGAGGAGCACGGCTCCAGCTGACTGATATCCATGGATGTAGTTGAAGTGTTCCTGATGACCGGTGCGTTGCTGGGATTGTCGTTGTCACTTACAGTCACTTGATAAAGCAGGACTTTGCTGACAGAGGTCCAAGTCACTTGGGCTGTGCTCTTTCCCGTTGGTACAAGGGCCACACCAGTTGGTGGCTGCACCACTTCCAAGAGAAAATACAAATGTTACTTTAGTGCATTTAGGAAATCCCTACCTTTGTTTTCAGAAATCATAGTTTTCTGAGTATTTTGTGTGCACTTACGTGTTGTGATTGTCCTTATATTACTTTTCGCCCCTCTTCCAGCACTGTTGGAGGAGTAAATATAACAGTTGTATGTTGTAGAGGGAGTCAAACCGTCCACTTGTCCACTCAGGGTTGTGAAGGTCTGGTTGTATTTCTTTGCAGGATAACTGAACAACTCCTCCACAAACAAGATGTAGCTGTCCGCCCCTATCACGCTGGACCACTCAAACTTTATAGACGTACTTGAAATAGCTTTGGAAAAGGTAATCTGAGATGTGGCGGGCACTGTGGGAATGTAAGATGAGGAAATCAATATAAGTCAACAAGGGCATTCTTCTGATTTATATAACTGTTTTTTTTTTTTTTTCTTCTTAATTCAATTTCTTTACCTGTCATAGCTATTTCAACATCTGTGCACACAACACTATAATACTCAAAGACCTTCAGAGTAACTTGATAGACATGTCCAGGTCTTAACCCCTGAATCAGCCTCTGAGTGCTGGGTGCTGTGGACATCACCACCACTGGGGCGATGCTGGTAGAGTTCACAACCCGCAAGTCCAGTAAAACTGAAGTCCCTGTGTAGCTGCTCCAAACCACATTCAGAGTTGATGCTGAAGAAGACGTCACTGACACAATATCACATCCTGAGAAAAAGATAAAAATGGGCAGTTTGATATATTGTTGTACTGTAAAGAAAAATTCTTTTAACATATAGTAAAATATTCATGCTGAAATATTGAAGCAAAAAATGTTTTTACTGTGAAATGCCAGACAAATTGCAAACAGACCTAAATACTGAGCATGTCCTGGAGAGTTTTTAGTAAAATCAATCAATAACTAATTCTTGTTTAATTCTTGTTTGCTCAAATTAAAATATTCTTATGTTATATATATTTTTCTACATATGAATTGTTTTAATTCTGATAGCTTTTTTTGGCCCCTGGCTGTGCTATTTGAGAAGTAATGATATTGTTAATCTTAATACAGACAGTTTTTTTTCTTCCAGTTTGGAGCAGTGTGTCTGCATGGTGGATACACTGAAGATGAACCACTCATATTCACTCATTTCCACTTTTCCACTGGAGATTTTTGTGGATTTCAGTGAGGCCAGTTAGGCCAGTTTTGATCAAAGCCTCATTTCTGCACAGTTGGGGCCACATTGGACCATAAGATGCTTCACATTAACAAACTTAAAGGTGGAAATATATGAACTACAGTATTGCTGGGAAACTGATTAGTGCCAGTTGGCTCATTAGTGATAGACAAAAAAAAAAAAAACATCAGACAACAAAACTGTCAGTCAGAGCACTCACCTGTTCCCAAAACATGTTGTATCTAAAGGAAAGAAAAAGGGGAATTAAATAGGAACTATTACAGAGTTTCATGATAAAATTAGAGAATTAAAACAAGAAATGAATTACCTGTATGACAGACAAAAGAATGACTGATGGATAAAACATCCACATCTTATCCAGTGTTAATGTCACGGTCTCAGTAAGTTACATCCATACGTGGCTCCAGCACTCACAAGCTCATCTGAAATCTTTACATGCTGAGCGCTGCAGATCAACTTCGTGGGAACCAATCAGGATGCCCTAAATGAGGACAGGTAGATGCCTGTGGGCTCCCTGTCATCATGAGAAGGAAACAAAGTATGTGGCTTGTTAGGTGGAGGTGGGGGCACTTTAAGTTCCCCACCCCTTCACATTCAAACTGATTTAATTTCTGTTACTATAATTTTGCAATCTGTATTTGCACTTTAACAAATTAGCTTTGAAGCTAAAAACATCAGCTGTGACACTTACGTTTCACCAAATATCAAATTTTCTTTTATTAATTCCTTCTTTTTCATAATTCACCTTTAGTTGTACAGAAACAGGATTGGCCTGCTGTAGGTAACACGATCTCCTTTGTATAACATACTGAAAAGTGAATTGACCCAGGTCCCCCTACAACATCCTTCCTGGATTGATGTCATTTTTCTGGGAAATGCTCTGTCATTATTGCACAATGACTGCCCTGTAGGAGCAAAACCACTTGTGTACAAAAATGTATAATTTTTTTTTCAGATTTTCAATGTTTTCAGTTTTTCTACTGATTCTACTGATTTGATCTAAGCTGTAACTTATTAATATATATAATATAATTATGTGAGAAATAGTTCAGCACCAGTATCCATCTGTTTCTGTGTTTCTTCAAATCACTTTGATTGTGGAGTGTAGTTTAGTTTAGTTTGTCATGTAGAGTTTGTGAAATGTTATAGCATGGAGTGTGTTTTATTTGTTGATCATTTTATCAATCTAAAATTTAACCAGTATCCAGTATAAACATTCATTACATTTATTGAAATGATGTCCCCAGATTCAGTAAGTTGAAATGTGAAAAACATGATCCATCTCTATGGTAACTGGGAAATATAAAGACATTTGTATGAATGAACATTGTCAACAACTTTATCTAAACTCATCTAAACTTAATAGATATAATAGATAGCGGTTCTATAGACTATAATTGTGTAGCGTTAGCTGGACATTAAAAGCAAGGTGAAGTTGGGGACTTAAGTAAATAAGAGTCTCATCAACACACAATTTAAACATCACAGGGTTTTTTTTGTGGAATCTGTTTACATAGATACAAAATAATAGTGGTCCTGTGATTGATCCCTGAGGCACAAACAGATACTGTGATGAGAGGGGATTTCCCTCAACTGTGCTCTATGTGATACATTGGGTTTTTTTTTAATGTTTCATATCATGTCAAATGCTTTAGACAGGTTAACAAATGTAGATGCAGTTTCACCCATTATCTAGAACAATTCCTGATAGATCCTCGTATCTCAGCCACATGTAATATTAAACTTTGTTGAGTTGAGAGTTGAGACTATTATCCATGTGTAATGAAATAGTTTCACTACATTCATACTACATTTTATGCAACAAAACATCGTAGTACAGTTTTTATACTGTTCATTTTTGTGGTGAATAGACACATCTTTGTTTATCTGGAGTACACAGCCACATGAAGTGGTAAATGATCGTACGTATAAGGTGTCTTTTAAAATATTTTTTTGTTTCCCTATAAGCCTATTAATCTTTTTGGAAATATAATATTGGATTAAGAGCACATTGTCCTCAATGCCAGAGAGCTGCAGTTACAATTTATTGTGAAAAACATCCTGATATATAAACCACTCCCAGTTGTTTTTTAGAATAAAATGCTCTATAATGCGATATTTTGCTTATTTATTTGGTTTATTGTTACTATCTCACAAATATAGATTATAGAAATATTTATATTTATAAGTAGAACAAAATAAACATATAAATATAATATTAATTACAATTATTACCATCTTAAATAAGTGGCTACATGGATTTCCTCGTCAGGACATGTGCTCTATAGCAGTTTTAAGCTCAGTGTACTGCTGATTGTGATACATCAATAAATGTGATAGCTTGTTGCACTGTGTGACAAAGAGCTGTGGACAATGGGTCCACACCTCTGCCTCCCCTGAGCTCTGCCAGGCTGTTTGTGTTTGTCTTTGGTGCTATTTGTTCCATTGTGAGCACATGGATCATTGTCCTGAAATGTATCTACCTGAGTGTCGAGTGGCTTGTGTTTGCCTAATGCGGGAGCCAAACGTTCTTCAATAGTTGCACGTTTTGTGAATTCAGCTTGGTAATTGTGAAAGTCCACCTCTGGAACTTTTGGCCACCACGCTTGTCTGTCTCAGATTCAATGTGATCAACCAAATACTGTATGTTGTCTCATACAATGTTGGCACATTACAGGGAGTGCCCAAAAATGTGGGATAATGTTCACATTTGTGTCACAGGGTAAAACAAAAAAACTCCTGCTTCAGTCCAATAGTGTTTAGGCACAGTAAACCAGTGTACTACACGCTCTTCTCAGTCTTAGCATGGTTAATAAAGTTAGATGGGCTATGGGCTATAAACTGGGCCTCATATGGTACCTCAGGGGACTGTAATGTTGGTCAGTCAGTTCACCACTTTGGTTCATCAGGTATCAAATAGATGGGCATGAAATTTTGAACCAACATTTATGGTCCCCAGACAATACATCCTAATGACTTTGGTGATCCAAAGGATAATGGAGTACAGGTGATGTCTAGATAAAAACTACTCCAGTTAGAGCAACTGTGAGAGTCAGGCCCCCACTAACTAACGAAGAGGCCTTTCAGTTCCTTTCTATATCTATATATTATATTGTGTAACTGATTTTCAAAGCCTAACATTATGAATTAAGATGATTTAAGAAATCAAGTCATTCATTTTACATGATCAACTGAAATGTATAGTACATGTGCAACATAGTCAAGCAGTGACAGTGTAATTGACTGGGTATAACACAGTATACCATACACCACTGACTTGGGTCAGTTATACAACTGAAAGTCTGCTCATTGCATATTCCATTACAGGTTTGGTGTAAGATCTATGCTAGGAATTTCATTCCTCGTTTTCTTTTTATTTTGACTATAGATCATGTGTCCAGCCCCGTACACCAGAACAAAACATCTCGACCTCATGAAAAAAGACCCACAGTCAATTATTGACAGCTCACAGTGTTATAATGCAAAAATGATTTATTGCTTTATTTCGGTTGTCTGTCAACTGAGAGAAAATAAATCCAGTGAAAGCAGATATAACACTGAATCTATCTTCAGCAATCTGATCAGACATATCATCCACAGACTTGTCATGCATGACTCCAGGCCTAAGAGATGGATACCTGCTGCCCCACTTTCAACTATGACCTTTTTCTAAGTCACTAACCTGCTTTGCAACCCAGAAACATCACACAGCCATATGGAGGTCTTCTACTTGGAGAAGTCCTAAAATGTTTACATTTATTTATTTGCATTTTAATTATTATTGCTATGACAATTTTCCCTGGGGCTTCACTCTAACGTTTCAGTGCCTGCTTTCTCTGCATTTATACTAGATGTCATGACATAGTACATCAAAATCAAATAGCATGCATCCTACAATAAAAAGTGGCAATGTGGACAATATTTGTCAAACAGAGGATAAATGCCCTGTTATATTTTACCCAAAAGCTGTTTTTCATATTTTTTCTTGTTTTAATTTAGTGAATTAGGTTTTTGTTTTTTTATTCAGCAGAAACAATTTGTGAGACAGTGCACAGGAGTAAAAAAAAAAAACAGAGATATTCCTAGACAAGAGTGATATTTCATCTGAGTATAGTGGATCTTCACAGTTGCTGCTGGTGTGAATGCAGTCCTCTGCCCATGGCGGCTGATGTTAGTGGTGCTGCTGGGGGCAGGCAATAGAGAGAGAGAGAGAAATGAATAAACTTATTACTGATATCTCATGAAAGCCTCTGTACTGATTCATCATACTCAACAAACGACTATGAGGCTATAAAATATCATCCACATCCACTCATCACAGTATCATAGGTTTCCGTGTCACGTTCCTGCAGCACAGCTCCGTCTTCATTTACCTGAGTCACGTTCTCCTCATTCTTGTTTTCATGTTTTATAGACAGACACACATTCAAGACGTCCCAGAGGAAAAGACAGACAGAGATCAGCCTCACCTGCTGCTGCCTGGCTATACGCTCTCTCATACACACCTATTGTTACACCATTACACTATAGGTAGAGGCAATTTATGGATGCCTGTGTTGCTGTCACAAGATACCCTTCAAGATGTGAAGTACAAGTACAATGAAGGCGTCCTGGGAGAGAAGCCTTCATCAGTTTCTTTCTTTCACGCATGTTCACAGTCACAGTTGTTACATAACTCAGTTTTCATGTGGTGTGGAGACAACGTGGTGGAAGAAAATGAGTAACAACTTACATTATTTAATTCAAGCTTCGTCTCCCACGGGAGATAACTTGAGAGAAAAAGAAAGAGATGAGAGGTTAGTCCAGCAACAGTTTAAAAAAAAAAAATGTTTCAAAATAATAATAATAACAACTTATATAATATATATATATATAATAAATATAAAAAATAAAAATATATATAAAAAATAAATCATAACTTAATTTGGCTTTAAAGCAACAACTCTACCTTTGGATCCTGCCAGGCAAACTTTTTCCCCCGGTTTATAGTCTTTGTGCTAATCTATGCTAACTTGACTCTTGACTCAAGCTTAACATTGACCATGTAAACACGAATGGTATCAAAATTCTCATCTAACTTTTAGCTAGAAAAATGTATGGATGAAAATGTCAGATTTTTCCTTTAACTACTACACAAAATGAATGTTCCAGTTTAGAGGATACTTACCCATACCAGCATTGCTCCCTGGGCAGGGCACTGAGGTAATGACAAGATTGGACACAAATCATATAGAAATTACAAAAACAAATTTAAATGTGTGATATTAATCATTTCAGAGTCCACTTTATGACTCACCTGAGTATGTCCTGGGCTGACAGAAGTTGACCTTGATCCCATACTGTCCCATTGGTGCCACCACTACTGTATAGACATCCCCACATGTCTCCTCCTGGATATCACAGTATGTGCTACCAGCAGTTGCGACGCAGGTGTAGTTGGCTCCTGTCCCATACAGCTCTACTATGTGGGTGTGGATCTGATGACCCAGAGAGCGCCAATACACCCTGAGAGAGTTGTTGGCCCTGCGATAGAGCTTGACTCCTGTTGGACAGCAGGGACCTACAAGAGAATGAATTGCTTTTGAGTTACTGTTTTGTTTAGATGGTTTTTGTATATTTACATTTATATTTTCCAACCATGCAATCCACACCTCACCTCTCACTCTGAAATAACCACAGTGCCTGTCTACATTTTTGTGCATGTGGGCACTTATTTAGATATCGATATCATCATCATCATCATCATCATCATCATCATCATCATCACTGATCACCTGTGACTTCATTTTTTTATATGCATGCATGATTGTCTTATAGTTTATGGCTCTTGGTCATCTTTTGATCGACTGGAATTGAATTAATCAGGTTTTTCTGGATCTGTGCACATTTTATGGATATATACTCCAAATGTACGTGCATGTGTTTGTCCTCACTGGAAGAGAATCCATGATATTTGCACTCTGACTTGTGTCCTGTGCTGCTGATAGCTTCCAGGTTGACGCTGTAGTTGGTGCTGCAGGTGATGCATCCCATCAGGCAGTGGGTGTCTAGAGTGTGGCATTTAGCATGTCCACGGGAGGACGTCAGGGTGGTGATGAAAGAGCGAGCTCCTTTGCCAGCTGACCAGGTGACATTGGTCATAGCCTGGGTGACCTGGGTCACGTTCACAAATGTGGGACAACAGGGACCTTGGGAAAAAGATGACAGGACAATAATCAAGACTTGCGTGCATGTGTGTGAAGGGTTGGCAAAAAAGACTTGCATATAGGTCACTGCATATAGGTCTCTTTTTGTTGTCTTGGTTATCCTGGCGATAACCAAGATGCTGTCATACCTGTCTCCATAGGTTTACTGAATCCGGGTAGACTCCGTCCTACAGCTGTGGTGGCCACTGCTGTGACTTCATAAAATGAGCCGCAGGGCAACTGTGTGAGCTCACAGGAGCTGTTTCTTGTCTGGCAAGTGTGTGTGTTGTAGCGTCCAACGGCGGTGATGGTGTAATTTGTGTTGCCTGTGTTAGGGGTGGTGATGAGGACTTTGTATGTAGAGTTGTTTGTCTGTGTCATATTCAGGATCTCTGGAGAGCACGGAGCTACACAAACACAAACAGGGGGCATCATCAAAATATATCGAAATGCAGAGTGAGAAATAATTTTACAGAAATAGTATAGGAAACATAATTCACTTTCTTGCTGGGAGTGAGATGAGAATATTGACACTTTTTTCACATATGTATGATAAATATAAAGCTGCCATAAAGACTGAAAACAGGGCAAAACAGTCAGTCTGGCTCTGTCCTATCAGCACTGCTTATCTCCAATTAATGAGCCAAAAAAGTGTAAAAACGCATGTAGGTACTTGTAGTTGTTGCTTGTTTCCACTCTGTATGCCAGGATAAGATAGCCAACTGTTGGCAGTAGCTTCATATTCAGTGTAACTCTTGGCAAGAAGAGGACTATTTTACGAATATCAAACTATCCCTTTAAAGCAGTACTGAGGCAGGTTTACCGATTCAATATATAAGGTTGATAAGATTATCTCCAATAATTGCTTACATATGTGTGTGTGAATAATTTTGTCTTTAAGATACGAGATGTCACATCCAACCTTGTGTGTTATAAAATAACCCTGTTGATACCTGTCTCGTGTGTGTGTGCTGTGCAGGTGCGGTTGCATCCTCGTAACTCGCTGCAAGGTGTGACTGTCACAGAATACGCTGTGTTGCACCTCAGATCTGACAGGGCACAAACTGGCGCCGTGTCATTACAGCGGATGACGTCATCTGTCTGTTCTGCTGTTGTCTCGTAGAGCTCGGCCCCTTTGACCGGTGACCACATGATCTCCAGGGTGTCTGTAGAAACCAGCTCTATGGTAACACCCTGTGGACAACAAGGGACTGGGGGTGGGGGTGGGGAGAGGAAAAATTCAAAAGATAAGTGGGAATAATGACTGACACTGGGCGAAAGATCACACTGGTGGCTTTATATGTTTATACGTCTAGCTGTTGAAACATAAGTACATCACAGGGCATTTTTTTTCTCTACTTCTTTTCTGTATCTTTACTTTACTCTCTGCATCTTTTTTTAGCAAACAATTTGACTCATCATACCAGAGGAGGCTCAGGTGTCACTAATAATTTGATGGCTCTGTTCCACATGTCCTAAAAAGCCATGCCAATATTTGTCATACAAGAGGTTGGTATTAGGAGACAAATGGCCAAACCAGAAACACCCAGTTATTTATCACACCTGTCCCTCTCCCATTATAGTTCGGCAAAAGATCTGCCAAAAAAGATATTGTTTCTACAACAATTTCATGGTGGTGCTTTCAGGGAAGTTCAGACATCTAAGATTTTGAAGCTTTTTGAAGCTTCACATGGCAGTGAAATGCAGCTCGTCACTCCATGTGGGGTGTAATGAAGAAAGGACAATGACTTACTGCTACTTGTAATACAAAATACACATAATGTAAAGTTAGAAAACCATTATGTGTGGTCTTTTGACTTGAAAACAAAAACACGTCTTGATGGTGCTACTACAAGTGGATGCTTGTGTGCGATGGTCCTACTGGTGGTGTAGTTGCGGACATGTGCAAAGAGGCTGGAGCCGGCCTGGTTGTAGGGGAAGACGGTGGTGAGGTAGGTGTAGCCACACATGCAGAAAAATGGGCAGGTGGTTTCAGTTGTGTTGCACGATTTCTCAGTCCCGTCATCCCTCTTTATGAAAGCCATGTAGTACTCCACCAGTGGCACCTCATCCCACACCAGCGAGCAGTTGCCCGCTGTGGGCTCCTCCACCCAAATGTTCTCTGGGGGGCATGGGTCTGGTAAAAAAAAAGAGATGGAGCAATTTGAATAATTTGTGTAAATGCATGTATTTACCTGCTGATGCAACTGTCGTAATGTAATGTTACAACCAGGAGACGTTAGTGCAGAATAAAGCCTGACAACTGAGAAAAATAGCCACTGAAAATTGGGGTAAACAGCTACATTGGATCTGTCTGGGAAAAAACCCAACCTTCAAACTTAAACTGTACATAAACTGTGAAAATGACACAACAGGTCTGGTATTCCATTATTTCTTGATTTGACACTTTTTGAATTGAATTTTTGTACAAATTAAACAACAACATAGTTTGTGAGCTTTAGAGGTGTAGGGCTAGTAGTTTTTCCCCATTTAATAATCTTGCCTAAGCTAACTGACCTCTGAGAGTGACATTGATACTCTCATCTAACTACAATGACACAAATAAGCATATTTCTCATAATTATAATCTATTATTGTAAACAGGAGTTTGCGTCTGATATCCCAGTTGTTTAAGCATGCTGTATATGGCCCTGGTTGTGTGTGATATACCCACATGTAATGTAGTCAGCTGGTTGTGAGGGGCTGCTTGGACCAGCAGTGTTATAGGCTGTGACAGCAACAGTGTGGTTCTGGCCACAGTCAACAGGTATGATGTAACAATAGCTATTAACTGTTGAGGTACAGTTTTGTCCATTCGAGGTCAAAACTATGTAGCTCTCGGCTCCCTGCACTGGCACCCAGTACACAGCGATCCCAAGGGACCGACCCTGAGTCACCTGGACTTGTGTCACATCTGGGCTTGGAGGACCTAAAAAAGGAAAACAAGTTTTAGGGTAGGTTTTCTTTCACACATTCATCAGTTTAATCCTTGTCAAGCTTACGTGTGATCTGGCAGACAGTGAGGTCGTCTCCAGTGCGACCCTCAGAGTCCCAGGCTGTGCCCTTGATACAGTAGGTAGTTCCCGCTTCAAGGTCATCAAAAGCCACCATGGTTTCAGTGGTGTTCAGTTTGAAGCGAGTGCTGGAGCCCTCTCTGATAATGCAGAGTGTGTAGAGGACAGCATGTTCAACTGGGGGCCAAGTGACAAGGATGGTGTCGTTGCTCGGGGAGGTGGTGTTCAGCTTGGGTGCAATCACCACTGCAGGCAAGGACAAACAAAGAGAAATAAGGGTTAATGAAAAAAAGATTAAGTGGACAAATACACAGATTTTTTACGCCTACACCAATTTTTGTTTGTAAGAGGTGTGAAACGGAAACAACTTTACTGTGATTGTGTTACATTCATTTCTCCTTTGGGAAGGGAGACAACCTAGTTCTCATGGTTTCTCTTTTCACATCATGAGAATAGTATAGTGCAGAGGGGTGGATACAGTTTCCACCCTCCTGCATTGGCTGCAAAGGGTAGAGACTGTGTGACAATGGACAATGAAATGACATGCCGTTATGGCCTGTGGAGTGAGATAACTGGCTATTGTCCGACAGGAACAACAGAAAGGCTGCGTTTCACTCTTCATACACTGATAAGCATCTCGAGTAAACTGCTTCAAATGTGTCATGTCTGGACAAGTGAAAGTCACAATATCCCATTTTTATAGATTATTAGTGAGAATATATTAGTCTCCTTGGTGACAATGAAAACAATGCATCCAATAAGTCTTTTCAGACTTATTACACACGATTATTGATCAGCTTTTTTAATATTTCAGCCTCAGTGTAAAGCCAGATATTTAGGACTTAGTTTCAGGCATTTGGTCTGTACCTGTCTTAGTCTTGACAGGGAAGGAGGGCTGGCTCCTCCCTCCTGAGTTGACAGACATGACGCTCAGCATGTAGTATGTGTTGGGCTGGAGTTGCAGCACGGTGCCAGGGGAGCCGCTCACCGGGGTCTCAGAGAAGAAATCATCTGACTCCGCCCTCAGGATGTAGCCAGTTGCCCCGGAAACCTCTGTAAACTCCACAGTGATGCTGTCGCTGTGTTTGGAGTAGGCCTTCATAACGCTGGGGATCTCAGGAGCTGGAGAAGAAGAGAGAGACAGAAGACAGATCTCATTTGGTCTCATTTCATCCAATATTTTTTGGACTGTTTCTCTTTTTTTTCTTAAACAAAGTAATGTATGATAAATGTGACTAAGCACAAAGTATTTACACTACACAGTAGAATTATACTGGTATTTCCTGTTAACACTACTTTATTCTTCTTCTACAGTACATTTAACAAAGTAATATTGTTGTTTTTACTCTATCACATTTACTTTTAATATGAAGACTTTATAAATTTGTATTTTCCAACTTATTGATAAATCACTGGTCTATTAAACTAAAAAATAATAAAAAATGATTAACAGAGCCTAAAGAGACTTGTCTTGTCCAACTTACGGTCCACAACCAAATGATAATAAGTCATGAAATATAATGATAATAAAAACAAAGAACAATTGATATGTCACTGAAAGACAATTTATATTAATTAACACAGGCCATTGTGACGCTATAACTATACGTTTACTTTTTCTATTTAGGGGCATTTAGGTGATAATAGTGTGGCTGTTTGATATAAGCAATGTGGTGCATATTGGTCTTTTTGCATTGTAGTATTAGTAGTGAAAGACTTGAGTGTCTGAATCCTTCACTGTGCTGTTGTACTGACCTGTTGTCTCTTCAGTCAGTGCACTGCTGAGGACATTGAGAGCATTGTCCATGGCTTCTAGCTGCACGGTGTACAGTGTATTTGGTGACAGGGAGTTGACTGAGCCCATCACAGAATTACCACTGAACTGAGCAAAGACGGGATATTTTGAGGAGTTCTTGGGTGTTGCTGTGATCTTGTAGGAGCTGGCACCGGCGGGGCCACTCCACTGCACCGTCATGCTCTTAGATGTGACTGTAAACACTGAAATTGTGATGTCTGAAGGGAATAGAGAGGAAAACAATGGTGGAATACATTCACAAACACATATATGTATAAACTGAGTAGAAATTCTACTTTGGAGACTTTTGTTGGTAGTTGCATTTAAAAACATTGTTACAGATTGAAAAAGATTATTATTATCACAGTCAAAAGCTTGTTTACCATTTTGAGCAGCACAGATCTAAAAATGACAAAACAAAGCAAATTAATGGTTGAAAATAGAAATGATAACAGAAATGCCAGGAAAGACAAGGACATCGTTCCTGGAGCAGAAAGCTATTAGTATTTCACATTATATCCTGAGGCAAATTATGGCCTGTATCATGTTCTTGAAGCATGAGAGGCAGCAGGCTGCACATTACCTTCACTCAACACAGACCTCAGGAGTGGTCAGTGCAGGTATTTCTTTCAGGTCGGAATGAATTTGTCTATTGAGCTACAGTTGGGCATGCCACACACACTTGTTGAAAGCAGTGACACTCAAAAGAGCCTGTGTTCATTTGCTTCAAAACTCCTCCAGCTATACACTATTCTTCATCTGGATATATAAGATATGCAAAATGCCAACTATTGCACACTGATGATGTTAAAGGTGTTGGTACTTTTGTTACAGTACTACACTGAAAATGAATATGTAATGGGAAATGGTCATCTCTTACCTCTGTGAAGGTCAATAAAAGCAAAACCCTTAGCATCTTTAAATGTGTTGTTCCCATGCCTTCAGTGTTTTTCTGCTATGCCACTGCCTGTAGGCGTGATGTTGTTAATAAAAATGACTTCAGGGAAGTAGCTCAGACTTAAATTTGATTTTTTTTTTTCCTTTTCTCTCTCTCCCTCCCCCTTTTAGATGAAATGACAGGTCCTTTATTGTTTCAGCAAATACCAAAGAGCCCAAAGGCTGTAACTCCTCCCCTCAGGGGTGTTTGGGTGGCCTATCAGAGCGAGAGGAGGAATCTCACCTGTGATAGATTAGGATGCAGATAAAAAATACTTTTGTTGAAAACTTTGAACTATTTTGTTTTTGCAATCATGACCTTAACAAGTAGAGAGTGGTGGAAACTGTCTCCTGTCTCAAATATTTTGTGTCCACTAAAGAAACCCACCTAACATCCCAGGAGAGAAATATGCAGCCTCACACCTTACAGAAAAAGATAACTTGCTACAAGTGATGATCTAATTCTGCGGCTCATCTGTCTTTATTTAAGTTTATTAATATTGCAGTTTTAAAAGAGTTCTACAAAGTGTAGTACACATTTTAGTTGAAAAAAAAAATGATTGGACAAAAGGTGATATCAAAATATGTGCAAAAATGTGAAACCTAACGGATTAAAGCATACAATTCATTACCCAAAAGAACTATAAAATAATAAGAGCAACCAAAGGCCAATGAAAACGGACATGTTGTCCCAGATAGTTACAGTTAATTCAGAGTCAACTAAACCCTCTTTTACCATGACAGTGAAAAATTCAACTAACACAGAAACTGCTGTCTTACGTAACCGTAAGTTGGTACAACTGAATGACTGTAAGTCGTACAGTATGATATACTACTACAGGAAACTTTACCGTACTGTATAGAATTACTGTATGTACAGTACTATATGTACAGATATTCCAGTTAAAGTTACAAAGACAACTTTTTAGCCACTCCCCTGAATGGAGAGTTTAGAAAAAAAGCTTTTCTATTCCCCAGTGGTCGAGTATCTGCAACAGGTGTGTATTATAAAGATGGGCTGGGAGTGTCCCTAAGGACCAGCTGTGGACAAACTCTTTTGTGAACAAGGGCCAAAAGGAGAAAGCTGATCAAATTCAACTTCACACACATGAGATAATCAGCACTTTCAAAGAACAAACAGTGTTGGTGTTGGATTTCCCAAATTACCAGCCTAATTGTTTTGTACAGAGATAATACTCCAGTGTAATTCAATATGTGGTAAAGGACACAAATAATTGTTTTGTGTTATCAACTTTTAATCACTGGCTATTTAGAAACCTTTAGACAAAACAAACAAAAAATGATCATCAAGTTAAGATCATCCAAAGAAGGAAACAAATGCACTTTTCCTGCACTGAATTTCAGTTGTATGCTCTGCCGCGAGAAAATAACTTAAATAACCAAAAGATATTTGGAAAAAGAGGTAGTGATCTGACTTTGCATGAGATAATTGGACCTGGAGCACAAGTAGAATTACAATATAGAAAGGTAATTCACTAGATTAAATGGTGTAGAGCCTCCTAAATGTTATTTTTCATGAAATAACATTCACTGAACTATCATCTAATCATCATAGAGATGTGATATGTGATTTTTTTTTTTTTTTTTTTTGCTTGGTTGTCCCTCATACATGCTGTTCTAGATCACGTTTGGGGACATAATAGTCTTGTGTTCATGAGGAAGATGGAGACTTTCCCAAACCCTGACCACTACTTACCAAACCCTAACACTAACACAAGCCATTGTGAATTAACTAGCTTTTAGTCTGAAATTTGACCCCAAAGTACAAAAAAGTGAGTTAAGATGCCACCAACTATCAACAGAAAGTTGCACAAGAATAACCAATAAAATTATTTCCCAGATATTATCATCAATATCATGATTAGTGCTGCTGATAATTTCAAGGAACAGTAGGAACAAAATATTTTCCTGCTCCTTTTCTTCTACAGCCTGGTCTGTACAGAGTGTATTTGTGTCGAAATGATGAGAATAAAAATAAAATGAGATAAGCTGCACTGCTTGAGAACCACTGTGACTGATGTGACGTGTTGATGCTCTGGAGGTCTGTAAATTTCACCTGCTGTTCGGGACGGGACAGTTCAGGAATGTTGTTTGGACACATCACCTTTGCTGATACCCCCTTCAGAACAACAAAGAAACTCTATACCCCACAACAAAAACCTGAACTCAGCCCAGCAGCTGCAGCAGGCTGTGACGGTGACAGGAACAGCGCCACAAAGCCATCCAACAGAAACTCAGTAAGAAGACACTGTGTCTCGAGCACCCACAGGCCAGCAGGGATGAGAATTACAGGCATCAGATGAGCATATTACCTAAAAGCACAAAAGTTGATACTCATCTGTTGTAAAGGCAGAGAGGGATTTTCCTGTAACACAGTATTGTTAATATGACCTAGATTTATTTTGATTTAACTTTATCTTCTTACCCTGTGGCTGCTTGTAGAATAACAGTTTGGAAGTAGGTAAGGTAAAGAAGAGAAGTTAGGTGAGACAAGTGCACTGACATGGAGCAATATTTATTACTATTTCTGCTGAGTGACATTGGACAAAATCCCCCCAAACTAAAGATCACAAATTTTGCTGCTTTTGAGTTTTCAGTCATGGATATTTTACTGATTAACAATTGATATAAAGCGATTTACAAACTGGTAAGAATAACATTGAGATTCTGAAAAATCTAATTGCCTAAAGACATAAAATCAAAAATAAAGAGCCTTAATATTAATGAAATGCTGTCAATCAAGCAAAAATATTAATTTGCTTTAACAAAGATCTGGTACAGGTAAAGTGATTATATTAATGTTTTACTTTTATGATGCTATTCAGGGGATTTCAGGTTTTATAATTTACAAAAGCAATAACTTAACACAAAAATGTCCTTAAATAACTTGGGTAAACTGTACTCTGAGTGTCATAAAGCGTGGTGTTTTCTGCCCCCTAGTGGCTGTGTGTCAGGCAGTTTCCTGCAGAGTTGAGCTTTGGCCAGATCAGCTGACAGTCTCTTGGCCATCCGGTCGGTGGTCCTCTTCATGCTGCGGGCCACTTCAATAGCCTCGTCAAGAGTCCTGTCCATTTCCTCCTCCTAGGAAACAGCAGTATACTTTCCAAAGAGCCGTATAAGATGCACATATAACCACTCACTGTTTGCTCCTGAGATGCACAACAACAGGTTGCTGTGTATAAAAATAATCACAACAATGTCACACTATCCAGCAGACATGCATGCGGAAAGATGAGACGTGTCACCTTGCTGCCTCTGCGTCTGCCTGTCCTGCTGACAGTCTTCGAGGGCAGTTGGACAGGGGACAGTGTCTGCTGGAAGTACACATTGCTGGGCAGGAGGGCTGTGTCTGACTGTATGGATCGTTTCCTGTGATGGGACATGGACTGCAGCGGCAGCTCCCTCACTTTATAGCTAGATTTGAGGACATAGCGAGACAGAATGACACCTGTTTTACAGGAACTTGTGTGTTACAGGTGAGACTTGTTTACCTGGCAGGGAGGCTGCTGGAAGAGCCGTAGCTGACCTGGAGGAGTGGCTTCTGGAGCGATGGAGAGGAGAGGAGAGACCACCTCTCCTTGGAGTAAAAGCTTTCCATGATAGCTGCTGATGTGAGACGTACACTACAGTATGTAAACAACTAATACATCATTCTGGATATATTTACAACAGTGTGACAGTCACACTGTTCTCAGAAAAAGAAAGTTACTCACTCTGTTGTCTTTGCTTGGTACGGCTCAATGCTCCCCCTCCTTTTAAAATGGAGGTAGTCAAACCAGATGTTTTCACTGAGCAGTTTCCTTCTGTCCATAAAGGGACAGAAATGAAAAATAAGTGTGAATAAAAATTCTGAATGTACTGGTCTGTGACATTTAAGCGTGGCTCTGACCTCTGTTGGACTGCAGTGGCCCCTGAAGTTTAGATTGAACCTCAGGTCCAGAGCAAACGCTGCTGCCTCTTCTGCTCTCTGCAGGTGAATTGTGGAACTGTGGCATGATCTCAGAGCCTGTTGTATCACCACTGTCTGTACCTGCAGAGGAGACTATCTAACTCAAAATGGACTCACGATTTTGTTTTACTGTGTTGTGATGGTGGAGTACCTTTGCTCTTACTGGGGTCCATGTCGGAAGAAATCCAGTCTTCTACTTTTGCTGGACTGGAAATAAAATTATTCGTAGTTTGTCTGGTGTTTGATGGGTATCATAGTATAAAAGATAATAATTGAATGGCAAAAACATGAACACATCTTTCATCTGGTTGTTATCTAATAATGAATAAAAGTAAATGTAAACACAAATACAACCTAACAATGTGCTTTCAAGTTCACCTGTTACAGGCTGGTCTTAGGTGGGTCCTTGGTCTGGATCTGCGATCCTGACGATCCCGTTTGTATTTGGAAGTGAGATAGTCCATCTTCTGTGCTAGGTGAGGCAGCTGGACTAAGCCCTCCTCCAGGTCCTTCTTCAGCCTGGACACCTCTGACTGCAAGGCCAGGATAGCCTCACTGAGCACACAAAAAAACACAAACACACAGATACAGATATTCAGAAGTTCACTGTATAAATAGACAAGAATAGAGGAGGATGATTACATCTTAGCAGCAGTTGTGGTTTTCAGCATACACTGACCTATTACAAGAGCAGGAATACACTTGGCTGCCTCTCTCTTCTGTATCCATGCTGGTGCTGAGTACTGGGTCAGAAACGTGGCGATGGAGCTGTGCTGGCAGGCTGGGATCAGATCCTGTTCAGTGGGTGGTGGAGCAGCACTTATTATTTTAGTATTGACCAGCTATGATGAAACAGAAGCAGAGCTCATTAAGGGAGATGAAAAATCGCATTGTGTTTGCAGGACAAAGGGTTTGCTCACCCTGTAGTCTGATTAAAGGCTCTTTAGTGGTGCTCTCTACCCACAGCTGCACTGCAGCCACTGCACCACAGGCCTGTCTTTGGGCTGATGGGTAGGGGCTCGCCCACTGCTGGCTGCTCAGAGAGGCTGAATGGATGGCTGTCTGCAGGTTGGAGCTCGAGCCCTCACTGTCCGTGGTACTTAAAGCATCGTTCTGGGACTGTACGCTGGAGGTGGACAGATCCTACATTAGTTATTCTACCATGGGATGTCTGGAGAGTGACTGTGGATCTGACAGTAAATCAGTATTTAGGTAGATTTGTACCTTTCTGAGAGCAGATTTGGTTGAAATGGTCCTGATGCAGATTGATTTAAGTAAGAGCTCCCAAATCCACTGTCTGTCTCTGGACTCACAATCCTCTGTACCCCAGAAAACACAGCATCAGTTAAACTAAAGCAGATGCCAGAAAAAACCTGCTGCATAACAAACCTTCAATGAGCAGTCTGAAGGGACCACATTTGTCAAACAAACCAACCATTGTGTAGCTGACCTGTGATGCACATGGGCTACTGAGAGGAGGCTCTGAGCAGCTGTGGGTGTCTGAGTGTCTGGGTACATCAGAGGATGATGAGGAAACCTCCACAGCCAGACTCGCACAATCCCCCACATCACATTCATCATCCGGGATCAGGACACAGTCCAAGGTGCTACAACTGCACCAAAAACACCAATAAAGATATTCAGAGCTAGTTTAAGATAAATGTTCTTGCTTATGCATCTTTTAAACTGAGATGAAAAGATTTGAGTTTGTTTACAAAATAGCAAGAAGTATTTTCACAGTATGACATGGAAAGCAGTTTATTTGCTTCCACCACATCTCAGCTCTACACTGTGACAGGATTAATAGACGGATCGCTTGTATAAGCCATAAATAATTGAAGAGCAAAATACGACAGAGTGAATCAAGTCATCAGTTCTCTTTTATATCGTTAGACTTTAATATCACAACACTGACCTGTCAGGTGTCCACTTCCTCTGTCTCAAGGTTGACCTGGTTTTACTCAGGTATGCTAAGATGTTACTATGATCTATCCCCTCTGATGAGACAGAGACAGAGACAGAGCTCCTCTCCTCTTCATCAGCCTTGATGTCCAGTCTCTCCAGAGAGCCCTGTGAGCACCTGAAACAGGCAGGAGAAGTCAACCTGCTCATACAGTCAGACCAAAATACTTTGTTCCCTCTGCATAGTGCAACCCAACACCAACACTGTACCTGAAACGCGATCAGCCCACAGGAAGGCTGAGAACATGCTCATTATATGAGCACAAACACATACTAAAGTATCACTCAAATCATCAATCGCTGGACACAGTATTGACAGTGGAACATGTACAGCAGTGGTGTCATATGTTAATGTATTGGATTGGATTAGCCCTTGTGCATGAAATAAACAATTAGAACAGTGTTTAACTTGGTTGAAGCATTTTCATATTGACACTTAAAAACTAAAGATATTCATTGATCATAATTATAAGAAAAAAAGAAAATATTATTAGAATAATTATTAGAATAAATGTGAGCATTTACTCCCAAATACTACATTAATTCAATAAATGAAAATCAATATTGTAACATGTACCATGAATGGCAGCTGTTATATCCAGTATTCAGGATAGAGTCACTGCTTTGCTCCAATTCACCATCTCCATGGTCCTCACTTGCCTCCTCCACTTCCTCTTCCCTTTCTTTCTCTTTCTGAGTCTCCATCTTACAACTCAGGGTGGAAAAACCTGCACATGGCCCCTGAAACATAAAGCCCAGTCAGATAATTTGTGGTTAGTGTAATCTTACACACACGCACACACATACGCACACACACACACACACACACACACACACACACGCTTTGAATTTCCTCCAGGAGAGAATTGGTCACAAATTAAGGTGCAGGGTGTGGAGACAAATAAGGTTCCACTTTTTAAAACAGAGAAGGCTTCACTCACACATAAGTTAAACATATAAAAGAGTTTGTCAGTGTCAGCAAATGGATTTGGTCATAGACCAAAGTACACTATAGAAATAAGCTCACATCTGGTTCTCATTAGGCTCATTGAGAACCAGATACTTACCTCTGAGCTACGAATGGAGAAAAATAAGAAGTTTTCTTCACCAAAAGCTCCGGATCGACAGAGATCTGAAGGCCAGGGAAGAGGCCAAAATAACTGAGGCTGCTGACATTGCACACAAACTTATGCAGAAACTGAAAGAGACCACCCTAACCCTAACCCTCACTTCAGCTGTGACTCAGATGCTCAAAACTGAGCTTAAAACATAGGTTGGATGTCTCTGCCAAGGAATTCATGAGCTGAGCCAGGTCCTTCATAATGAAAAAGAATTAAGGACCTATCAGAGGCAGAGAAAATGGAGGCAGTGAGGGTGTCAGAAGAACTTAGCAAAGAAGTATAGGGTGTGTTAGGGGCCATAATGGTTTTAAAGAGGTGCTCCAATAATGCCTAGCAGAAGCTCAACACAGTGGAGAGAAGTATTGAGGTTAAGGCTAAGAGGTGTACTCCAGAGACAAAAAAACCTGAAGGGAAACAGAACAAGACAGACAGCCTGGGGGACTTTCAGGACACTCTTTGCCAAGAAATCAATGAAGCTCCCAAAGGATCATGCAGCTGAAATGCAGGCACTTGCCACCAGGCTGGAAATGAAAGAAGAGAAACAGAGAGGTTTTTGTTGTGATATGTATTATGTCTCAGTCAAATGCTCGAGAAGGAGACAGAATGGCACCACAATTATTAATTTCCACAGCTGGTCGGCAAAAAAAAAAAAAAAAAAAAAGGTTTCACACAAAGCTGCCTGTTCTGATATTTGACTGTGAAACCAAGTGGCAAAAAACTATTAAGGTAAGGGAGCATTGTTGAGTTAGTAGGCATGTCTGTGAGTTGTTACCTCTTGCAGAGATGGTGTCAGTGAGGGTGTGGGACTCGGCTTCACATGTAGCATCTCCTTCATGGGCGTAGGAGTGGAGGACGAATGGGGTGGAGAAACCTGCTCACACATGTTTTTATCTATCGTCTCCTTTATGTCTTCAAGGTGCATCCCTATCCTGAATATGTCTCCCTCCACCAGCCTTGACATGTATCAACACACATAAATACGCACAAAGAGACACACATATAAATGAATGGATGCATAAACATGATACTGACATATTTACATGGGTGTAATAATGAGGTCTCTTTAACCTGTTTGGGTCAAAGGTGCCAGTGTTCCTGGACAGACCCATGTAGTTCTGCATCTCCAGAGCTCGATGCTCCTCCTTCTTACTGATGTATTTCCTCTCCAGCTGATCCTGAGCCTCCATCATGCTCCTCAGTATCTGACAAATTGACAAAACAGATTTCACATTTAGGTAACAAACAGAAGTAAAATGAACTACATAGTTAATAAAAATTGAAATAAAGATGAAAAAATATTCAAATTTGCTATATCATGTGTTATGTGTGCTATCCTACCAATCAATAAATCAATTAAACTCAGTGTATGTAGTTTTGTCCATGTTTTCCAGTCAACCATAACACTGTAGTCCTTCTGCAAAATTGTATCATCTACCTGTTTGTTTATTCCCTAAAAGACGTGAGCACCCAGACTGTGTGCCTCTCTCTTTTTTCCCTCTCTCTTCCTGTCTGTCTCTTCCTGCCCCCACCCTCTCCATTATAACAAGTACAGTCTAGATCTGATTTGGAACTATATAATTAAAAATTGAGTTGACGTGACATGTGGGCTACTACCTGTAGGAACATTTCTTACCATTTGCTGTTCTGCTACGTTCACTGACATGATGCTTACGCTCATTTTAAATTCTTCAACCTGAGTAAAGAAAAAGGTTTGTCAGTCTATTCTAATGCATTGTTGTGTTGTATTTTTTATTTAAAGGTTGCTTGGTAATATCTTCAAACTTACCTTCAGCATGAACGGGCTGATGATGTCTCTCAGCTCAGCAGTCATTCTGTCCCCATCACTGGGATCCTGCTCAGGCTGGATGGAAGCTGTGTTCACCTCCTTAATGTTGCTCTCAGAGGCTGTTCCTCGTTTTTTAGCAAAATCTTCTGAAAACAGTGGATTAGTTTGACTTACCTTTATTTACCCCATTAGTGCACTTGATGAAAAAAGTAAGCATAATATTTAACTAATATTTTGTGTTTCTCAGTGTATAAATGCAAAGAATTGGTTAGTTTTTGTTTTATGAAGAATTAAAAATTGGACATGATGCACATAGCTACTGGTGATATGAAATATTACAGTGAGGTCAGTTTGTCCTGTCTACACTCAATGTTTTCCACTTAACTAAAGTGCTGCAAAAGCAAAGTAAAGATGTTTGTGTAACTAGATTAATGTCATCTGACCCCATTTGTCTCTATGAAACCAGTTGCACTTTGCTGCATAATTTGCAGGTAGTGACGCAAAGCGATGTCATAATATCAGATGTCAGACACAGAGACTAACCTGACGGAGGAAGGTGTGGAGCCGAGGATCCAAGATGGCTTCCCTCAGGTAAGTTTCTCTGATGATCATCATCATACTCTGAATAAAGCATTGGCTCTGACAAAGGTTGAGTCTGCAAAAGAAAAGTTCAATACATTTGTAAACCTGCATGGAAAAATGGACTTTTGGTAACATATTTAATATTAATAAGCCATATCTTGTATATTAATAATTAACGTGATAATAATTAATCATATTATTAATTATGGTAATACGTTATACATTCTGATTAACCTCAGAATTACAATATTAATATAATATAATAGTGGTTTCAGTTTTACTTACATTGGTTCCTAGTCTCATTTGATCAATGAGGTTTTCTGCCTCGGCATATTTGGTTAGTAATTTATCATATTCAGCCTAAAGAAATAAGGAACAAGTTAAATATTAGTCCTGTGCCAAGAGCACAGCATTTACATATCTATTATATGAGGAAATTAAAGCAGAAGAAACCAAAAGGTGTTGGTGAATGTACATTGTGAAGAGTGAATTTTTTAGGTTTTCTACCTGCAGGTGATGCACAAATGCTGGAGGAGACCGTTTTGCCTCATCTTTGAAGACATGATGCTTCTCTGATGGCTGGACTGAGTCCTCCAGGACTCTACTGATCACCTCTAACATACCTGGAGAGGACTGGGCTCTGTGCATGGTGTTGGGGCTCTGAGGAAACAGTTTTGCAGGTCCACTTGAAGCTTTGGGGATTTTTACCTTGGGGGCAACTTTAGAGAAGTCAGGGAGGGGGTAATGGACTTGGCCTTGGCCATACTTCATCTCACTGAAGGACTGGGTGCGCACAAGTGGGACTCTCTGAACCTGACCGTTCTCATTGCACTTTTCCTGCTTCACTACATCTACAACACTGTTGTCATTGCTCTGCTTTGAGTCTACACTTGCATGGCTGGATGCAATGCTGTCAGCAACAGAAGTAACACTACCAATTTTGCTTTCTGCCCCCTCCTCTAAACTTGAATCTGTTGATGCAGCAGGACTCTTTTCATAAGCCGTGCCATAGACGACACTCTGATCAATCTCAGAATTACAAGCAGGGATCTCTGAATGGTTACTATCAATTATTGTGCTGTTGTGTGTTGGAGCCCAGCTCAAAACAGTGTCGTCCATGCTGTCCAGTAGAGACACCTCTGGCAAAGTCTCTGCCTCGATCAGCCTACCTGACCGCAGCAACTCTTCCTGGGAGAAGTGTCGTAGCAACATGTCTGCAGGGCATGACGGAGAAACCTTACTTGGCTTGGAAGCATCAGGACAAAAGTTGTCCTGTTTGGTGCAGCCATCCCTTTCAGGCAACATTGCTGGTTTCTGAGCATTACAATCAACCAAAACCAAATGTTCATTGGTATTGTTTCCATCTGTTGTAGTCAACTCAAGCAGGCTGAGAGCATCAGGACTTGCATGAACAGTTTCTCTACCATCAGAGCTCATGTTGCCCTCAGAGCCAGCTGTTTGGTTGAAGTAGGGACTGCCAAGGTCACCATCATAAGGTAGGTCCTCCTGATCCTCGTCACTAGTATCTTGCCCTTGCTCCTCATCCCCCTGCTTTAAAAGTGGCTCAGCTTTCATCGTATGGGAGGACCGATGCAATATGCTGCTCTTGGTCCTGTTGTCTACCACCTTCTCACTTTGACTGGTCACTGCACTGGACTCTGAGGTGGTGTCATCCAAGGACGACAGCTCTGCACTCCCTGTAAATTAAAGAACATAAACACCAACTTTGCTACATGTCTTAAAACACAGACGGTGTTATGTACGGTAGAGTCTAGTTTGTGTAGCTGATAGCACTCAAAGAGAAATGCAGTGACTCCAGAACTCACCACTGAGATGGATGCTGGCCTCCAAGGAGGCAGACTCTGCCTGGGAGAGATGTAAAGCTAAAGAGCTCTCCAAATCACTTAAGTGCAGACTTTCATCCTCACTTAGGTCAACAAAGATGCTCTGCTGGATGCACTTCTCCCATAGCACAGTGGGTCCCTGATGATCCTCATCTGATTCTTCTGGATCTCCCTCCATGGATACTTTCTCTGTAACAAAAAATGTAAGTGGGCACTCTGTTTAACCTGTCTCCACCTGCCATAAGGTGAGGGTGGGGTAAGAAAGGAGGACGGAGCGCCTGTTCATCTCTTGGCAACACAACTTGTGATCTGACAACACTGGATCAAAATACATGACATGATGTGTGAAAGAAACGGTGGTGGAGGAAGTACTCAAATACTTACAAAAATAGCCTATCTGGGCTAAGACGAACTCATTCTGCAACATGTTGACCCCTATGAGTGTTAAATTACCATGAAAAGTTATTATTGGAGAATTGTTATGCATTAATGGTGTTAATATTATGTTGGTTTTTAAATCCATAACAATGCATCACATTGAGATGATGTCATGCAACATTTGCATCTGAATTGTGGGCTAGTTTAAGAGTATAAATATAGTGAGGTATCTGACTAAATGTATAATTATGTCCCACTCCTGCAAATAGAGGACACGTGTGAGTTGCCTGATCTAAAAAGCTTTGTGGTATCACAAAGCCACCACACTTCAAGCCAAACTTGTGCAATCTCAAAACTACGCACTTCAAATTTGTGTTATAAATTTCCAGTGTCATTGTTGCAACTTACTCTGGTTGTGGCTCCTTCAGCTTTGCGACACTATAGTTTGAAGTTGGCCCGATCCACGGCTCCTGCTCCCGCCTGACATAATCTTGAAGCCGGGGAGCCCATGGGTTTTTCTGTCTCCTCCTCTCTCGACATATGGTTTCTCGGACAGGTCTAGTTTCTGTGCCATCATTAATAATGTAGCCCACGGGGCAGCGATGGTCTCCTGGAGCCGGGCGTTGCTAGGTAACAGCACCACCACCACGCGCTCACTGAACATAAAAAAACATAAATCATTAATAATAATAATAATAATAAAAGTATCGAACTACTTCTAATTTTATTTAAATGTGTAAAGCATTAAAAATTAGTTTGGGTTATATTTTTTCTTATATATTACTGCATGTGATCTGACATTATTTTTTTTTTTATTTAAGACATTATGTTATTTGACCTATTCTTCGATTTGTGTCCACTATAGTTAGAGACAAAAAAATAAGTTATGTCCTTCCAGATATTAATATCTGCAAAAAGAGCAAGGATGGTTGTGCTATCTTATGTTTATGAATTATTATTCGCTTTGTAAAGTGTCCCTAACCCTGACCCATTAATAAAATGTACAATTATTATTATAATTTCAAAATTGAATCTTGATCTGTAGGATTCGCTAAAGGGACATTTGACCATTTAAAGTAAAATTGCTTTAGCTTTGGATAGTGCAGGATAATGTAAGACTTCAGTTAGCTGTTTACTTTGGCAGGATGCAGGATTTCATAGTCAAATATTCTGTTGAATTGGTTCGGAAAAACGTCTGTCTGTTACAGTTTCTATCAATAAAGTTGCCCCTGATAAACACGGCTGTGGGATAGTTTCATGGGGTTGAAGCCTGTGGTCCAAAGTGTCCCGAGCTCCAGTGTCGCGGTTGAACAATACGTCACCTCTTTTCTATTCAAATCTGTTGGTCCAATGACTGTTACTCGGGGCGTGGCTATCTTTGAATGCAGCCCTCTGATTGGTTATTTTTCGAAAACATAACGCTAGTACGGCCATGAGAATTGAATTCCTCCCCATCGAAGTTGCATCCAAGTTTTGGAAAAGTTAAAATATAATGTAATGCTAGGCTAGATATAGTCATATATTGGACGCCCGCTGTTTTTCTTTATTAAACGGACCCATGTTTTTTAATTTTTGAGAGACAATAAAGAAAACGAGGAGAAAGTCACCATTGTTCGAACTGGATCGTCTAACGTAAGTTTAGCAGCTAACATGCTAACTAGCTAATCTGTTGCTGGGTCCTGATACTGTAACTAGATAAATGCTTTCACTGTACGCGACCTGTACGTGTTTGCCACATCAAACCCCTGACAGCAGTATCCATTATGAAGGTCCGGTGTTTATGTTAGACAAAAGAGCAGTAAAATCTTTATGAATGAAGTTGATAGTGACGGCGATGATGCAGAATCAGTGGTTTTGGTGTTTGTGTATGTCCACGTTAAATGAAGCAGACGTGTTGTTTAAAGAGTATTTAATGTATAATCTACCTCTCTTATGAATACTTTGCATGATTTGATTTGTCTATGCCTATAAGAGTAGTTTCTGTACACTTGATACAGGCTATTAGAATAGTTAGTTGCATATAATTTAATAACTGTATAGCAGTTATAGGTAGATGATGCAGTTTTGCAGACAAATGCTGTGTCATAGGGATTTCAATCCGCATGTACATGTACTCATCTTATGCATTGTCTGCATCTTTAGTATGTGGCATATACAATTTATATTATGACTCTTAAGTCTGTACATATTTCTAGTAATATTTCTATTTCGTGGAGCACCTGCAACGAACCAAATCCCCCTGTGGATTAATTAAGTATTCTGATTTTGATATACAAGTGCACTCAGTTGCCAGTTTAATAGGTTCACTTGGCTAAAACTAATGCACTCTAATGCGAGAATCCTGCAATAAATACTTCAATGTTTAGTTTTTGATCTATTAGAAAGATGTTAATTCACATTCATGGTCATGTGCACTGAGTTTAATGTTTAATGTTTTATCAAATCCGTATCATGGTGTCTATTATGATGTAATAAGAATTATACAAATGTTCTAACAAATACTTCACCAATTTTAGATGTAAAGTTATTCATGGTCACGGTACTTTATCTTGCAGGATTCCCAGATTTCCTGTTCCTGTGTGGAAGAATTACCGGTCAGTATCCCAGTACTTATTTAGTTGTTTCTTTCTTTTGTTTTGCTTCAGGATTTTGCTGGCTCATGGTGTACTGCTGAGTGGTGTTTCCATAATTAGATTTTTCAGTCAGAGGCAGTAGTCATTTTAGCGCATCATTGAGCTGTCAGCGCAAAGAAAATAGATCACATCTTTTGCGTGTTCAAGGTGGAACCATGTCCTGTTTGTGACTCAGAAAAGAGTCAGTGATTACCTCCTGTGACGCGGTCTTTAATTTTCGCCATGTTACACACTTCTTCGTGCACACTACAGCTCTGTGAGCTGGGTAGGTCTCTCAGAAACACACCCAGTTGGCACACAATGGTGGAAAAGGCTGCTGTATACTGGCACACATCAAATGGTGATTATAATAATGTGCAGGAACATGTACAGTACATGTACAACCTTAAGTTTTAGTTTGTGTCACAACTGTTCACCTTCAAATAACAGCAGGATTAACATAGATACATAGATAGATTTACTTTATTGATCCTAAACTGGGAAATTCTTTTGTTACAGCAGCCAGTTATCAGACATAAAAACACACTGTACAACATAAAATAGAGTGCAAAATATATACAAGAACAAACCATACAAGGTATAAAGAAAAAAATATATACATAATTGAAAAATATATATGTATGTATTGCAGGACAGGCTGGACAAAAGGAAAATTTTATTCTCTCTTTCATTTCTTTTGAGACTAGTTGTTCAAATGCAACTACTTAGCAAGGTATAGATTTCGAGAGCTGTTTTAGTATTTAGTTTAGTTTGTTAAATTTAAAACACAAGTCTCTCCCCTGAAAGAGTGCGATGTATCAACAGTTTCTCTTAAATTCACTCATGTCTGTGAACAAATACACACAAGGTTTATCTGAATTCTTGTTAGTCCTAAACTTTAAAATGTACCAAGTTTCAAATATCCACTGCTTTGTGTCTCAGTGGGGAAAAAATGTATCAGCTGACATTAATAAGGCATTAATGAGATGTTGAATGTTGTCAAAACTTTGTTTTGAGATGTTGAATGTTGTCAAAAAAATGTTGAATGTTGTCAAAATTATACACACATGGCTTGATGGCATTTTTAGATGTTATTTACTGTAAAGAAATGACCCAGTTTGGAATTAATTGGCCTGCCACTGTTTCCCACTTTGTGTATGTGTGCAGAGGGGAGTGGGTTTATGGGTTAAAGTTGGGGAACAAATGGGTGTGGCTGCATGGAAAAATTAGGTAATGGCTGGTTCTGGTCTTTAGTTGGTGCAGTCTATCTTAAACAATGCAGCTTGCTTATCACTGTCTTTTCCTATGATGGAAGTCACATACACACGGTACGTTCATGTGTTTATCTTTTTTCCCCTTTTGCAAGCAGTGTCTGGTGTGCGTCCATGCTTCACTTATAATTTAGTGGCATTTTTTGGAAAAATCATGGCAACTCTGTGCTTCCATAGATGTTACATTCTGACCCATCTCTCACCTTGTTGCAACTTCAGAGCTTGCATCTCCAAGCCTGGAAAAACTGAGTCACAATCTTAAATTGACAGCTTGTCTGAGTTGACCCCATCCACTCATTCCCACCCCGCTCTCTTGCTTCCTGCCTGCCCCACTTGTGCACGCTGCTGTTTGGTTGGTGTTGCCATGGCACCATGTGGCCAGAATGAGGCTTTACATACAGCATCTTGTGTTCTCTTCACAGAGGGCTGCTGACAAGAGATTGAGGTGCAGTGACGCAAAACACACTGTATACGAAAGCAGCCGCGTGGAATGACTCTCAGGACTCAGCTCTGTCTAACACTCATGGGGTTACTGTTCCTTGTCAACGTTCAGCAGAGGGATATTTGCATACTTCAGCACATTGAGTGACTTTTTGTCTGGATTGCCTCCGCTTCCTTGACTTCCCTTTGACCAAAGATACATTTTTCCTTGTCATTGGCTGTTGTTTTTAAACGCAACAATTTTTTCCGGAACGAAACTGGGATTTTCCCTCATATTATGCACGTCAATGGATACCAGTGGCTCATTGGTTAGCACACAAGCTAAGGAACAGTCCCCTCATGTCCGCTACAGGTAGGAATCTCCTCACTCAAATAAGGTATGGCTGTAGATTAGAAAGTGTAGCTATGTTTTTTAGCCATCTTTCCCCCTTCATTACCTTTAGTTGGAGGCATTAAAGGAATTATTTGTTCATGATTAAGAGAAGAAAGCTCCTTTTTATATTTGCAAAAATTTTAATGCTTTCTATGCAATGTTTGTCCGCGTCAGGAAACCGGTGAGGTATTTTATTTATTTTGTGTTGTCCTGTTGAAGAAGTGACGATATCATGTGTAATGTGGATAAGAGGTGGACTTGAGGCTTTAGACAAATTATGGAGTGTGAGTCTCTTTTCACCATGTTTTCTATGAGTTTGTTGACTAAAGGGAGGTGGGTCTCCAAAAAAAAGGCATCAGTCAGCTGTTCTTATATACGCAGATGAAGAGCTCTGGCAGCAGGTGTGACCTGCCAAACATAGAAAGACGTACTCCAGCTTCAATATTTAACAAGCCCTGAAAAATTCATCACTGCCTGCTTTGTTTTTCGATACACATCTTATTTGGATACAGTGGGCATCTGCTAAGTGGTAGGATGGCTGTTTTCTTCCAACAGATGCTCTCAGGAGGGTTATCTTCAATGAATTGATTCCATTATACCACACTGCAGGCTCTGCTTGTGTCTGACACATCTAACAAAGCTACTTAGCTCTCAGCAGCACTTTAATCTGTCAGCTGCGCACTCTACAGCCATAATCTCAGGTGACCAGGTCAGAAGAGAGATCTTGAAAGTAAGGCAAGCAGATTAACTAAGAAAATGCTGATTGAGTAGTTTCCTTGCTGCCATGCATTGGAAGTTAATACTATGACAACATCACACACATCTTGACAGTTTTCCAATGCGTGATGCTTAAATATCTCTGTGACGTCAGATGCCCAATGGTTTTGATCTCACAGGAAAGCAAGGCTATTTCTAAACCTTTTTTAGACTTAATTGAACATCAAACAAGATCTTCATCACCTTCTTTTAGTATAGGCTACTGTGTTAGCTTGAGTGAATGTCTCAATGCTTCAGAGAAAGAGAAGGAGCAGCAGCCTGGAAGTTTTTTTCCAGTGGAAACCTCAGTAGATGCCTCTCAGATGTTCCATGTGCTGCTGTTGTTGTAAGACACAAAAAGCCAGCAGGTAGGCTAGTGTTTAACACAGCTATAGTGTTAAATGACATTTTATTGGTTATAAACAAAGGCTGTTCTAATTTAAGGCTAAAGATTGCTGATTACATGAAGTTTATCAACTGTTATATACTATTTTTTTCCCACAAATTATAGCCTAGCTGGATTATGAATCAAGCTGCTGTGTGTGGCGTTTTTGTGCCTTTTTAATTGTACGCTATAGACGATGTGAGCTTTTACTTCATGTGAGGAACCCAGTCTAGGTTGTGTCTTTACATTGGTGTTTCTGGGTTTTGAGTTTTCAGGCAAAACCTTGGTTTGGGTACTGGAGGAAAGCTTGAGATAAATAAACTGAGAAGACTTTGTGTAGCGCTGATCCTAACCCAACAATACAGCTTCCTGAAAAACAAAGTTTTTGCTTTGTACAAATATTCTGCTTAATCTAAAGATAATCCATCTGCAGATAAGCCACCACCCATTGTCTAACATTCCTTTTATCTGGCCTTGAAATGCCTGAGCCTAACTCATGTGTAACTCCATAAGACTCACTTTACTGCCATTTGCCACATACTTTTTATTTCAGTAGTTTAAACAAACTGAATATTCAGTTACCTTATTGTTAGTAATAAAAAGCATTGTCTTCACAAGCTATATTGCCATATATTTAGCATAATGTGATTTTTATGATTGTTTTTATATTAAAGATTGGCTTTAAAATAAAATCTCATCACCCATCTGTGTAATGATGATTAGAAGTAATTTATACAAACATACAGTTTGTGGTTAATGGCCACAGAACCACAAATATGTACTGTTTGGGCTGTTTCTATTACTAAAGCAAGGCTGACAGAAGAATTATGAATGTTGTGTGTGACATCTTTCTCTGCTTTTTGCTTCATTTGACGGTAAAAGGAACTTTACTTTTTGAGGCATGCCAAAAGGATGTGAGATCTACCATAACAAATAAACCCCAGTTTGAGCCATTGTTCTCTCTGGGTGGAAGGAAGTAGCTAAACAACATTCCCTGCAGAAATCCTTTCCTTAGAAAGAGGTCTAGTCAGTTGGCTGTAGGTCACAGCCAGAGAGGAGCTGTTTCTCCACAGCTTCTTGAAATTCTGGATTCCAGACACTATTGAGCTCCTCAGCCAGGTAAGGCTAGACACCCGCTGGACTGACTCTGCTTCTGTCTGCTGTAGGATGGAGGTGTCCTGCCTGGAGCTGGCGTTGGAGGGTGAGCGGCTCTGTAAGGTGGGCAACTACAGTGCAGGCGTCTCCTTCTTTGAAGCTGCCATCCAGGTAGGCACAGAGGACCTGCAGGTGCTCAGTGCCATATACAGCCAGCTGGGCAATGCTTACTTCCACCTGCATGACTACACAAAGGCCCTGGAGTTCCACCGGCATGACCTTACCTTGACCAGGTTAGAGCAACAACAGCCCTCTCACATCCCCTACGAGATCATTATTTTATTATTGCTGACATAATGTGTCTTGTATAGAACAATTGGTGATCTACTTGGAGAAGCCAAGGCCAGTGGAAACCTCGGCAACACATTGAAGGTGTTGGGGCGGTTTGATGAGGCTGTAGTTTGCTGTCAGAGGCACTTGGACATAGCGAGGGACTTGAATGATAAGGTGAGGCAGCACATATATGGTAAAAAAAATTCTGCAGTGTATGAGGGGGATCCAGAAGACACTGATCTTCAGCACTGACATGTTTTTCCTGGATTTTCGTCAGGTGGGTCAGGCACGAGCTCTGTATAACTTTGGGAACGTTTACCATGCCAAAGGGAAAAGTATCTGCTGGAGTGGAGCTGAACCTGGAGATTTCCCAGAGGAGGTCATGATGGCACTGAGGAAGGCAGCAGAGTACTATGAGTAAGTCACTCAGTGTGTGTAGGTTTTCATTATTCATTACATATTAATGATGTAGTATCTAATTTATCAGATATCTGTAGTACAGCACTAGCTGCTGTCTGACTTGATTGTATGTGGATTTTCAGGGCGAACTTAGCAATAGTTAAGATGCTTGAGGACCGGGCCGCCCAGGGTCGAACCTATGGGAACCTCGGCAATACACACTATTTGTTGGGAAACTTTCGCAAAGCCGTGGCCTCTCACGAACAGGTGGGGGAACCCTGAAATAAAAAAAATAAAAAATCTAATCCATTATAAATCACTTCAATTTAAAGCTTTGTGTATAATTACTGTGACTTTAATAAGATAAATAATAAAGTATGATTTTATTTCAGCGCTTACTCATAGCAAAGGAGTTTGGTGACCGCTCGGCAGAGAGACGGGCTTACTGCAACCTGGGGAACGCCTTTATCTTTTTGGGGGAATTTCCCGTGGCAGCTGAGCATTACAAGTAAGCCACAGCCCACACAATAAAAAATTTCTTGGAACAAGGGGAAGGGAAATAACAAGGCATTAAGAGAACCTTGTGCATGACATTGTAGGTTAGTCCCAGCCTGTGCTTCTTCTGAGACAATGATGTGGGATGCCAGGGGCAAATATTGAGGCCTCTCTGCAGTGTGTTGACCCAGCTTGTCTGGTTGTTTGTCAGGAGGACATTGCAGCTGGCGAGGCAGTTGAAGGATCGAGCTGTGGAGGCCCAGGCCTGCTACAGTCTGGGCAACACATACACACTTCTTCAGGACTACGAGAGAGCCATAGACTACCACCTCAAACACCTCATAATAGCCCAGGACCTCAATGACAGGTACACACACCTTCTCTATTGGAATAAGAATACATTCTGATATTTACTATATATACAATGAAGTATGCCCCTGTACATGGACTTCGATGTGCTATGCTGCAGGATTGGGGAGGGACGTGCATGCTGGAGTTTGGGAAATGCTCACACCGCACTGGGGAACCATGACCAGGCCATGCACTTTGCTGAGAAACACCTGGAAATATGCAAAGAGGTATGTGAATTAAATGTTATAAAATGTGCCAAGACAGGTACAGGTATTGTACTGTGCTAAAGCCAACCTTCCCGTTCGTATGCTGTGTTTATTTTTCTGTATTTATGCATTTCTAGACTGGAGACAGGAGCGGAGAGCTAACGGCTCGTATGAATGTGTCCGATCTCCAGATGGTTCTGGGTCTGAGCTACAGCACAAATAACTCAACCTTCTCTGAGAATAAAGATATAGACTACAACCTGCATGGTAAAAAAAAAAAAAAGTATTATGAAACACCCTGAGCCCTGTGTTTTATTTGATGTTGTTATTTAGGTATATAAAATGTTCATGTGTTTCAGGAGCGAGGCCTAGGATGGGCAGACGACACAGCATGGAGAACCTGGAGCTGATGAAACTCACTCCAGACAACATGAATGTAAGGGAGTTTTTTTTCTCCCATCAAGTCTCTAAAACCAGATTTTATTAGTTTACCTCCAGTTTTTGGTTTCTCTTTGTCTTTTCTTCTTGTTTCCTTTTTCATTCTGGTAAATGTTTCATCTCTGTATATTGAAGGGTCAAAAGTGGAACAGTGACATCCTGACCAAACAGCCCAAACCCTCCTTGGCTAAGAGCTCTTCCAAGTTGTTCTTTGTCAGTCGTTTGCGTAGGAAGAAGTATAAGACCAATGGCTCCAGTGAGGTCCTCCAGGACACCAGCAACACCCTGGACACCAGTCAGACCCCTGTGCAGGGGCCACAGAAGGTACACAGCACGGGAAACACTGATAACTAAGGTCAGTTCTGTCTTGATATTTTTCATGTTCATGTGTTTTTTTTCTTCATTAGCGACTCAGTCCTGATATGCTCGGAGACGAGGGCTTCTTTGACCTGCTGAGCCGTTTCCAGAGCAACCGTATGGATGACCAGCGCTGTTCAATACAGGCTAAGGGCAGCAGGTTATCAATAAACAGTGGCCCAGAGTCTCCTCCAAGAGCCATCAGGAAATGTAAGTCCATACATTCAGACACTCAAAAATCATCACATTCCTGCAGTACAACTTCTGTTTCGTATTCAAACAAAATGTTGATCTCTTTTGGCACTTTTTGATCCTTTTAAACTCTGCAGCTGTGTCAGAGTCTGCCAACATCTCAGGCACTCAAGGCCGACGGTTAGAGGAGTCCTCAGGAGCAGGGGGGAGCTTGCCTGGCCTCAGGCTCCATCAAAATAGCAACCAGGCTGTGCTCAACCACCTGATGGCCAACGCAGACAACGCTGAGCCTGATGACGACTTCTTTGACATGCTTGTCAAGTGCCAGGTACCTAATGGGACCAAATATTCAGTTTTTGATGAAAGATTACTGTACATTTATAAGCATACAGGGAATTTCAAACACAGGAAATTATAATGTGCTTGTCCGGACAAGAAATTATGAACCCATGACCAGATCTCAATCTCATATTTTGTCTTTCCAGGGCTCCCGTTTGGATGACCAGCGCTGTGCCCCTCCCCCTCCTCCTGTCCGAGGGCCCACTGTACCAGATGAGGACTTCTTCAGCCTCATCATGCGTTCTCAGGCCAAACGAATGGATGAGCAACGTGTCACCCTGCCTTCTGCAGCAAACACTACAGCCAGGCCTGGCTCCAGCTCCAACTGAACTAAGCGCTGGGACAGATGGGTTTCTAACTCACAAAGGAGTTGGCAGCATTATTATTGACTAGTGGTCACTCAAAAGAAAGCCTCTCTTCCCATTTGTCCTTTTGGACAAAACAAAGCACTGTCAGTGTTGTATGTAGTGTACAATATGGAAATAACTTGAATTAATGTGGACTCGTTTCGCACAAGTTGCAAGACTCCAACAAAACTCTCAGTAGTATCAGGGACAATGGTGTCGTTTGTTTTTTTTAATTCAATGTTTTTCATGATTTTAAGCTCCTGCTAATTTCATTTCACCCTGTGTGTATTTTTCAATACACAACTGCAGTTATGTTTGTATTTATTGTACTGTTTATGATTGTTATGACTCTAACTGCCATCCCACCACTATGAAGTAATGTGGTTATACTCACAGTGGACACAGAGGTACAGCACTCTTTCCGTGTATTTAGTTTATATGTGAGGCTTTTGAGTTATCGAGGTCAGGAAATTAACAAAAACTATTTTAAACAAAGTTTGATGAAAGATTGAAATTTAACCCTTGTACAGTCAATATGATCTTTTGTACGAAATGGTTTGAGTGAGGTTACATGAATAAAACCTCATTATTGTAGGCATCTTGATTTGACTTCTTTTAAATGTTTTAGGTAGACCCATTTCAACGACACAAGCAGCTTATGTAAAAGACACTTTATTGAACGTACCAGCAGTCAGACTTAGGTTAGCTTGAATTAATTTAAGTCACTTTTAAAAACAAGAATTAGAAAGGCTTAATACAAGAGCCACTAGCATTTTCAAAACATACTAATAACTGTACATACATAAACACAACTGAAATAAATACATCTATATACGTATTAGTTTGGCCTCATTTGTTATACTATACATTAACATAAAAACTTAAATATGCATCTTTGTGACCTAAATAAATGTTAAAAGTGCGCATGTTAAATACAAGAAAAGAATACAATGCATATGCCCCAAATACTGTTTCTAAATAAATATCAAAACACCCGTGCTTCCATTCAGATTTCATTGTGCATATGGTTAGACCCTTGTTATGGGAAAAGACTGCCACCTACTGTTGGTATATTATTACAGCAGTAGACAAACTGAAGCCTTAAAACACTGAAAAATCCTAAATTGAATGCTAGGGTGCTCAACCAAAAATTACATTTTGTATTTCCCTTTAGTGTCGACATAATAACAATCTTCCATTGCAAGCAAGCCATTGCAAGACACTGTAACATCTACAGCGCAAAAACACTGATTTTAAATTTAAAACAAACGCACAAGCTAATTTACACAGTTTGGGTTGGAGTAATGCAGTGGACACAGTAACATCAGACGTCAGTGTGTCTCACGGGGAGGCAACAACTGACTTTTTGGGAGATAGTTTGATGTCTACAGATTCAGCCTTCTGATAGGAAAAGCTCACAACTGACACTGTAATTACATTTTACACCATAAATTCAACTCAGTTTGTTTTCCCAAACAATATAGCAGCATTACACCAGCTGTAAGAAAATGATATGCAATAGAGGGAATGTAGGTTTTCCGAAAATAACTAACAAAGTTTGATCCTGAAAAATGACCTTTTTTTTTTTTTTTTTTAGGTTTTTGCTATGGAAACTGAAGGAAGGCACCATCATGAACAAAGCACTCTGTCCTGTCTAACAACTCCTCAGTGAAAAGGACATGCATCAACTGACTGACTGTGTGTGTGTGTAAGGAGTGAAGATGCTGGATGACCCCACATGGATTAAAGGATGTAGTGAGAATAATGAACAATGCTGCTGTTTTACCCCTCGAGCTGACAATCAGTGGGATAACCGCGTGTGAGAGATGTAAAGACAAAGGAGAACATGCAACATGTGCTTTTGATGTGTCACAGGTTTGTACCCATTTGGTTTCCTACAGACAGAAGGGAGAGGCTCATACGCCTGTGTGTGTGTGTGTGTTAGAGAGAGAGAGAGAAGAGAGTGTGAGTGTTTTTTCAGCTTTAAGTATCAAGTATGTTGAAAGCGTGTGATCATGTTGATAGTGCAGGAGGAGCAGTGTTGTTTCAGGTGTGTAGGTGTGTGTGTGTGTGTATGTGTGTGTGTTATGGGTTGTGTGTCCAGAGTGTGACGGTGCGGTCAGCAGAGGATGAGAGAAAGGACAGGTCTTGTGTGTGCCATCGACACTGGATCACCTTGTCGCCGTGCTCGCCCACCACGGTCAGAGGCAACTGTTTGGTCAGGTCACCTACAAACGCACAGGAAACAGCTAAGACAGGAACATACAACATGACACACACACCTGCTAAAGGAACTAAAGAAACTACATCCCCACAATTTTAGGTGGGTGGATACTATTGATTCAGATCCTGTTGCTGCTGTATTGAAAAGTAGTTTGGTGTCTAATTTTCGGGTAGAGTCGCAACGTACCTTGCAGGTTGGTGACCATGACCTTTGTGTCGTAGGAACCAGTGAGCAGGTAGTGTGCTCCAGGGGAAAACCTAACAGATCTGACATCGCTGGTGTGCGGCCGGTACACCTGGACAATGCGTCCTCCTCTGATATCATACAGCATGCACGCACTGTCTTCCTGTCCTGTTGCTAGGAGACGGCCACTCGGATCGACTGCTACCGAGGCAACAGGACTGCCTGCAGAGTGAAGAAAGAGGGGCGTAGCTGTAAAAACCAGCACAATGTAGCTGGTAAAAAAAAACATTATGTGCTGACTGAAAAATATTATTTTATTATGGAAAGCACCGGCCGCTATTATAGAAGCAGAGCAACTCGTGGTGTCATACCTTGCTCACAACTTACCTGAGCCATGGAAAGCAGTTCCCACTACTCGGACACAACTGGGCACCCTGAGGTCCCAGAAACGCACCGTCTTGTCTTGGGAGCCGGAGGCAATCATCCAACCTCCCCACGTGTACAGAGACAGAATGTGGCCTGGACACAAACACAAAACACGTTTCTCAGAGTCTTTCTGTCTGGCTCCATCTGTTGTGTCTTCCTATATGACCCGACAATTCATGTTTGAGTTCAGAGGGACAGGGTGGAGGGATGAAGCGGTCAGTTTACCCGTGTGTCCACTGAGGGCATGCAGACCCTGTCCCCTCTGACAGTCGGTAGTGTAGATGTTACAGTCTCCTGCTCCAGCGCTGATCAAGATGGCTCCGCCGCTTTCTGGACCCTCCATGAAGGCCAGGTCTCTGATGGTGCCATCATGCATGCTGAACTCCAGGTCTGGGCCTTGGATATAGAGAGAGACAAAGAAATGAAGCTGCTGGCACCAACACACACGACTGTCCTTGTACACTCGTGCAGAATAGGCTAACCTGTGGCGTTGCATGTCTCTGCGCTGAAAGGTAGAACTTTGACGTATTTGTCATTGGAGCCTGTAGCCAGCAGCTGCCCACAGTGGCTCCAGGCCACACAGTAGATGGAGCCTTTGTGGTGTTTGTTCCTCTTGAAGCGGACGACTGGCTGCTTCATTGGACTTGAACTGAAGAGGAGTAAAAGAGTGGAGAGGGTAGGAGATGAAAGATATAGTAGATATAGGTAATTATCTAAACAAGGCAGTCTATCATTAAATGTCAGTATCCTCTATGGTGTAAGGCAGAGCTATTGAACTACATGGTTCAGGGGGTCAGGTTCCTTGAAAACTAAGGGTCCAGGGGTGAGACATTTCCCAGAGTTATTCCCATTATCAGAACTATTCTCATATTCTTATCTGTTCTGTGTTATTTTATAGGAGAAATGATAGAATTAAGATAAGCTTTATTTTCTCACATGTACTCGATTAATATTTTTGAGTAGCTTCAACAGCATTATTTTGAATAAATCATTATAACAGGTTTTGTAATGATGGAAACGTAACACAAATGTAACACAATGAGTTTTCTCTTTACCAACAAACCCCCACATCATTAAATCCACCCCAGCTCTGAGTGACCTGACACTGAATTTCTGGACTTTCAGATGATGCTGTGTCTAGTTCAGATTGAATTTAAGTTCATACCTATGTTTATATAATTTAGTTGACTGTGTTTGGGCTCCAGGCTGGTAGCACATAAATCTATGGTTAAGGTTTTCTGAAGGTTAAGACTTTTCTACAGAAATAACCTTAAGTTTCCCGGGTTTCCGAAGATGAACTGTTTGTTGGAAAACACGCCTGGAGTAATGAGGGTTAAACCAGGAGGTAGTCGGTATAAAACCGGACATTTCTCTGTCTGTATGTTACAAGAGATCACTGGATATTACAAGAGATCTTTTTTGTCTCTTCAGCGTCCATTTTTCGTAACAAAACCAGAATCGATAACATCTGAGATGATACATAACTACTTACTCTTTAAAAATGTAGCCACAGGGCCTGTTTGATATCAGGGTCCGGTTCCCATCCCTACACATGACTACAACAGACACTGCTACCGCCTGGGACTGGTGACACTGTTTACCTAGGAGGCTGCTCCATTAGTCTTTCTGTGGTTTGGGGGTTTATTACAGCAAAAATATCAGGGTTTCACATGATTTTTTAAAATGTTTTAAATTATGAAATCAATGGTTGGTCAGAGATGATTGACAGGCTAGATTTGGCTCATGGACTGCCAGCTGAATAGGTCTGGTGTAAGGCCTTGGAAATAGGAAGCACTGGGTTTCCATATTAGGTAATGGTCCTATAGGTATGGGACTCACCATGCTATCAATCATATATGTTATTTTTTTAATAGAAGGGGCAATTAATGACAAGAGAAACAAAAGGGCTGATAGTCCATCGATTACCTGGTGTCCAGTGTTTCTGGATAAGCACATACACGTAGAGTTTTGGAGTTGGATCCCACAGCGTACAGCGACCCAGACGGGTGAAAGGCAACTGCACGAATAGCCTGAGTATCTTCCAGACTGTGCACAGGCACAAACAGACCCTTTGGCTTGTCGCTCTGGAAACACACCCACATATTCAAAAAGAAAAAATTAACACACAGATTACATGTCTTTATAGCAGTATAATCTACTTTGATCTCGGCCCTCTGACATCCGTCCTCTTGTGATGCCAATATGACATCACTGCCATTCAGATGAAACTGTTATAATCTGCTTAGTCAAATTAGCATTACACTGTATCGTCTTACGCTGTGACGACAAAAAGGAGGGAATGTGATGAACTTTAAAATCAGATCAGAGAAGCTCAGAGGAGGCTAAATAAGAGCTGTTCCTGCAGAAAACCAGAACCAAACAGGTAACAGCTAATGTGACAGACAATAAAGGACAAATGGATTGTGAATAATAAAGACTGTGGATGAGCAGAAGTAATTTCAGGTTCAGCGGGATGATTACATGCTTGTTGAGGTATGAATTATTTACAGCAGGTCTGGCAGATTTGTTTGAACGTTATTATCAGTAGTGGCTTCATTACTGCTGTGTTCACATGCTTTTCTTTCCCTCTGTACCTGTTTACTTCGGGACAAGGAGCCTGGAGAGTCACCTTGTTGACCTCCTGCAAGTTTCTGCCCACTGCCAACAAATGGAAAACACAGTTGTCATCTAATTCAACAGCTTCTGATACGAAATGAAGTACAAAAAGAGAACACACCTACCTCTGAGAGACAACAGGGGACTCATTTGGTGGCGGGACTGCGCGCCCCCCCACCGTGCGCTGAGGGGTGCTGCTGAGCACTGCTCCCCCTTGGGTCTGGCTCTGCTCCGGGGTCACAGATGGAGGATTGTTATTGTCTTCAGAAGTGGGTGGGTTCCCATTGCCATTGCACTGCTGAGCCAGAGATTTCACTTCCTCCCCTAAATTCTCCATCCCCACATTTAGCTCCTCCAGCTTCTGGATGGACCTGAGTAATTCAAACAAATATGTGTACATGTACATTCATGATCTTTGTCACCATCAACACTCAGCCTTTACATTTCTGGTTCCAGCTTGTATTTAGTATCAGGGAGAATCTACTTCACATTTCATTTCACTACTGACTGAGTTGACAGGCTAGTTAAACCTAGTTAAAACTACAAAGAGCACAGGACAAAAGAAAACTGAAGTAATGGTGTAATTATGCACAGCTACACTTGTGAATAATGCAGAGGTTACACAGACAGGGAGAGGTTGGGGGGGCTCTCACGGGACAAACCAAAGGGCCTTTGTGCTGCTGACAGAGGCAAAAAGAAAAATACTCTCACGTGTGATTTCTCGTGTTATTGGCGTTAAATCCACTCCTTTAATTTGAAAGCATACTGCAGTCACCAAGGTGGATGTTTCAGATGTTTTATTATTGTGTGTAGCTCCGATACGCAGGAGGTGATGGTCCCGAGTGATGTGATTTAGCTCATCACAACAGATGGTGCAGCCTGTGTGGACTGGAGGCAGGTTTTGGGGGGAGTTGTGTGCCATGACAGGGAAAGCCCCATGGGACCCATCATTATCAAGGCCTTGACATGTCTACTTGTTCCTGTCTGACAGCTGCTCCTCTATTGTATGACAATATCAAAAGCCACACAGTGATTAGCAAGATCACTCGGTCAACCTGCACCAGAGCTACTCTGACTACAGTGACAGGTGTTTGTACGTTATATGGAGTGTGTTCACTCCCTGTGTGACAGGCAGCATTTACCTGTTAAGGAACTTCTCAGTGAGACTGTGCTGCATGTCGCTGGGTGGGGGCTCCTGCTGGACCCCTCCCTCCAGAAGCATCTGCTGGTACATCTGCCTCTGCTGCTGCTTCTGTTCCAGGTGCTGCTGCACACGGAGACGCTGGCGATAATACTCCTCGTACTTCTCTGTGGAGTCACGAAGCTGCGGATTCAACACAAAACCATGGACCCTAGTTATTTAATTTCTCTCTGTACGCTCTCTGCAGATAGGCCTTACTGCTCATTCATGAATAATAAACTCGTCTACTGTTGCATTGCAGGAAATAAGCAGGACCACAGATATCACCACAGATAAATGGCTTAAATGGAAAACTTTACTTAACTTTACTTTTATGGATGATCAGACAATGCTGCACATACATAACCTGATATTAACACACCCACAGCACACAGTTATGCATGGTAAAATACTGCCAACTCCTATTAACACTATTCAGAATTGTGATGATGTTAACCCTGCTCCAGTCTTCTGTCAGTTCAGGTACTAGAGGAGGAAGGAGGGTGAGACTGAGAACTGAGACAGGTCACTTCCCCTCTCTGTCCTCTGCTTCCTGTGCTGACAATCTAATGGTAGGGGATCCATTTCAGGGGAGGGGAAGGGAGACTGGCAGTGTGCCAAACCCGGAAAAAAGGATAGAGGGTGGAGAGGGAAACAAGAAAGAGTGGGCAGGAGTGTGGCAGTGACACCATAGTGGACCTGAAGTCTGCTTCTGTTTCTCGCATCTTCCTGTGTCTCCAGGGTGACGAGCAAAGCAGAGCAAAGAACTAACTTCACACCAAGCTGGACAAGTAGCTCAGAATAGAAAGAGTGAGACAGGCAGACACAGATAGCGTATTAACAGTGTGTTTACAGGCAACATGAGTGTGGTAATGACTAATTTTTGTGGTTCCCAGCATTTTGAGCCACGTGTCTCTGACCTAGGACCTCACTCCGTCTCAAGCCTTCTTTATTACTGGATACAATATTAAAGATAATAACTATTAATAAGGTAATTCCATACAAATCCAGTCTGTAGTAAACATTTTTTTTTCTATTCCTTAGGAGAGTAATGGCCTTTAATTGCAAAGCGACATCTGAGATTATCCAATTCTTGAGTGTCAGTCAATCTAAAAATAGGTGTATCTTATCTGTGCGTTACACATGCAAAAGCCTATTTGTCACATGCACAAGGGTTTGAGGTGGTGGGACATGATGAATTCACATTAATACTAAGACAGACACTTCCCACAGTAAATAAAAATCTCTCATCCAAAGATCAATACAGAGCTTAGATGGAATGAGGCAGGCAATACATTCCTCTGAGCTGCCATGTCAGTCTTGACAATGTCAAAGCAGTAACTGTAGGATTCGGATGACTCAGACACATAGTACTAAAAAGACTCAATGGCCTATGTTTAGATTCTCGTTGCAGGCAACACCCATCAAGGTGAGAAAACACAACAAGCACATAAGAAAACACAGAACACGTTCAGTAACACGTGACATGCAACAGGCTTGACAAGTTAAAAAGCAAAGGTCAACAAAACTTACCTCGTTTCTGTCAGCAGAGCCAGCTGATGGTGCGTCCTCGCCCGGAGCAGAGGCAGGACGTAGGCTCTGCGCTCCACCTGAACTCATCATCTTATCCACAGGTGTTTCTGTCCTTGACCTTCACAGAGAAAACACACGCAGCAACAGATTATCTAAGACAAGGGACAAGGTTTTGAATAAAGGCGAAGTGTCAAAATGTCAGCTGAGTTTGTTCCGATTATAACTCCAGACAAACATAGGAACAGGTTCAACTTCAAATCTGAGCCCTTACGTTTCAGGGGATTCCTCAAAGATGCTGTGGCAGTCAGAGCTCTCCATCATGAGACTCCTGCTCAGGCTCTGCCCTGCTGCTCCAGGATAGTGGAAGTTGGCAAACGAATGGGACATTGGAGAGACCCCTTTACCCGGCACTATCTCCCCGCCACTTGCTCTCTTATCCTGGCCAGACAGCCCGTAGGACAAGCCGTCCAACGCTGGGTTCAAGGAACGTGACATGTAAGTGTCGGCAGACTGGGGTCGGCGGAGGGGGGAGGAGGGGTAAGGAGAGAGTTTGCTGATGAGCGGGGTGAGCAGATCAGCGTAGCCAGTTTTAGCGGGCTTGACCAAGCGGTCTACGTGGATGTTGAGTTGCTTCTGTTCGAAGGCACAGGAGAAGACGCTGTGGGTGAGGTTCTGCATCCAGGAGAGCATGGACAGGTCCAGGTCGTCACAGCCATTACCACACAGCATGTCAACACCCAGGAGGACCTCGCTCTCTGTGATCTCTTCACCCGTCGCCTTGCTCTGCACGCAAAAAAAACCCAAAAACAACAGCTGCTTATTCACCAACACACTGCTTCAGAGCCACAGAAAATTTATTAAAGTCTGTGATTATGTTTAGTTATAATAATTTAAACCTGGCAGAACTCCACGCAGCACTCATAGAGGACTCCCTTGAGAAGCAGCTGGAAGAGGCGGTCCCTGCTGGCTTTGAACCCAGCCTCACTCAGCTTCCTGTCTGCTGGGATGAACTCTGCCACCATGGTGCATGCCTCCTCAAAACACTGCACCCTGGCTGTGCTCGGGTTCCAATCCTGGTGGATCCAAACAGAGAAATCTGACATCAAGAAACACCACAAACAGAATGTTCCCAGAATGACGTCATTAAGAAAAGTGCGTAGAGGAGACACAGCACATCTACTATAGCTAAATACTTGCCTTGAACTCAGCATGGTTTGTGAGGCGTGGCAGCGTGAGGAGCAGACACAGTTTGCTATAGTCATCTTTAGAGGGACAGAACTCTTCCAGGGCATGGAGACACTTGACTGCTTCCTGCATGGTGAACTCCAACTAAAAAAAAAACAAAAAATCTATTTCAGACAAAAAAAATTCCCCTTTGAACAGCGGAGTCAGAAAAACATTGTGGTTCTTGAAAGGGCTTTATCTCTGGCAGCGCATCTGGGGCACAGATGACCTTTAAATGTTTGATGTGAGGAAAAAAAATTAAAAAACAGCTTCACAGCTAACACACACAAGAGATCAGAAAATGATCAAGTCCTAAAATCTTATCCTGAACCGACCTGAAAAGCCTTTGCTGACACACGATCAAGGCCATATCACAACAACCAATACACAGCCCTAGGCACACGATGGCCAGCGAGCACGCACACTGATACAATGCCCACAGATGCCCAAAGAGGTCTGATCTAATCCAGTTAATAGGACACGATAGTTCTGGCACAGTGTCACAAGCGGGATCCACGGCTATGCCATGTGACAGCAAGCCCACAGCCAGCCTAATTTAAGAATATGAACAGAGAAGACAGAGTGAGAGTCTCAGCATGTATGAATATATGAAATTGTCTATGTCAGATTTATAGATTAGGCAGGCAAGTTATTACCAATCAGGATTTATCAAGCATTATTGTTGTAAGATTTTATAACTGGGAGAATCAAGGTGGTCTCCAGGAGGTCACGGGTGATCAGATCTATTCTGAAAAACAGCTTATTCTCAGAAACATAAACAGCTTAATCCAACCAACACACACACACACACACACACACACACACACACACACACACACACAAAAGCCTGCCTATTTTTCACAAACATATCTTCAGGTTTGCTATGATAACTTGCTGAGCTGCATTTTCAAACAACATGTATTAAAAAACACCATTTGCTTCTCCTCTTGTCTTTGAGATTGAGCCTTTTTGTTTGCTGGCACGACAATCAGTGACAGTCAGCGGGAAGACAAAGCAGTGCTGTTACAAAATCTACTCAATAGGATGGAGATTCGAAGAATAGGAAGGTTTAGGATGCTGGGATAATACAAAACATACTGTGAATTGACCAAATGTAGTGTTTTGACTTACATGCTGTGGCTCATCTTCTGCAGACATGGCGTTATTCACACACAGAGCCTCCAGAAACTTCTGCTTCAGGATTATGTAACGAAACCTGAGAAAAACACGAAGTAGCTTAAAACATGTTTGAGTTGTACTGATGCTCTTTATTTGGAGCTTGGAAGTAATGATGCACATACGGTTGGCTGTGAGCCAAATGACTAATAAATGGAGATATAAAATGTACAAAAAAAGGACACATGAACTTGAACACATTGAGAGGGATTCAGGCAGTGAACTCACCTTTTTCTGTCAAACTTGTCCATACACTCCAAAGGCTGAATGAACTGCAAGACTTCATCCCACTGCCCATCAAGTACCAGTTGTCTAAAAACAGAAACAGAGCAAGTGTGCTCCAAGTGTCCACACTGAAAGATCTCTGACCCTGTACTTCTTTATATATAAGTGAGACAGTCTGTTAGCGGACACTTGACGCTAGAAGGTGAAAACATGTATTTAATACTGGCTGAGTAGAGCTGCAGATGACACACTGCTGGCTGACTTTCAAGGGAGCACTCACATCTAATGCAATGGTGCAGTGTTACAGTGTCTACATTGCAGAGGACACTATCAGAAACATCAAACGTGACTGGAACAGCTGCCGGTTGTTCCTGTGGCACAGCATGCAGCTTTTTGGAGCTGCAACCTGACACGACCAGACTGTGCGGTGTGATTGCTGCTGTTGAGTTCAACTACCTGAGAAAGAGCATGTCATCTGAGTAGAGCCCATTGATGACGCCACTCTCCTTTTCCAGAGCCAACATGCTAATGTGTAGCTTTCTGGAGTTGAGAAAGTCCAGGATCACCTTGATGATCTCCACCTCCTTCACGTTTATGGTTTCTTCCGCTGTCATGGTGACGACGGGCTGCCGCCAATCAGATACATGAAACAAAACACAAAAGGGAAAAAAGACATCTGAACTCCTGCATATCGTCAGCACAGTTTCTTTATTGTTACAACATGCAACAGGCGCAGCAAACCTTTCAGGTAGCTGAAGCAGCTTTATGATCAGATAATATGGGTGCAAGTAGGGCAATTTTCCAATATTGCTATTAGTGACTTTAAGTAGAATCATGTAATATAATCTTATGTTATCCTTCAACATTTTTTTTTAATTTGTCAATTGTTGTTGTTCGATGTTCTGAATATTAGACCGATTCATTATATGCAATTTTACATTTTTCATATCAATATCAGAGATCAACATTGTTGCTAATGGGATATTGATTTCAGTCATACAATGACAAGTCGCTCTTGAAAACATGCAGATGTTTTGAGTGTCAGCACCAGTCACTGGAGGACTGTGGTTTGATTGGGCAGCTCTTACACTTGCTTGTGATGAACTGTATAAGTCTGAAATGAGGATTTCCTCACTTTAAAGGATGAACAAGCAGAGGTCCCGTACAGATTTCTAATTGTAGTCCATAGGCTCATCAAACACGCAGATAAAACTCACACCAACACTTCCTGTAAAGTCTCCAAACATCGATTCGCCTACTCTGTAAAATTAAAGCAGTGCAGTTTGATGATTTCCAACACACTCGTGTTTGCATGTTCGCACTACCTTTGGACTACACAAATTCAGATACATGTGTGTAGATATGCAGGAGTTCAGAGCCTGAGACTCAACACTTCAATATTTGATTTAAACACAAACCACCACGACATGATGCAGCTGCTTATTTTATATTATGACTATAACATATTTATTATGTCCAGCTTTACCTTTCCAGTTGATCATGTCCCGGTGAGGGCACAGTCTGTGTGTCAGCCACTAGTATTCACACTTTCTACTGTTGTGATCGTGACAACACAGACTAAACCGTTATGATCCTACATGTCAACAAACCAACTTCAGTGTCTAACTTAGCTTGAAAGGATGCACATGGTGTGTTCACGGACAAAAGTCTATTATATCACTGTCATGACAGTAAATAACCTCGAATGCACTTGCGGTTTTCCGTCTGAACGGCGAGATTCAACGATTATACATCAGAAGATACAAAACCAACAATAAAGCGATTTTTACCGAGCTGGGGTAAATAACCCAGGGCAAACAGCCGGGCACTGCGGTCCTGCTCAGCTAGCATGGGGTGGTTAGCTAATAACACTGGCACTAAGCCACAAGTCAAACAGAATAAGGAGCTTAAGATACTTGTTAGCTTTACATAGCTGCTGAATTTAGCAACCGGATTACAGCAAAAAACGACAAACAGCTAGTTACCGTCGGAGCCCTTACAAAGCTGACTAATTTACCCGGCGGTAGGAAGGGGGAGCTGATAGCTAGCCAGGCCGAGGGGAGACAGGCATCATCCGCTAGTTAGCCGGACGGGCGGGGTGTGCGCACCGACTGCCTCCCCGCCGGCCACACAAACCTGCCCCGGTGCTGCGACTCATTCTCACCTGTTTCTAAAAATACATGGGACGAAAACGCTGCCTCTCTGGGTGTCTCCGTGCTGCCGACAGACGCTGTCACGACGGTGCCGCTCGGTGTTGTCAGCGTTGTTTGTCTCGCCTCCTCCTCCTCCTCCTTGTGTGACTGTGTCCCCTCCTTGCTGGATCTTTCTGCGCCGCTCCGCTGCTGCTGCTGCTGCTGCTGCCCAGCCCTGCCTGCTGCCTGCTGCCTGCAGGAGCACCGCCTCTTCCCATCCTCCAGACACACGAGGCTTCACATTGTCAGATCATGTGAGATAACGTCGATCAATGCAAATACCAGAATAGCGAATGGTATAAATTCAGTATGAATCCACTTCTGTAGACAGAGCTGTGGAAATGAGCTAAAGGAGGGGGCCTTTATCACAGGTTGGCACCCAAAGGACCAACTGAGCACAGGGCCATGTCATCACATATGAAATAGCCTAAATAGGGACACAAAAGGACCACGCGAGAGACAGAAAACAACACAAAACACTTCACTTTTCAGTGTCTTGCTCCTTTGATGGAGGTTGCAGAGTCTCAAAATGGGACCATGATGCCAATGTGTGTCATTATACTGACTGTCTATTACTGTTGTCCATGCTCTCTCCTGTCTTCAATACTTACATTTTGTAACTTTTTGCTTATAAATCAATGCACACTGACTACACGTGTGTCTGGTCCTGTTTGAGTATGCAGGCCCATTGTAAACTATGTGTTTGAGTTCTTATACAACCCACATGGCACATAATAATTATGACTAACAATGATGATCACTCAAAGAGATGTAGGTTAACTGCTTGTTGGGGGATTTTACAAATCTGATTAACTGCAAATGTTGTAAGTAATTTGTATCGCTAAATGACACAGTCTCACACTGATTTTCTGTGTTGTAATTCTCTTCTTTTGGTCTATGCTTCACTTAAGATATCTGCTGCATGTCTGGTCCGTCCTGGAAAAGCGATCCCTCCTTTGTTGCTCTTCCTGACATTTGTTCAAATTTTAAGGGATCTAAGGATACAGAGGATCATATGCTGTAGTATAGTAAGTATATGCTCAAGTCCCTTGAGGCAAATTTAGATTTGTTGAGCTATTTCAAGTCAATCAGCGTTATATCAGAGGAATCACAGTAAAGTACACTTATGTCAATCAATATAAAATGCAACACCATGAGTACTGTTGATAGCTGGCATTTTAATAAAGCTCAAAGGAATAGAAAAACAACAAAAGTCCATGAACACTTGGGCATATCTAGTTAACTGAAAAGAAAATGAATTCAGAGTTGGAAAAAATAGTGTGGTTTTCTCAGTATACTCACTGGATTTCATACATAGCACAATAAAGCCTCAGTAGGACCTCATAAACCTTGCCTCCTCGGCTACAGTTTGCTCACGACACACTTCTTCTGCAACTGCACTGCTTCATCAGTACGCACCTCCAACAGGTAAATGTCCTTACAAAAAATACTTCTATATGCCAAAATATATCTGTACAGTGTCAACACATAATGAAGGAACACATGATAAGAAATGTAACAGTAATGTAAAAGTAAAAGGAACAAACAGGACAGTCCTGAAGTGGGAACTTAAGACAGAGGGCAGGGTCTTGAAGTGCTATCATAGGTGAATTAATTTATTTACAGTTGTGGACTACTTCAAGGGTAATCGATAGCTAATAGTAGACAATATCCACATTAAAGTGACATTTTGAGTATCTAGTATTTAGTTCGAGTTGAAACATGGTCGATGGTGATTATTTAAATTACTCTTAGATCATTGCACAGACTGATGACACAGTGTGGGATTTCTGTCTATTCTAATACTGATGATAGTCTTATTAGTGATACTGTTAAGTGATCACACTTTTTGCATCTGTAGCACAATAAAAGGCCCCAAACGACAACATACTGATACACGTACATGATAAATTATAAAAGCTACTCAAAAGCTACTACAAGCTGACTTGTTCATTGTGAATTGAACTGCCATTATATACAAACTAATTTAACTTATATACCTATAGTATAATATGGTTCTCTGAATAAAATCTAAGACACCTTTTTAAAATATCTTCAATAATAAATTAAGAGTCTGTTGCAGGTGCTTTCCAGAGCTGTTTGATGTTACTCTATTTGCTCAATAATCTCATCACTTTACACTTTTGGAAAGTAATTGCAATCACCAACTGAGGTATTGTCCTCACTGTTCTTGGCACTTCACTATACACACATACACAAATTTGAACTGTTTTTCAGTCACATGTAAAAAAAAAAAACAAAAAAAAAAACACATGCCTGTATAGCAGCAAAACTGTATAACACCAAAAAATGCTGCCTCTACCTGATCACAGATCAGACAGGCCACCATTTGACGACCATAGAGGGGGGCATCATCTGACACCAGATCTGTGTGTATTCACAATCTCTCCTGTACCACAACAGACCTTTTCAACAGGCGCTGACAACGTGACACCAACACTCACAGCGCATCCATATGACACAAAACAAGCATAAGGCCACACATGATCAACTTAGAGAAACCAAACTGCCTCTTCTAGAGGCGTGACATTCAGTGCTTCAGTGGTTCAACTAGATAAGGCATTGGTTCGCCTATTATTTTCTTCTCTTTTTTGGCACATGAAAACATTGATACACATGCTGACAAGTACATACTTGTGCCCCTTTTAGGTTGTCCAGAGTGTAACAGTCAGCTCTGTACTGTGACAACAACGTCTGAGAGGCCAACTTGTGTTCTACATTCCAGTTGTGATTTATAACAGTGGAACCATGTGTCCCTTTAATCAAGAAGTGAAATCCACAAGTTCTTCTATGTTCTTTCCAGAGACGCATGTCCAAATGTTGCCCAACCATCTGGCACTACTTAGGGTGCAGTTTTTTGGGTGTCCCCTGTTTCTTGGTCTGCCACAGATGGCTGGCGATGGTGATGGCATCCACACTGGCGGACATGGTTTTGGCTGGGATCTGGCTGAACTGCTTCCTGTCTGAGTTGTACTTGTAGAGTCCTTCAATCATCTTGGTTGTGATGCTCCTGGGTCCTATGCCGGCTAGTTTGGTGATTTCTTCGGTCTCGGGGCAATACGTGTACACAGACCTGAACTGGCATCCAGCATCACGGAACAACACCAGGAAGTTATTGGCTTCAGATTTCTCCATTTCCTACAGAGAAACATGGGGGAAAAAAAACAATGTTATGCATTCTCTTAATACAAGAATGAATGAGAAAGCTAAACAAAAAATGCTGAACATACATCAAGTATCTTGTTTTTTTGCCCTTCGTTGACCTTGCCAGCCAGGCAGCAGTGAGCCAGGGCATTCTGGATGATGTGCTTGTTGGACTTCGCACTGGGCTCCTTGTATAGTTTGGGTCCTGGTAGAGAAGAATAAAGCACAGGCTTGATTGTGAAACAACAAAACGTCATGTTATGTACAGTAGCTATGTAAATATACATTAACTAAGTAAACAGGATGTCTCATACCTGTATACTCAGTGTTTGAGGGAGTGGAGGAGGTGGTAGAATCATTTTCCCAATCCTTCTCTCCGTTACGACTTCCAGCCGAAGGACAAGAAGAAAAACCTTCCGCGGAGTCCGGCCTGGAGATGATCACATACAACAAATGACACAAACAAACATAATAACAACCACATAACCACATTGACACACATAAGCACGTACAAGACATGAAAGGAAACACCAACACAATTTCACGAACAGACATGCACAAACATACACAGATATGAAACATAGAGAGATGTGGCAAAACAAGGTCAGACACTGTGACACAATTCTCCAAACCCTGCCTGTTGTCTTGCATTACATCTTACTGTACACACTCCGACAAAGCTGTGCAGTGAGGGACAGAAAGGCATGTTCAGCCAAGCGAAGCAAAAGTCTCGGTGGTGTCTTTATGGCTAACTGCGAGAGATGAGTTCAAGTACTTGCGGAGGAAACAGCAAACACAGCGGTAAAGCGCAGAGCAGCCAGCATAGAGTAAAGAGCAAATAGTCTGAGCAATACTGCAAAAGACAGAGAGGATAAAGAGCAGGAGAACTGAAGCAGAAACAGTTGAGCCACACAAGTCTGGAGTACTTTAATACAGAAGCAAAGAACTACAATGAACTACAGTGGTGTGCTGGAAGACTGTCTCATGAAATGTAGGCTTAACCAGAGTCACATGGAGCTATATCTACATGGAGCCACACCTACAGCAGTTTCATACAATTCATCTGTGGAGGCACTTCTTTTCACACCATTACTGACCTTCCCTTTCTTTCTTTAGGAGAGCTTAGAAAGAACGGGATATGTGCAGAAGCTATTTTATTGCCTCTGAGGGAATCCATGCAAAGTTGAAGAAAAAGAGGAGAGGGATAAAAGAGAATCAAGAAGCAGAATGTGAGCCTTATGAGAATCCAATCATAAGAAACAACAACCTCAACATCAACAACACCCCATTGATTCAAAGTCACAATGGTGACATTAATAAGTGAACTCAAATTCAAAAGGTCAAACAGACATAAAAGTTCAATTACCGGCCACAAATACAAACTCTCATCAACTCAAAAATGGCTTTAACTTAAAGGGGCTATTTGTATTTATAGGTTTTGCTATTGCTGCATTGTCAATGTTAGCAATTAATAGCTGTTTGCTTATCTAAAAGAAAAATTGCGAGTTCAGCACCAAACTTAATTCCCTTCCCTTTTCTTCTACTGAAGTTAGCATGCGAACCAGCTAACTGGTCGATCCTTGTTATCAGAGTCACTGATATATCCGACCTTAAGAAGAGGCGCTGCTCAGAAACTATAACCTGTAGTATTATAAATGCAACAAAAGGCTGAAGCTCTTGGCAAGTAAATAGCTGTTAATTAGCTCTGTTGTAATTGCAAAACCTCCAAATAGCTCATTTAATGGGCTCATTCAGACTCCTTTAAAATTTGTTGCATGTTAAACATCTTGCTTCAACTGGGCACACATCATGTTGGAATTTCAAGTGAGTGCACTTGAAAAAGTCACGAGAATAATTTATCATAAACGGCATCATAAATGATGAGAACATCCAATCTTGGTATTTAATCTTTAATTCAGTTTTTTCTAAGTTCACTTTAATCTTGCAGGAATGAGGGCAGGTACAGTATTTGTTTTGCTGGTGCTTCTCACATCTGTGATGGTCAATCTAAGAGTCTAAAATTGAGGCTACAGGCAGAGAGTGGGTCTTACCTGCTGTTCTTCCTGTTATCTGCCTGGTCTCTGTCATTGTCAGCTAGATTGAGAGACGCCAAAGAAACGCTAGATACTGAGAAGCCTCGAGGACGCACTCCTGCAACATGAAAATAACATAAAGGCTAAGCACGGATCAGTGGTTGTGATAGTGTGTTTGTATTTGTGGTTTGTGTGTTTCTCACCTGTTGCTCTCACAGAGGGTGTGCATGACTCCATGACGTCCCTGTGGATGGACTTGGGACGTGGCTTCTTCTTGAGGCTTCCAGATCGAGGCTTGATGACTTCGTCCATGTCCTCCATCAGTTTGAGCTGCTTCCTCCTCAAATACTCGTTCTTGATGTATTCCCTCCTGGCTTTATCCTCATCCTTCTTCTGCTGCTCCTCCTCTGCTTTCAACCTGGAGGAGGAGACAAACATTAGATCATAAACCTTTGAACCAAGTATTGGAAGAGAAATAAATTATGATTACACCTGCTACATCAGTACATAGACATTTTACTTTAATGCTGACACATTGAATTTTGCATGACATTTTATAGGTGTCATAAACCTGAGGACAGTGTAGTTTTACAGGTTGGCAAACAAACTGAGAAAGACAGACGAACCGTGCAGCTTCCCTCTTCTGCTCTTGGTCCAGCTCCTGCTGTTGCTTCCTCTCCTGAGCCTCCTTCTCCCTCCTCAGCCTCTTCTCCAGCAGTGCTGCTTTCTTTGCTGCCATGTCCTCTTCCCCTTTCACATCATCCTGGTGTTTGACAAGAGAACAACATATGACTGAATAGGTATAATAAAAAGCTAATAAAATAATGTATGTATGTTTCTTATCTATACTCAAAATCAAAACGTCTGACTGAGAGGATGCTGCCACTTTATAGTTCACCGAACAGGTTTTTAACAGAATATTTCTATTTGTCAACATGGAATGGATGTAGAAATTGTAAGCCTTCACTTAAGTATGGAACAAACTGGTATTTAAAGAGGCATTATTTACCTTCTGTGATCAAAGCTCTGACACAGCTCTGTAATCAAAGCTCTAATGGTCTGCCACAAGTCTGCGTTCTGGCTCATTTTTTGGCCTAGACTCACTCATATTGTCTCTGATCAGCTCATAGCTCAACAGGCACTGCACTGCACATGTAGCACCAGCACCAGAATGAGATTTCTCCTGTTGTTGCTGCCTGCATAAGCACCATATGGCTGTACAGACTATATCAATAACGAGGAGTTAATGAACTATATATATCAGTTATGATTATAGTTTGACTGCAGTGGTTCCTAAACTAGGGTTCCACTTGGGATGACGAGGGGGGAAATAACAAAAGGTAACAAAAGACAAGTCTATTAACACAAGAAAGTCACTACAAGCAGTGAGGAAGGAGTTAAATATGTCAGCTCAGATTCATATTCCTCAGTTAATTGATAAAGTTTATGGATAAATGTTGGCCCAATTCAGCTTCTAGCTACAGGAGAGTACAGTATTCAATTCAAAATTGAAACTAATATTTGAAGAGAAACTATCATTACTGGGGTACTAACATTAAAAATGTGTTAATCTGATGTAAGTATGTATGTGATACGTAATATTATCTTATAAATGAGTCTATAAATGTCTTATATGTAGCTCACCTTGAAGAAGAACCCACAGCACATCTTTTGGTCATCCCCATATGTGTCTCCTCCTGTTTCTCCCTCTCCTGCCATCTCCTGACTGTGACCTTCTGGAGGCTTCAGCCCAGACAGAGGCACCTCCACCAGGTCTCTCCTGTCCTGATGGTCTCCTTTAACCTGGCTGCTTGCAGCCCCCTGGATCTCAGACACCGGCTGACACAACACCTCTGATGTCCTCGATTGTTTGACTTCACCCTTCTTCTCTGCTGCTCTCCTTTCCTCCTGCCGCTCGCCTTCTTTGTCTTTGGCTGTTTCTTTAGTGGGAGGCTGAGGAGTGCCTGCACTCTTCTTTGCCACTGTCTCTTCTTTGTCTTTAGTGTTTTCTTTGTTGTTCTTGGCATTTTGGGTCTTGCTTTCCCCAGGCCCCTCATCATGGCTCAAGTAGGAAAAAGAGCTGTGCTGGGTTTGGCTGGGGGTGAAGCGCCTCAGTCTGGGTAGACTGTCCACAGATGTTGGGGTATTGAGCATTCGGCTGAAGGGAGTGACCTTCAGATCGTTTGGTCGGGGGGTCCGAGGTGTTCTTGCATGGAAGGACGCTGGCCGTCGCTTGATGCCTGCTGGGGAACGATTGGGAGCACGGGCAGAGCCAGAAGAGGACAGGATGGGAGACAAAGACCCAACCGACCCTCGGCCTGATCCCCGACCTGTCACGCTGCTGCTACGCAACTCACGCAGCTGCCTGTGCAGGAAAAATACCCACAAATACATGTAAGTTCAGAGGATGATTGCAAAATGGTTTTCTCATGACATGTTGAATATCTAACATTAAATCATACCTGTGTGGAGATGGAGCAGGAGGAGGAATGACCCAGGCTTGTTGTTGTTGCTCTCTCATGGCCATGATCCTCTCCTGCTGCTGAGCTAAACGCTGCATTTCTGTCTGCAGGAAGCCCAGTGATGTGTTGAGTCTCTCAATGGAGCGTGTGTATTCTGCAAGGTCGATTTCTCCTGGAGCAATGCCTGTATCACCACATTAAATACACAGGTCACTCACGGTGACCAATTAAATCAGAATCCTCCACAATATCTAAAAGCATCATGAACAATAGAACTAAGAAATACACATTGTCCGTCAGCCTGTCATATTTTTCTTCATTTGTGGTTTACAGTTGAAACAATTAATTGATTACAATGTCTGGGTTATGCACCGTAACTTTCTACTGGGCTGCAAGAAAATGAAATGATCCGTCAGAAAAACCTCAATTATAATTTAATTCAGTGGTTAAAAATTGGCAAATGAACCTGATTCCAGGTTCTAAAATGTACCATTGTGAAATGAATATCTTCACGTTTGCAAAGAATTTTTCACTATTTCACTCACACTCATAGATAACTGAGTAATGCCTGTTATTGTTGTTACCTACCTCCACCATCTTCACAGGGTGATTTTGGAGCTGCTCCATCTGGCTTGCACCTCTCGGCCCGCTCCATGCTGCCCTGGCTGGTTCCCTTTGAGGACGTGAGCGGCTCTGGAGAAGGTGTTTCTGCTCCCCCTGAGCTGGGGCTGATGGGAGGTGTGACTCCTTTCCTTCTCACAACATTCAGAAAGGCTGTTCTGCCCATCCTTTGCCGATGGCGGGTAAAAGCTGCTTCAACCTAGAAATTGTAATGAGAGCAACATGGGTGCATTTTTGTTTGAAGGCATATTCTCTCTCTCTTTCTCTCTTGTTATACATCTGTTTACCTTCTTCTTTTGAGCTTCAATGGCTCTGCGTTTCTCCTCTAGCTTCATCCTCAGTTGGATCATCTCTGAGGCTATGATGTGGGAGGGGTCTCTGGAGGAAGGTGTTACTGGGGAGGGAGATGTGATTGGCAAAGGAGGTGTAGAGATCTAAAAATAGGTGCAAAGATCATTTACATTAATTCTGTGCAAACCCACATGACTTCAAAATACATTTCTGCCTCTGTGAAAAAACATGAGAGAACGAATGGCACAGAATAAGCCACAAACCTGAGAAGAAATGTTTTTTGTTGAGTTTGTATATGGTACATTGAGATCTGAACTCTCTGGTGTGGTTCCTCCACTACTCCTCCCCTCCAGCTTCCTAAACTTCTGCTCTGCAAAGCTTGTCATCCGCACCAGGCCTCCTCCAGAGCCACCAGATGACGAGGCTGGGCTGACGGTGTGAGATCGGGGAATCATGGGTGCTGAGCTGGGACAGGGGCTGTTTCTGTCCCCTCCATTTCCCCTCTCACCCTCAGGATTAGTGTCACCAACCCCTTTGCTCCCTCCTTCCCTGCCCCTCTCCCTCTCCGGCCGGTCAGGCAGAGGGCATGACCTGGTCACGGCGTCACAGTCTGGGTCTATGTCTGAATAGTCTCGCAATGAGGAGGAGTCTTCATCCAAGCTCTGGATGTCCTCTGTCCTCACGTGGATGCCCGTGTCAACTTCGTCAGTGGACACTGAGTTAGGGTCGTGTTCATTCAGCCTAGCCTTAGCTGAACCCAGGTCGTCTCCTTGACCATGGGCCCCTGGAGGGTCTGTAGGCTCCGCACTGTGGAGAAAGAAGCCATCGTCTCCATCCCCCACACCCAGGCTGGCGTGGGGCCTTTCTGTATCATGGATAATCTTCAGGGCCTCCTCAATGCTCGGAGGAGTTGATGGGCTGATGTGGCCACTATGGTTACCATGGTGATTGTTGGAGCTGTGGTTGTTATCAGGGATGACTCCGTTAGAGTACCTGAAAACAGATCCAGGTGAATTATTAGCGTTGATTCAAGGGACAGAGCCAGACAAACTGCTGGATGGCGTCCTTATCTCTATGTAAGTTCATGTAGTTTAAGGATATTTTTAACTTACCTTTGCTTAACGACTTAAATTTATAAGAGTCTGAAAGTTGAGCCAATTATTCATGCAGTTTACATGCATGTTGCACTGCTGAAAGTTGAGGAACAGCACAGAAAAAGCAAATGACAGACTGATAAAATATACTGCAGATACTAGCAACAATAACTCGAGGCTATTAAATCCACTAAACTATCACCTATGTATGCAAAATAAATCTCCCTGTTTTCCTATGGGGGTAATAAAAACCATCACTGAACAAATAGATTAACACATAAAATGGTCATAACTTTTTTTTTTTATGGCATACTGTTGTATAGCTACTTAAATTGACTGACTGACAGTGGTCTAGTCTGTGCTTGGTAATGTAAGGGCCCCAGGGTAGTTTGCATTCAAACAAATGTTGGTTATAAAAAGCCATCTATTAATTTATCTCATGTGAGAAAAGAAAATAAAGTGAAGAAAACAAATCACTTCCTGTACAACTGACTATTTAGAAATTTGGAGGACAGGGGTTTCTATTATTAAAAATCATAACCTAATATAACACATCCCTCTCCTATCTCTCCTGTACCTGCTTTGGTTCTTGACTGAGAATGTGTTGTTCCGCCCCAGGGGTTTATGGGAGATGAAGTCCTCTTCCTCCTCTGGTATGTGTTTGCTCTGGCCGTTTACATTGACGGGCATGAGGGAGAGGTGGCGCTTCATGCCTCCTCGGGATGCATAGTGGACTTTGAACCCAAGACCATCACTGCTGGCTGAGCGGGTCATCCCTCGGAGGGGGGGCGGCTCGCAGGGTGGCACAGTTGGGTCTCCGTCCAGAGGAATTTCAAAGGAGATTCCTCGAGAGGATGAGCTGAGGGTGGAAGAAAATTTACAGTTAGTTCAACAGGGAAAGAACAAACTACTTCAGATATTAAGGTGAATGACTTTGTAAGAGATTTCATGAACTAACCGTCTTTCTTTGGGCCATGTCCCAACACAGCCATCCACATAGGACATGGAGGTAGACCTTTTCATTATTCCTGTTGCGGAGACAGAGCAGTTTCTTTATTTATATCTAATGTATGTATCACATCTCTCCTTATTTCATCAGTCAATAACAAATGCCATAGTACAGGAGTATCATGTCCAGAATTTTCATACCGCTGGCCTGAACTGTCAGCTGTCCATGCCTCACTTTCTGGCTACCAATCCCAGGTTTGACTTTTCCTTAAAAAATGATTATGTATGTAATTAAATGGCTCAGGTGAAATAGAAGAGCATAACAGGTTACTGTGTGGCTATAAATTAGCCACTAGAGGGCCACGGGTTTCAAAACAAAACGCATCCACACATTCTCACTGTCCTGTATTCATTCCCCCAAGTAACTGCTAATACGAGTGATTATGTCATTCATTTTTCCTGAAAGTGCCATGAAAGCATGTAGGAACAAATTCAAGAAAAGTAGAGGACAAACCTTCTGTAAAACTGTGTTGAAAAGAATATTGGTATCAAGGCTCCTGCTGTATTTACAAGAACAAAGCAGTTCACACTAGCGCCGTTACATCTCTGCTCACATGTTCACACACACACTCATATGATGTGATATGCACTGCTTTAACTGATCCAAGTGTTTTTTATACACATTACTGTTTGGTCTTACATTAATTTAGAATACCACTGAATAGCCAACAGTTAGAAAAGACCCGCTAAATGAAGAAAGGTATTATTTACCCTCAACAGGGATGTTCTCCGGACTGTCAGGTCTTTCGGCATAGCTCTGTTTGGCTGGACTGGATACAGGAGCCATATTTCTAGAGGATAGAGGCTCACTGGCTGCAAAAGAAAGCATAAAATTTGTACATACATTCAATGTGTAGCTGCAACGTTTCATTTACTATCAAAGCTCACAAAGTGCATGCTGATGCCATTACTGTGAAGTTGTACTGTACCATTCGGGTCGAAGACTCTGGGCTGCACAAACGAGGGTTTAACCACTTCAAACCACCAAAAAAGCTCAGCCATAAACACCAGATAGTTACTCTGCAAGAGCACACACACACACACACACACACACACACACATACACACACACACAAACACTTTTGTGGTTAATGTTGCAGTCATAAATGTGGTTATCTATTAATGTCATTGCATGCAAGATCAGCTTTAATAGTAACTTGACAGATCAGTGAGGTCACGTCCTGCCAACTGTTGCTAGGTAACAAGCTCAGGTGTGAGTGTGTGTGTTGCTTAATGCCTGTACATGTTTCCATGTCTGAGTTGTTTAATGTCAAACCCAGACGCCTCTTGAATCCTTCCAAAACGCCATCTGGAGTTTAGTTTAAATTTTGTCACATATGCTAAGACGGTTGTGGAAAGCTGTGAATCCATCACTATTAAATGTATGACTGTGACAAACAGAAAGTCTACACAGTGGATTTTATCTGTACAAAACATATACTTTCAAACGGGGATAAAAAAGACACTCCTATAAATCCTTATTTTGGAGGCAACATGGTGAACATGGGAGCATTTCCTTCTATGATATATATTAAATGGATGGACACACGCTCTCACACACACGAACACACTGATTAAGATTCAGTGAGCAGTGAGTTTGTGGTAAATGGGCAGTGAGCCACAGCTTTTAGCTGCCCTCCATGACTTTTTCTCTCTCTTTTCTCCCCTTCTTTGCCTACTTGTACCATTGTAGCACTGTACAGTCAACACACACATTAAAACAATGTGAATGAGAAATAAAGAGGGAAAAACAGAACAAAGTGTGAAAACCGTCCACTGTGTTGTTTTGAAGAATGGTAAGTCCCAGTCAGTTTGGACCGTGACTTGAATCCGAATGTTTCTACCCACTCTCTCCGCATACTATTTACCCACACTGCCTCAGCTGCCTCTGTGGCTAGGATGGCACAGAGATGCTCTTAAAGTTGTACAGTAAGGCTTTTTATTAACCAGAAACAAAAGAGTGCATGAAATGGGGAGATCTCTTCCTGAGGACTGAGTGAATCAGCAGTTGTGTTGTCTCTAAAGTTTACAGATTATGCTGTGTGATAAAAACCGCGGAGAAGCAGAGGGGAAAGGAACAAGAGAGTGAAGCAGAGACGGGTCAGGACTGTGAATCTCTTCAGAGCAGAGTCTGTCCTCTGTCTAAGAGAGAGGTGGGGGGGGGCTGAATTTTCATCGTCTGTTCTAGAGAGGCAGCAATCACACACACACAGACAGTCATATTTATTTAATCTGGCAGTGAAGCAAAATGATCTTTATACTCCTTCTAATACCTCCACACACAATTACAACTCCTGTGAGAACCAAGCCTGCTACATACACATTCATTACTAAACTTTTCCTTGCATGACTCATTTTTTCCCGTTTCTCCTAACCCCTGCTTTCCTTTTTTCAAAAAAAAAAAACCCTCTTTTAGGACTCTTTCTTATAAATCCTCATTATAAAAACTGCACATTCCACCACCGCCACATCATCCAAATTTTTAATCAATATTTGAGTCCTGGTTTCCCTTACCTTTATGGATGCATGTGCATAGAGCATGTCCTCCAGGCTGAAGTGGCAGCAGTGGTTCAGGTTGTTCTTGCAGAACTCCTGCACCAGCTGGAGGTTGTACAAACTGTCAGCCAGTGACATGGTCTCCTTGAGGCAGACATCTACTCAGCCAGGGGAGGGGTCAAACACACACAAACACATACAAGAGGGAGGGTTAATGGAAAAGGCCAGACAGGAAGACAGGGAAAAGATAAGGCAGAGTTTATGTTTAAAAAAAGAATAGATGAGAGGAAAATCACCCCACTACCCTCCCACTTGTATTTGTGCTGTGTGCAGTAGTTAATTTGAATCACGCAAAATCCTTTTTCATGACACAAGTGTTCAAACCGCCTTCAACTCTGGATGAATCATCAGGATTTTTATCCCCTGACGTTACTGTAAGGACGGCCCATGCATGTGTAGGATGTCTGACAAAAAGGAACAGCTCAGGGAACAGGAAACCAAACATTACACTTTTCATTACTATATTCATTCATTATTTTTAGCTTAAATCAGGTTCAAATTAAATTTAACTTCCACATCTGGTTCACATGTGTACAAACTCCCTGTGAACTATGGTCAATCCCAAGAGTCTCAAAGCGCTGACATGTTTATCCTTGAAATAGCAGCCAGCTACTCCTCTAACGGTCCTCCGTCACACACCCCTCATGACCAATCACAACCCAGCCCAGGGCATTTTTAGAAATAAGGGCGCAGGCGAGCTGAGAGGAAAGTCTTTGTTTCTCTTTCTCACTTGCCTTCTCCAAGTCTGTGCTTAATCCTCTCTATTTTACAGTGTCTTTCTATATTCATAATCCTTGACAGTATATACAAGAAATTAAAACAGGCTCCATCATCTATTGACTGTGTTGTAGTGTAGGATTACAATGAAAAGTTAGCCCACTGATGCCTATGAAACACCATTAACTACACATAATGCTGCCAGATGAAGGCCAGACGGATGATAAATACACTCTTTGTTTTGAGCACCCTGTTCAAATGTATGTTAGTTACAGCAGCAGTGAGAGCAAAAGACAGCTTCTTTTGTGTTGTCCAGTGACTGAAAACCATTCTGGTTAGTTCATTGTATGCCATTCAGAACTGACTTTGGTCTTTTGTGTTTTTTTCTTTTTGGAATAATTACAATAAAAGAGGGTGTGGGTAGTAAGGATGAGGGGGTGTGTTTACAGATTGACCCTACTTTCCAGTCTGACGGCCTGTGGGCAGTAGAAGTGCAGCAGGGCAGTCAAGGCGCAGCCGTCTGTGTTGTCCTTCAGCAGGTTATCCACCAGGGGGAGTGAAGGAGCACTCCTCTGCTGGGCATGCTCTCTCCTGTAGCGAGCCTGAAACCATGGCAACGGCACAGAGACATCATCCATTTGTGTCGCAGAAAAGTACAGTCAGCTCTGTGATTGTTAGTGCAAAAAATCTGCAGGCACACTTTTATATGTTTGCACTAGTGCAAACATGCACTCACACTCATTCTTTCACTCTCTCACAGATAAGTAAGTGTTGATTTGAGGAATTTCAAACACAGGATGGGATTCAGGATCAAATCAATGCAGATTAATTAGATCATGCAAATAATCAGAGACAATATCAAGAATGGCAGTCATCTTAAAATTAAATGGTAAAGAAAAGATGCTACTTAGCTACTTTGAGGTTTGTTTTATAGATGGAGAGCAAGGAACAAAAATCATGCTAGCAAATTAAAGGTTTGTACTATCATACATCTAGTGCACAATTCACTGGCACAGAGTCAGTCCAAACCTCCACTGTAGTGCTGTAGCAGACAAAGACTGTGATTTAGAGTTTAATAATATGTGTTAGTGCATCCTTCCTGTCTGCAGGTTTTCTGTACATCTCTCTGGGCCTGTAAAACCCACAGAGACATATTACTACATATGTCTTCAGGGCATCAGTACTCCCAGTTTTCCCATAAACACACAAGAGCAGTGACATGCCTGGATTTTACAACAGAGATAATGAAAGCTTCAATCACAGCAACTCTTGCTGTCTGACAGTCTCTCACTTTGTGCACTGAGGAATTAAACGCTGGCCTTTGTTCAATGTGTTTTGTATAAACACACAATACATCTTTTATTTTTTACTGTTTTTTTCACAGCAGCCAATTTAAACTCATGCAACGAAGGAAACTTCCAGTGTTTTAGTGTACAATGCAGATAATAAAAAATCTGAATAATCAAGTCAGAATATGGGCAGCTAGGGATACTAAAGCTACTAAAGTGTCATTTCATTCAAATATGTTTTTTGGCAAAAAAATCTGATGTTGACCTGATCATGAAACTTGACTGTACTTCCTTTTGAGAGTGAACCTAATTCAAAATGGTCACTTTGTCATTAATCAGACTTGCTATGGGGCTATGGCGACCAAGGTTGGCGAAGGATAAGGTGAGGGGGTGTCTGACCAATGGGACTCAGTGTCAGGGCCACATGCAATGAACAAGAGAGCTGGGGTGGGGTGGGGAGTAGTGGTGGTGGTAGTGGTAGTGGTGGTGGTGGAGATTTGAGATTAAACAGGGAGGAGGAAGTTTGTGATGCTTTACGAAGAGGAGTTCTCCAGAATGGATGGACTTACAGGTACTAGTCTCCAGTACCATTTGCTAGGAGACTTGATGGTGGATGACGATTGGACAACAACAGGAGAGAGTTGGAGAGGCATTAGGCCAACAGCAGGGGAAAATGTTTCACATTTACAACTCAGACTGGGGGACAAATCCTCTATTAACACTAGAAAAAACTAATCATCTACAACACTAGAAAAGCTAATTATCATCCATCATCCAAACAAAAAAAGTTACCAGATATGAAGCCGTTTTATTAAAAAAGTGTGTCACTAAAATCAATTGTCAAATGTCAGTGTCGCATTAATCAAATACAGCCTTTCCTCTTATTGAACGTAACTGTAGACACAGAGGTCTTTCATAATTAAGATAAGTACCAAACATGAAAAATCACCAAATGTCAGCATGATTCATCCTCTGGGGACCAAGAATGTCTGCGCAAACTGTGATTGTAGTGGACTAACAAACTGACATTTCTATCCATGTGACCATTTTGCTAAGAATAAATGACTAATGCAAAATGCAGATTTCACCTCTCAAGAACAAGGATAGACTGAATGTTTCTTGTTGCTGTTCAAACAAGTTCACTGGTCTGTACTGCAGCCAGATTTTTTTTTAAACTTAAGTGCTAATGTGCAGTAGCTTGTGAAAAAAAAGCTGTGATTTTTTAAAAATGTGACTTTGCTCATGTCTTGTCCTAATATTCCTCCAAAACTTAGCCTCATTGTTGGAAGTAATCAAAGCTACAAGCATAAACTGAGCTTTCCCTTCAGTCATAGGTGTAAGAACCTATGTTAAGCACAAACATTCACACAGTAAACACACACAAATGCTGAGCACTTAGTCATAAGACCACAGTTGAAGATCTTTCACGCCATCCCAGAATAGACAAACTTTACTGAGAAGTGTCTTGTGCTCAACCATTTGCGTGTCTGTGTTTGCAGCAGGCATATGTATGTGTGTGTGTGTGAGAGAAATTGAGTATGTCGTCCTCAGTGAATAGACTTCTTTTAAAGTTGATAATGCAGAGAAGGATCTGTGTGATGGAGCATGGAGTAGGAAAGCAGCTGACTGACACAGGTCATTCAGTGTATTCCTCACATTCTTTAAGACTCTCTCTGTTCCTTGTTGTAACTTGTTGCCCTTGACAAAAGCCGGGGTGTGTGTATGTGAGTCAGTGTGGGATAGTTCACGAAGCCCATGTGTATTGTCAGCTAACAGAATGACCGCTCATAGGCACTATACTGACACAAAAAGACACTTACTGAGAGAAAAGACACTCAGATAAAAGCTCCTTCTAAAGTCATTTGGCTGCTCATGACATCCTGCAGCTCTTTGAGGGGCATTTTTTGTTTGCTCCGTATGAGACAACGGAGACACACTCACTTCCAAATTACAACCTGCTCAAAGTAAACTAATAGTCTGATCATGTTATGGCTTGGTTGTGGCTTTATGGATAACAATGTCAGTCCATCGGTCAGACCACCACCTTGGTTCTGACTCAAACATCTCAACAATTATTGGATGGATTGTGATTAAATTTTGTGCAGATAGCCACAGGATGAAGCCAAATGACTTTAATGAACTTTCCTGTGGCGCATGCCTAAGGTTCACATTTGTGGTTGTGAGTGGATGAATTATAATGAAATTTGGTGTACACATGCAAGTCTATCCCTATGGGATGCTTTGAAATTTTATATTTGACAGGCTTGAATCCCAATGTCCCCAGGTGACACCCAGCAAACATCTACATGGTAGCATTGTTTTAGTGTTAGCATTTAGAGGAAAGGACCACTGTATCTGTGCTCAGCTCTAACTATATTTGAAACCACTCAGCTTCATGTATTGTTCCACATGCACCTAAATCAGAGTTTGAATGAGTGTTTACTTGTTTGAGTTGGTGTTGAATTACAGGATGTTTACCTACCCATTCCCATTTGAGTTGAATTTTATATGTGGCTGAATACACATGCTCACAGTCAGATAATATTTCTTTTTCCGTCTTTTAACCTTTATCCTTTTGTCACAGTTGCAGAGCACCAACCCGAGGCAGGGGTTGCGACCTGATAAGGCAGTGTAGCATAGCGGCATGGTTAAGTGGGGGAGAGGGACGGTCGCTGACTGTGTGTTTGCCTCAGTAGACTGACTCGTTGTGTCACACAGACCTTACATAACTACAAGGCCTGCAGGATGACAACACTGTCTCTGTCTGTCACTGACTCTTCGTTACAGCTGACAAAGTGCTCGTCTCCACATCTTCCACCCTGGTGATATTTCTCCCTTTTTCCTCTGTCTGATTGTCCCTCCTCACTTTTCTTCTCTCTTTTTCCCTCTCCGTCTCTCACTCTTTCTCTCCTCCTCCGCCATGCACATTTTTTTGTGTCCTCTAACAGCAGCGTTGCGACTCTTGCCAACATTTCTCTGCAGCTGGTCAAAGACTGAGCTCATCTGTTCCTCTGATTTACGGAGGACTGTGCTCTATGTGTGTGCATCATGTGTGCCTCCATGTGTCTTGCGTGGAAGTGGACTGGTGCTCATGCATTTCAGTGAAAGCAGGAAAAACTGATACAATAATTCATGATTATTAACAGATAGGAGGCAAAATAGAAATGAGCAAAAAATAAAACAAAGATTAAAAGAAAATCAGAAACAGATTAAAGAAAATACATTCCTGTTGTTGTTTGTTGACTTTTTCTTATTGTAAGTAAAGAATAGTGCAACATTTTGGGAAATGTACTTTTGCTGAGCGTTAGGTCAATTGATCTACAGTCTATTTAGTCTATCTATAGTCTAAATCTGTCTGAATCTAGTTCAGAAATGGAGCCAGGAGGCAATTAGCTTATCTTAGCACAAACACTGGAAGTAAGAAGAAACAGTTACCCTTGCTAAAAAAAAAGCCCACACTTACTGGCACCTCTAAAAGTTCAAAGAGGAGCCTAACAATTCAATTCTTACACAACCTAAAATGCAAAAAAGACAATTTGTGGTATTAGAGGAAGTCTTGTAAAGTGAGCGATTTTTTGACGAACAACAGCCAGGTCAAGTGATGTCCCTGAATCTTGCTGTCATATTGAATTTACCAGCTCATGGAAAAACTGTTGTTCATCCAGAAATAGTGAACGCCACAACTGTTAGCTAGTTTGTATATAGTATTGATAGATGGATTCTTGAACTTTGGATGTGGCTGTTTCAGTATTTATGCTAAGCTAAGATAGTCTCCTGCTGGCTCTAGTTTCATACTGATTAATTTATTGCCAAAGGCTTCTATAACAAGATTAATACCCCTCTCATGTCTCATGGAGCTATAGCTAGAAGGCAGTTAGCTTAGCATAAAGACTGGAAATGACAGCTTGTTTTTTGCACCGAATTTAGCAACCTGCTAATTAGTGAGCAGGTACTTAGGTACTTGTAAGTGTTCACCATTGAACTGAAACATGTTTGCTGTTTGCCCTGTTTTCTGTCTTTTTGCTAAACTAAACTGTTTCCTGGCTGTGACTTCATATCTAGTGCACAGATATCTCATCTTATTCTTCACAGGAAACTATTCCACCAAACACCCAGTTATTAAAATGATTTTTTATTTGTTTGATTGTTTTTTTTGAATGACTTAAGACTGAGAGTTTGTCTTAGCGTATGTTTGTGTTCTTACTTTGTGTGTTGCTGTGTTTGACTCCTGAGAGGAAGCCTCTCTCAGTTTCTGCTCCTCCACAAGGATGTCCCTTAGGTGCTCATTCACCTGATGGGAGAGAGAGGGAGAGAGGGAGAGAGAGGGAGGAAGGTCAGGTTTCACATGAGCATTTGTTGGACACAGAGGGTGAAGAGTAAGTTTATGTTGGAGAGAGGAGAAACTTGAACATGAGTAGAAGAGGCTCCACACATCAAAGAAGAAATGTTTCATTACCACATGTGCCCATTAACTCTTGATGCTAAATATTACTGTAACCCAATATACAGCACTCAGCTGACATCCAAAGCACGATGGAAAAAGAGCTTCAAAGATGACTATTTCTTCTTAAAAAAGCTCTTGTGTCTTCAAAGGGTCTGTGTAAATAACGGTGATGCAACATTTTAGCCTGAGGTTGACTCGTCCAATCCCAGGCATCTTCTGCTATCTCTCCCAATTACACAATCCTCCATGTGTGTGTTTTTGTGTGTGTCTGTAAATTATTCCTACATGTGTATCTTACTGCCTTTGGATTGTAAAACAGAGCAGGAGACATTTGAACTGCTTCAGTCAGCAATGTGAGGAATGATTGGATGCTAAAATAGTTAATTTATGCCACGCTGGGTTTGTGTCATTATTTCAAACAATTTTAAAGTTAAATGGGGTCAGCTAACATTCTGAAGCAAGCATCAAAATTCCTTTAAAATCTTCTGCAAAATAAGTAAAAGCTACTATATAATCTGTAAGATGCTGAAATAAACTAAAGATGCAATCACAGAGACTTAGCGTCTGTCTTCTTAAAGCTTACAGCCCACTTGAGGTCTGACTTTACCCATCCAATCCTGGTTTAGCAGCCTAGAAGAGGTTGGGTTGTAGGTTGAGTCAGTAATTTTCTTACTAATCGCTCTGACATGTTTACTTGCCAGTTCTTCATCTATTTTTCTTGCAAACATATTAGAACCATGTCTGAACCAGCAGTGGAGGAACTGAGCGCTGACACACTTTGCAGCACATCCTGTGTCTTTTATATCCAGAGTAAAACAAAGACGTGTGTGTCAGATACTAAGACGCCATTGCGCAAGGCTCGAGGATGTGTGCAGTTGTTATCCTCAGTCTTTCTTGTACATGTCTTTCTTCTTTTGTGTACACATGAAGGTGTTTCTCTGTGCGTGTGTGTGTGTGTGTGTACCTTGTTAATCCAGGTGGTGATCGCATCCTCTGTGTCATAGGGCAGCTCCTGGATGTGTCCATCACTGTGAGAGGGTTCAGCAGAGGAGTATCTGTTGATGCAGGACATCACCCTCTCCACACTCACCATCTCCACTGTGTACGCCATCATCAAGGTGTCTATGAGCGCCAGATGTGAACTCTGTAGAAATATACAGACAGTTAAAAAACATTAGGTCAAATACTGATCAAGAATTTCCATTTATATCCCCAGTTTTTTTTCCAAAAGCATCAGGCTGACAATTATATTATATTTCCACCAGTTTTTCCTTTATAAGCAAATGTGTTACATGTGTTACACAAACATTTGTTGGTTCTGTGTATAGTATGTAGCAGGTCTGTATCTAAAGTAAATCTATCATAGACCTACAAATCTGCTTTGTGTTGTAATGTCAAATGAGGACAGCAGGGAGTCTTATCATGTCTATTTTAAGAACATGATGATTTCTGATCACATCATCTCACAACATTTAAAAATCAGCATTTATTCTGCTAAACATGTGTGGAACAACAACAACAATCTGTGAGGGGTTTAACATCAACACCTACGTAAAGTTTGACATTCTCTTGGCCTTTCTAATCCCTTTCCAGGCCACTTAGACCAACAGACCTCCCCTTCCCTTTCCTGTCACACCACAGGTCTACTCAAAAACATTAATGCTGTGTGTGTGTGTGTGTGTGTGTGTGTGCGCACACTTATATCTGCTTACTTAAGCATTCATGTATGTGTCCAACCTAGCTGAACAAACATCTTAAGTCAGGTGTTCCATGATTCAGGTGACCCAAACCAGCACACGCAAACAAGCAGTGAGACCTTGTCCCACCAGAGCCTGTACCATCAGGCACAGGCCTCCATTCATAACCACAGAGCCTCATGTAACAGCCAGTGTGACCAAGTGTTTCCCCAAGAAACGAACAACTGATCCTGTGCTGCTACTAGTGCTCCGCGTCAGCACCACATGCTCCTCTGCCAGCCGAAACAGACGTGTACAGAAGAACTGTGTTGTTAAAAACAGACTCAAGCGTCACATGATGTCATGAACTGCAAATGCTTAAATTTGATTTGATAAAATACATAAAAAAAAACCACAAAAAACTAAGTGAGGATTGATTTGACAGGAATAAATTTTTTTTATCTTCACAATCTAAGAAGACAACAGAACAACAGAAATCATGTCTATCACTTTGGTGAATTGATTAATTGTCTTTGTCTTCATATATACATATTTTGTTATGTCTGACCAACAGTCCAATACAAAAACCTACTTAGTTTATGGTGACAAAAACACATAGGAAACCAATTTTTTGATAAATTACTTCAATAAAAACTTGATTCATTTTGTGTTGATCAAATATAACAAATTAATGAGCTAAGAAGTACATATGAGAACTACACCAACCTGTGTTATAATATATACTGGTTGACACACAGTCTATGATATTGAATCTGTAGTGTATTACATGGGTAAACAGAATTGTTTGGATTGTTGCTTTTATTGAACTTTCAATAAAAGAGTCAGCAGACACTGTGCTGACTACCAGCATCTTCAGGATATTGTCAGATATTTGACATTGCATGCATTCTTCTCCACAGGTACAGCAGCTGGCAGACAGATGGAAAGACTGACAGAGAGAGAGAGAGAGAGAGAGAGGTCAAGAAGCTTAGGCTTGAGCTAGAGATCCAGAAAACATGATTTTCATGAAAACCCACTGAGCTTTGTCTGTGACTGAAGCTTTTCTGAACTCATTTGCATAAAACGACTAAATCTTTAATGTTGTTAAGAAGCTGCACATGCGTATGCATGCATGAGTGCAGAGCTCTGGGTGGGCAGCTGTGACAAATCACTATGTTCACGTATTTTTAATTAGTAGTTTTTGTAAATGAAAATCTGTATTTTAACATGGAAAAAACACATTTTAGAAACATGTATCACGATTTCGTTTGTATACAGTAAAAATTTGCCATTGTTGGACATTGCTTTGTCGATTTATTAAGGGACTGTGTAAAAATCATTAGAAGTGGGAGGGTGGTGAACATTTCTCTTTCTGCTGATGAAAGAGTCAAAAGTTGGGACAGAAGACTTTAATAGTAATAGTATAGTATAACTTATAGTATAAGATGGATTGAATATGAATATATAACTCCCCTGTAAAGTCACAACATGTTGTTTTTATGTAACATAATATTCAGCTCCTCTCATCACACCAACAAGTTTCTTATAGTCCTCAAGTGAAAAGAAAACAAATATTGTTTATATGTCTGCAGTCTGTGTAAGCTTGTCTGTGTCACTGTTTCATTAATGCACAGTTTGAACTGACACGTCACTGATTATGACATATGTGAATCTGTCTATGTACAGTAATAGGTGCATATGTACATATCAGTGTGTCCTCAAGAGATGAGGGAGACACATTCAGACAGTATATGGAGCCACTGCTTACATATCTACAGACTTCTCTCACATCCACTGGAGACATAACACTACTGTTGACACTACAGTGTCGATTTAAAAGGCATGTGCGTCTATTATCCCTTCACAAAGACCTCTGGGTTGTGTGTGTGTGTGTGTGTGTGTGTGTGTGTGGGTGTGTGTGTGTGTGTGTGTGTGTGTGTGTGTGTGTGTGTGTGCAAAGAAGCAACTCTAAACCCCTCATGGGAACAGACACGCCTTATAAGGCTGTGGAAATTGCAGACACTGGTCATAAAGAGCTGTAAAGAGCTGCAGTACATACATGCACACTACCTAAGAGGAGCATCAGCATTCATTCTCAGTACTCTCCTACAGCTATGTATGTGTGTGTGTGTGTGTGTGTGTGTGTGTGTGTGTGTGTGCCCTTGATCAAAGGCATCTATAGAAAAGTACAACACAACTGAACAAACAATCAAAGGAGTGTCTTTGTGTCTTTAACCACACACATCACAAGTGTCCATCCTACACTAGTACACACTTACAAATGACCCATACCTGAGCAACAGTGTAAAGTGTTTTTATTGTACAACTTTACACATCTGGCTTTTTGGAGCTGTTAATGTTATGTTACAGTTACAGTGCAATTGTCCCCAATTAAAAAAAAAAAAAAAAGTATTGACTTCGCTCTCTGTCTTTCTCACACAAACATCAATTCAATTTTCAGAGTTTTTCGGTGCTAATTGGCAGCAGACGTTTAGATGAAGGTTCACACCTCTCTGCAGGCAAATCCAATTGCCTTCTCCTCTGTCACTCTCTCACACATAGAGGACAGCGCAGAGCATGAGCATGTGTGAGACAGAAGAAAAGAGTCAAAGAGGAGAAGGGAGGTAAAGCTAGAAAGGGACACACACACACACACACACATACACAGGTCTTATGCACACCACTGATGGAGGTCTGACAGCTCTTTGGGGGTATGCGTTCATGAGTGTGTGTTTGAAGAAGGAGGAGGGGAGTGGTGTGGGGGGTGCACCAGACGCATGCATTGATTCACTGTGAGACCCCACCCACCACAGTGCTGCAGTAGTGCACATCACGTCTCACATCTCACTCCTCTCCTCTCCTCTCCTCTCCTCTCCTCTCCTCTCCTCTCCTCTCCCCTAACCCTCCCTCCTCTCCATACACTCCCCTCTTCTCCTGTACCCTGTCAGCTCCCTTTTTCCCCCCTCCTCTCCCCCTTTTTTCCAGATGGCCATGTTAACAGCGGGCCTTTTCCACTCATTCTCTGGCACATACATATCCCCGTGCCTGCCAAAAAGGCAACACCTTACCCTAGCTCTCCTCTAAATCATTCCCTCCCACTCTACGACAGCTCATCTACCCCTTTTCTATTTGTTCTCTTGTAGACTTCCATGCTCACACTTTCCTCCTTTCTTTTGCTCCACTTTCCCGCTCCCTCCTGGATCACAGTCAATAACAATATCAGCCCCTAAACTGCATCTTCCCTGCTTTCCTTCCTTCTCTCTCTGTATCCATTCACTCTCTGACAGACTGCCACACTCCTCCTCCTCCTCATCCACTCAGACATGAGTTATTCCTCTCTTGCACAGTATTTGGAAAACCATGAAGTCATCATTTTTGTGCAGATATACCATAACCAAAATTGAAAAGCTTGGACTTATGCATGACTGAAAGGATCCTGCTGAGTCCACACACAAACACAAACACACAAACAAAGACACACACACACACAAACACACACACACACACACATGCTGTGCAGAACCTAATGACTTTAGAGAGACACAGAGTAACAATCAGGATGCACAGATTTGTGTTTTACACAAATCAAGGTCAGTAGCCTGAGTGAGCCAATGAGCTATAGGCACAGACAGATGCACATTCACTTTCACAGGTGTGAAAGGGCATCGGATCATTAAGCACAGCAACAAATCACTGCCCATCACTCCTGCCTTCACGACATCCCCAGTCAATGAATGAAGTAGTGGTGACAATCAACCTCAAACATAAAAGTGCCCTTGACTAGTGACTTTCAATTATCCCCAGGAGCTGTAAAAAGAAAGAGCCTGAGCAGAGGGTAAATAAAATACCGCTACAACTTGAGAGAAGATATGTTAGCACTGGTGGGTTTGATGAAATGTGCTTAAGCTTCAATTAAATATTCAGGAGATAACAATGTTCTGGTCTCATTTAATCCCCAATGATAGAGTTTGGATGAGACAGAGGTGGGGGCAGGGAAAGCTAAAAAAGAAAGACCATGACTGGAAGAGAGAAAGAGAAATAGAGGAAGAAGAATGGTGGAAAAGGGATATATGGGGACAAGAGAGTAGAGGAAAGAAAGGAGAGCGTAATGGGGGGTGGTGCACTGCATTGCAGACACCTTTTGGCGTCAGCAGAAGTGCCCCATCTCCAGCCATGCATGCACTTACCAGCATGTCTGCCACAGACTCCCCCTTCTCTCATGACTAAAAAGCTCTTCTCACATTGCGTTAAATGTGACAGTATTATTTTATACGGCTGGAAAAATGAGCCAATGAATTGATTAGTCAATCAATGTCATTGACAGATGTGAAAATGTCTTGAGTAAAAATAAATAAATAAATAAACAAAAAAAATCCTTGAATTAGCTTTTCGCACATCTTTGGGTTTTAGACAGGGGGTCAGACAAAAGAAGCAACAGCTCACACAACTTCATAAGGGAATGTTTCATTATTATCTCAGTGATCTATAATGAAGCAGCCTTATTATATTCTTCCATATAGTTCTGGATCCAGTATTGACAACATACTACTAAAATGATTCTTGGTGGTGTGAGCTAAGACATGTTCACCCTTTGCCGTCTAATGACACAGAGGCCGAACAGTGAGTAATGAGTTGCTATAGGAAACCCATCATTAGTGGTTGTTTTTCTCTCAACGGGACATATCTTGGCAAACAGTCTAACAGTAGGACACATGGAGCAGCACACACACACATACACGCGCACACACACACACACACACACACACACACACACACTGACACAAACACTATCATTTTACACACTTTTCCCCCATGACAGAAAGACACAGCAAAGCACAGAGGAAAATCCACTGTTATATTAGCGCTGAAATGATTCATTTAATTCTTTCACAGAACTGTTTGCCCCAAAATGGTCTGAATAATCATCTAAAGTCGTTTATTAAGAAAGAAGCCAAATGTTTGCTGGTTCCAAATTCTCAGATGGGTGGATTTACTGCTTTTCTCTGTAAATTCGATCTGTTTGGGTTACAGACTGTAAGCTGGTTAAATCAAACAATCTGAAGTTATAATCTTGGGCTTTGGGAAATGGTGATTTTTTAAAAATTCTTTAAACAATTAATAATTCTTTGTTTAAAGCTCTGGTTTATATGCTTATGTGTTTATACATTTTGCAACTGAACAAACTGAGATCTGAATGAATTCATAGCATTTTACACATCAAATCTGTGAATGTGCAGATGTAGGTTGATGACTTTATGACTGCTTCATGACTGAATACAGTGATGCACTGTGTCAGGTCCATCTCCACTCACCATGTGTATGGGTGTACTGGTCAGGTCTCTCTCCGTGACCAGTCGATCCTGGTCTGTGACATACAGGCCTTTCTGGGCCAGGGCCTGGATGACGGCATTGTGTCCCAGTAGAGGTTTGACGGCATCGCTGCGGAGGATCAGGCTGCCTGCACGGCAGTAGAGCTCTGCAGACTGGAGCAGGCAGGCGACGGGAGGCTTCAGGTGCTCCTGGTTGTACTGGTCCCTGTAGAAGGGCTCAGCCAGCTCATCTGGTACCGCATCTGAGAAGGGAGAAAGACACAAAACAGCAGAAAGGAAATAGGTTAGGGCTTGTTTTGTCCTCCTGCTCCACCACTGCTGAGACAAAAAATTGTCTTTGCTGCTATTTTTTCTATATTTTAAACACCTTTTGTGGTGGTTGCTGTGGCTTCCCTACATTGTAGCACAGCTACAGAAAATTCATTATGTTGCCCATATACAATCAAACACACAAACACGCCACAACAGAACCTCCAGATTATCATCACTGAGAAGAAAATCTTCAGAAAGACATGGAGGAAAATTAGTTACTATAAGTCTTAAGTTTAGTTATTGTTGAGGGGCAGTTTTAAAGCAAAGAGGGAGTCTTCACTGCTAAAAGCACAACGTCACGTGTATGTTTGTTGATTCTTATGTTACTGTAGATTCAAACAGGACAGGCGATCTTACAAGCACATAACAATAGTGTGTGTGTGTGTGTGTGTTTGTGTGTGTGTATGTCATGTTCACTGTCGCATGTAGGTGTGTTGGTGGAAGTGTATGTTACACCGCATGCAGCACCTTCTAATCCTGTAAACCTCATCCAGTAAATCTGAGTTGAAGAAAATAGCTGGACAGAAAAACACACACAACTACACATCCAGGACTCATCCATCTTTCTTTGTTGCTTTCTTCATTAAACCATGTTACTGTTACCCACACGTTGTGACTCAGAGTTAAACTATATTTATCATCAATATGTCACTGAATGACATACATACTGTATCTATGCACCTCTAGTCTGACCAGGTCCTTGTATAGGAATGTGCATGTGTGTGCATGTGTGTGAGATGACACACTTTTAAAACACTGTGTGCTACAGTATGAGTGTGTATTCCTGGTGTGTGGGGTCATTTCCTCTCTGCCCGCCTCTGAATCACATTGAGGGAAACAAAGGACACTAAAGGAGCCTATCTTAAAGGTACAGCTTTTTCTTCTCTAATCTCTCTTTCTTCTCTAATCTAATCTCTGCTGCCACAAAAAGCAGCAAAAGAGCTCAACAAAACTACATAGTAAAGTAAAATCAGTCAGTTCAGTAAAAACACTCATTAAAGCTGAGATCAACCTCAGCAGTTTTCCAACAGTTATGGTTAGATTTAAGTAACGCCGCCCCCTCGACTTTTGTCAGAATACAGCCAATGACAATACAAATTTGACGACTAAAGCACAGTGTGAGGTGCAATTGAGGTATTTTTGTTAGAAATGTTTACAGTCCACATAGTCTCACTCAGCAATCACTAAGAAACTACTCTCAAAGATACGTTATTTTTTAGATAAAGGCAGTGTTTTTTTTTTTTTTTAAGTTAGTGATGTCATGTAAAAGAAGAAATTAAAAAAAAAAAAAAACATAAGGGGCAGGTTTTTCTAGACATTCTACTTCATGGAAATTTGCCTCGTCAAGTGAAAACCCTCTCCTTTGTGTTGGCCATCAAAGAGGAAACAGACAGGAAGTAGCTGCCACAGGAAGTCCAGGCACAGAGAAGACTGCTCCCCTGGAGACCCCGAGGATCACAGCTCAGCATACACAACCTCACGGTCAGCGCTGTTTGTCTCTGCTAGTTTACTGCTCTTCGTAAAGAAGAAATTCTGTTAGTGATCAAGGTTGCCAGTTGTTGAAGAAATTTGACTTTTAGCCGATTATCTCTATCTTATATGCTGCAAGGACACGGCCTTCATTTGAAATAGTGCCGATCTACCACATTATCATGTGGAGTCACTCATTTAGAGTTCAGTGCCACTAAACATTTCATTTTCAGATCCCTATCATTTTAGATAATAGAATAAATCGGTCACATTCACAAATGATCTTTCTTAGTATCTGTTGTGTGGCAACTCTTTATGAAATTCATCCATGCACTGCATATACAGAGTCTATCTATTCTGCCATGGTACAGGCCATGTACTGAATGTTAGTGGACAGCTTGAGCGAGCTGTTACACACAGTAACACATGCAACACAGAGCGAACCGCCATGAAAATCGCTGTACAGCCGATCAAAGCACTGAAAGTCCCTGCACTTCAGGGAAGGAGACTGATAACCAAAATGTTCCCACATTGCTGACTTGAATGTGCCTGGGGAGTGGGGGGTGGGGGCATGTCTTCAATCTAAGGGTTGTCTCAATCTTGAGCTAATTAAACTTGCCTATCTTTCGCCGCAGGGATGATCACTCGATCATGACTGGACATAAATAGTCATGAGGTCTGCAATAAAATCTTGTGGATATTTTACATGATATTTATACAGTTTTGGTCTCGGTTTCAGAACCGTTACACATTGTAGATCTCTGAATGATGCAGCCAAGTCCAGCCAGAGTCACTGTGGTGTCTGTTTGATACTTGACAACATGACACAACCCTTTTAAATTCACTGTAAAGTGATAGTTGGAACTTAAGCCATTGACACAGGTTGAGCAAAATGTCTATGGCGGTGAGTATCTCATATGAACATATGTCATGAACTGTCAAGCTGACCCACAATGCAATTTGTCAAAGATCCTTTTAAGTGTCAGTTATCATCAAGTTTTAGATCTGATTACATATTAAAAATATAACCACAAATTGCTGGACAGTGCCAACGCTGAGGTAAAATGTCAACCACAGACCAGTAACCACATGTTACATTAGTCCCTGCAGAGAAATGAAATGAAAAGTCAATGCTGTTCATGCATCGATTCTAAACAAGTAAATTAATTTGGCTATTAACAATTTGCACTTTCCAGCTATTGTAAAAATCTCAAGTGACCCTTGAGGCTTACAAAACACACAGAGGCAATGTCCTATTGTTTTTAGCTTATTTATTATCAGTAACCCTAATAATACCCCCACATGTGTATATTTAAATCCATCTCTCTTAAGTTTAAGTGCAAACTTCCAGCTGATAAGAAGGTTGTTCCATCTAAGCAACACCTGATTCAAACCATCGCTCATCCGTCCAAACTAGGCCAAACAAGGCTCCGAGGACTGGTTATGAATTGGGCCACAGTTCTCGGCGGTGCTGGGAGCTGAAACTGTGTCACCGGAGGGATGAGGGGAAAAACAAGGCAGCAGCAGTATGCTAACAGCCGCGGGTCTCGTGGAACTAAGCCTGGCTCTCTCACATGTTACTGTATTGCATCTTGCATGTCTCTCCACCATTTCAACCTCTCTCAGTCAGAGAAATATATGTTGTGTGGAGCTTGGCATCAATGGCTGTAATTTGGGGGTCTCTCTTCATCTTTCTCTTTCTAGGTTTGTCTGTCGGTGTCAAAGCGACTCGTTGACTCCAGTATATTGTACATGGAGGAGCAGCTGTTAAATGCATTCATCGTGAGCTGGAGTAAAGCTTCGGGTTCAGAGCAGCCTGGATTTGCTCAGTCTTTCTGAGGCCAGACTGCCATGCTGCTTCCAGACCATAGTGAGGGGAGGAGTCAGGTCTAAATTACATACACAAAGTCATGCATAAAGAGAAACATACAAATCACTTTGAAAAATCTAATAGTCTATTACTGTTGGAATAGTGAACAGTGAGCCGTGGTATCTCAGGACTATTATACTTAACGAGAGAGAAGCAACTATAGAGCTGAATCTTTAAGTCGATTAATCAATATTGAGCCAATTAATTATGATTTCTCAGGCAAATTCCACAGATTCACTAAGTGCTTTCAACTGGGAACAGTTTCTTTAAGGTTAACACTGTCGACCAGCTACAGACTGGCCACTGTCTGCAGCCCGATCAACTCTCAAATCATCAGTTCAGTGTTTTTAAAATTGTCTTGACTGGTATGAATGAATGTTTGTGTTTGCAATTCAATTTACAGACAGATGTGTTACTGAAGTCCCACAATTTAGACACACTGAAGTTAAATCCTTGTCTGTTGATTAGCCGTCAAACAGTAAAAGCTGACTGAAGATCTGACTGAGGTCAGTTACTGTTACGTAATAGGTTTGGTCTGACTTTTGCAGTGGGGAATAATGAGGATTAGGCAAGCAACAGGTTAAAGCAATAATCCTTCGACATGAGCAGTGATGTGGTGGATCTAAGCCAAGACCTACATGTAGGGACTGTCTAAAAAACTAAAACATATCTAATCAGACAACACTGCCATTTAGTTTAGGGCCATATTATACTGCTATATAATAGCATATATAATATAATATTCAATTCATTTGCTGGGGACCAGCTTTTATCCAGCTGCTGCTGTTGAATAGGAGATTAAACGTTTCTATTAATAATAATAAGGGAGGGACACTGAAGTAGGTAGTTAAATTAGAGTCTGATTGCTGGCTAATGTTTGCAAAATAGTCCCACTTGTCCAACACAACATCGTATTATTACACAATGTTAGATGATTATCTCAGCAGTGTTTTCCCACCGATCTGATAGAGAAATGAAGACGATCAGGAGGCGCCACCTACCCGAGCCGAAAGCCTTGGCCACCAGCCACGTCAGGCTGCATGAGATCTTGGCCCTGGTAAAGTCGTAGTGATCGAAGCTCTTGATGGCAGGGACGATGAAGGTCCGTCTCATCCCTCTGTCCTCTGCCGCATCCCCCATCTTTTACCGCGTCGGGATCCCGCTACACTGCAGCTGGAGGAGCGGTCAGCCAGAGGAATTCCTCCTGACTGCGGATGACATCCCGTCCGGAGGAATTCAATGCAGCAAAAAAAAAAAAAAAATCCCCTTATGCTGAAGAAAAAAAAAAAAAAAAAAAAAACTTTGAGCCTGGCCTGATGTTGGAGAGCACGACGGGTTCCCAGGGGCGCTCCTCGGCTACACGAGCACCATCCTCGGCTTTTACCGTCCCTGTGTTTGACTTATAAATCCTCAAACCCTGCCAGCGCGGCGCAGTCCAGGGGCAGGATTTCTGAAGCTTTCCTCCATTCCCTGACAGTATTATCCTCAGGCTGCTCGACACAATGGAGCAGCTGTGTGTCAGAGGACGGAGGCTACAGTCCAACGCCAGGGGACAGTTTCACACACAACCTGAAGAGTCTGTCCATGTTGTTGTCCCTTTTCCTTTTCTAACTGTTTTCCTCTCCACCTCTCTCTCTCTCTCTCTCTCTCTCTCTCTCTCTCCACGGCGTCTCCTCTGCGTCTTTCCTGCCGCACTGGTCGGAGGATAGGTCGCACCGCGCATGCGCGAAACACCCGCCCAGTCTATTCAACCCTGATAGGAATTACCAGTGTCTCATAAGGGCTATTCAGCTATGAAGTTCAGTGGGACACATTTCTTGAAAGCGAAGGGCTATTCCCATTATCAGTACTGTTTCTACACTCTTATCAGTACTTTTTGCTGTTTTGTAAGACAAAAAAATAACAAAAGCAGAAATAACATTGCTTTATTTTCTCATACCCAATTAACATTTTTGAGTAGCAAACTTCAACAGCATTGTTTTGAAATTATTTACTAAAGGGCCCTTTTCTTTGACAGTATTTTTGAGTGTAGCAGCCATCCACACATCATTAATATCCAACTGACTGTCTGAACGTTCAGATAATGCTCTGTCCAGGTTAAGTTTTAGATCACATCTGAAACAATCAGCTTGTTAATGGTTACTTTTCATCATCAACTCGTTTGTATGTTTTAGTTTATTCCATGTGGAGGCTACAGGCTGCTAGGACACAAAATTTGGTGTTATTGTTGTTTTTTTTAAGAAAACTTCACCGAACGTTCTCTCAGGGTTCTGCAAAAAACAACCTTCAGCAAATGTTTTTACATCATGCTATTTTTGTAACCATCAACAAACGTTCCCTCAAGGTTCTCTGAAGGGTCCACAAAAGGTCGCTGAAATCAAAGCTTTAGCAAATGTTCCTCCAACGTTACTATTGCAACCTTCAACAAAAGTTCCCTTAAGGTTCTGTGAATTTTTTTTATCAGGACTCACAAAATTTCTACTGGTTTGGTAGAGTTTAATATTTTCTATTAAGAAAAGACTTCAAAAGGAGGTATAGCCTATTTGATGCTACTTTCATATGTTCACTTTTTTTAATCTGTCAACTGTAGCTCAATTATAGATGGTCATTATAAAACGTTGCTCTTTTCTGGTACAACTCTTGTATTTCCAGACTCCCTGAACTACGATAACCAGCCTTGGAGAACTTTATCAATCCACTGACAGATATCATGACAAATATACACAGACTCTAACATGCAGCCCTAAGGAGGCATGTTGCTCAGACTTACTGTCTCACTTGGATTGTGGGCCAGTTCTGCTGAAGTGGTTTGGACTAGATTTTGTGTGAATGAAGTCACCCACACAAACACGCTATAAGCATGAGTCAATCTAGTTGCTAACCTGGATTATTTACAGACACAGACTATCATGGTACACAACATTTTGCATTTGCCAAACATGGAAGATGTGCTTATGGAAAAAAAGCACACACTGGTATCCTTCTTCGTGATACATATGTGTCTGTTCAAATGAAAAAATGAGGCTCTCAAGCCAGGGTGCCCTCATTACAAATTCAGGTTCATTTAGATCAGTGCAGTTCAATGATATGATGCCATTAATGGCAAAGAATTATAAAGTTAACACTAAGATGACATTTTATTTAAACATGTTTGATGTCACAATATTTATTAATATTGTAGTATTTTCAGTGTTAATAGTATTAGTATAACAGTACAAAAGTATAGTACTCAAATACTCAAAAGTATTTGCATCATAAAGGATTTCTTCCACCACTTATTGAGACCTAAATAAACAGTAAGAAACTTTGAAAAGACTGAATGGAAAAAAACACATATAGATTTGACTGATCACAGAAATCAGAGATAAATCAGCTAGAAACTCAGAAACTTTAGACATCACTCATATTGTCATTCTTCATAAATTCACAAATGCTACAAATTCATTCATAAATCTGAAATATTACTGAATCACTAATATCTATGTGCTGCAGATTTGAACACTTGCTGCTGTCGTCCTCTGTAACTACAGGCAGGAAAGAGTGTTGTCAGTGAAAAGGGCAAAAAAAAGTCCAAATGACATGATATAAAAACTGAGGACAATCAAAGCTACAAATAATATAATCATAATTTTATTCAATCCTAATTTGGAGAACTGCTGATCACCAAAACAGAATTTTTACCTGCACACATCCTTCTGAACACACTAAAGGGAAATGGCCCATCTCAAAGTTCAGATTTTAGCCTCTTTCAGCTCTATGATACCAGAACAGTAATGCTATGAAGTGAAGGGCAAAGAGGAGCAAAGAGGAGCAATGAGGAACGTGTAGCAGCATTGCACCCTAGTGCCTATGCTGGGTTCATACAGCTGAAGAGGTCAGACAGTATTTATCACATGTCCGGCAGTAGATGGCAGTGCTCAGCTAAATACTTATGCTGAGTGTATCTTATCACTCACTTTACAGTGACTTATCAAATAATTCCAGTGACGAATAGGTTGAAAATGTTGGTCCATTTTGTTTGTTACTGCTCCGACATTTTTTGGTTTCAAAACATTATTTCCTTAAATTTATTTTCTTATAAATTGAGCTCAGAAAATATAATTTGGGGGAAAAAAATAATCTCAAAGGTTATTGCTCCTCATCTGAGGAATGTAAATCATTTTTTTCTGTGTGTCCCCCGTGATCCACATTCATTTTAGAGCTATTACCTATCATGATGTAATTGGCTTTTTCAATATGAATGTGTCCGTGTGGTTGTTCTAGACCGAGAAGAAGATTTTGCTTTAGTGAAAGGTTCAAGTTCTCTCTATCCTCTAACTCTGCTTTTTTACACTCTTGAATCAACTTCTTTTGACACTGATTTAACTGCCGTAGGTTGTCCTGTCTCTCTATCTGACGTTGCACTCTTTGTCCTGCAGTCCAAATTCTCTTTTGCTTTTCAATCAGTGCTGGAGACAAGAACTTTTTAATTTTTTTCTCAAAGTTCTTGCTCTCTTCTAGTGGAATTATTCGCTGCACAACCATAGGCATGTTCTGTTTTGGCATGCAGTTCTCCCGTGGCAGCAGAGGGATAACTGTGTTGTGCTTGTATTTCTTGTTTATGGAGTTGACAAGGGCAGTGTCTGTCTTCAGCTCCAGTAATTCATTGTTGAAGTTGCGGGTGTACAGCAGCAGAGTATAGGCTGAGTTGTTGATAGCGTCCTCCACACACCTCAGAGTGCTCTTTCCAGGGATCGCAAAGTCCTCTGAGAATGTTGCACCTGTGCAACAAGCAACAGTTTCCAGTTTTTCTTTCATGCTCTCAGCTATGTCAGCATCCTCCTGTGCATGCAGGATAACAAATGCGTAAAAGGTGACCTCTTCCTCTGCATCTGTGCCTTTACATTCATGCATTTCATTTGGCACAGGTACCTTGGGTATACAAGTTACGGTTGGAGTAGGTAGTGCAAATTTTGCTTCAATGCTCTTCCTGCACGCTGCCTCAGATGCTGCATCCATCTTTGATTCTTCCTTTGTCTCAAGCTGGACATGTTGATTAAATTTAGGCTGAGGCTCCACAGATGACAGAGGTGGCCCAGGTTCAATGAGAACAGAAATGTTGGATTTATCTGATGTTTCTTGAGTTATTTTGTCATCTGAATACGGCAATGTAGGAGGTATACTGATCTCTAGATGTGTGGGGTATGAGGGCATTGAAGAGCTTGCTTGCAGAGGACTGGGAAGATTATCAGCTCTGTCTGAGCCTATATCATTAATTTCTAAAGTTGTGTTTACTCCAACCAGGCTTCTCTGGTGATCATGGTAAGACTCTGACCTGAGGCCTCTTGGTGAGCAAAACCACTCTTCAGCCTGAGGCCCACAGACCTCTTTAGTTTCTTCTCTGAGTTGATCATATTCTAGTTCATCACAACTGCTTGCATATTGGCTTTTAGTGGAAGCGGCTCTTTGATAGGCCAGATTTCTCAGAAGTGGATCACACAATCTCTGCTCAGACAAAACTTTAAAAATTCGAGCCAAAACTGCCAAAGACTCTCCTGTAAACTTTTGAAAATGACCACAATGAACTCCAAAATCTTCTAATTTACCCCCACTTGTTTGCCACCCTTCAGCCAGATGATCAGCAACGTAGTTGTCCTTCAACATCTGGAGTTTTTCCAGGGCCTGTGCCTCTCTCTTGAGAATGATCAGACATAAGGCATGTATAATATTATCTTCGGGAGACTCACCCAACTGGATTGCCAGGCTTAGCAGTCGCTCCGGAGGCTCTTTGACTAATATGTCAAAGATGTCTCTCAGTCCCACCCCCTGATTTTCTTGTCCCTCATAACTCATTTTTAGTCGTACTTCACCTCAAGTGTTTAACAGAGATCGTGAGGGGATTTCATAAGAGTTTCTTCTTCATGCTTCAAAAATGTGGGTGAGGTGCCATACTTCCTTGACATTCTTGTATCTTTAAAGAGATAAAAACAACAATCCTCAGATATCATAACTTGAACTTTGAACTGCGTGTTGAAAAAGTGAGTTAATTTGTATAAATAACTTAATAAAATAAAAACTTAAATAAAATATAATTAATTTAAATGAAGTAATGTAGTTCCACTAAGATAAAAACCAACTTTATGGCTGATTTGAAGTTTCTCACCAGTATGAAGTCCTTGGTGCCATGACAAGAATTTTACTCTGTGTATTTCCATCTTAAATAAGGAAGTCACTCTTTTCCAGTTCAGTTTAACCGGTAGAAAACTCTTTCCTCTTCACAAGAAGCTCTCGGTGGTCATTTGAAACCCAGCTGTCAGAACGTCATTCGGTGTTGTGAGTTGTGACAAACCTTTGGAGTAAAATTAATCCACAACCATAGCTGTGGCACTTGTAGGTCTCTGCCAGCTTGAAACGCTTGTGTCACTGCCTGTACAGTATGGGAACACATGAGGGACAAAAGGCAAAACCAGGAAGAGACATTTGTGTCTGATAAAAGCACGACTTTCCCCATGACCAAAGAAATTGTGCCATCCTTGAGAGATACTTATCACAATGCAAACATTCACCTACATAACTTCTATTTAGTTGCGCTTTATTATTGACTCTTTCATGTTAAAACCTCTAACAGTGCTAATCCACTGAATAAAAATCACTTGTGATAAGTCTGGAAGTTTTTTAACTCCTCACAATAGGCACAGAAGAGAGAGGGATACTGCCTTTTCTCCCTCTCTTGCTGAGAGGCAAGTGTATTTTTATCCACAGAGTAAACCTCTAACCCTGTATTTACCAGGGGTGGGGTCACACCAGGCAGAGTGCAAGTCCAGATCAAATCCCTCTCTGCAGCGCAGACAGAGAGCTTCTCTGTTCTTAGTGCTGAGTGCAGTGAGATATGTTTACTGTGCTACCACTTCTGAAGGATTACAGTAACTCTATATGAAGTGTGGTTTCTATGCCAATTGTAAGAATGTTATATGTATATTTCCTTACAGTATAAAATATCACGTTTCATCTGAGTAATATAGCCTATGCCACCAAGACCACAGCTCTGTTGTTTTAAGCAAAAGCCCATCTATAGTCAACAACACATCAAGTTAACTAAGGGACTGTACAAAAATTATTTGGGAATGGTCAGAAAAGTTATTCCTTCTCTTCATATAGTGAATATGTTAATCATATCATTAGAGTTTAAAGTTAAATTACAAAAAAATTACACACAGGACTCACACTCCTTTTTTTTTTTTTCAAAAGATAAGAAACCTAATTGTGGGGGACTTTCTCTCCCACAATAATTTTCATACAGTCCCTAACTAAGCATGATATGCATATATATTTTCTTATGGACACTCATGCTGTGTATGCACTTGTATACCTCTCTTACACGTACACACATTCAAACAGAAGTGCACATTTTGTGGCCCAAACATGCAAGCACAAAAAACAACACACACATCCACACAGCCTCAGGATCATCCTGAGTCAGTTACATAACGTACTGCCAAACGTCCATGTTTATTGAGGTCAGTTCTTTTAACGAGAGACATGCTATCCCAGCAGCTGGGTTAGTCAGCCTAGCGGTAAATTTGCCTTCACCTTCAGGCAAAACATATAGTAAGATGGTCTGTCAGATCTGCACATTGTGGCATTGTACAGCTTCTGTGACAGCGTTTGGAGCATCCTGACCTCTGCTTGTTTTTTGGGTGAAACATTACGCTGTTTTAACGCAAACTTCCTACACGATTTATTGCTATAAACTTAAATGCACAGATGTGAGGGTCTGTGTGTTTGTGTCTGTGGTTTCTGGCCGTGGGAGAGAGCCCTGAGGGAGACACAGAGGGGTCACATATAAGAGGCTTTAGGGCAGACAAGTGAAAAGGAGGCCCTTTCTTGGACAGAGACTACGGATTAGGATGAAAGACATACGAGTGGGGGATGCTCTCTCTTTTTTATCTGTCTCACCCGCTTGCTGCATCTCTCTGCCACATTCTGTATCATGTCTATTCAAAATGAGCAAAAAATAAAGAGGAAGATACAAAGACGCACACACAGTGGAGATACAGAGAGAAGGAGATACAAAGCCAGATAGATAAGATAGTCAGATAGGGGCAGAGCAAAAGATGAATTGAGACCTTGACAGATCGATAGCCTCTTTAGAATTCAGTTTGTGAGAGGCCAAGAAAGGCCACGCAACGCACTGCTCTTTTCCCAGCCACTTGATTCGTCACACATGCTAAGAGAATTTAACACACTCGCTTCTGGCAGTCAAATATATGCTCCACACACATGTACATGTGAAGGCATACAGAGATACAAGGCTCTGCACTCATTCAGTTGAGCGTCCACGCCCACGGTTTGGCCTCTATTGAAACACTGAATTAAACACCTGCACTGCAGCCACGACTGCACTTTGCAGAGAAGTTTTTTATTTTCCTGCATTCTCTTGTTGAGAAACCATGAAGCAGCCTATAGCCTTAAAGTCTTGCGTAACAGTACATTTTGTTCAAATAAGACAGAGGTTATGTATGGATGATTGCAGCTTTGAGTAGCCAACATACATTTAGACAAACAGTCCATGCATGTACTGTGCATCAAAGTAAAAATAACCCTGGCTATCACACACTGAGGCTAGTTTGTGTTGTTGACAAAGCAGGCAAACAGATTTAAGTTAATGTGACAGTTAACTAGCATTAATTCAGGAGCAAAGGTAAATGAAGCGGGCCTACGGACACGACAGGGGAGTTCAGTGGGGATGGGAAGACGTGTGTACTGTACCACACTGGACCATGCTTGGGTGAGCATGTAGGCCATGCCAACAACAATGCATAATACAGCCTCTGGTGATGGGGGATGGATATACACACATACACACAACACCCCCACCTCACCTCACATATACTCATCCACATACATAGACATACACTCGCACAAACACACATGCACAAACACACAAACTCGCACACATGCACAGACATTGACGATGATGGGGCATGGAGCAGTTTATGCCCATATCAAGAAAAAGTCTTTGATCAGTGTGACAGGAAGGGCACTCGCCCCAAAGGATTTAGCTAACTCTTGCCTTGCAAAAGCACATCCACAATAAATCTGAAACGTTTGCATTTGCAACAGTGGAGAGAATATCTGATATTTAGCTTCATTAATATTCTAAATGTATGAATATGATTTGTTCCAGTTCAATGTCCAGAAAAGCATGTCCAGAGTGGCATGATAACCATAAAGAGTAGAATGTGCAGAAATTCAGGTTGCATGTATAATCCTTTAAATTTAATAGGCTGTTAATCTGCACAAGTAATTTACATACGGCTTTTAAATTAGCACAACCTTTAGTTTTATTTCTCCTTTAAAAATATACAAATGACACAGTCTTTCTGACATATTGAGGACAATGTAATAGATTTAAGACTGTGTTTATTTCTGAAGTTAAAGCACTATACATCACAGGTACATTTTGGATAAATGTTTGAAGTAGGTCTTTTGTGATCCATTGTCTTTTCAGTTCACATTCTACCAGAAACTCCTCAAGCTTGTACCATTAAAATTTTCTTCACATTGTATATTTATAGCTTATGTCCTTAGAGGAATAGTACATACATTACACTAATTTGCTTTTGTGCCGAGAGTTAAATGAGAGGATTGATATCACGTTCATCTGTCTGTTGAATATAAGACTACAGCTAATAGCATGTCAACTGGAAATGGTGGAAACAGCTAGTCTACCTCTGTATAGCCTAACCTGCAACGATACAACATGTTACTTTATCAGATTTTGAGAAGCTGGTAGGCAAATTTTGTTAGCATTGGGCAGAAAGGCTAGTTGCTTTAAGATCTTGTGCTAAGCTAAGTAAGCCAATAGTACTGATCTTCATTTGTAACTCCTGGCAAGAAAGTGAAAATGTGTATTTCATAAAACATCAAAAGATTCTTTGTCATTGTCTCTCTATATTGAAATTCCTCTAATATTAAACAATATCCCTCCTTGCATATTATATCTCCTCAGTTCAATGTTTGCCAGTAGAGAGAGAGGGTACCCTCCTCTGAGATTTCTCCCTTTTTCCCACCATTAAACATTTTTTTATAAGGGTCATTTTCTTAGCTGGCTCAGTGGTCTAGGAACAGAGTTGTTCATATCATAAAACCTTGTAAAACAAATCTGTGATTCTGGTTATATAGTTAAATTTGACTTAATTTCCCTTGATGTACGCTTGATCTAATTTTGGTGAATGAGAAGGCTACTAAAGGGTTTTAAGAGAGGAGAGGAGAGGAGAGGAGAGGAGAGGAATTAAAACCTGAAACAAAACTAAAAGAATAAATGGGCCCAATCTGGCTGCACTTGGTGTTAGAATGGATGCCCATCCAAATGCACATGCCCAATCCCCCATGTCATTTTTGTCTGTCTCTCAAACCCTGCGGATGCTCTCCTTGTATAGCAGATGCACATAACCAAAGGATGTGAGGCATGAAAGCAATGGGAAATTCATTACATATTCCTACCCCCCTCCGTTCACCATAATCACCACAATTAGCAGACATCTGCAGTGACTCCAAAGCTGGGAGTGTATTCAGGCAATCAGAGCAGCTTCACCGACAACACTGACTGCAGCCCCCTCTGTGATGGGCCTCATCCTGAAGGGAAGCATTCCATTAGAAACTCAGTGATTAATTGAGACGGAGAATTCGCTCCTGGCATTGAGCAAGAATGAAACCCAATAGGAGGCATCCATGATGGCAGAATTGTATGGAGGGCTGGTAGAGGTGGTCCAGAGTTGGAGGTGACTGTGCCATACTGTTGCTGGTGTGAGATACAACGCTCAGACTGTGGTTCGCAATTAGCTGTATGAGATCAGTTAACCAGACAGCAGCTATATGAAGGTTTTCTGACCCATCAAGTAAACAAACCCTGTGTGTGTCTAATTATATTCCAAATTTTATAGCTGCTCACGTTTCGAGGCAGAAAAAAAAAAACATTTTGAGGCGATTGCTATTGCTAATATCCCTTTTGGAAAAGGTGGAAATCTGAATTCCCAAGTTACCTAAATCACTATAATCCTTTATTTTGGGAATGTGACCATTAATTTAACTTGAAGCTAAAATGATCTAACTCTAATAGTTTGGCAGCCTGGGAACTATGTTTGTTTGCTTACTTGCTGAGAGTGAGATAAGAGGAATGATACCATGCTCATGTCTGTATGGCAAATGTGAAGCTGGGCTGTTAGCTTAGCTTAGCATAAATGCTCAAAAAGGGGGAAATGTTTAACTGCTCCTCCAAAGCGTTTCTGACTGGATGATTCTCAGAATAGTTGAGTGGCCTGTATGTCGTCCATCTGTAGAGGATGACAGCATGTTAGACAGTTCATTACTGAAGCAGTTGGAGATGTCACTCTTACCAGGCACAGTATGGCACAGCCAGGATTTTAAGCTTCAATATAATACGTTGTCATGGAAATCAACTGTAGCACATCGGACACTTTCCATTTGTGTTAGTCCAGGACTGGCTTGTTTCTGGATCACACACACATATGTTTATAAGTGTAAACATGCACATTATACTAGCTTACACAAGCTCGGCTGCACATGGACTTTATCCACAAGATGTCAGACATGTTTTCAGACTGATGAAAACTCATTAGGGGGTTTATCAGATTGATTACAAGAAGATTACATTAGTTAAAGCGGTTAGCTGTTAGTATCATTTTCTTATAACCCACTCTAAAGCATTTAAAAGTTGTCATATTGATTGAGAAATATTTTACTGATGCTTTACAAAAGTTTTACAAGCAATAAATTGCTTAACATGGCAAAACAACTTTTGTCAGTTCGTTGATTTGTAGTGGAAGAAATAGTCAGATCATTAACTTTACTCAAATAAAAGAAACAATGTAAGACTATAACAATTCTCCAGAGTCCTGGACAAGAGAAAATCATTGAAGAAATTTGTAGAGTTTTTATATAAGTAAACAAATATTGTGCTTGCATTCACTATTTCTCAAAAAAACATTATATATGGCCTTGAGTCTAACAAACAGGCTGAATACATTTCCGTCCTTCCACATAAATTCAATTTTTATAGCGTGACTGTTGGTAAAGTAGAAGTCTAGAAGTATAAATTTAAGATACTTAAAATAAAACAAATATTATTGTTAAAGTACACATTGCACAAAATTGATTTAGTACGATATTTGAGTAAATGTACTTTTTTATTATAGTTATTTAGTTATTATAGTTTATTATAATTATTTTCCACTATTGGAAATCAAGTATTTGGTTAATAAAATGTCATCTGTGGATATATAAATATTCATAATTTACAAATAAAGACAAATTCTAACAATCCATGAAGTTTTGAATTGCAACAATAGGGATTTTTCACAATCTGGCAAGTTTACCAAATTTATTCACCATTAGTAAGTTATAGACTCCTTATAAAGAGTGCCTTATCAGAAAGTAGCAAAATTTTTTAAACCTATATGGACCATATGACCCTTCAGTTAAAGCTACATTAATTGTAGCAAATATGGAATTATAAGGTTTTCACATGATAGCAGTCACTTGCATAAACACCCACACGGTTAGATTTGTGAAAGAGCTGTGATTGAAGCCGCAGCTAAATTAAGAGGAAAGAGAGATTAGAAGCTTAAAGGAAATCAAGCCAAGGCTGGTGCTCTCATTTGGATGTTTCAAATTAGACTGAATACTGAATAAATCTAGGTGCTATCCTTCTGAGAGCATCATTCCCACCAGTTATGCAAATTAGCCATCAAATTCACACAATAATCAGATGATGTGCCGCTTTGTTGAGATTTGAGCATGCTATTTTACCGGTTTAACAGAGACAAGAGGAGAGCGTCTTCCAAAAAAAAAAGAGCTAATTTGTGGCCGACGGCCTCCTGGCTGTCGTAAAATTGTAGAGTCACAATGAAATGGGTGTGATCCTCCACTTGGTGCTTCCTTCCTTCCAGTCCTACGGTCTGGGCCCAATAAAGACCTGTGTGGTGCAGCACACACAGGCTGTGTGGAGAAATGTGTTCAATCACCATGGCTACTGGTCAGAGAAGAGCCCCCACTGTGGTTATTAGGATTTCTCTGCCTGCACACACACCGGCTCTGTGTGCAGGTTAACAACTCACAGCCTGTATTATGGATGGATGTGAATGTGTGTGTTGTAGACAGCCCGTGGGTCAAGGGTGATTCAGTATTGTAATGACCCCAATAGCAAAGGAGTGATGGAGTTTTTAATTCAAAGCATCATCTCCAGAAAAACATAGACCACCTCAGACTGTGCTGCCTCCCAACAGTAGCGCTGATGTGAGAAGGGGAACATGAGAAAGCTTTGAGCAGTATTGATTCAGCCGAGTACTCTCGGAGCTAGTACCAGAGGATCTGAAGAGAGAATTATCCATGCACCATTTCCTCCCCTACTCCCTATGTGGAAAATTCTGCAGTTCCAGCTTTCTGGTAGCCTACATACAGCAGAAACACACACACTCAGGATCCCATACACACTCATGCATGGACACATACACACATACTAAAAGTCATATGCGCACACACAAAGACTTTCTTGAGGTTTGATGATGAAAACTAATGCTCGTTTGATTTATTTTTAGTTGTTCCCTTCCGTCTGGTTAGTCTGGCATATTTTATTTTTGTCATATCCATCTTAAAATAGGACAAACACAGACAGAAAGAGAAATATATTGATGTTATGGTGAAAAGGTTAGTGTTTTTCTGTATGATACATCATTTTTTCCTACAGGAAATTGCATTGTGGGGATATTAGTGATCCTAGACCCTATATTAAGTACTCTGAGGTCATTATATTCACTAATAGCTACCACAGATAGACTTAACATAAGTGCTCTAATTTGGCTGTTAGTCCATACGAAGAGATTATTGAAAGCCATAACTGCAAAGGATAAGTCCACCAATGAAATCTGAATTTCTGAGACACAGGGCATTGTCTGCATATGCCGCTTTGCCCCATCCCTTCTCCACTCCCCACCCGGTTTCTCCTGAATAATACACGACAGGCCACCTCCCCCGCCGCCCGGGCGTCCAATGGCAGACGGGCATTTCATCAAGCTATCTCCTCTGAGCCAATCCAAGTCCTCCCGGCGATCCCTGTAAACCGGATACCCTCCCTTCTGCCCCTCAAACAGACGTAATCTGTGGATCAGAAAGGCAGCCGCTCAGTCGATGTGGAGTTGGTGTCGGATGGAGGTGATGAGAGCGAGAACAGCCACTGTGGCAGAACTGAAGAAATCGCATCAGTCCAGGACAGCGAGCCCTGCAGTTTTACCAGCACTGGGGGGAAAAAAATGTAAGTATGCCCTCATGTAAAATGCATAAACTAAAATAGAAGAGGCGGGATTTCTGTTTAATCCGGTAGGATCTGTGCACACCGGCTCCTCGGTTAAAAGCCATTTTATTGTAAGAATTGATGTGAAGCGCCTGAAGGCGTCCTGCTGACTGTGCGCACGGGATGAACGCGAAACTCTTGTGATAACGTGTGATGTGGTCCGGCTTGGCGCTCGGCACCGATCAGGCGGCTTCACGTCTCTTAAATCAGCGCACGTGAATTTTGCTCAACACGCCAGCGGGTGAATAAGCGTGTCTTTCACCGGTCGTTTGGTAAGGACACCCGGCCGACCCGAGGGAAAACGTGATTCCCGACCGGTCTGCGCAGGGTGAAGCCCTTTGACGCTCACTTTAACTTTTGCAACGCGGCGAGACGCGTCGACGGTACACGGTGTACAGGGGGGGAAAGGCTGTTTCCGTCGCCCGGAAAGTTTCAAACGTATGTTTAAACAGCCAGTGCAGCCCGGCGGGATCCTGCCGGGAGCCTCCCAGACAATATAACTTTGATTCATTTCACTCATCAGACAGTCTCTTGTTCCTATCGGGCCCGAAAGTCGGCGAACACTGATAAATGGTGGCTATTATTTTTCGGCTGAACAATGCGCACCGGCTTTGTGTGGACCATCTGTCATTGTATCGACATTACAGCAACCCTCCTGTCCCAAAGGGTCCGAGTGAGACACCTGAAGAGCAGGAAACAGACTGCGATCATTCAGAGCCGCCACCCGTCTCTCACCAAGCCGTGACTCACGATGTGATCCGTCAGTGTGGATGGGTGCGTAACGTAGCCGGAAAATAAATGGGCTACAGGCTCTGGATCAGACTGGTGCAACTGAAATAATCTATGTCTCGTGCATAGGTGCTGTGCGACATAATCTACACAATGTCGCAATGTTTTTGTTTTGCTCTGTTTTGGAATGTAGACAGAAATTGGAAGAGTGCGCGCGCGCCACGCGCGTGGTTTTGCGCATCCTGAATTGACGGAAACAGTCTTTGCGCATCTGACTTCCTCCCGGAATGTGGGCTTGTTGCACATGGCAAAAAGAGCCAGCCTGCCATTTTCAGGGTGGGCACTGTGAGTGGACGCACACTGAACAAATAAACACACTTCATCACGGGCCAGTCTTTTTTGGGCACAGTGGCCTAATGTGCCACTCACTAGTAGTAGGTAGTTTAAAGCAGCTGAGAAAGGCTTTTTTTTTCTCCTCTTTTTTCTTTCTTTCTCTTTTTTTTTTTTTGATGGAGGCTGTAGAAACTGCATGCTAAGTCTCTCAGCTTGCAGTGCCAAGCACTAATATGCCTTAAGGTTAATGAGGCAGTCTCCATAAATTCTTCTTCCATCTGGATATAGTAGGTCTAGACGCTTAGTGCAGCACTACATTTTACTGGCAATGGATTGTGCTCAGCGTGCTTTAATGAAAAAAAGACGAAGTGCTGAGGTTTTTATAGAAAAACAAAAATTTACATAAAGTTCAGTCATATAACTGCTTGTGCTTTCTTTTACATAATTTAGTGAGGGGGAAAAAAAATCGGTGTCGAGAGGTTTCTCAATATAGAGCAGTGTAGTGAGTGAACAGTACTGATAGGTGCTGATGTGATCAGCTGTGATAGCCTCATATCCATCCCTCTCAGGGCTGAGTTACATATAATTCACTTTAGCTTTGTCCCTCATGAAGAGAAAAAAGCAGTGACCTCCTTCTCACAGCAAAGAGCTGTGACTGTCCAAATGCGTGCCTGGGTTTAATTCAGTTTCGAGTTGCTCTCAGAGAGTTATCAGGGAGGGATGATTGGATGGAGCAAAGCCACTGTCTTCCTGCTAAGTGTAATGTGGGCCGAAGGGTGGTTGGATGTTGGCTTATCTTATCTCCTGCTGAAGCTATGATCATCATGCCTGTGTAGCTCATTATCACATGTGATGAGTTTCATCAGCCGCACCCGGCAATTATATCGAGAAGTAACTTGCTATCACAATGGAGAGGCTCCCAACCACATGATCGCAGTTGTTCCTTTAGAGTTACACAGCACTAGTCGGTGTAAATGTAAAAGTGTTGGCATCAGGGAGTCCCATCTCACTTCTCCCACCATCACATGACTCCCAGCAGTTCTTTCCCTGCTGCCATCAGATGTTGAACACTCAAGCGAGGAGGAAGAAAAGTGCCTCCACACTCACTTCTCCATGATTTTTTTCAATCATGAAAATGCAATATGAAAACTTATTAAATTCATTTTTTCCTGCACCATCTGGAATACAGAGAGATCTTAGATTCCCAGGGAATAATTAGCTACATTTACAGAAGAAGCTCTAATGCTTGTGTAACTTCGTTGTTTATCTATGGATCCAAAACAACAAATCTTATAGCAGCTGTTTAGAAGATACATTTGGTTTGTGCTCATGCGTTACAGGTAAATTAAGTTAAGGGTTGAATGAGTTCATAGCAGCAGGAGCCTGTGTCCTGTGTGTTTGTGCTTCCCTGTGTGTGTCGTTGTGGTGTTGGGTTAAATAGAAAGGTTAGGTAATGGAGACCCCTGCTCCCCGCCTCAGGCATCGCAACATACTGCCTATCTAGATGAGTAGATGACCTCTGACCTCTCGTCTAGCCAAGGGCTCAGGTCCACTCGGGTCAAGCCAGGTGGCTTTCAAGAGCCCATTGGCTTGGTCAGGAGCACATGGCATTTGAACTCTTTCCACTTCAGGACCAAAGGCACTCTTTTGGTTAATTAAGAAACTCTTTGGGCTTGTGTGTGACTGCGTGAGCTATCTGTGTTACACATAAAGTTATGGATTGGAAAACAGCAATTAAGACGCTGGTGGAATTAACTCAGAGCATCTGCTCACTGAAACAATCGCAAAGTAATTAAAAGTATTTTCACCGTCCTATGCTTAATAAAGTCAGGCAATTTTTTTTCCCCATGATTCAGAAGCTCTATTTATCTTGAGGTATGAGAAATAACAGATATTCCAGTGACTTTGTCGAAGCCAGATTTTGGGTCTGTCATTACACTTCACTCTTAGCTTACTTATGAGATGGTGCAGCTGTTGTGTGGCCGCTTTCATCGTGAAGTATGGTAGCTCTAAGACAAAAACACTGCATTAGTGCCAATCTTGTCACAGCAGAGAGAAACAGCCTGTCTCAATTCTGTCACAACATGCTTGCTATTGTATTGCTGTGCAAGAAACTCCCCATGGAAATTTTGGAATCTTTCCCATTGTTCCTAAAGGAAAGGGGGTTTTCATATGGAAGTGGGGAACGCCAGGAAATGACAGGCATTCTTTGTGGACTATTTGAAAATAAACTTGTGGGTCCTCGCTTCCCTCTCGACAGCTAAGCAAAAACTAGAAATAAGAAGAGAGGATTATAGTCTTAACAATCCCTCAATGGCATTTTCACTTTCTTACGTTTCCTGCTGCAATTTGTCCCGAAAGTATATTTTCTTCTTCAGCGTACTGGAGACATGCCATCAGAGTTTCAGCTAAAGAGCTTTTGTTGAGGGCTTTTCAGTCTTTTCTCTACAGCTTCTTGAATGGAAGCATTCATATTTTCCTCCTTATTTGTCCTTATTTTGCCTTATCTTTCCCCCCTGGCTTTAAACACAGCCCTGCTGCTTGAGCCCTGCTTTATGAGGTGTGACAGTGAGGTCTGGTTGCCGAGGCAGGCCGTGTGGACTGTAACATAGGGCTTTACATTCAGCCGGCTGCGGTCAGGTTTGAGGAGGACTTAAACTCACTTCACCCCTATACAGTATCACATACAGGAACTTCCTTCATTTTGCTGAACAGGCATGAGTTCAGAATTGAAAGGAGGGAAAAAGAAAAAAAGCGCTGCCTTCCTTAACCTCAGAGTTCCTAATTGCAGACATACAGTTGCTGCCTTTAATGAGGAAGAAACTCAAAACTGGAAGAAAAGCAAAAGCCAGCTGGTCATGATTTAAGTTTGTAAAATCATATAACATTTATCCTTCAATGTCAACAAATATAACATCTTTTTCAAGTGCAGTTTGGTACCAGGTGTTCCTAGTTCTTTGCAGCTTTGTACAACTTCCTCCTTCTTCCTTTTTAAGATTTAATAACAGGTTTTATTAAATAGGCTCTTCTCTCTGAGCTAGTCAGTCTCGCTGTACCTCAGATTAACACTCACACCTTACCCCCCCCCCCCCCACACACACACACAAACACACACGCACACGCACACGCACACACACACACGCACCCCCTCCTTCCTCTTTTTCTGTCCCTCTTCCTCCTCCTCCTCCTCTTGTTGTTTTTCCCACCAGGCCAGTGGTAGTTCCCAGGTATTTGACCAGTGTAGCGTAGCTGGGAGGTTGGTTGTTCTGTCCCCTGTGAGACAAAGGCAGCGTGCCTCAAGGAGAGGGATGAAAGGAAACAGGGCTGTGCAGCCACTCCTTTTTACAATGGGAAACCTCTTTAGTGAGGTTGTAGAGCAAATAACCACCTTCTCTCGTCCTTTTTTTTTTTTTAACAAGCACTAAGACTGTGAGACTGTGTCCCTGTCTTTATGTTAGTTGGAGCAGTGCTGTGTGTACATATAGATGTACATGCAAAGAGTAAAGGGTGTCCTTTATGTCTGTATTGAATGGTTTTAGGCTTCCTCTTCCTTACACCTTCCCAGTTTCAGCTGACAGATGGTCCCTCTCTTGCTAAAGATGTTTCCTGTATTAAAGTTTGTTTTTACTGTGGTTTCAACTGTAAAGAGAGGGTTACACTGAGGGTTCAATGCAAAAAAGAAGCTTTTTGTCATGTAAATGATGCTTGAGCGGTCCAGTTTCATTAACTATTAATTTAGTATTTTTATATAGAAATTGCTTTTTAGTTTTTATTTCACTATTGGTGATAAAATTGTTGACTATTACAGTATGAAAACCAACACTAATGTAATATGCGTGATCATAAAAAATCTTGTCTGAAAGTGCATAAATATTACATGCATTTAAGTATTAAATAAGAAAAAAGCACTTTGTAGTGATAAGTATAGTATATTTAAAATCCAATATGTTATATATTGAAACCTTCAGACTGTACTCTCCCTAACCCTGCATGTTTGGTGCACAAATCTAAAAAAAATAGCTTCAAATATAGCTTAAAAAGTCAAATATTTTTTGCTGAAATTTCATAGAGACACAAGTATAAATTACCACAAGATTGAAATTTAAATTTTTAGTGCCTCAAAAATTGATCTGTGCACAGCACTTGAGCTGAGTATTTTGATACTTTCCAATGTCAGCATTTCTCAGTCACTTAGTCAGTGACACTTTCATATGCTAGTCATTACCACAATATTACATGCTTTGAGTTTAATTATATATGTACACTGATGTTTTGTTGCTGCATATCTGTCTGCTTTAAGCCAGTGGCGCTCAGTCTATAGCGTTATCATCTCGGGTCGTAGCCAGGGGGAGGGAGCGGAAGCCGCAGGAGTCTTTTATGGCTCCAGAGACAACCTGTTCTCAGGCACTTCTCTTCTGGCACTTTTTTATGACATCATAAATTCCTCCATTTCCTCTGACCAGCCCTAGGTGGGTGTAAAGGACATACCTGGCCAGTAATTGTCTGTCTGGCCCTCTCATCTGTCAGTCTCCTTCTACTGTTGGTAACTTCCTCCAGAGCCAGACTCTTAGACTGCCTGAAGATACACGGATCCCTCAGATCTGAACTGGAGCGATTAAAAACAGTGGTTTATTTGATGAGAGATGGGGTAAGAGAAGGTTTTTCTGGAGTGTGGTTTTTCGTAGATGCCTTTTACTACATCTTTGTTGGTCATTTAGGTCATCGAGGAGAGTCAGCCTGGCACCTACGTTTGAGGCCTTTGCTGCGTGTATGTGCACTTCAGAGCAGCAACAACAGCCCTCTCTCAGACCTGTTGATACCTTTTGTTTGTTGAAGTCTGAGGATGAAGAGCAGAAAAGAAAGGATTAGGGTAAGAAAGAGGAGGTCTTTTTTTGGGGGGGGGGGCTCAGGAACATTCAGTGTTCACATTCATCTGATGCTCGGCCGGGGTTCCTCAGGGAGGCTGGAACAATACACGCACCAGCACGACAACATTCCTCGGGGTTAAAAAGGTCACAGGTCACCCAACAACCCCACCCAGCCAATCAGTCCCAAGGCACTAACCTGCATTTGTGCATTTGTTTTTGGTTTATGCCTTCGCACTTGTTGAACAGACTCTGCACCTTGTGTTACAATGTGCCCTTTGCTCTCTAATGGACTCGACTGGGGCGGAGCGCTTTTACCCTTTTGTAATGTTCAGCTATCGATAGTTCAAATGTACACTGAAGGTGTCTGTGAGGGAAAAGATCGTATTTCTTTGTCATTGTTGAAGCTTGTGCGTCCAGAGAAAGAAATGCAAAATAAAATGAGGAAAGCAAACACAATAAATTAACATAACACTGCAAAGAAGTACAAATTAAGTTTGACTATATTTATATTTCTTGACTATGGCACATACAGTATCACAGCCAGATGTTTCAGAAGCCCACATCTATGCATGCTGGAAAAAGAACTACCACAACAGCCAAACTGTAATTACTGTCATAGACTTATTTTGAATTGATTTAGTGCCCACTTTATATAATAAACCCACAAGGGTCAAATATTAGACCACTGAGGGCTCACAGGGTCCACAAAGTCACATTTTTCCTCCTTTTTGAAAAATCTGTGTGTGTGTGTGTGTGTGTGTGTGTGTGTGTGTGTGTGTGTGTGTACCATAGCACACTTCAAATGAAGTCTGAAGGCTGCCATTAAAGTGGAACATATGCATGTATAGGCATGGGGTGGCGTGTGGGGCCCCTACAGGCAGACTGCAGGTCTGGTAGTCATTATGAGTGAATGTACAGTATACACTGGAGTGGACATGCAGCTACATTAAAGCCTCGCCCACGGCCACATCAGACCACCCCAGAGACACACCACCGGCACTTCCTCTGCCCGCTCCTATTGCTCAGCCTCAGGGGAAATGCGATTTGGGATTTCCGGAGGATGCACTGGACATTAATTGTCTGATTAGGAAAACTTTAGAGTGAAAATGAGATTCATTGTAGTGGTCAGAGGCCCAGAAAAGGTGGCACTTTTTCTATTGTTTATGTAAAAATGGATTCCCGTGTCTGTCTGGGCCTGTTTTGTGTTTATATCTGTCTTTGTCTTCCATCTGTAGGAGTCCACATGGTGCCTCCTGATGCTGACTCCATGAAGATCATGTCCATCAGGTATACTGCACATCGTCATTAAAACATATTTTCATATAATAGTTTCTCTATTACTGAATATTCCCCATATGTCACATTCTTTTGTCCTCTGTCTTGGTGGAGTAATAGCGCAGAAAGATGCCTATAAAGCTCCTCAACTTTATCCTGCACACTAAATCGGCTTACAGTAGAGGAAGGAGACATTGCTCTCTATTAGTCTGCAGTTAGGAATGAAAGCCTATCCGGCTGCAGCTGTGGAGGAGCTCCAAAGATGGGGACGTTTATTGTCAGGAACAAATAGAGGCCTTTTTATTTTGTCTAGCAGCTGACGCCTCTCCCCACCCACTCCTCCAAAATCGCTTTTGTCAGTAATGTAGAGTGGCCTGCTCAGGCAAGAGCAAGAGACCATGAGAGTTTCACAGCAGAAAGAAAAAAAAAAAACATAAAATAAAGTGTGGGGTTAGTCGGTGATAGGCTCGGGGAGGAAAGGCCCGGCTGTTTGCCATATGGTGTAATTATCTGCTATTTCAAAAGATTATCTCCCTCCATCAATATAGTGTTTAAATGTGTGTGTGTGTGTGTGTGTGTGTGTGTGTGTGTGTGTGTGTGTGTGTGTGTGTGTGTGTGTGTGTGTGTGTGATTTGATCTCTGGTTTGTACCCCTGGTGTAATGTTGAAACTCTGTGGCCTGCATGGCCCCCCATTTAAACTGGGTTAGCTATGACCCCCCCTACCCCCAGGCACCCCCAGTCCTTCCCCCCTCTGTGATCCCTCCCTCACACACACATATACACGCATAGTCTCTGAACACAAAAGAAATATTCAGCTGTAGAGAGGGGGTCCCTCGGAGGGCGCGACATTGAATTGAAGGGGGGGGGGGATTAAGAAGAAATGGCTGGCTGACACTGGGGTTGCCATGGCAAAGCCCCCTTTTCTGCTCTCTCTCGACCCTCCTCCTATTTTTCATTTTAGGTCTCATTGTGGGGTGTAAGTGTGTGTGTGTGTGTGTGAGAGACTGTGATGGAGCAGGAAAGATGTAATATGGCTTATGAATTTAGCCTCTTATCTGAAGCTGTGCTTCTCCCTGAGAGAAAAGAGACTTTGAGTTCACATGCTTCAGTTCACGTACTAGAAAAAAAAAAAACACTTCATGGTGTTTGGTGTTATTGTAAATATGATACAATATTGAGACATTATTTCTCTGCCCACGATCTGACATATTTCTTTCTCTACGATCATGCAAATTAATTTGAACATATTCATAGAAAAAGGTCTGCCTAGAGAGAATACAGAGGAAATAATTCAAAGACCCAACCCACTCATGAGACAAAACCCAAATTGTCTATTTTATGTCTTTCTGAATTATAGCAGCAATAACGTGATGCATTACTCATCCATTGTAGCCAGTGTGTTATCATGCTAGCCTGACGTTGGCCTGCCAGCCCCAGCAGACTAATGGATACAGGTCTGGCTTGCCCGATGACATCAGCACCCTAAGCCGATGAATGACCATAGATCAGCGTTTACCATCCTGACGTCAGCCTCCCCCTCCACAGTCTGCGTAGCGGCGCAGTGACACTGTCGGTAGTTGTTCCCCAGCAATGGCCTGCTTCTGACAATGGGAGCTCTCAGCCTGTGGCCAGGCGAAGGCTGGGGTATAGAAAGCTTGGCTGCTCAGTAGGACATCACAGCATTGTTCTCTGGACTAGATACCAATAAAAATGAGCAATGGTAGCCTGGAAGATGGTTCTGTCACATTGTCCTGAACAACGTCAGACCATAGAGAGAGGGTTTTTTTTTAATGCAACAGTATGTTTATTTGACTTTTCTAAACTTATCTAATGCATGTTCTCACTTTTTACTTGCCCCTAGCTTTGGTTTCATTTGCTCATTTTTTGATATGTGTGTGATTTTTGTCACCAACCCAAAACAATGGAGCTGAATGGAATTTCAACTGTGCTACTCACTGCACAAAAGGAGGGGGGGGATCAAAAATACTCCCAGAGATACTACTCTACTGTACTGATATTACTGTAGCTACTGAGGTTTCTGGAAAGACAAGTTGCAGTTAAATGTTTAAAATCTTTTCTAAGAATATTTCTCAGTGCTGTGTCCACAACAAGCTCCTTTTGTCTCCATTTCATTGAGCCAACAGCAGAAAAGATATTGTGAAAAACCTGCACAAATCAAACCAAAATTAGCTGCATGATACTAAAAAAGGGAAATGTGTTTCTCAGATGAACTGACCCTTAAAAGACAAAAATACTACACAGTATCAGTGCTAACAGTTTTTCCGTCATTTGTGTTTCAGATGCTGTCACGGCCTGAGGATAAAAGGTTTCCAGTTGCTGTGATTAATCACGTGGTGGTAATGCAGTAAAGCAAGTCCTTTCAGTTTATCCTCCAGCCCAAATACACTGCATGATCTTTTCTGTGCACAACATAACCACAACTCTTTGCCCTGTGGACAGTGGACTCATTCTGCCACTGTCCTGTGCTATTATGTCCCCGTGTTGTGCGACCTGACCTCAGTGCTTTGAGTGACGTCCCTGCCACTGTCCCCTGCATGTGTGACTGTCTGTCCTCCTTCCTCCTCGCCCTGCCTCATCTGTCAGCTCAGCTCATGGTCACAGCCGCTGTCCTGCCTGCCTCGGTGAACATTCAACGCTGTCGGTGAGTTTGGTATGGATCACATAAAAACCATCGACCGTTGACTGTGCCCCGTGGCTCGCTCTGACGACGTCGGGAATGAGGGGAAAAATGAACAAAAGGGCAAGTGGGCACATGCAAATCCAAAGATGAAGACGCACACACGCACATGCCCAGAAGCGACACTCTGTTTCCACTGTACCCATAGACCAAAGGTCACAATCAACATTCATTGCTGTCGCTGGGTTGGACTGTGTAGAAAAGCTCACTGAACAATGAGTGCAACTGTGGCCCAGATCTGCCTGACTTGCATCCCAGCCAATCAGCCGACCGGATGTGAAACACTCTGATTTCTTTATTTATATACTTCTTGTTTTTCACTTCTATTTTCTCCCACCCCGGCACTGGGAGTCTTCAGGGGAAGAGAGAAGGAGTGAGAGAGAGCAAGAGAGAGAGAGAGAGCGAGAGAGAGAGAGAGATAGGGACACAAATAGACTTCGGGCTGCTTGCTTGTACTCATCCTCCTCTCCTCTAATTGGTGGTTATGTGTGCAGCAAGGGGGAAGGAAGCAGAGTGAATGTGTAATCATTTGGAGTCTCTTCTCCTTTGGATGTTTCATCCCTCTCTTTTTTGTTTGTCTAATTATATACCAAGCTCACTTAACTCTGTGTTAACTGCACGTCTGTGCTGGCAAGAATTTGCAAGAATGAGCAACTGACAAAGAAAGAGCGGACAGGGGAAATGGAGAAGGTGGAAAGATTATAGCACCAGCAAAATTATTATCTAGTTTTTAATATATTTTATGTAATATTCTTCCTGGTGCTGCTGCAAATGTTCTAGGATATGAGCAATTTGCAAATGCAGAAAGAAAATTGTTTTCACCTTTCTGACGGAGGATGCCTCATTATCTGTGTTTGAGTTTTATGAGAGACTGTCTGGTTTCCTTTGTGTGTGTGTGCACGCGTGTCTCTATACTATGATCGAGGACCTGTCTGCTAATCACACAGTGCAATATGTTATTTTCCTTCCATACTTCATCATGGGAAAACACAGTCTATAACCTTGTCTTCCTTCAGTCTTCCCGTCTGGGACCAGCTGCTGCCATTGGTCATTGTTCCCCTGTGTAACAACTGTCTGACACTGTGCCCTGTAACACGCAGATCACACACTTGTTATCTTTATGAAGCAATGTGTTTTATTTTCTAATTACGTACTGACATTTGCTGTAAGTTTTTATGGCTGATTCATTAAGTAATTCAATAAAGTTAAATCAGAAGCATTAGTGTCTACTGTGGTTATTTACTTTGTCAATTACACATGTAACTCATCTGTAGTGACGCTGCACTCCAGGATAACAAAATTTTTCTGCCGACTATATCCCTCTTTATTTAACAGTATGTACTCCCTCTATCATTTAGTAACCATGCCCCATGCCCGTGTCCCTCTCTCCCCAGTCTCTCTGTATTATTCATAGAAAAGCACTCTGTGCAGTGGTGCAGAACAGTGGAGGTGATGTAATAGTGGCTGCGAGCGTGGCTCAGGACTGTCATTCGGGATGGACTCATGCGACAGCAGAAAATGCTCAGTTTGTTCAGCTTTGTTGGCATTGCCAGCAGCTACTGCTGATTGCCAGGGAGTGAGCACAAAGCACATCCATGATACAAAGTGTCATTTTTAGCAACTTAAACTCTATTATATTTCAAAGGCCTGGAATCCTCTTGTGGATTCTGATGTGCAAACCTTAAAGTGTGAAAGAAACTGTGTGGAGATGCACTTACAAGTCATCAGCACTGAATATTAGCTGGATGTGAGAGACGACACTCTCTCCTACAAATAAAACTCTGAAGAAAGTGTTGCTGAAATGTTGTTTCACAGCAGCTCCTCTTTGAAGTGATGCTACCTCCATCTAGTGTTTGAAGGGTTTTTTACATCATGTAGAAGCAGAGGGTTCATTCTGTCACTAGTGTGTAAATAGAATAATGAAACCAGACGTTTTATTTATGTTAAAACAGCTAGTTTTATTTTTTTCTTTTTCTCCTGTTTATACTTAGTGAACTTTGTCTTCTTTTTCTATGATAATAATTTATATGATCTATTTTGTAATTGTTGAGCACTGTGACATTTGTTTTATATATTTTGTCTTGTGAATGAATGTTTTACTTATATGCATAAGCATTACCTATTTATTTGTTTATTATTATGAGACATATGAATATGTTTGAAGGGCAGAAATTTAATTTAATCATTAATATAAACATCCAAACATTGTATTGTCATTTTATTTCTTAGGCTATTTGTCTTCAGTTTAACCTTCTAGTGTTAATTAAAGCAATGTCTCAAATCACTGGCTCAGGAGCACTATAGGGGCTGCAAGACAAATTTATAATGATGTGATGCTGCATTTTTGCCTTCAGATTAATAAAAGCACAATTCCCCCATTTTAATTTGTCCCCCAGTAATGTGCAATTATTTTATTCTCTACCATGACCACATGAGTACACACACACTCTTTTTCTTTGATTTTAATACTTACACTGAATCAACTGCACTGAGCTGCACAACTGTTTTAAGATAAAAGGAAGACAACTGATTAATCCCTGGTGGTGATGAACGTGGCTGCTTCCTGTTTCATCTGAAAGTAGAAGGATGTTTTCAGCCTCACACGAGTTGTTGCATAGTGTATGTTGTATGTGTATGTATGTGTATGTTGCTGAACTCTATTTAAACTTAATTTTATCTTTTCACTTTATAAATAGCCCATTCTAACTTACGCATGAAAGGGTGAATTCACAAGCAGCAATTTAATGAACTAAACACACAAAATGAAGATAGACATTACTGTCTGTAACCAATACCAGAGAGAGTTTGTTCAATTTAATGACTCTTCTCTGGTTGTGCTTCTGTTGCCATTGTTCCATAAATGTTGCATATGGTCATAGTGATTGTTGTTGTTTGTGTGTGTTTATTATAAACTCTTCCAAAAAATTCCAATGATGTCCATGAGCACATATGCCATGCAGGAATAACAGAAAATCTATTATATAATCAAAGTAAAAGAGGACATTGTAATTTTTTTCTGATGTAACAGAGCGACCAAATGAGGAACCTCACTCAGAATGCAGAACACATTCAGGATAGGACATGACATTGTATACGAATGTGTAACTTGAAAACTATTTAAGGGGGAAAATCTAAGTCAGAAAGTCAAGAGTGTTTTGTCCTTTTGAGAGTTCTTTAAAAAACAAATAAAAAATAGTTCTCGCGAAGGTGGTAGTTCCTTAATGAAAGGACATGTGTTACTGCTGCAGAGGTCATCCAAGCAAAAGATGTTTACACTGTTACCTACAAATGAAATAAAGCCAAACATGTCATCACAATCTACAGCAGCATGTGTTGTAGCTGGTGTGGGAGCATGGAAATACCGTGTGTTGATAAAACATTTCCCCATGACTTCTTTCTGCTGATGTTGCAGGACTTTAATCACCTGCTGTAAACTATTTGCCAGATTTTGATCATGGGACACAAAACTTCCACAGCAGGATTTTTTCTCCATGAGAACAAATATGGAAAAGAAAATGGGTGGTATTTAGATTTGGTGTCATTAAGAGGCTTCAGACAAGTTTTTATTTCTTTAACAAAACTTTAATGTTTCTATTTTACAACATGTACTAATACTACACTCTACACAAATAATACAAAAATATAAAAATCTTATACAATGCACTTGCAGCTGAGCTGATTGTCTGTATTGCATAACAACACATTGTTTGTATTATCAGCAGTTTTGCTGAGCAGGAGTCTAGTTATGTTTGGTCTTGGTGTGAACCATTTGTGCCTTATTCCTGTAATGATAATTAAATGATAATTAAATGAGTTATTATTTCTTGTGAATACACATTTTGCAGACTTCTGGATTATATTTTCCAGTTACATTGCATCAGTTTCGTTGAGAAAACTTACCTGAGACGGTCAACATAGTCCATCACCCATTTCAAAGCAGGATTGGTGCATGCTTTCCCCCTCATTGTGTGGAAACTATAGAATTAAAAAATAAGGAAATTAAATAAAAATGTATAGGTTCATCATAAACCCCAATGTTTTTATATATCGAATTATTTATTTATTTATTCGATCAGGTGATGAGCATCATTTTATTGACACTTACATGATGGCATTGACAGGACACACTTCTCTGACAGTCTGGACTGAGTACCCCCTGATTACACCAAATGGTATTTTGGTTTTCATATATTTGTGACAGCATTCAATATACACTGCAAAACAGGAGAAAAGATGATGTGAAATAGTAAAGAAATAGTAAAGAAATACACGTGACATTCTGTGGACTTTCAATATTAGGAAACTAGCAAATGAAATCATCCAAATAAAACCAAACCAAAGAGAAAAGATGGAGGCAGGCACAAAAGAGAGGAAATCTGATCCATACCTGCATATGTGTCTGTCGCCAGCAGACAAATAGTGAGAGTGATCGCTATCATTTTGATTGACACCATGTCTTTTCTTGTACTGGTAGCAATGACTGAGCTGGGCTGTTGTCTTGCCTGTCAGGTGTAGGTGGAGTGACAAAGAGTTGATCAAAGCAGCCTTATATATTCCTCAGAGAAAACCTAAAATTTCCAGGTGGAAACAAACATAAGAGCTGTAGACAGCATAATTATCAAACCACCGAAATCCCCCTCATTTTCCCCAGTGAAAGAAAAGAGGAAGATGTACATACTTTTTTGACAGTGTTGTCATACAGGAGTTCTTTAAATATCAATTAAGGGTGGAGAGATTAAAACCAGCCAAAATAACATGAGTACAACATATCAGAATAAAACTTTGCCTTTGACCAAATATAAAGATATAAAATATATATGTAAATTATGGGTGTTGGTTCACACATTAGGTCTTCGCTCGCCACTTCTCGGAATAAATTAAAAAGTCCTGCTGAACCAGTGCAACATGTGAAGTTACAAAGGTGTGTCACTGACTCGCCATGCACATAATAGTGTTAAATACACAATATATTTACTAAAGAAAACTATTTGACATTTTGAATACTTCAGAGAGGATGTAGAAAACCTCACGATGCCCTGGATGATGTGGGCTTCTACAAGTGGGTTGCTTTAAGGGTGTACGTGTATCTTTTCTAGGTCAGAGCAGTTCTTAGCCCCATGCATCTGAGGGGAAAAAGTGCATTAGGACCACTGAAATAGGTCATGAAACAGATTGGTTGGTAAATTGTTCATCGTGAACTTTCCACCAAAACCACACCAACACTGAGTTACAGATTTCTAACTTCCTGCAATGTGCTTTTTTATACTGTATTGTTGTAAGAACGTTATAACCATTGTCTCTGCTCCACCAACTGTGAGACAGAAATTCTCTCCCAGATGATGATACTGACTTTTCATGACCCTGAAATTAAGGTCAGATCTGCCTACTGAATATCAATTCCTTATATTTATTTTTAACTCATCCTACAACCACCGGTGCCTTTGGTGTCCCTCATTCTCAGCTTTCTTCATACTTTCTTTCTGACTTTATGATGACACATTCTGCCCACCACTAAACAAATTATACACCCATCTCCTTTCATCCTTTACTGAAGGGAACATATGAAGACACCAAGTTTCAAGACAAAGCGGAGTTGTTTTTAGCTACGCTATATACCTGTGGACACATATGCTCACTCCAAACCAGTGAGAAGAGCAGAGACACAAAACTTTACAAATCATGAAATAACTAAAACTGGTCACAATTTGGTGCAATTCAGAAAACCTCACTAACACTTCGCTCATAGTAAGGAGTTTGACAATACATGTTTTCAGGTCCTGGTTTCCCTGACTGATACAGAGGAGTCAAAGCTGGTGTAGATCTTTTTTCACAGGGGCCATTTTAAACAGCAAAGGTGCTAGTTAGATTAATAATGACTCTTTTCTCTTCAAGTGAGTCAGCGTGCACAACACTGAACACTGACACTGAACTGAACTGAACTGAAGCAGCTAAATGGAGATCAGCCATTATTACACAGTTAGAATCAAAATTGTTTCTGCTTAAATAATCTAAGTGAACATTACTTGACATATTGGGTTTGATTGTATCACTTGTTCTGTCTTATTAAACTGTTACTACATGATCATTGTTTTCATCAGCATCTTTGAGTGGAACAGGCTTAAATACGTATCCTGAACCATACCAGACTAGCATCTGATCAGGGCTTGTCTGAAGATGAACGTCCACCATATTCTCTTCAGTGTTTTTTACATTGTTGGTCTGCCTCTGACTAAATGAACCATTGTCTCAGGAGTGGATAGATTGTCTGGACTTGTCAAGTTAGCTAAAGTCTACATCACTACCATTTTCTCTATTTTTTCACCACCGGGGATGTCAGGAATAAACCGACAACAAGTATCTCTCATGGTTCAACCACTTTATAAAGTGCACCTGAAGTACAAGAAGTGCATCTAAAACATCTTCATTTCATTTAACAGATGCTGCTGTGTAGAGGTGAGCTGATACCCAAAATTTTAAATCTGTAGAACTGGACTTCAGGTCCTTAATCCACTTTGGCTCAATTTTTATAAATTTGCTGCATTTTGTGTTTATTAAGAAACATGACTCATTTAGAGTTGTCTAAACTTAAATATTTGACTTAAATTAATAATAAAGAACATTTGCTTCAGTACATTCAGCTTGTTAACTGTATTTTTATCATTCATGTCTGAATTTATATGTCCTACACTTTGACATTTCAAAATGTCGTCTGGGAAGATGAATGAAATTTGCCATAGGCTGAATAACATGAAGTTCTTACCACCATTTTATGCATTTGATTAAAAAAAATGCCATTTCATGAAAAAGATTTGATTTTATATGTTCAAATGTTTTTTTCTAAAATATGAAATATGAGCTGAATTGAAAGTTTGTGGTTGAAGATGTGTCACCCTGGTTAACCCTAGTACATTTGCATTATGTTCTTGTGTATACACACCTTTATAAGCTATGGTGATGTCTAGTAGAGATCAGGAGTGCAGACTGACAAATTATAGTCAAACTAAATGCTGAATAGAAGAGGAGACAAAATACACAAGCAAAGAGATTGTGGTTGTACTTAGAGACAATATGACACGTCTACATTGCCTCATATTGTTGTTTGCTTGCAGCAATAAGGTCAGCAGGATGTTATGCTGCAAGCTATGGGGTTGTTGTTAAACTTATTTGGGATATCATACACCTCAACTACTATCAAAAAGTAAATCTCCAGAAATGCAGTCCACTTTTACTATTTCACAAAGTACATAGTAAAAATATTTGCATAACATTAGCAACAAACACAGTGTCAAAAAAACAAAAACAAAACCTCATTATGTCTCCCATCAATGTTACACAATTTATTCATAAGGACGCTTTTTACTGTTGGTTGAGGTCACATTTTAATCACTAATGTAAGCACCAAAGTAAAAATAGCTCTCAAATAAAGCACAAAAGACAATATTTTAGTCTAAGATATAGTGGAGAGCACATAGGGAGAATAATACAATAGCATGACAGTAAAGTAATCAAGTCATTATGTTTAATAGTATATAGTTTATATTACATTTACATTAACATTTACAACATATGTGTATAATACATCTTTGTAATTATCTGCAGAATGGGGGGGTTTGTCTAACCACTGTGGGTAAAGTACGTGTGAAGCTTGACCTGGATTAAATGGGTGTTTCCAGGAAAGTTTTTCTCTGTAGCAGTATTGGCACGTTTCCATTTCACACAGTATTTAAACTTCAGTGCCAGTGACTAACTTTATCGGTTCATTTTGTCTGAGAATCCAGATCAAATAACTGATTCATTACTAAGCTGAGCAAGGATGGCAAAGCACGTTTTGTCTGTGTTTGTCTCTGTAACGCTGCTGGTGCTGCTGGTTGTGCAAAGTGAAAGCAGTAAGTATGATGGCAGTGATTTTCCGCACGTGTTTACTTGTTTGACTAGTACTATTGACTTAGCAGAAAGCAGGGTGTATTTTTGCCTTGATTCTGTGCTCATTAAATATTAGTTATTTTGACTTGTTTCTTTAACAAAATATTTGTGATTCTTTAAAGGTCCTTTGAAGGTTTGTTGCACACAGTACCATGAAAAACAAATACCAGAAAAATGGTTAAAATACTACATAGTCCAGGACATCAATTTCTGCAACATCAAGGCAATAATGTAAGGCATCTGAAACAACCCACATTACTACTAATCAGTTAACCTACAGCTCTACTATTTTTGCAATGTCTGAATTTCTTCCATTGTCTTAATACAGTCTGGTGACAGTGAAAAACAAACTTGTTTGTGTGAATCCTGAATCACTGTGGGTGAAACAGGCCCTGGAGTCTGTGCCAAAGTAAGTTCATTTTTATATTCAACCCCCAGAGTCTCTACAACATCACACTAAGACTCAACAATCGTATGTGAATCTATCTAATGTTTTTTTTCTTTTTGTCTTTCCAGACACAAAATTCTGAGCCGCATCTACGCTGAATGAGGGCATCTGAGGAAATCAGCTTGAAGACACAAAGTGGCACAGGATAAATTTAATGTATTATACTAAAGTAAATTAAGTGAATAGTTCTCTTTTTTAATGTTTAAATAAGTTTTATAATAAGAATAAGAATTTAAACTCTGTACTAACTTCAAAGTCAATAAATTTAATTTTTTTTTAAAAATAATTTGCTGACTGTGTGTTAATCTATTATATCCACCTTGACCAAATGTTTTTATAGATGTTTTTAAAGATGTGAGTAGTCCCAGTAAGGTCAAAAGGAAATTAGATCTGCTGAGAGATGAACACCTGAAGGAAGGAAAGAAGGAAGGAAGGGAGACAAGAAATTAAAATTGAAAGAATAAAATAAAGACACAAGTAAATCAGATGTGCTAGTGATTAAAAAATAGTGGACAGTTTTATTTGAGGTGAAGATTATAATAACATTGATGATATTTCTTGTCTTTGTTGTTGCTGTTATTATTACTATTGTTGTCCTCCTTCTCCTCCTCCTCATCTTCACCATCATTTCCAATAATACACTAAATACTGGCATGAAAAACAAGGAGGAGGCCAAACAGCACGATGCACCGCGAACTACAGCCCCTACAACATTAACATTAATGTAGACAACAGATGTGTAAAACCCCTTCAGCTCGTATTTTACAGTCTTTATGAGGGACTTGTTGCAGGTGCTGTAATAAACTTTATTAGTTTTAGGAAGGTGAACCTAATGAAGCACCGTTTATCCACATGTTCCCCATATGACCTGTAGGTGGCGGGAGTGTCCAACAACAGGAAGGATTCACTTCATGAATGAAGAGCTGGATGTTCAGGCGGAAGTGTTTCCACGCTCAACTTGGATGGTTTGTTTGAGCTGGTTAGGACCTAACTGTTGTCCGTAACTAAATCTTTTGTGATGTGGGATTATAATAATGATAATAATAAAAAGCCTCGATTGTGGTTATAGTTTTGCTATGAGCAGATGAAGCGACATGAAGATGCTGCAGCTGTGCATTACAAGCTAACAGATGCTAACGCCAACGGCTGAGCTGCAACCGTTACTAGAAAAACAATGAGAGTTACGAAGGAAAAGATGCTTAAAAGAGGAGAAAGGTAAAATAAAAGAGGGCCACAATGGTTATCTGCTCTATTGCTAACACTGTATTTTAGTTTTGGGGGGCAGTTCCTGCGGTTTTTCTTCATATTTTACTGTTTCTACGGTTGTGTGAAGTGGGGGAAACCGTTTAAATGTGAATTTAAAGCGAATAACGTGAATAAATAACACAGCGTTAACACAAATATCCACAAAACAAAAAAAACACTATAGTTAAACAGGTTAAACCTCCACCTTCCGTTCTTGTGAATTATCTTTTCACAAAACCACAAACCTTATGTATATAACACACACACACACACACACACACATTTAATGTAATTCTTTGTTTTGTTTTTAGGTGTCATACAAGTGTAATAAGTACATGGGGTCAGTGAGGATGGTCACAGCTGGCTGAGGTTCACCACCTGACCCAGGTTGAAAAGGAGCAGCAGCCATGAAAGGAGAGGGCAGGGTGAAGTGTGGAGGAGCGGCTCTGTTTGAGGACCTGGATTTTCCCTCTGACGACATGTCCCTGTTCTGTGACAGCTCCACGCCCATCGCCAGGCTGCAGGGAAACATCACCTGGCGCCGCCCGCAGGTTAGATCCCGTGCCAAGGGGAAATGGGAAATGCAGCAGCGAATGTTTACATACTCTTGTTATGCCATCTCAATGTCTATTATGTTGACGCCCAATGGAATGATAATGTGGAAAAACCAGACCGCAAGACTCTCTGACCTTGAGGTTAATGAATTCACAACAACAACAACAACAAATCTATTGAAATCAACTTTTTTTTTTAATCCACTTTAGGTTCTGCACCTAATTTTTCCAAAGGCCCCCATAAATGCCAGGGCTATGAAAAGTCTTCTTTAAACCAACATGTCTCATTCCTTTTTTTTATTTCATTTTGACACCTTCAGGAGCTCTGCCAGTCACCGGTTCTCTTCCCTGACAATATCACCTTGGCTCATGCTAAACAAGGCTTACTAGGAGACTGCTGGTTTCTCTGCGCCTGCACCGTCCTGCTCAAGAACAATCATCTGCTGAACAAGGTAGAGCAACTGTATTATCATTTATCTCATTTTTTAAATGTCTTGTAAGTCTGGCTTTGCTCAGAATGTGGAGAACTGAAAACATGGGCATAATTCTCTGTAGGTGTTGCCCCCAGACCAACCCCAGTGGGGTGACAGCAGGTACAGGGGCTTCTTCCAGTTCCGTTTCTGGCAGCAGGGGCACTGGACAGAGGTGACCATCGATGACTGCCTGCCCTGTATCAATTCCTCTCTCTGCTTCTCACGCTGCCACTCCCCTAATGCCTTTTGGGTAGCCCTGTTGGAGAAGGCCTACGCCAAGTAAGTAGCCTGTAGAATTTCCTCCTTATCTCTCAGCTTAACCAACTATGAACTTTGATCTAGGACAAATATTTTCTGTGTTATTTTGGAAAGACCTTGTCATGTGTTCTGTGTTTCATGATGTGTGGATTCCCTTCCATCGTCTTTAGGTTTCATGGCTCATATGAGCGACTGTGGGCAGGGCAGGTGTCTGAGGCCTTGGTGGATTTGACCGGTGGCCTAGCAGAACACTGGAGCTTAGGAGACTTGGGGTCAGAGGAGGAGCAGAGTCCAGAACAGGACAGTGACAAAGTCAGGAAAAGAAGGCTGGACCTGAACCTTCTGTACCCTGTGAAGGATGACTGTGCATTGAGCTGCTCCACCTACAGCAGCCCTGGAGGTCAGAGAAGTGATTTCCTTGAAGATATAAGTGATTATGTGATCTCTTGTTACATAATCTATTGATCTCTTTGATCTAGCTGCCAGTGAGCTGGTTCAGTACCATGCTCTGACTGTCATGGAATGGTTGGATGTAAAGACGGTGATAGGGAGTAAATTACAGCTACTCAGGATCAGAAACCCCTGGGGAAGATGCTGCTGGGGAGGGACATGGATCGAGAGGTAGGCATGCATGTCACAATGAATATATGTTTGTTGTGCGTGTGCAACCTTGAAAGCTGCAGCTGAATTCAAATGTCCACCCCCTGGACTTGTGAACTGAAGTGCTTACCATAATCACATCAAGTCTGCACGGGTGCTTTATCACATTCTGTAACATGATGGGACTTCATACCCTAGTACCATTTGTATGAGCCTTTAGGTGTGGAGAAGACATTGGGATTCAGCCCCAGTCTGCATTTTGTCTTTCTACCTCTCTCCATAGTGGCGCAGGTTGGAGCTCTGTCGAACGTGTTTGTGCTTCAGATCTACAAGCTAGGTTGGCTGAGGGTGAGTTCTGGTTGGATGAGACTGAATTCATGTCCCAGTTTGATGATGTCACAGTGGGATACCCCATCAGTGAGGAGGGACACCTAAAGAGCATCTATACTGGTGATTTTCTTATTCTGTTTGTCTGTATTCAAGAGGGTTTTCTACTTTCAGTCTGTAATTCTGACCTGACTGACAACTGTCCTCCCTGGCAGGAAGTCTGCTAAAACACAGCCATCAGTTGGCTGGCCAATGGATAAAAGGTCACTCAGCTGGCGGTAGCCGAAACAGCAGCAGCTATGGTACCAACCCCAAGTTTTGGCTGAAAGTTATTGAGAGAGGAGAGATTCTGGTGTCCCTGCTGCAGCATAGGAAGTGGAGAAACACAGAGAAACACGCACAAATGCCACTTGAGGACGGCAAGAACACAAAACACCAGCACTACCAGGCTACTGCTCTACACATGTGGAAGGTTTGTGGCATCATGGCGTGGAAATGAGTGATGCTGTGGTTGCTTGGGGCTTTGTGTCAGTTGAGTGAATTTTTCTATCACCAGGTTGAGAAGAAGCGTTTTAATCTGAGCCGGATGTTGAACAAACCTCCATTTGCTTCTACTCACTGCCACGCCTATGAGCGAGAGGTGGTCCTCCATGGGCAGCTGGAGCCTGGATACTACCTGCTGATCCCTAGCACCTACCAGCCAGGAGCTGAGGCCCGCTTTCTCATCAGGGCCTTTTCCACTTCTCCCATATCCCTTAGGTAAGTTAGTTAATGGGAGGAGAAAGTCAATTCCATCCATGCTCTGCTATTTTTTATTTTAAATGCTCTCTGAGTAATTGTTTATATAAAAATATCAGAAATGCTTTTGAACAATAGTTACCTTCTCATGGATATTAAAGACAATAGATATATAGTGACACCTGCTGGTCAAACACCCTTACAAGCATGAACTGGTAAAAAGAGCAGCAAGCACAACAGAAGCCATTAATTCACACCTTTCACTTCACCTTATTTCTCGACTGATGTGTTTCATAATGTAAAGTGCTGTGTTTGTACAATTTTGAATGTTTCTGATTGAATTATTCATGACCTGATCTGTGTTCTCCTCAGTGCCCTGAAAAGCCCAGCACCTTCACTGCCATTAACAACAGATGGTGAGTGGGAGACCAGTTACTTCCGAGGCTCGTGGGTGGAGAGAAGGACAGCTGGAGGAAGCAGGAACTTCCTGTCTCACTGGCAGAACCCCTGCTTCCCTTTTACAGTGTGTGACAACCCAGCGCTGACATCAGGAGTTAATGTCAGGATTACCCTGCAGCAGAACCGCCCTGACACTGATCTGTACCCTATTGGCTTCCACATTTACAGGGTGAGTCAAACATTACGGGAGAATACCAGTCATTTAGAGGTCTGGGTACTACTTCTTCTGTGTACATTCCCCTAAGTCATTCTGCTGTATATTCTGTTGAGATCTTTTTAGAAATTTTTACTTTAAGGTGCCTGTGTTTGTATGAAAGTTGATATTCTATAGGATATTTAATTAAGATGCTTCAAATAAGATGACATGAATCAGACAATTTTGTTTGCCAGTAAAGTTACTAGGTTATACATTAGTATAACTATATACTCTACTATATATTATTACCTTACATACAATAAGGTAATAATATATATTAGATTTACAGTTATTTGCTGCGGTCCAAGACAGCACTGGTGTGAGTTTTCATATCTCTGAAGGCGGAAACCAGCCACTGATCATTGCTTTTGTTTTCATGAATCATTTTTAGTATGTAAATACCAGTGTAAATTTCTTGGTGTTGCCTCAAAAAACTTCTTCTCCTGTAGTCCTATACTTAACTAAGTAGACAAAACAGATTAAACACAATAAGAACACCAGAATGTATTATACATACAGTATATGTACTTTACTTTACTTTACTTTTTGTATATGTAGTTTAAATAAATGGTACAATAGAAGTGTCACCAACTCATAAAATAACAGAATATTTATTATTCTGTTTGTAATCATAATTTTGCTCATGATGAGTGGAAGTTGCCGTTACAATTAAATTCAACTATCTGAGTTTGACGATGCACTGTATCCAGGTCCCTGAAGGAGCATCTGTGCAGACAATCCCCAGGGACAAGGATCCCGTGGCCAGTTGCGTCCCCCACTGTTACATGCAGGATGTTAGTCTCGCCTGCAGTCTTCCTCCTGGAGCTTACACCATATTACCGTCTACTTATGAGCCCGACTGCTCAGCAAACTTCACCCTCAGCCTGGCTCGCAGAATACACAGGTTAGCTATATTGCTGCATTCGAGTTCTGTTCATAATGTTACTAGACAGGTAATAGCAGTGGCTTCAGGTCTAATCATTGTCAGAAGTTATAATCGGACTTGTGTCTCTTTCAGGAAGGTGGTTAAAAGTCAGGAGAGGCTGGGGAGAGCCATTCAGGAGGTATGTATGCTGTAGTGCTGATAATGACAAAATGAATCGGCAGCAATTGGCAACTTGCCTAAATCATATATAAGTAAATGTTTCGATCAATCTGCAAAAATCATCTGTGACTCCAGTAAAGCTCAACAAATAATGATGTTTTATGAAAGGTCGACTTTAGGATGTTGGTAATGGAGCAGCAGCTTTACAGCAAATCTTGTAACAAAGGCAATTCAATGCAACAAATTGGATGTGTGCATAGCGCATATACAAATTCTAAAGTCTGTGACTGTGGTCAGAAGATGGCAGCACTAAATAATCTGTCTGTCTTGCTTTATCTCTCTCTGGGCGGCAGGTCTCTCACATCTCTGTGATGCAAAGCTAGTTCTCTGGGACAGTTGCTGCTCCTCTGACGTCGGCTTACCTCCCTGTGCCTCTTGGCCCACGATGAAAGAACCAGCTCTCCCATCCACCCTCACCATACAGACTGTGTGTGTTTGTGTGCATGTATGTGTACCATGAGTGGCTGAGAAGGCAAGCAGATAGAGAGATTTAGTGGGAATGTGTGTGTCGGGAATCCTAGAAAACCCTTTATCCTGAACCGCTGAGGCTCAGGGCTGATGGGCAGCCACACACTCATCGGCGATTAGGACATCAGAGGTTGTCGGTGGGCTGGGCTGCTAATGAAGTATGACGGGACTGGCTGGTGTAAACAAACAGCAGCCATTGAAGAGGGCCGCCACTGCTCTTGCTCATTCACTCACTGGTGCGCCTGCCGGCCTGGAACAAAGGGCCCTCTCATGAAGGTCCTCACAGAGGCACAGGGGGCAAGGGGTGAGGGGATGGTCTCCACCAGCAGAGCCAACCAAACCACACCACACCATACCGTGCCATACTATACCAGAGCTTTTCTCCCATCCCTCACTCCCCTGCTCAGCTAGCTTACATTGTTTGTCTCTGGAAACAGGATTTTCTCTCAATTCCCTTACTCCCCAAACCTGCTCACCATCATAACTGTTTTAATCATGATGGTCAGGTCGAACCTAAAGTCCACTTAGTTCCTGACTTCATCCTCCCCCACCTCCCTTTCTGTCCCCCTAGACTTGGTCCACGGCCCTGCTTGGACCTGAACACAGCTGCCATTTGAAGTGACCGCAAGAACAAATGACAAGCGGATGGATGGAAGGGATGAAACGAGGGATGCGGCACATCAGAGGAAGCCAGTTCATGAGAAGAAGCCGCCAGCCCTTTTTCTATTGAGGCTCCTGTATGTGTGGTGCTGAGGCTGCTGCTCGTACCCTTGTCTGTGTGGAGCCAAAGTTAACAGAGACTTTTAAAACGCTAACTGATCAGAGTGGTACTGGTTTTGGAGTCTGCTGTGTAAGATGTGTTGAATAAAACGTGAAAACATAACTTGATGCCAATGTGTCCGACATTTGTGATATGATTTTAGCTTGACATATATATAACCTTCTGCCGTGCATGTTTCCAGTGAGTTTAAATTAACTTATTTGGGCAAAAGCTTGAATCTCTCCACGCGCATCACCAGGACCAGCAGCACATGGCGTGCGCGTGCATGTGCACGTTGCGTCCACTGTGCGCGCCGCCGTTCCTGCGGAATTCAGGAGGCTGTGGTCGGACCAGAAGAAGCTCTCACCCAGAAAATAATGAACAACAAATTTGACGCGTGAGTAATGAAAAGTTTCTGTGGACCGTCTACCAGAGAGCGGGCTCCTTGTCCGGGGAGCGTTAAGGTTTACGAAAAGGTGTCGCGTTGCGTGTAAAAAGAGAGGTGTGTCAGCTTCATTGCATGGTCCTGCATGCTGTGTGTGTGCTTATAAACCCACACGAGACGGAGGTCGCCACACACAAGTGCATTTAAGACAAATGGTAGCAGCAACAGGGAGTAAAGTGTGTTTTATAATAAGAAATGCGCCGTGTTGCTACGTGTAGCTTAGCATGGCGGAAGGCGCGCAGGCCCCGAATCCTCGGTCTGGTGGTTGTTCGGAGGCGGGGGAAGCTAGGCTCCCATGGCCGTGAAGTACGGGCAGATGGCTGACAGTGCATTAAAGGCGAGTCATGATCACGGTAGTTTAAGTGCAGGTGTGTGCATGTGTATTAGAAAAAGTGTGCATCTTTGGAGTCCACTGGCAAAAAGTACCCTCACTTGCCAGTTGGTTGTACGTAGCTGAAACTATTGCAGTGTAATGCAGCAGCCCTGCAGTAAAGCTGATCATTAAGAGGGCAATGAGGTTCACTTTTATATCACATTTTTTCCTACTCCATTTATATCAGTGTACACTAATTATTAAGAAATATACATCAGTATAACTCATTACAGTTCAACAGCACAAACTACAGGCTCTAGAAACAGCATAAAATTGACTAATCACCTATAATCAGTTGCATAACATATGTTAGACTGCAATACCCTGAGCAAGAGGTTCCTATGAAATTGGCAAAACAGTACAGGTCCCCCCTAATTCAAACTAATCAATGCATGCCACAAACACTTTTGTTTTGATTTCTCCGATTTGTCAAATCCAGACTGAAAGATGATGACAGTGGTGACCATGATCAGGACCAAGGCTCACCGAAAGACAGTGAGAAGGAAAAAGCTGAAGACGAGGACAAGGAACAGAACACAAGAAAAAAGGTGAGCCTGTTACAATATGACTCATATGTGTTGCAGGCTCAAAAGTCAATTGTAGAGCGTAGTCACTTTTTCCTTGTCTGCAGATGGTGGTGCCAGGAGCAGGAGAACACCCTCTTCAATACAACTACACCTTCTGGTACTCCAGACGCACCCCGGGCAGACCAGCCAGCACACAGAGCTACGAACAGAACATCAAACAGATTGGCAGCTTTGCCTCAGTATGTTCTCCTCACATGACTATTTTAGAGAGAGTGAAAAGACACTAGATGGGAAGAGGTCCCGCTTTGCTTTTGTTTATCAGCTCAGCCAGAGACAGCCCCAACCTTTAAATTCAAGATTGTGCTGACTCATTCTACTACCATTATTGACATAACCATTCATTCTTCTTTCATAGGTGGAGCAGTTCTGGCGTTTTTATAGTCACATGATCCGGCCAGGTGATCTCACAGGCCATAGTGACTTCCACCTCTTCAAAGAGGGCATTAAACCCATGTGGGAGGTGAGTACATATTTGCTGGTGTCTTGGACCTGTTGAGATTTTGTACACGAAGATATCTTTTATAAAGGTTCTTTCTGAAACCCTGCTTTTCCTTTGTGTGTAGGATGATGCCAATAAAATGGGTGGGAAGTGGATCATCCGTCTGAGGAAAGGCCTAGCATCTCGGTGCTGGGAGAACCTGATCCTGGCCATGCTAGGGGAGCAGTTCATGGTGGGAGAGGAGATCTGTGGGGCTGTGGTGTCAGTACGCTTCCAGGTAAACACACCAAAAGACACCTGCATGTAAGGGATTACATGCAACAGGTGTTGCCAGGCACTGCCAATGCCAGCATACTCAGACATGCCTTCTTTTCATGCTTCTTTTCCTCAGGAGGACATCATTTCCATCTGGAACAAGACAGCTAGTGACCAGGCGACCACTGCACGCATTAGAGACACCCTGCGCAGAGTCCTCAACCTGCCTCCCAACACCATCATGGAGTACAAGACACATACAGACAGCATTAAGTATGTATGTCTCTTCATTTTTATTTTTATTCTTCTCTTTAAACTCTCTCACACTAATTGTTTGCATGTGCACTAACTTAACATTTTCTCACTTTAACTGGAATGTATCATACTTGTTATTCAGAGTTTCTCATAACTTAAATCGATCAAATGTGTTTTTGATAAATGATCAATCAAGTTGTTTTATTTTATAGCAAGCAAAAAACTGCATTTTGTCTTCATAACATTTTAAATCCATCATTGATTTTCCTGATTTTTAGGTGACATGTATGTTAAAAATAAGAATAACATTGCAATCGAATGTAGCATTACACATTACTTTATTTGGGAATTATGATGTATTAAATAAATGCTTTAATTACAACAGCTATTTTTTTCCATTGTCTGTTGTCGGTGTAATGTAAAAGTAGATTAGAACCATGTGTGTAAGTCTAATGTGCTTTTGCAGTAAATTGTTGTAGCTGTGACTCTACCATTGAAAAGGCATACATATCTAAAGTTTGTTCGCTGTATTATGAATGATGATGTACTGCATCTTCCTTTGCAGAGCCTGGGAAGACTTCCATGGTCTGGTGAATGCTAGTGGCGGACGTTAGCCCCTCACACAGAGAACCTCTGCAAGGGTGAGTTATTGTTGCTACATTAATTTAAAGCAAAATATTTTTTCTGCGCTTTGTCTCATGGTGATGTGATGTTGCCTGTCTCTGTTGTGGTGTGTAGGTGCATGTATATGTGATGTGTTGAGGGATGGCGAGTCCAGGAAAGGATACCTCTGCGTGAGTTGGCACTTTGTGATCTGAAGACAGAGTAAAAGTCAGGAACAGAGGCAAGAAGACCATTCCGTCTGTGTGTCAAATTGGAAATGAACAGAAAAGCCTTTCAACAGGACACTGAACCAAGTGGAAGAGAAATATGCGTTATTTTTAATCAACCAGAGGAGAACAAAGCCTCCCCTTTTATGTTTTGAAATGCAAGTTGTAACATCTGTTAACTTGCCACCAGAGGGGGGGATGACGTGGCTGGTGTTTGGTCATTAGCTGCTGACAAAGTGTACTTGAAAAAAATTCAAGAAAACCAACAACATAGCAAATCTGTTATAATGTGAGATCTGATTTTATTGCTTAACATAACATCACACTTCCTGCTGACAAAATAAGTCTGTGTTAATCTGTTTTATTGGGACTCAAACAGGGTTGCTGGTAGATGTTATTTTATTACAGTGCTGTATTTTATCTACAATTCTTCTGGTCATTTCAAACTAGAATAATGACTATTATTGTGTACAATATATTTGTAAATACAGTCCACTTCAGAGATCACGTAATTGAATGATTCTTCATCTTTGACCTGGAAGTTGAATCCCAAAGGATGAGGTCCATCCTGTGTTGAGCAGAAGGTTGTATAACCGGCATCTTAAAAATGGACTGCCAAGCTGCCTAGATCACTGTGCCTGGCCTCGAGCCCAACCCAGGTTTCCCTTCTGTCTTGTTTTTTCTTTACCCTGCCTTTAATTAATCCAAGGGTCGGGCTCTGCTTTAATGTCCTCAGCAATGGTGTAAAGGGGTCCTGACGTTCACTCCTTTTCCATTTTGTAGTAAAAGAAATGACACTGGGCCCAGATTAAGGGTCTGTGACAGTTTTTATTCCTCGGGAGCAGTTTTTGGAACCATGTTAAGAAAGCGCCTATAGTTTGTTGAAAAACTGTAATGCTGGCCATGTTTGGTAGTGTGATGGGTGCAGGTGTGTGCGTGTGTGTCAAAAGTGAAGAAATGCTGTTGGATGTACACCTGATGGATTATATAGCAATAAATGTCAAATATGCATCTGCTGCTGAAACCGGTTCAGTGTCACTTTCTCTCATAAATGGATGTTGATTGATAGTTTAATTAGAAAGGTTCTGCTGCACCTTTCAATGCCACAGGAGCCTCGGTGCACATGCTGCAGTTGTGTGTGACCTGGCTGCTGCACCTCGGCAGCTTTTATCCACTGATGGCCAGTCTGTTACAAATGATTGGTTGTTTTTCACTGATCAGCTCATCTCAAAGTACATGTGATTCTGTGGAGAAACAATTAAAACGGGTGACTTAGTTAGTGAAGTCACGGAGTTTAATTAAAGTTGAAAATCAGGTTGCCATTTTTCTGCACTGACTCCATTTTAAAGCACATTTTATTGAAAACGTTCTGTTACTCAAGTAGCATTTTTGGTGAAAGAGACTACTTTAAGTGAAGTATGTTCATATTGTGGTTTTAGCACTGTTATTTAAGAATCTGAATAATTTCCACAAGAAAGAAATAATTGGATTTTAACACAACAACATATCTTCCAATTAGATTTACCAATAGAAATTCTTATGCTTACCAACAAGAAAGTGGCCGCCAGCAGCAGGAGTTTAATGTGTGATTCCACACTCAGTGGCACTGGAAGCATGAAACAGATTAAGAAATATCACCATCATTGTTTGGAACTGCAAATGGGATATAAAAGGCTGTTGGTACCTCAAAAAGCCTGATTGCTAAAATTAAAGACTTGTTACCACATCGTTACCCAGTTTTTTCAGAAAGCAAAAGAAAATGTAAAGTGCAAGGTAAGAGTTTTGACAATCTGAAGAAGACTCATAGTCTGGAGTTTACTTTCAATGTAGCAGGAGAGGCTTTTTTTTTTTTCTGTTGCTAAGAAACTGGAGAGAGATTTGTGGGGGGAAAAAAACCATACAGGTCTTGTCCTTGGTAATGCTATTTTGGTGGAACAGGTCTTGTTTTAGCTTCCAAAGCTGCACATGGAAGAAAAAACCGAATACATTTAAATAAAAAATAAAATTCTCACCCTCCAACCCAAAGTACTCATGGTCCATGTTATGTTCGTCACTGAAGCCAGGCCATCTTTTCCATATTGTTCCAATTTTCTCACCAATGGTTGAGACAATCTGACATGATTAAAAGACAAAAATATTGACTGTGATACACTTGTAGAAACGTGGTGTGTTATGGGTCGCTTCAGTGTTACTACCTGAAATTGCTGATTGGAGAAACAGCGACACGGACAGCAGGAGCCATGGATTCTGATGGTATTTGCTCCTTCTGAATCACACACTTCCAGGAGAGGGGTGAACATGCTCCACCTGGCAGCACGGTCAGCACAATACAATTACACTTACACGATCTTGCAATAACTAGCCCGGCAGATGCACTGGCCAGCGCTTTACACAGTGGCGCGGCCCAGCCTTGATGCTTGGTTGATCACATTTTCAGCTGTCATGAGTCTGCAGCACCAAAACCATTGTTCGCTTGGTGTCGGAAGTGTTCAAACTGGGGCATGCTTTATTCTAACACAACTGAGGGAATATTTATACCAAGTAGATCTCTGATCGCTGAAACCTCTGCCAGGTTTCACACAAAGGCACCCTGGTTAACCCTGGAGTCAAACACAGGCCAGATGAAGAAGAAAGTATTTGGTTTGGCCATGGGAGACAGGGCAATGCCATTGCTCCCATTAGCCAACATTCCCATTAAGGAGGATGTTGCATTCTTTCCTTCCTAGTGCAGTTCTGTCGGTGTGTCTGCATGCAGTCAGCTGTTTTGTGCATTAACTCCCCCAGGTTTAGACTACACCCTGGCTCCGTGGAACAGTAAAGGCTCTCAAAGCTATTTACAGACAAGCCTGGGCAACTACGGTGGCTCAGCGACATGGAAAAAGGCTCACATGACAAGTTGTTCAGTATGGGAATGTAAAGCATTAAGATGGCTGGTACAATATTCTAAAGTAGGAGGTAAAGGAGTTAATGGGTTCATTCACTGAAATGACAAAAGACAAAGAAATGTAAGTAGCTTGGATGTAAACTTCATAGCAAAGTCTGAATTTCATTCAATTCTATGAGCACCACAAACAGGATAGCATCTCAAATATATATGACAGAAAGACAAACTGAGACAAAATTGACTACATGACTAAAAAGCAGTAAGAAGGCAACCAAGTTTTTTTTTTATATATATATATATATTCTTATTTCAAAATGTTATATATTTTTTGTAATTTGAGTGAACTGATCCTTGAAATAAGGGTATTTAATGATGGCATCATTGTACTGTTATGTATACATTCATCATCTATACTGCTTATCTATGCAGGGGGGACTGGAGCCAATCCCAGCTGACATTGGGCGAGACAAACAACCATTCGCACACATGCCCATGGGCAATTTTGAAGTCACTAATCAACCTAACCTAGATGTTAAATTACTATAATGGAGTAACAAGTACAATATTATTATTATTAAATAGCAGAAAAGACATATACTTAATAAAGTCCAAGAACTTTAAGCTGTATTTAAGTACTTGAGTAAATGCAGGTTACACAAAGAACAATGCAAGTGGATTCAGATTGTCTTACCTCTGGTACACAGTGCCAATGAGATGTTTTTTAGGTGTGTAGACTCTCATTTCCATCAGGCAGCAGCCAAAGCAGCAGGCGTCCACCCTAAGGGGCCTTTCAAAATATAAGACCTGGTGACCCTGACAGTCGAAGCCTTTCAAAGAGCAGGCCCGAGCTGGACCGCAACACTGGAGACACACACATGAGCTCTCTGACAGGGAGGAGACATCAGGGAGAGACTGAAAAACATTATCATTCATGCAGATGCAGATCTCTGTAACTGTTCTCAGTTAAGACATGTGCTCTAGCTGAGTGTGCACCAGTACCTTCCACAGCCATAAATAACTGCGACCTGCTGCCTCCTGTAGTGATGCTGTAGATCCTCCTGGGAACACACTGTGGACCTACGATGAGGAAACATTGCTCTCTTCAGGTGAAGAAGTCTCTGAACTACACTAACCCCTATTCTACACACAGGAACTCACAAATACTCAGTTTTTTCTTACCTTGCAACTCTGGCCTAGCACTAATATGAATGTGACTGACTGTTTCCAGCACAGACATGAAGTCTGATCCTGCTGCACCTTCAAGGCTCTGCTCCTCCATCAATGATGAGTTCATTTTCTCTGGTGGCTGCAATGCTCCATTCTCCATCTTCCTCTGAGTAGCCCGACCTGAAAGCTGTTCATTAGATTCCCACACTGGAGGCATTAGCTGGGGTTTGGGTCCAGGGGAGCGAGTCTGGCACTCACACGAAGGCTCACAGCGGTTTTGGAAAGCTCTGAAAATCATCTGGATGTGCTTTTCTCGCTCCAGACGACCAAAGGGAAGAGGCTGGTTGGTCACTGCTGACATGTTGTAAAACTGAAAATATGTGAAAGTCAGCAATCTCACAAAAACTTTTTTTTTTATAGATATATAGAAAATAGAGCAACCCAGTGTTGAGCTTTAGCTAAGTCAGAGATGTATAGGCTACTGTAGTCAATTTGACAGGTGTGTATGAGACCTGGGTCAGACATCATCTGTTTGGGATTAAATGCCAGAACGGTGTGATTTAATTAGCTAAGATGTTTGCAGCCACAGACAGAAAAAGTAATTAAATTGTGCCCATGAAGAAGAATGACTTCCACTTTGGCTCCTATGTATATCATAAATAATACATTTGCAAAATCAATCAGTAAATGGTTTTGTTTTGGGAACTTAAGAAAAAGGATCCAAAACTATTGTTCTGTGTGACCCTTAAATACAAACTGTTACTAGCAGTCCAACATTTGAGTAAACTTTAGCCTACTACTTTGAAACCACTGGGCTAGATTGAAGATAATTCAAAATGTTCTTTTGAATTTAAACATAAAAGCAGCTTTTGTTGCGAAAACTAAATAAATTACCTATTTTTCTATTAAAGGACATCTTACTGGTAACTGCGGTGTCCACAGTTACCTAGCAGCAATATAAACACCCTACCTCTCGAAACAAAGTGTTTTCTCCATAGCAGCAAGCCTGAGCTTTTTTTTTTTTTTTTTTAAATTCACATCACATACTCAGGGTCCTTTTACAAAGTCTGGTTTAATTTTGTAGCTGCAGAACAACAACAACACTATATTTCTGGACAACACCATAATGACTTTCTGTCGAGCAGTGACTGCTAAAATAAAGCAACAAGTGCCCACATTGTTAACACTTCTCTGTAGCAGTCTATTGTTATTATATACATATAACTGGACATAATGATAGAAAATTGCACACATCGCCATTTACTTACCCCCTGTGTTCGACCTCCAGACTCTGATAATGTAACTGTGTGAAGAAAGAGGCAAACACTTGGGAGGGGTGCGCCAACCTCCTTACTACCTCTTTGTGTTTGTGTGAATATTCATGTAGTAATGTTTGGCTTTGTGGGTGTATGTGTGTCTGGAGGTCTCACCCCCCCTAACTCTGCCTTAGCCCCCAACTCTGTTTCCATCCCAACTAGCCGGATCTGCCTTTTGTTGGGCTAAAAAAGGCACCAGTCAGCCATGTAATTGAAATCCTGCTTCCATAGGTGGGGAGCTACACAGTGGCCCTACGCTTTGGGAGTAGCCTGGGAGGTGTCAGTGATCTTTAAATGGGTCTTGAAAAAGGCATCAAACACAGGATTAACACGTTTCTGCGATAGTCACTTGTGTAAAAAACAGGATTACAGCAGTACCTTTACTGATAAAAGCATTAGTTTGGAACATTTGGCTTTAATTCACCTCAGTCGTTCACTGGTTTCATGTGTGAACGACACCATGTTTCATGTGGACTTTCACAGGGCAAAAAGTAAAAATTCTAACCTCAACAACAACTTAAAATTGACACCAGTTTCTATCATATTGGATCAAATTTTGCATCAACCCTTTGTCACCATGACTAAGCATATTTGACTTAACCTCTGCGGTAGTGCACACATCCACAGTAGCACCTGACACCAGTGCAGAAAATACATTGTATTTTCTTCATTCTCAGGGTGTCCCAGTCTTTAGTAAAAAGAAAGGGATTGGGATTGGATTTTCCACTCCAAGATTTCCACTTTGGTAAAAGTGATGAAATCTAATGATCTCCTCCTGGTTCAGCCCAGGAAGTTTGCTCCTATCCCGTTTGCAGTTACATCAGTGAGATTGTTAACAGGAGGGAGGTACTTCTTCGGATCGCCAAGGAAAGGTGCGGAGGGAGGCTGGTTGAAGTGGCCCATCAGGAAGATCCCAATAGTGCCAATCAAAAACACCAATGCCATGACAAAAAAGCAAACCCTGTCGATCACCCGGGCCACCAGGAACCACTCTTCATTCTCCTGCGTTAGGAGAAGGTGGGTTAGATAAGTTAGTAACTGATATTGATTTAAATGATGATTAGTATGATTGATAAATGCAGAGCTCACATTTTGAAAGTTGTTCTGCTGTCGTGTTGTCTCTGCTATGTGTTTGCAGGATGCCACACACTGCTTCAGCTCTGGAGAGGCCTTTGCCAGACTGGCACCAAGCTGCTCAGCTGTGCCCCCCTCCAGCCCATCATCTGGGTACAGAACAGACCAGATATTTGATGGGGTTAAAAGGGAAAACACACTTTCATGGGCAGTTAAATGTATCAAAACATTCAAATACTTACGGAGCTTCTCTAACACTGTTTTCATCAATCCATTTCTTTCTTTGAGTCTCGCAAACATGAGTTCGGATCGAGCTGTTTTCGTCACATATTCCTCCGCCTTAGTGATGAGGGTCATGGAGCTGCGGCGTCGACATGGCACCAGGAACACTTTGTTTCTGTCTGTGGTCAAGGTCTCACCATTTCCAGTTTCTGAGGTATTGTCATTGTTTGGTGTCCAAGGTTGCATCTCCATCCTCAGCAGTCGAGGAAGGACGTTAAGGAGGATCTTAAAGTGACAGCAGGTCAAAGGTTAATCCAGCGGCAAACAGACTGATGTGGACCTCACAGTATGTTCTTCCAGATGCTTAGTGGAAATTCCATTTAGAAAACAGGCAACTTGCCTCACACTCACCTTTCGGACTTTGTCTGTCAGTATGTGAGTGTTTGGGGTCCTCAGGGAAACGTTGAGAACTATCACACAGTTCATCACGACCATGGTAGTCACAGACATCACAAACATTAGATACCTGTACACAAAGTTTTACAAATCATATTTTTCTCAGCACTTTCTCCAGTCAGCGGTAGACTCTGAACTGAAATCCATGAGCTTACTTTCCAATGAGAGGCACCGCCTTTGAGGTCTCTGGAACCTTCTTAGCAATAAGGAGGAGGAACACAGTCTGACCCAGGAGAGTTGCAATAGACATTGTGCACTTCTGACCACCAGCTACAAAAACCAAAACGCAAACTAGTATTCAGTCTTCAGGTGTATTTCTGTGCTCTTGCAATGACTGAATGTGACTGAAAGTGAGGAAAAGACCTTTGGCAGGTAAGAAGTAGACAAGCAGGCCAAGGGAGGAGAAGAGCACACAGGGAACAATAATGTTGATGATGTAGAAAAGGGGCTTTCGCTGGATGATGAGGAAGAAGACCACCTCCTGGTACTCCAGTTCATCCTTAGTGTACCGAGTGTTGATGACTTTCTTAGCTGGTCTGTGTCTGATGACCCATTCGCCATTCTCTACCAACAAAGTTTTTATAGCAGAGATTTGGCTTAATTTTAGATAATTGTAGAGTTTTGTGCACTTATTCATCAATTCATTTGTACCTGTGAAAGCCTCCGGATCGATATCCACCCACTCCAGTGTGTGGTTGTCCTCCTGTTTGAGAACCAGTTCGATCTCATTGGCACTGTAAGTCTGGGAGCTGCACACAGGGAGAGAACATGTGGTCTGTCTCCACAACAAACACAACCATCTATTCACTTTTACAAGGCAACGCAGTGAAAAAGGACCATGAGTGACAGAAGCACTGTCCCTGCTTTGGATACAGGATTACGTTAATACAGAGGAGCCTGACCTGTAAACAAACAGGCCTGTAGCTAGGATTTTACAAACACTGATGTTACTTTTAATTTGCTGGGTTGTTTAAATTTATTTGTTCATTTAACATTCTCTGAAAAGTTTAGATTATATTAAAGTACTATATTATATTCTGTTTTAAAGCCTTTGCTGAGATGCCATTACAATTGTAAATTGTATTGTATTGCATTACATAACAATGTCATATGTTTATATATTATTGTGCCATATGATTTCAATTATCTATATTTCACAACATTGTATTATTTCTGCCTATTGTGTGTATATCACAGATTGTGCAAATGAAGTTGCACAACTTCTTTTAAAGAAATAGTTAATAATCAAAGGTTTTTGTATATATATATATTATAGATTAAACTCATCACTTTTCTTTTATTGAATTATTTCTAACAATTATATTTCCTCGAGGTATTATATTTCCACTTGAGATGTAGGAAATGTTCTGCTGTAACACAGATTATCCCAACGGGATCACTTTTACATCTGTATAAATTTTTGAAAAATATTGGCTGTTCTCAGTTGTGATGACAACAAAATCCAGAGATGTATGAGAGGCAAAGGAGGAACCTTTCCGACGCTTTAAATCCCTGACCGTTATATTATTATGTGTTTTGTTTGTAATGGAACTGCAATAATTATTATTAGTTATTATTTATTTTACTGTCATTACTAACACTACTATTATTGCTCCCTCTATTATTTTAACTTACTGCTGTTATCTACTTATGCATTATTATTAGTAGTGGTATTTGTCATTGCTAATTATCATTAATCTGTATGTTTTCCATTGTGTTCTCCTGCTCTCATTCTCCCTCCTTCCCTCTCCCTGTCTCTTCCTCTCTCTCTCAACACTCAACTCTCAACTAGGCTGCCCATGCTCTGCCACTGTCGCCAAGTGCTTGGTCATGGTGGGATCTGTTGGGACCATTTAGATAATTTTATAAAAAGTTTGATCTCGACCTGCTCTATATGTAAAGTGCCTTGAGGTAACTTTGTTATGATTTGGCGCTATATAAAAAAAAGGTTGATTTGATTTGATTTGATTTGAACTGCTTGGCCACTGCTCACTAGCTAATCATCAAGACCAGATGAAGAACAGATCACATCTCTGCTCACCGGAAGACCATGGTGCAGTTCTGCCAGTCAAAGGGAAAGTAGTTGACTGTGATGGTACAAGCGCTGCGGTAGATGGCAGGAGGCAGCCAGTACACACAGCCGTTAGGAGACACCAGTGCATTGCAGTAAAGTGCGACCTCGAACTGTCCATCCACACTGTAAGACAGAAACTGAAGTTTGCTTGTTTTGTAGAGCACAAACATACACATTAGACTTTACCACTGAATTTTTTTAAATATATAGCTTTGTAGATTTAGCAAATACAACTGCTATATACTGCTTTACAGCTTTTCCACTAGAGTTGAATTTTTGTAAATTTGTATGGTGTTGGGTAATGTCTGGAAAAGATAACATAACTTCAAGCCTTTTTCTAACCAGTAGGGACTGATGCCCTCAGTGTTTATAAAATTCTGACTGTAGCCAAATGTGCAGGATAAAATGATTCAATCAAAGAAAGACAAACTCCTTAAATGGCTTCTTGATGGAACAAACATTGGGACTAGTAAACATGGTCATATGTGAAAGCTGATGAACTCACTTGTTCTCCAGTATGATGTCTGGCAGCCATATGCTCTTGGAGGGGACACGTAGCTCCGAGGTGATGTTCCCATAAAGCGCTGACCTGGGGGACTGGTCCCATCTAAGCCTGTAGTCACACCATTGCTACGAAAAGAAACATTCTGAGTTTAATTTTTGGTTATATTTTGCAAATGTACTATAAAATAAAATTAAATTAAAAAAAAAAAAACAGCATTTGTGTGTGTGGTTACCATTTCTATCCAGACACTGGTCGTCAGCGCCTCCTCCTTCTCGTTCTAAAGAGATATAGTTTGGGAGACAATATTAACTCAAAAGCCTATTTAGCCACTGGCACGAATCAAAAGCACCAGACTGAACTTCACCAACCAGGGAGATGAGGTTGGTGAGCGTCATCTTGATGTCAACCTGAGTGATGTCCCCACTCTTCTCCATGGGCCGGATGTTCTTGTTGTAGCCCTTCATTAAGTCCTTGAAAAGTTCCCCTTCAATGTTGACTGCAGATGCTATGGACCACAAGACAAAAACAAGCAATAGGACAAGAAGTACATTTAAAGGGGCACTCTATCAGGTTAATGTTTCATTTGACTAATAACGTTTCATTTTCTAAATTTGAAAAAAACAATCCTGATGATGTCAGCAGCTTTGTTCAGACTTGATAGGAGCATCTGATTAAAGATGCCATTGGGTTGCATTACAGGAAATGTAGGATCTAGTATTTATTAAGCTTGATCAAAGAACTTGATACATACTAGGGACTCACATTGAGGATATCCTGGCCTCTGCTGCCTCAATTTTAATTTTAACCATTTTTTCTTTTTTCTGAACCTTTCCAGTTTAATTCACATATAAGATTTTATTGGAATACAAAAAATCAGTGGAGGACTAAAGACAACAGATTCTTTCAATTTAACAAAATAATATTAAGACACAAGTTCATTAATTGGAAAACAAATCTATAGACTGAAGACAGCAAGCTGATTAAAGCAAGTTGACTACAAGACTACAACGGCTGCTAAATGCCTGATTATCCCTCAGGTATAATGAGTGAGAAATTTGTCTGTCTGCCAACAACTATATGTATACACACACCTTGCTATACAACAAAGTACGTTTGCAAGGCCTCTCTATTTGAGACAAAGGTAGATCTTTGTTTTACCGTCATTCAATACCGAACCTGTCATGGTTTATTTCTGAACAGTCCTGTTTGGTTTACCGCAAACTTCATAAGGACAATCCTTTGGGAGAAGAGTAACACATTTTGTTCGAATGTAAGAAGTGTTGCTAAACTATTTGCTCAAATTCATTTATTACACCTGGGTGCACCAAAGGTTATATTTAGCTTAGGTGCCTTCTTGAAGAATGACTTATGTTTAAGTAATATCTGTTGCACTTAATTCCTGTCATCACCTCCTCGTTACTGTATTGTATATTGTCTTTGTACTCCACACTGTATAACCAGGGTCCTGAGTGAACAACAATCTTTGAAATCCAACTTCACAAATTCACACCACACAATGCAGAATCCTATGAACAAGCGAGATTCTCAGGTCATTTCTAGTAAATGTGGCAGCAGGTTGATTAGCTAGCGTTCCTACCTGTGGCCAGAATAAACACCCTTATGAAGACTGACAGAGAGAGCGGAGGTCCAGAATCCATCTGTGAGTGTGTTTATGCTGCGCTCTCTGAGACAAAGCTGTGATCACTAATCTGATTCACACGGACACTACTTGATAGAGCTGCTGGCGCTCAGCCTGTCTGTGCGTGTATGTGTGTGAGGATGTGTGTGTGTTTCCCAGCAGAGGTTAGGGCTGATGGGAGGGTTGAGGTTTAGAGGAATGGTTGGGTATGGCTATGTGGGGGAGTTGATGATTGTTGGGGTTAAATCCAAGAGTGTATTTCCAGTACGGCATAGCCAGCTGTCATAACATGCACATGCACACACACGCTCAGACTGGGAACATGACATGCACATAGTTTGGGTATTGTACTCAGTACATGGCTGCCCTCCAGTGTTAAAGTACCCCATCTAAACACACACTGTGGTGTGATTCTGTTCAGTGCACCTGGCTACTGTCACTCAGACGTCTGCATAGAAAAAAAAGACAAAAGCTCATGGAGTCTTCGAGGGCAAATTTAGTGCAGCAATAATCTATGATAAACTAGTTAACATCTTTCTCCATCAGAAGCCACAGTTAAATGTGTTCTCTATAATAAAAGTATTACAGGCAGAAAAATTAGATAAAGAGAAGGAGACAGCACTGTTGTGAGTCTCTGTGAGCCAGAAAGTAAAAAAAGCCTTACAGTGGATGAAGGAACAGGTGATAAGTCTCATCCATTTACAGCACACCGTCTGTGATGACTGACCAGGCTCTGTGGAGGTTGCTGACACATTTGTGGGCTGTCATTACTGTATGTGTGTATGTGTGTGTGTGTGTGTGGGTGGGTGTGTCACAAAAATACTTCCCACACACACACATGAACACACAAGTCAGAGGCAGGAGTTGCTGTATTGCAATCAAAGTATGCGAATGTGTGCTAATTCAGCTGTTACATTCATATCCTTTAGGACTTGGACTGGGTAGAAATTAGCCGCAGAGATAAGTGGACAGATATTAATTGTGAGGTTATTTTGGTTTATTCTGCCAGTCATCATGATCAAACAGAAGCTTAGACTTTGTGACTAGGATGAGGTGGAGGATGCATAGAAAAGACGGGGCTTGTTTACAAGTCAAAGCTGACATTTCCTCAAGTAACAGCTGCCTGCACCTGCAATGTTGTCACTCGTGACAGACAATATAGGACTCTAAAGGTCAGGCTGGTTCTGGGTCAAATTACGATTCCCCATCCTGGAAATACGAAGAGAAACCAGGGAGGTACTGGTCATCACAGCATAGCAGCTGCTGTGTTGATGGGAAAGCTTTTAGCCTTTAAGGGTCAGAGGACTAAGGTCAATCTGGGGTCATAAGAGGAACCAATCCCAATCGAAGCCTGTCTCAAGAGAGCATGTGACAAAATACTGCAGGATTATCAGCATTAGTGTTGGCTAATTTGATTATCTCATCAGAGGTTTTATGCAGAATTACATAACTATCGATTAACACTATATTCAACACAACGTGCCATACTGTTGATAACAATTTTATTCATATAGACTTTTTTTTACAAAAATACAAAGGATTTTCTCTATACAAATAAATATGGCAGGAATTAAGATAAAATGAATAATATATACAGTCTGAGTGCATCACAAGAGGCTCAACCTTTGCAAAAGACAATGACAATATGAATAACTTATCATTTTGTACAGATTCATAAGTTAGACGAGGCTGTGTCTCTAACCACATAAAAAAACCTGTGGCATGATGGGCAGACAATAGTTGGGTCGATACATTCATGGTTGTGTTTTCATTTAGAGAAAATGTCAGAGAAGGAAAACAACAATGACAACAATAATAATGCTTTTCACAGGACACAACAGACGACGTAACTGTGACTGTGCATTTTTTGTGCGTCTCTCTGTCCCATAACAAGTGTTTTCTGGTGCTCTCTGAGTTTCTGCTCATGTCATCCCTCATTTAAGTCTTTTTTTTTTCATGTTATCTCACTTGCTGTTATAATGAAGTTAAGTCTTGAGTGCCTCTAATGCCAAAGCAATGATCCTTGGTACACTGCGGTAGAATGACTCGTTCTCCAGGCCCACAAGACCGTAGAAGGTCAAAGGTCGTCCTCCCACTACTGCTCTGACCCGCGCCTGGTATAGTCCTCGGTCATTCTTGGAACTCAGATCAACTAAAACCTGAGCAAAAAAAAAAAAAAAAAGAACCAATAAGAAGATCAATTCAAATGCTCTAAAATTATGCAGTTATTTCCTTCCCCCAGTGCACGTTTGCTTGGTTCAAATTAACTAACAATTTACCTCTTGGAAATTCATACGCAGGTTCTTGTTTGGGATGTTTAGGATCCAGCTGTAGGAGTCTCTGACTTGGTTGACTTGCTGTGAGGATTCTCTCACTCCAGGACAAACTACACACAAAAAAACAAAATGATTTAATTAAAGAAATAACATGGAACTTTAGTCAATTATAGACAACGTAAAGGGATTTAATGAAGGTTTTGTCAGAATGGGTAGAGGTACATACTTTTCCCATTGGCTCCAGGTATCTGCCTCTTGCGAAGAAGGCTCCTGTATTTTCTCTGAAGACTTAATGTCTTAACAGCATGTGTAGTTTGTCTGGGGTCAGCGGTCAACTCTGTGTGGTCACCCTCAGTGACCATTTGGACAATAGTTGTCGACTGAACTGGAGGTGGTAAAGCTAAAGATTTTATTTCTTTTCTGTCTACAGGCTCAACAAAAGTAAAATCCTCTGATGCAGCGCTCCATGTTACATCAGGAGAAGTGTCTCTGTTGGATGAGGCTTCACTTTGTGATGCATCTTTTGTCACAGTCTCATCTTGTGTCCTTAATTTTTCTATTTCATTCATCAAGGCTGTTAGAAGTGACCAAGGCTCCTGGGATTCCTCAGAGTAGGAGGAGGGAGCGATGTGGACCGGTTTCCCAGTGGAAGAATTAGGAAATGGTGGAGTACTGGGAGACACTTTCTGGAGGTAGGCTGTGTCCAGGTGCAGGATGGGAGGAGCAGCTCTGGCGTCCAGTTTGGAGCGCAGAGTTGAGATAACAGCTCGATATTCTCCCTCTAGCTGATGCACTGAGGAGTCCTCTGTCTGCAGATGAAATGTTCAAAACAGTTGGATATTTAGAATAGCTTAAAATAAACCCACATCAAGAGATTAAAATCAGTTATGCCCTTTACTTAAACCCAAAAGGTATCAGTGTTTTAAATGCTTAATGCTTTTGATGTTGATATTAAACTGCCATTAAACCTACTCATTTTTGCATTAGTTAAATTAGTTGAAAACAATCATCAAACTGTGCTCTCCACACAACTGGGTGATATGTAATGCAAAATAACATCCTTATTTTTTATTTTTATTTTTAATTCAGAAATCCACCACAAAACAATTTACCTGTAAGAAAATGTTGAGCTCCTGTCTTGTTTGTGTGGAGGAGATGTCAGTAGATGTGTCAGTGTGTTGTTTGTCCAGGTCCTCAGCCATGTTTCTCAAGTATTTCTCCCAGTCATCCACCAAAGGGCCCACTTCTTTGAATAACGCAGGAGGAACTGAAGGACTCTGGTCTTCAGGCACTACCGCTCCACCCAGCTGTTCTACAAGTAATAAAACACATGTTACAATAGTGACCAATATGACAATCTCTTGATATACCAATGCACCTGAGAAGGAAAGTTGCACTGTAGGTGAGTGTTACTTAGGTTATCTATTAGTTTTCTATACATTATCATTTATGTACCTTCAATCTGTGTGAGACATTGGCTCAGCCCCAGATCCCTCCGCTCTCTGGTGTGAGTGAAAGCTGTGCTGTAGATGTGCTCCACCAGCTGAGGCAGAGTCTGGGTGAAGAAGGTCAAGTCCACTTTGTCCCTGATGTAATCTTCAGCTCTCTGGAGTAAGTCCAACAGGGTCTGCAGGAATGAACGCATCTCTAGATGGTAGAGAGGGAGCAGAAGTTCAGAGACCTCTAAAGGAAAGATTGTACTGTATATTTAGTAGCTTTAGTAGCTTTTGCTCAGTAATTATCAATGATAGCATTTTACTTACGACATTTCTTGAAGCGGGTAAAGCACTTATCCTCGGCCATTCGGCTACAGGTGCTGGCAGACTGACCGGGGGGGCAGGTCAGGGTGTAGAAGTGACAGAGAGAGCTGAATTCAGACCTTTGTTCCTCTTCTGTCATTTCTGTTGTCTTTAGAAGCTCTGGACATGTTGGCTCCCGGCTCCCAAATGACTCTAAAAAGAGAGGATTGATTATGATATTTGTACATATTTTAATATTTAATATTTACATATTTTAACATAGGATAAATAAATAAATTGAAATTGGTTGAATTGGGAAAAACTCACTCTGTATCTCAGCCTGAATCCAGTCAGAGAAAGCAGAAACCCGTGTGTAGACTCCAGGCTTGCCCTTCTCTCCACAGCCATCTCCCCAGGAAGTGATGCCGTAGAGTTGAAACCGACCTGAAATTCGGTCTTGGTATATCAGAGGACCTCCAGAATCTCCCTACAGATGACAGAAAATCCACTGAAAATTAAAAAAAGGTTTGTTCACAAGAATTCCTGTTATCTAAAATGCTTGTTTCACCAACAAAACAAAAAGCTTTTAACAATAAATTAAAAATGTCAGTTTGGTGACTGAGGACAATTCCCAAATAAAACCTGAAAATCTAAATGCAGGGACAATAACTCAGAAATAAATGTTGCTCTGCCTACCTGACAGGAGTCAATGCCTCCAGAGAGATAGCCAGCACATAGCATGGTGTTGGTGACCAGCTCTTTGCCAAGGGCACTCTTACAGGTGCTCTGAGGCAGCAGGGGAACCTTGGCCTCCATCACCACATCAGCAGATGGGCCGTCTGTCAGATGAAAAAATGCATAAAGAAACAGTATTGTCAGGTTTAAATATTTAGACAAATTTGTTCACTCTTCCGTGAAAATCCTCCACTCACCCTCATAGAGGGAGCCCCAGCCTGCCACTAGACATGGGCTGCCAGTAGGGGGCTCCATGCCAGAGGGGAGACACACTGGGGTTACACGTTCAGACAAGACCACTGGTGATGTCAGCTCCACCAGGGCTATATCGTTGTTAAATGTCTTTGGGTTGAACTGCAGAATGAGAACAGAGTTTGATTGGTTGATTAATTGAATGACTTAATGACTGACTTATCTGTATCTTTGACTGTTTGACCAGTTGTTACCTTAGGATGAGGAATGATGCGATTCACTTTGAGAACTTGCTCATCCGGGTCAGTTTTGGTGATATCAAACTCCCCAACGATGGCTGTCCAGTAGCTCTCACTACGGCTCCTGCAGAGATCAGAACAATAAGAAAAACGAGGACTGAGGGGGGAACGAAAAAAATAGCAATAATTGCAAATGCTATTGACAAATCAAAAAACTTACTACAGTTGGAGGATACAGAGACACATGCGCACTTACCCAGCAAAACAATGTGCAGCAGTGACCACCCAGGAGCTGTCCACCAAGACCCCTCCACACATCAGGCCACCATCTAACTGCAGGTTGACCAACCAGGGCCAGCTGCCTGGAGGAGCAGGGGAGCCACCCACAATCCTGGAGCGAGGCTGCGTGATATTTTGCACTGTGGATGACCTCTGACCACACACTGCTGCTGGAACAGAGAGAGAGTAATGATCAAGAAATACAGCAAATTCAAACAACACATTCATTACTAAAGCCACATAAATGAGTTGAATGAAAAGTCATCCTTGTACATAACGTGATGAATAAGAATAATTAGTATTAATGCATGACCACTTCTTTGTGATCGCATGTATCTCCTCACCCTGTGCATGGGTCTGTGTAGCAGGTTCCAGGTTCTGCATTGTGTTAAGCAGGCTGCACTGGAGGACACGGGCGCTGCAGCTCTCACCCATGATCCTGATGCAGCTCTCCTTGTCCAGTTCACCAGGCGGGCAGCGATGCTGGTAGAATGCACATGCCTGGCTCAGGGCCCAACTCCGCTCTGCTTCATCTTGAAGCTTCTGCGCCTTACTGATGATGTCACAGCTTGGCTCCAATAAGACACTGGCAGGAGACGCTGTTGGACGAAAAGGGGAGATTTGGGAGTTAAAATCTCACTAAGAAATCACTGAGGGGGGACACTGGACAATGTGGCTCAAAGATGTACCAACAATGAAAAGGTAAGAGTAATATGTACTTACAACAGGACCCAGACAGTTGTCCACAGTCCTGAAACAGACAGGGAACACAGCCCCGGCAACCAGCCTCAGCCCGATTTCTCTCAGATGATGCACGCTCAAGAGCAGACAGGGCACTAGTCAGGGCGGCCTCCAGAACCACAGTACCACGATCGGACAGTGCTGAAGGAGTAGACAGGAGAAGGAGAAAATTTGAAATATTTAAAACTGTGAGACAAGCTGGAGAAAAAGAAGAAGAAATTCGGCAGAGAAACAGAGCGACGGAAGAGAAGTTAACAGCAGTGTGTATTAGAGCCAGGTTGTTAGACCAGCCAGACCAAGATGCAGGTATTGTAGCTGCACATATGTTGACTGATTAATTCCAAGAGACTGATACATTGGAAGTAATGTCTCCATCACCAGTCAACATGTTGTTTTCAACAGCCTCTCATTGAAAATCTTTGTTTATAATATAATTACTCATATCAGTTGCAGACTCTTTGCTTCAAACACATTCATTTTCTTATCTGATAAAATACAAGAATTCAAATAAATAACACAGGTAAGAAAACTGCTGAATGTAGTAAATGAACATTAATTTAACACTGATGCTGTATTCACTTATTTTCTTCAGTAGATGTGCACTTTGCACTGCATTTATTATTTTAAATCATAAAAATATCAACAAGCACTTTGTTTATCGCCTACTGATAAATTTGTATCCGTGACTATCTACCTCTACTTCAGCAATAAGATGTTTGATGAATACTGGTTCAGAGATTTGTTTAAATCTCACTACCAAATTTTTTAAATGAAAAATGTGGCAACAGACTAATAGGAAGGACATCAAGGTCATTACATGGAAGACTGTCATTTCCTGTGGGAACACTATGTGTGTATGTGAGCATTAGCATGAACTGGTGCAGCTTTCTGGTATGTGTGTGAGTAGCCCCCTTTTTCTCATGCTGCTCTTTGAGCTCATTGGCAGCGTGTTAGGGAAGCTAGCTCACGCTCAGCGTGCTGGTGAGGCTTCTACAGAACACTTCAATCGGGCCGCCGACCAGGCAGCCCCCCCTCTGTGCCGCGCCACATCACAGGATAGGCCACCAACAACAACAATGCTGATTGAAGACTTAATTAGAAGGCCAGGGCTGAGGGGGCAGAGGCTGGCGGGCAAGGACAGGCCCTAGGGGCACGGGCTGGCAGCCCTGGTGCGGCTCAGACCCCGAGGCCCCTTGTTCTAAACACTCCAAACATACACTGCTATCACCAGCTGCTTCTATGAAGGTTCTGCTGTACTCAGCACTTCAACCAGAGAAGGCCAGAGGTCCAGCATCACTTCATCTCTATTTGACAAGGTACGCTACAACAATACAGGCTAAAGATGTGATAACATCCCTTTTCTTTACTGTTTTCAGGACAGTTTATTAAGTCCAGTACTGAAATGCAATAACCATAATTAATGGTTTTGGTGTATTACAGTGTGTTGTATTAGTAATTTTAAGGCTGAACACCTGCTACTCTTCATGCACTTCACTAGTGCAAAGTTGGTCGTCCAGCGCAAATAACAAAGTAGGTCTGTAACACAACTTAAAAGTCCAAAGGTTTGTACATATGTCAACAGTTTACCTAAAACAAAATGACTTGATATAACAGATATGTGTATGGCACATTTGAGTTAGCGGCATTGAGATTAGCAAGATCACCAGATGTTTGGACTCCCAGAGAGATATTAATGCTTGCAACACATCACAGTATCACCAGCATCTCTTTGCAGAGTTGTAGTTAAAAGATAAACATTTGCCAACAAGGAAATCTGAATCACAATTTTACTATATATTTACTAATAAATATAAGTCATTTTTAATCAGTTAGCTATACCTCAAAAACATATGCTTCACATGCTGGGATCAGATGTCATAACTACAGCCGCTCACAGGTACTGTTGTGGCAACTCTTAACAAAAATTGCTATGACTGAGAAACAATGAAAAACTAGTGTTGTTACCTTTGAGTGCACTCTGGGGCATCCTGTAGACCTCTCTACCTGCCGGGGCTCCCAGCAAGCAGTCCAGCCCCATAAACAACAGTGATATCAGCAGCAGCATGGTATCAGAGCATCAGACCTCCACTCAACAATGACAACAAGCAGACACGGAGGAAACACGCGGGACGACTGAACAGGTGCTGGAGATGGAGCTATCCCGTGGTATTTCCAGGTCCTTATTGTCCGGTGGCTCTCTGCAATCTCTAACTGTCTCCCTCCTCCTATCTCTCTGGGCTCTCTCCCACACTGCGGTGCAGGGCATCTGTCTGTAAGTTTACTTAGAGGAACAATAGGTGCCTAGAGTGGTCCCTGGTATATATAGAGTCCCCAGGGGAACACCAGCAAGAGGGAGGGGGAAGAGGATAGGAAAGAGAGAGCGAGAGGGAGGGAGGAGGGAGAAATGCTCCCATGGCCAATACACAAACAGATGAATTCATTAAGACTGTGACAGCAAATCGGGTGCAACTTGCCAAGGCTGGACATTACAAAGAGGTTTGGTTCTATGAAAGGAGACAGAGGGAGGGAGAGAGAGATACAGATAGGGAGGGGGGCGAAAGGGGAAGGCAGAGTGATTGGCTGGGCAGTAGGGAAGGGGGTGTTGTTTGAATTAATTAATGTGAGAGGAAGAGGGAGAAAGTTATGCAGATAAGGATATGGGCTGATGTGACACTGGAGTAGAGGAATGTTCAGTCACAGGGACGTCAATGAGCGTCTGAACCCAAGGCTCAAAGCGTGAGTGCGGCAAGCAGGAGATGGAGGCTGATTGAGTGACAGAGTGTGAGAGAGCGGGAGAGAGGGAGAGGGAAGTGTCTGCCATTCTGCATGCCGCTCAAAGAGGGCATTGTCCCCAGCGTCCCTCTGAGGATGCCCACATCAAAGCCGTCCCCCGGGCATCACTTGGCTGCCGCTTCCATTGATCACTTACAGTCTTTTATCCCCCCCATTAAAATATTGTCAGTTCACATCACTTTTGTCTTTCTCTGCTGAACTCTGCTTTTGTTACATAAAGATACATTAAAAAAGTGCTTATGAACATGATGCATTTTTCAAGTCAAGAAGAAATCCTTGGAGAAAAGAAAGACATTTTTAGTGTGAGCATATGACATATTTCTTGTCACCACACTGATAAGAGTTGAGGCAAAAGTAAAACTGACAAACTGACTTTCAGGCAGTGTTTCTTATTAAAAAGTGACGACTCATGAACTAGTCCTTACATCTGATCTTTGGGGTGTGGATACTGTAACTTGTCATCTTTCAGTTCAAACATATTATTGTGGGAACTATTAAGTATTAAGTAACTATTAAGTATATACCTAAACATAATGGTGAATGCGAAAACCATTATGACCACCACCTATTTTAACTAAAAAACTATGAAATTGACTCACTTTCACCGAATAAACTTAATATATGAGAAGAAATGGAAGATTTAAGCAAAAGTTTTTAAACTGTGCACTTTCAAAAATATCAACTAAACAGCTCTGTCTACAGGTTATTCATACATACAACACTGTATGCAATAAAGTAAATAAATCATTTTAGTAGGTTTGCTCAGTGTCTAAGAGTCTGCATGTTACTCTTTTAGCATTGGTTAAAAAACAAATGAATAACAGGTGTGATTCTAATTATTATTATAAGATTCTGATGCAATTCAATGTATGTTCTTGTAATATTACAGCAAATTGTCTGGGCAGAGATATTCAGTAACAACACCGACATAAACACAATGTTCTCTACATTCACTAGCAAAAGACAGGGGCATGCTCACAGTCTACACGGACAGAGAAAGTAGTCTGTGCCGACCATTAACCCAAAGGAGTAGCGCAAATTGGAGTCAACTTTGAGCCAACTAACTGGCTGAACGATAAAAAGAGCGGCGGCCGAATCTAGCAGGGCATTATCAAAGAGAGCCGACCACTGTTGCCACAAGCCAGCGCTGACAGCAGAGTTCACACTGACAACAACATACAGTACGTGTTAGACGGTGTGTGTGCAACTGTGTGTTTATGTTTTAGTCATAGTTTGTGCAACCAAGTCTTGTGAATTCAAATGCTTTGATGGTGGAAAGACTCAAACAACCGCATAAAACGTTTGCAAGGAGTTACAGAATAAAGAAGAGGAGGCCAAGAAGATAAAAAAAAAAGAGAGAGAGTTTGAGTTTCTCCCCTTTTTTCAGCCTTGCTTCAGACATTTGTTAGTGTGCCCCAGCCCCCTCCATGCACCCGTGTGGCACAATGGCCTGGAGATCTAAGAACAGACTCAGGCGGAGCGGAGCGGGAACAGCATGGGACAAACGGGCGGCACTCTTTCATTCCTTCCCTCCCTCCCTACATCCATTTCCCTTTGATGTCCTTTGATTAATTTGCCTTCTGCTCAGTCTTCCTTCATCCATCCACCAAACATGAAGCTCTCATCCACTCTTTTCTGCACTGCCAGCCCGTCTTCATCTCTACAACTACTGCTGTCTAACCTCATCTGTAGATTTTTGGTAAATTACCTAGAACTAAAAAAACTTTATCTTTAACCTGTATTACTAAATTACTAATTTTGAGTCAAATTAATAGGCTGCTAAAAGGAAAAGTTCTTTGGTGGAGTAAAAATTTTGCAGTTCACAACAGAAAGGCAAACTATTTATCTGAAGAGTGAACGACTCCAGATCAGCACCACTGAGAAATCTCAAAAGTCATCTGGAAGTGTAAAAAAAGCCACTTGCTAGAAAACCAGTGTGCGATAAAAAACGGATGGTTTTAGCATCAGTCATCAGATAAATACACATTACACTGTTTGCTATAGGACCAAACTGCTTGACTAGCACTTCACTTCAGTGATCAAGATGTAGGTAATTTCAAATCCAATATGAAGTCACAAACATTAGTTAATTTTTTTAAAAACAAATTTAAAAGGTTATTTCCATTTACTAATTTAGCTGCATGGTGTGTTTGTGATGCTTATATATATAAATATTTATTTATTTTTTAGAATTTATTTTAAATCTACTTTAAGTGCATTTTCAGCTGTTGGTCTAATCCATTTCTTTTGACTCAAATGAATATTGGCATGAGTCATTTGAATTTTGCCATCAAACGATGCACCGTAAAAGGCACAGGTAAAACAAATACCCAGACATTTTTAGGGTTTGAACAACAAAACAACAATTGTATTACTTACTTAGTTAGTTGTTGCCTATTAGCATAATGAAAAGATTGCCAGCCTCAATTCTAGATTAAGTTAATAGATGACTTGAGAAGACTTGATAAATGAGCAGCTGATACCCAGGATAAATATTGTTTTTTTAGGCAGTAGGTGACAAATATTGGTTACACTTACTACTGTCCATGAGTTCATCTTCAGTACCAAATCTTAGTATCAAATTGCTTGGAAAAAGGAAAGTGGGAATAATTTTCAACTGCCCATGTAAGATGTGTGCTTACGTTTGAAACACCAGAAATCCATGTGAATGCACAATCATCTGTTGAACTATCTACAAGTGATCTACTGTGGGATGGACAGGCTTGGCTGCTTGAGCAGGTTACAAAAAGAAAATACACAATGCTCAGCACAAAATCACACCACAATGAGAACAACAATCGTGTTGAATAACACCCAGGTATTGTGTTCAGTTATGAAACCATTTCTCCCATTGTCTCAGGCAGAAAACAATTGAAATCTAGGTCAGTGGGGTACGCAAGGGAGAAGAGGTTCCCAACATTTCAGCATAGACAGACACTTGAACTCCCTGACAATAGTCAAGTAGAAGCAGCTCATCTGCACAGGGCTGTATTGGGTCATTGTTAGACATGTTGTTAATTAGATCTATTATGACCTCAACAATCACATTAACTGCCATTAAATGCACATTAACCACCAACTGTTCAATAATGAAATATTCAGTTTACCTTAGTGGAGTGATAACGATGATATGGTTGATTAAACTTAAGTGGAAACACAGCTCAGATCATTTATTCCTGATAACAATTAAATTCCTTTGTTTAGTCAGAAAATGTTATTGGACAAAAGCCCTTGTTGAAAAATCGAAAAGCAGGATTAAGAAATAAAATGTTTTAAAACTAAATCGAGTTCAAATTTGCAACAGAGGAGAGGTGCTGTTTATCAGTGATTATTTATGAACAGACAGAAAGAAAGGTCCTCTGTTTCCCAAGCCCAGACTTAACATGGGGTGGGGCGCTGGCCCAGAATGATGCCTTGATGGTCAGTGATACAGGGAGGCTATATCTTGTACTTGGTGCCTCTGGCCCAGGATTGGCGCCCTCTTGTCCTTTTGCTCTTTGAGGCAGTAATGTGTAGATGTATTAAAACTTCTCTACATCTGCTGTGGGTGTTTCTTACCTGCACAGAAGGAAGCAGTGCTGTATTATCTCTCCAGTATCCTGTGGTGCTTCAGCATTGGCCTCTTTGCACACATAACACGACTAGAGTGCAGAATTATAACTAATGAAGAGTCACATTTTATAATGCATAAAATCAGTAAAACACCAGTGTGCTGCTAACTGTAGTAGCACAAAGAAAAGATGCTCACTGTGTGTGATCCTGTGGCTTCCCTCTATAGTAATGCACCTGCTGTGCAGGAAGTCCAGGTTCCTCAATCTCCATGTGCATGTATTTACCTGCTCAACCAGTGTTTCAGATGCCAAATAATGAGTAGCTCCATGTGGCCTCTCTGATGTACTGTGTATGGTAAAAGCTAAAGATGGAGGATTTGTTAGTCAGGCACAATAAAGGCAAAGGTAGGCAGAAAGTGTGGAAAACAAAACATACCAACTAAACATGATTTCAATGTTAATTATTCAGTGGTGAGAAATACATTATTTGCAATAATTCTGTGTAATTTTGCTTTTACAACCAAAGGCTGTCATTGTCACTCTTATTGATTATAGTCTAACAGACTATAATCACACTATTGTTCTCAGTGTGTTGCTGATTGATTACAGTTTATCTCCTGTTTGGACCACCTGACATCTGAGAAGGGAGAATAAGATGAAAATATATGATATGATTCTAGTCCAAGTTTAACATGGTGTAGCTGATTTGAGAAGGCTGACATCTAGTGTCAAAATGATGAAGTCTCTTTTAAAAGAATTGTCTGCTGAAGAGTTATCATCTGCTGGGACTATTGTTGAAACTACACTTCATGGCTGTATTTGATTTTAAATGAAAATTGGCTGTAAAATCATTAAATCAATAAAGCAGCTGGGTTATAAAGCTGGCTAATAAAGTTGTCTAGTAAAAGTTATTATTGATATGAGGTGTGGGAAGAACAGGTTCTACAATGAAGCAACTTAATTTCATCCGGTTCCCTCTTTGCTAACAGCTACATGTGGCTAACATTATAGTCATACTGACCTATATTAGACACGATATGCTAATCTAACTGCCAATGGAAATGCCGATTAACAAAAGTATGTAGCTAATTCTGCTTTGTGTATCTGTTCAGAGCATTAATGCAAATGTCATAATGAGGGGAAAATTATTAATTAATCCTGGTACCTGGTGTAACTAGCTATGGCAAAGTAATGTTAATCTAGTGATTTAGTAAATTACTGCATGGCTGAATACCCAGTTTCAGTAAACTCTATATAATCACTATATGCACTATATAATCACTGAATTGAAACTATGAAAGGCCACATGGAGGCAACGTGAGAAATGCCCAAACACTACCAGTGATCACAATATGGCAGTTAGACATGTATATGTGTTTGAGCCACTTGTTTGCTGAACTCATTCTAAGTGCACAAAAGGTTAGATACAATAAAATCTCAATACACCACAGGACTCTTTATCAAAACAAACATGCTCAATAATAATGAAAGCAATTAATAATAATAGATAAACAATGTGTTCAGTAGTGTTGGCTCTTATTGGGCCTTTTATGTGTAATTTACTCATTAGCTGTTTCTCATTTTAAAAGAAGTATTACTAAGTATTACTGTATAATTACTTACTGCTCTCTAGGATTAGGGAATTATGTTGTGACTAATTATCTGTTAGACCAGGTAAACTATCTCTATTACCTCCTCCAAACATAGGTGTCACATGGATGACTGTTACCTTTACCCCATGCCTTCCTGAAATCAAAGTTATGGATACTTAACCACTGTAAAAATAAATCATATACTGACTTTCTGCCTAACAAAATAAATCAGATTAGATATAATATTAATAATGTATATAAAAAACTAACTTCATGGATTATTCAACTTTAATTTAATATTTAGGAGAAAACATCAATACGAGAACAATAATTTCTGCTTGAATCCCAATAGAATATTATCAGTCACCATTCTAACTAGTTAATAGTAATTAATTATCACCTTAATCATTGTCTTCATTATTATATCCCAAACCCTAGTCTTTAATAAAAAGATTAAATTAGTAATAACAGGAAGCAAACAGTAACATAAGAAGTGCATTTGAATTGCAATAAATTGATAGAAAAGCAAAATAGTCTTTAATGGTCACATATCTCATTAAAACTTGCTTGCCACTACCTATGATCCCATTATTTTCTTTTCAAAATATACCCTTTGAAGACCTATTTAAAAAGAGGATATAAGGCAAAAAGCATATGCTTTTTCATCTCACCTACCCACGTCTGCTGCTGCTGTCTGACTGACCTGGTGGGAGAGGCAGAACACAACGCCCCTCACTTCCCCCTCCACCTCCTCTCTCTGGCCAAGCCATTAGCCATGAATTATGGTGCTGCTACCATCACAGCCAATTGTCTGGATGAAAAGCAGGCTCTGCCTCACTTACCGTTGTGTGCTAGCTTGTGCATGAACAGCAGGTTAAGGATCGTAGTTTCTGATCAGCTCTGTGGTTCAGGTCAGAGCAGGTAAGCAGATGACATTTCACTTATCAGGAAATGCAGGTTATTGCAGAGGTGCATGTTGATGTTTGATTACAACAGTGAGATTTCCTGGACAAATTCTACATTCTGATTGTCCGTTTCTGAAAATTAATTTTATGTAATTACTCTAGATCATTGTTAGGTGTCTCATAGCAGGTTAAACAAGTTTTTGCAAGCAAATTATATTTACCCATGATATTGTTTTGTCCTCTGTAAGACCATATATTCAGATCTATGACTCCACTCTGTGAAATGACTGTCCTCCTTATAGGGCAACTGGTGGACTTGTGGAGAGAGAGAAAGAAAGAGAAACAGACAGAGGGAGAGGAGGAAGACCAGTATCTGTTACCAGGAAAACTCCTGCAGTTGTATCACTGGGAAACCCGCAAGCAGATGTGATGGCAGAGTGATGCAAGTGGACAGAGAGGCACGTTATCAGACACTGCACTGAACAGTACAGTAAGTGTTCCTGGACAATTATTTTGCTTATTATCTAGAGCTTCTAACTGACATAAGGGGACTGCAGTGTTGCACAGAGCTCAGTCTTGGCTCAGTCTTGGCCAGCTATGCTACTGCAAAGACCCAGACAGAATTTGTTTTTAATGAGAGCTGCCGTAACAACTTTGCATGCTGAAAGATTTTATTTGAAATTTGGTCATGTCTGCATTTGAGTTTCAAACTCTGCATGTGTCCTGTTTGTCATACATTGTATGCCATGCGATTAAATATTATAATCAAAATTTGACAAAAGGACTGAATGATGTACTTTGCCTTTTGAATGTATGCTGGCCACATAAGTATGCCTTATTTAGAAAAACAGCCATTTATTTGCCTGTTATGAGCTGAAAGCACAGTAGCCAGATGGAGGCTGTTGATCTAGTTAGGAAGGTAGATGTGAAAAAACCATTACCTGGATCACAGCAAACACATGCAGACACGCACACACAAATGCCCACATGTGTGCGTATACAAACACATGTGTACATACACAGACGCACGCGCGCGCACGCACACACACACACACACACACACACACACACACACACACACACACTTCTACTCAGTCTACCATTCACTAAGCTTCGATCTGCACACGGTCTCTGCACCTGCTGCACTTAAAGTTATTAAGTGTTCAGTGATGAAGAGTAATTGCATACTGCTTGAGTTACATAAGTGAAAACTCTGAGGGAAACTGTGTTTAGTTTTTAAGTTGTCATAAAATACAGTAGAATACATTGTCTCATTTCTTTCTCATTTCCAAGGTACAGGTAAATAAGTGTAAGACAGTAATCGTGAGAGCACATGTATTTGCATTCATACCCTGATTGCAGATATGCTAACCATGATGCATAGTGTAGTAAGTGCTGACCTGCAATGTTAATGATTGACCAAGCCTCTAACACTCAAACTATTACTGTTGGTTGCTAAGAGCCTGAGAAGACAGCTTGGTTACATGTTGAAGAGCTGACATGCATGTATAAATATACATCTGGCAGGTTTGAATACACGAGTTTAAAACCAATGGACATTTTAGTATGTTTAGTATGTTTACTTTTAACCAACCAAAAATCAAGTCCAATTTTGTCAGTTTTGCTTGTTTTGTGTGACACTTGATTTACAAAGACCACTGTGAGTGTACACTGAATGGAAAATGAAAGAATTTAAATGCACACTCACACATTCCTCTTCCTGTCTGCTCCATTTCACTCGTCTGTGTACCTGTGTTCTCATGCAGCCAGCAGAGCAGAGGCTTGTTGGTACCCTGAAAAAATGGTGGGACTGAGAAATCGCTCTACATGGGAACCATTGCTACTCCAGACCTCCTGCATTAAGTCTTGTGCCAACGGCTGCTCACTGGGCATCACCACACAACTTTCTTATATCAATCCTGACATTGAGTCTGTAGATGGTAAGTAGTGCAATGTTATTCTTTTAGATTAAGTAAGAATCCCAGCAACTGTTTTCTGAACTGAATTGTATTTTGACTCCATATGAATCAAGAAGAATTAATGAATTTATCAGGTAGTTTTGAAGAAGAATAACTACATAGCCTAGTTTACTAAATCCTCAATACAGCAATCTCCACCGCATAACACCCTATTATTTCTCGCTAAAGGGTCTTGTAAAAGTTTGGTAGAAATAGATCTAACTTGTGTAAAACACAATGAGATATTGGATTTAGTGTGGGCTAAAAATTTGTGGCTTTATTAGGATGTATAACTGGGTATCGTCAGCATAGGAGAAACAATCAGCTCTTAGAACAAATGATGTGACTAAGTAGAAAAATATGCTGTAAATTGTAAACAACAGAGGTATAATGATTGACCACTGAGGAACACTGCAGATAATGTAAACCTCAGAGGAAGAGGTGTCTCCTGCAATGACAAAGGTTGCAGAGTAGAATTAGGTTGTGTAAACAAAGTAAAGGAAAGCTTGAATTGAGTTCAAAGAGGATAAATTACAAAGAAAATGCATTGATGATTTGACTAAAACCTAAAGAGACTCATGTGTATCATCCATTGTACTTTAAAATATGCTACATGTTTTGTTGTTTCACTGTTTTCCAAAGCAAAGTAAAAGTCTGAACTCATTGTTTTGTGTGTCCAACATCACGTAGGTGTGTTTGTGTATCCTCTTGGAGAGAAGGAGGTTGTGGTGGGCTTTGAGGCTGCGATTGCAAACCGACAGGTAGAGGTCGAGGTACAGAGTCGTGGGAAGCTGAAGGACTGCTGTCTGGATTGCTGCACTGGATCAGGTCTTGAAGGCCACTGTGGGAATGGTCGGGAGTGGGGCTGCTGTGGGAGCTCGAGCCACGACATTCAATGCACTAATGGTGAGGAGGGAGGAATGAGGGATGCAGCAAAGAAAATAAGATTTATAACGAGGTTCCAATATATTTATCTGATATGATTCCATAAGCTTCAACAAGTAAGAAATTAAATGTGCATCCACATCACCCACATCTTGTGGGCTGCCCAATTCTTTTCAATCAACCAGCTAATAAATACGTCTAACAGTTATTGAGCAGTAATCAGACTAATTCATTTATGGATACTGTCACCGGACATTAGTCATTGGTTCTCTGTTCTCCAGAGACTTGAGCTTTATAAAACCCAGACCAAAAGTAAGATATAAAATATCTTAACAAGAATAGATTCAGTCTCATATAAAAACATATTAAATGCCCTTTAATAAAGTATATTCTTAGCTTTTGGCCCACAAAATCAAAGGTGTTGCTGCATTTTGCATGAGGACAAGAAATTGTACTACATTGTAGCAGGACCGCAACTCATTTCAACTAGTGGTTAAACTGCTGCAGACTGTTGTCTACTACTGCAACACAAATATAGCTACACTAGGCTCCTCCTAGGTTCTGTATTTGCCTCACTGAGGATAGAAAGGACAGACAAGGGAGGGAAATAGATTTGGCTGCCTGCCTAATGGTGAAATGGCATTCACTTAGCACAAACATACATCAACTTGAAGTGCATAGAATTTTGTTAGAAACGGTGGTATCATGTACATGGAATACACAGATTGTTCAGCCTTTAATTATTTTGATTTCAGGACAAAGCTCATTTAACTTGTTTGGCTTTTTAGATGATTATATAATGTAAGTAACTGATGCATCTTTTTAGGGCATCTGATCCTGGACGAAGATCTTGAAAGAACCACCTTCATCGTGGGTACAGGGATCATTGGCCCATTGGATACAGTGTCTATTATTATAAGCACCACACTTGAACTACCCACATTAGAAAATGGGGCCATCCACATCGTCTACCCCCCATTACTTACGCCAATTGTCACCAGCCAGATGACTCCAAGCAAGAGTGAAAGTGGAGGGAAATTAGATGAAACTAGGTATTTATGTCAAAACTCATTGTGGCAATACTATGTTACCTGAGAATACATCAGATTAATATTAACTGGCTGCTGAATATTGTTTTCTTAAATAATCTTTATTGCTGTCCTCTATAGAGCAACCAGTTGTTTTGGTGCCACCTCAGGAAAACAAGGCCGGGTCCTAGACTCTGAGCAGCAATGTGCCCACACCATCTTTACCAGTCCACCTGCCAGTCTGGCACCTTATGAACTCAACTTCCAGCTGCTTGTCAGAGGGGCCTGCCTGCTGGCTGGTACTGCCTGTCTTCTCCAATAAGTTTGATTCAGTAGTTCTTGACTAAGCCATGGTGAAGAATAGGAAAAGTGGGCATTTTCATTACAAAATATATTGATAGATGTATGAGTGCTTGAATCCAAACAGAATGCATAAAACAAATCTAAAGTAGATAGGGGGAAGAACTAGTCATCTCCACTGGACTAGTGTGTCCTTTAAATTTAAAAAAATGCTTTTCTTTAACTATTTCTCTAAACTAAACTAATTCGCAGGACTGGAGAGCCCCACTCATGCTCTGAGGGCAGATGCAGATCCCAGTGCCCAAAGTGCATCTGCCACCTACATTACCTTGGCACAGGAGCATCCATACGACAGACACATAGAGATCATTCTGCACCTCAGTGGTGAGCAATGGCAAATTGTCCCTGAAATTTTTGCACTTTTACTTTGTGTCAGTTTCTGTTTTCAGTGAAATATTTGTCGTCAAACACTTTCACAGAGCCCCACAGCCCATTGGTCATCCTAGAGAGAGGCAGGCTCTCCTTCAGCCAGTATGAACAGCAGATCTGTTCCCGTCGTGATTTCATTCGCTGCACCCGCAAAGATTCAGAACCCGAGAGGAAGGTTGGGGGATCTCACCTCTATTTGCCTTTTCACAATCCTCAATCCTTTATATACACCAGCTGACAGGATGATCTTCCACTTACAGGTAGAGTTTGTTAGAAAACGGTACCACAAAGACATTCTGAGCAGCCCCGTCCTGATGCTCAACTTCTGTCCTGACTTGCCGTGTGAACCTCTGGAGTTGCACAAAGCCACCAGAGAGCTACTATTCCTTGTAGATCGCAGCGGCAGTATGAGTGGCACCAATATCCACCGTGTTAAGGTGAGCTGCAGGCAGTACAAAAACATAGGAAGGAACCAGAGTTCAGTTTTTAGATGTTGGCATGTAGATTCATCTGGTTTCACAGTCTATCCCTTCTTTTTTCTGCAGGAAGCCATGGTGGTGGCATTAAAGAGTCTCCCTTCTGGCACTATGCTCAACATTGTGGGCTTTGGCACCACAATCAAGCCTCTTTTCACCTCCAGCAAGTTCTGCACTGATGTTAGTTTTATACAATGACCTTGCACAGAATGGAGAATAATCTGAATCTGTCTTGTTTATAGGATTTTCAGTGAAAGAAATGTTGTATTATGTAAATGCAATATCCCTAAGTGAATATGAAACTGGATTGTGTCTTCTGAAAGCAGATGTTTTTTAACCATGTAGGACAATGTGTTCTATTCTGTCTACTTTCTAATCAGGCAATAGGTCAGTTTCTTGGGTTGCCTTAGTAGCAGAGTATCAGGTTTTATCCAGACCAGGGACTGCAAGGACAAACAGTCTTTGCACATACTCCTCACCATATGGTGACCTTTCATGCATTTTCACTAGGGCAGGAGATGTCCTTCCATGCCTCCTGTCAGGCATGTTTGTCCACGGAGTGATTTGAGGCAGTTTTAAGGCAAGTCCTAATGTGTGTATGTTTGCTCTCCCTTTATTAGAGAGGCACTGATTCAATTCTTTGCTACCCTCGCAGGGTAATTGGGGCATCTGATATCAAATGGTGAATTTATCTTGACAGCATAGGTAATGTTTGTACAGGCCTCGCCATACAGTTTGACAGGTGATCTTTTCCAATGCTTGCTTCTCTTCTTTACTGCAGATCTGATTGCATCTCTACTTTTCTTTTTCTGTATGTAAACAGGTCACTCTCATGCAGGCATATGAGTATATCCAGAGGATGAGAGCTGATATGCGAGGCACCAACCTCCTGGGGGCGCTGTCCTGGGTGTACCAACAGCCTATGCAGCGCTCATATCCTCGCCAGGTCTTTATCATTACGGATGGATCCATTAGCAATGTTGCTAAAGTGCTGGAGTTGGTGCGCAGAAACACATGTGCTGGCAGGTATGGAGCCCTAAAGCTATACTGTCAATTAGATATTTAACCCAGTGTAATCATGTGACAAATGGCCCAGAGAGGTGGGAGGTCATCAACACACAAAATGGATATTAATACAACCAAATAGTTACCAAAGACTTATATGGCTGGCATGTGACATTAAATTGCTGAGGGTGACAGGGAAGTAGAGAGCAATGTAGCATAGTGAGTCCAGGCAGAATAAGGTGATAAATATAATGGAGACAAGATGTGAGGGAGGAAAGGGAAGAGGAGAGACAACAAGGAAGGAGATACAGGCAAATGGCTATACTGAATATCTGAGAGCTGAGCACTGTGATAGAAAGAAAGGAAGGGGTTGAGGTATTTTTCAGCCCCGCCCAGTAATCCCGTTAAGTGCTCTCCTCTGCAGTGAGAGTCATGCCCCTCTGGTTTTCCCCAAGCCCTTCAGCAATGCACAATAACTCCATTTATACCTTATTAGTATTCTCCTGCTCTACTGACTTCTTCCACTGTATTTTGGCTGTCCTATTGCAAACTATGTAAATATTTGTCGTTTCTTTATTCTCAGGTAATACAGCCATCCATGTAGTGCTAACAGTATCTAGCCATTCAGACATACCTGCTGTTTTTAAAGGTTGCACTCAAGGTTACAGTTTTTACAATTATTAAGGCACCTGCTCTTTTCAAACTCTCAGTTAATCAAATGTGATCCCTCTGAGTAACAGTTTGCCTGTTTGACAACTGAATTTTGTCTTTCCTGAGAGTAAGGGATGGCTCTGTACCTCATGCAGGTTTCACAAACAGATAGTTACATAAGTCTGAGTTGATGCAAGAAGCTGGAATTTTATTTATTGCTATATTAAATTTAAGTGAAAGAAAGACATTCTGCATGAATGTCACTGGGCACTGGGGATGTGCCTAAAATTGCAAGTACATATGATATCACCTCTGCAGATGCTTTGGTCTGGGTCTGGGCCCTCGAGCCTGCAGAAGACTCCTGCAGGGCGTTGCCAAACTGACAGGAGGGATGACAGAGTTCTTGGATGATGAGGAGAGGCTCCAGCCTAAGGTCAGTAGAATTGCAATACTACCACCTACTGGAGAAATTGGAGGTATAGCTATCTACATGTATATACAGTACCTTCATATAGAGACAGAAAAGTTTTTATGATTATAAAATTGCATAGAAAAATATCCTGGAATGGTTCCCAACACTAGAATGAACTACTAATTGTATATAAAGTGGTTAAAACTAGCTTCACCTTGACCAGCTACAAAATACTCTTTTTAATATTTCCCTACAGAATGAGTATTTTAACTGAATAAAATAATCTGAATGTTAATAATAATGATAACTAGTTAGACTAATCTCCCTACTTAGTTAATCAAGTCCCTGAAAAAGGCCTTTGAACCGGTGCTGACTGACGTGCGGATTGACTGGTACCTGCCAGAAAACATGGAGGCTCTTCTCTCACCCAATGAAATCCCTCCACTCTATCCTGGGGATCGCCTCATTGGATATTGCACACTGTATGATATGACAAATTTCAAAGCAAAAAAGAGAGAGGTATTTATCAACATTTTTTATTAAAACTGTGTCTCTGTGTAAATGCATAGGAAAACAGATTCCTAATTTATTTTGTCTTATTTTATAGTCTCAAGGACATGGCTACAAAGGTTCCACAGGTTCTGTTTTTGGCCAATCAAATGATGAGCTTTCACCTCCTCCTGCCTCCGAACTAATGCCTGCGGTGACAGGTGCAGATGGCACTGACTTGGAGGAGGCCCTGAGGGAGATCTCTAGAGAAATCTCTTCCGAGTTCTCCTGTGCCAGAGACACAGACCCTGGCACCAGCCCAGGTTAGTCATCAATAGAGCTACATTTGCCTCCAGGACACTTGCTGCTAAAGTGGTAAATGGCTAGCTTTTGTCCACTCTAGGTGTGGAGCTAGACTGGTCCAATGACGTGAGGAGGAGGATCCAGGAGAGCTCTTATATCCAGGAGCAGTATGTCCTCACTCACTGCTCACTGAGTAGTGAGCAGAGTCTCCAGACGCAGTCCCACTCACACATACACACCTCGTCCAAGTCTGATTCAGCAGGTGGGGTGTTTCTACCTGACACTCACTCCTCTGGTTCAGTGCTGGATACAGGGTCTCTACCCCAAGGCCTTGAGAAGATGCTGCCTCCAGAACAGAGATCATCCTTGTCCCGCTGGGCAGATTCTGCATGGCAGCAAAACCTCTCAGCTGAAATCCCTGATCATGGGGCAAAAAAGGCAAGTGTAAAAAGGCATTTGTAATAGACCCTAAAGCACTTCTCTTTAGTCATGCAACTTATTTGTCATGAAAATGTACATCCACCTCTGATACAAAATAGTTTGACAGCAGAAAATGTCTACTTCTATCAGCCCTCTGAAGCAACAGAAACATTTTCTTTCTCTACCCACTACTTAATTTCAAAAGTAAAACTGGGAGAAATGAAAGAAACCAATGTATCCATGAACACAATAAACCAGAATACATCCAACCTCTAGCTTGACTGAGTGTAGAAAAGTAGGACATGTTAGACATATGTTGCTGCAGAGAAAAATAAGATAGATGAACTATTTTTTGTACCTGCTTGATTTTCCTTTTCATACAAACAGAGTGGACATCTGGATGGAGGCGAGGAGTCTCGTAGGAGACAAAAAGCACTGGCACGTTCAACCATGGCTGCACGGAGTTTCTCTTCCCCCCAGGGCGAGCTGGAGATGCATCGCCTCAGGAGAGCTCTGGAGAGGGTCTCCTTTGACCAAACACTGGGTGGGAGGCTGGACGAAAGTGATGGGGAAACAAAGCCACTGTCCCACAGAAGCCTCACTGACTCCAGTACGATACTACAAAGAAAACAAGCACCTATTTTCCCGCCATTAAATTCCTGTACGTTACTTTCTCACTCTCACCCTCAGATGGTCTCCTGTTCCCTGCGTCTCCTCTGGACTGGGACAGCTTCACAGACCCAGAGTACCTCTTCACTGCCGTTCCCCCAGAGGATCCCCCTCCTGGTCAGTGCCGCTCACTCATTCATGGCCTTCTGAGTGGCAGGCCTGTGTCCTGGGAGGTTACTGTTGACCTGGGGCACCTCTGGACACCTGAGGGCCAGGAGACACCAGAGGCTGAGGAATGTGGAGGAGGTGGAGAAGATGCAAAAGGAGGGGAATCCTGGGAGGAGATTATTCACCAACTGACTGCTCGCTCAGTTATAAGAGACTTTGAGAAAATGGCAGAGAAGGAGAGTGACATTGGACATGGTGAGGTTTTTACTGATGATTTCTCCTGACTGATGTACCAATGCTGTCTATCTCTTACTCTTTTGTGTTGTTGTACTCCTAAGGTTCAGCTAAGAGATACCGTATGAAGGCTATCCAGACGAGTAAGCATTGTAACATCGTCTGCATGTACACAGCCTTCGCTACCATTGATAGCAACCCCAATAAAGGCTTGCCAGAAAGCATGGATGTCCAAACCACAGGTATGCCACCAAATCTCACACAGGAAAAGCAGTTATATATTTTAGAGTGGCACAAGATTTTAGTTTCAGTCTGTGAAGATTTATCAAAGTTACCTAATGTCCTCTGCTTTCTGACCCTAATGATGTCATTAGTGTTATCTCAGATTGGGCGTGAGACACCCTATACTATAAATTTGGAATTTAGAGGTTAAAAGATGTTGGCATTTACTGGTCAAGGAGGGTCTACTGAAAGAGACATAGTGGGGATTGTATGATTTAGTGTTTTTAGCGTTTGAGTCAGAATATCTCAGCCAGTGTCTTATTTTTTTCTACTCTTCCTTTTTTAAAATATTTCACTTGAGTTCCTCACTTGAATAAAATTGCAATACTAAATCGCTGGAGTGCACCTTTAATATATTGGGTTTTTTTACCAGCACCACAAATACCCTGGCATTTGAAGTCTAAGCCAGTTTGCTTTTCCTCTTCAAATTTGTGACAAGGAAAATGCAGATTTGACTTCATCTTAAAACTTTTGAAGCATTTGAACACCACATTTTAGTGTGTATTTGTCCTGTGTTTTTGTGTAGGGATGCATTTGGGGAACAAGTGGAGCTCCCAGTCAGGGAGGCGCAGGCCGAGGACCTGGGTCGGTTTGGGCAGAGAGCGCACCAGCAGAGACAGTGAAGAGATGGGGGACACCTGGAACTCAACAGGTATAAAGACTGAATGATACCATCGCCCATTTCTCTTGTCAAGACCTTAGGTCATCAACAATCTTTGTATCTCTCAGACAGAGATGACACTCCTGCTTCACCATGTAGCCTTACATCCTGGGACTCTAGTAAGTATTGTTCAGTGAAAACACTCTAGTGTCAGTGTCATTTCCAAATTCTAGATGAATCTGTATGGAAGGAAAAAAGGAAGCTCTACTCCCCCGATGCATCAGTAAGGATCAATTCACCCAAACCAAGAAGCAAGATATATTCTCCCATGCCACTAGTGGTATAAAGCCATGCTAATATTTTTAGTTTATTCACAGATGTCAGACTCAAGAATTTGGTTTGTGTACTAAAAACACAAAAACATTTATTACATTTTTTTAAGTTTAAAAGCATTATTTCTTTTAAAAAAAACTACAAAACACTCTGAGGCATTTCCAATGGGACTATTTCATCATAAGAAAATTGTTCTACAACAAATGTTTTATAGCAAGTATTGTGACAAATTTGTGTATTGCGACAAAAAAACATACTTTTTTTTTTTTTTTTTTCAAATTTCCGGAGACACTGCGCCTTTACACCCAGCCAGAAAACATCACCTTATACCTGTAATGATGAAACAATAGAGTTTAATGTTTTATTCCATGCTGTTGTCTCAGGTATAGGAGGTAGTGCCTTCTCTGCTACAGCTACAGCAATAACAGGCACCTCATGCACTCGTTCACAGCGATCTATAGAGAGCAAGTCCATGGAGAGTTTCTTCGGCACCAGGTAAAGAGAACTTTTACACTAAATTATGATTATTTGTGAACATTTGTTGTGAATGCTGCATTCAGCTATGAAGAAGACTGACAAAAAGGTTAATGTATATGTAGCAGAAACAGACTGAAAGTAACTTAATGTCCCACCTAGAAACATGAGACATATTCACATATAGGAGAGAATAGTTAAGTTTCCATATGTGATCCTGCTCCACTTCATTGAAGCACTCTTTTTGTTTAGCATTCTGTGTCCTCTAGACATATATTTATTTTAGCAGTTTGAGTGATGTACCTGCAGTTTGGCCACAGATTTTGTTGTCTCTAAAGGGATATGACTGTAGTACCACACCTTCTAAGTAGCAGTCTTTGTGTACAGGTTTTTCAGTTCATTTCTATGATGGTTGTTATGGATTTTTGAAGAAAAAAGACAACCAATGTCTTTTTATATATTCCAGATTCCCACTGGGCAGACTCAGGTCCTCTATCTCATCAGGAAAGCAGACTCCTCTAAAGTCCCACTGTTTGTCTGCAGAGACTGAGAAACAACCTGAAACTGAGGCCCCAGACTACCTGCCCCTGGTGAGCTGTGCAGAAAAACAACATATGCGATCAACACACAAGCGTGCAAATGCACTTATTAATTTGTGTAAATATGGTGTCTAATCAGGTGCGTCTGCAGCTGGCCTCAGGAGCTTTTCTTCTGACAGAAATGTACTCAGATTGTGTCCAGATCTCCCTGGACCGCCTAAAAAGAGCTTCACCTTACAGTCTCCACCGCCGCAGCCTCAGCCCACCTTTCCGTTGCACATCCCCCAGTGCTCCATCTTTATCCACCTCTGCCAAGCCTCCAGGTGGTCACCATGTTACTTTTTCTCCTTCTTCATGCCTCCTCTCCAAACCAACCACACCTCCTTTCCACCACACTCCAGATGACACTCCCCTGATGCTGGAGCCAAGGCTTCGCCGAAGACAGTTTTCTGACCGGGATCCTGTCACCTCCCCCCCTGACCTCCCCAGCTCTGAGGAGGGCTCCCTAGAGCTATCTGTTGGCCTCCCCCACAGCCAGAGCCATGGCCAGGCAGACAGTGGTCGCGGATCAGAGACAGATATATATGAAGGTTCTACAGTTGAACCTGCAGACCTCCAGGGAAGCTGCAAGTTGGCTCAAGAGGATCTGGAAAGTTCGAGCTGGGCCACTGCTGTGGCTCTAGCCTGGCTTGAGCACCGCTGTGCTGGCTATTTCATGGAGTGGGAGCTGGTGGCAGCAAAAGCAGACTACTGGCTGCACTGTCAGGACCTGCCTGAGGGAGTGGACCTGGCAGGGCTGAAGGGAGCTGCCAGACAGCTGTTCCTGCTGCTACGCCACTGGGATGAGAACATCAAACTAAACATGTTGTGTTATAACCCCAATAACATGTAAGACAATCATCTCTGAGGAAACTGAGCCAGATCTACTGATTTGCGTAATCAAGCGTTACCTATGACGATGACTCCAAAGAAGCAATGTCTTTAAATGGAAAACCAAATCTTGTATTTTATCTGCAGGGTCTACTGATAACATAATTCAGTGCCAAGTTCATTCTAACATTAAGTTGCATATGAAAACAAATTATTGATGTTATAATTTATATTAACTCCACAAGACTATCCTTTACATGACATCAACTAAGTGGCCTTTTGTCATAAATATGCTTTATGCAATCACAAGAATGCCTTTACTACCTGACTGGGCTTTTTGTAGTCTTACATTTTAGCTTGCTGCCAGAACAATGTTATCACTTTGCCAAATGTATAATCACAATCAGTCAGGTGGGAGTAATGTTGATTATCAGGATAATTATTTGATAAACTAATGAAAGATTACTTTAAATAATTAACTAATAAATATAAATTTAAAATATGCTGGAATTTAGTTATCTGTTGGAACCCATGCGTTCAAAAAGAAGAAACCAATGGCATCAAGGTTAAGTGGTGTCTCTCTTTAATATAAAATGTTACACGTTTGCTCTTTCATTCTACTGCATATTCTTTAAATTATGTGCTGATGAAAGTGAGAAACTGTTCACAAGTAAGGATGGATCAATTATCTAATAAATCAGACAAATACCCGTAATTGTCTATAGTCTCGTTTACACAATTGTCTAAAATTATACTATTGGAAAAGCATTTACTGGAAAACACTGAAATTACTGTGCCAAGTAGAAATGCCACAATCTTATGCCTTATATGCAATTAATTTAAAGCTTTGCGCTAATTTATTGTTGTTATAGTTCTGATTTCCTTACTACAATATACAATATCATTTGTACACCAGTAAATGACTTTGGATGATAGCAGAATATCAAACAAGAAATAATGATGAGGCCAGTTGAATAATGGGCAGACTGTAATTTTTACATACCAAGTAGAAATATAGCCTATGCAACAATCTTTTCATGCAAAAAAAAAAAAAAAAACATTCACAATTTCCTCCTAGCACCGTACTCCACTCCTCCTGTTATGTATTTGAAAATGAAACCTGAGAACCCATATTTTNGACGCCTCAGAGATTTCATGACAATTAGCACAAGTTAGATGTGAAATTTTACTGTGGGAGAAACTGTAGGGTAGGTTTAATCAGCCACTTACTCTAAATCTGTGTGTTAGGTAAGATTTAAATGAGGCCAAAACTTGGAAAAACCTCTACATCCTAGTGTGTGTAATGGTGGTGAATAGTCTGACACATGCTGTGAACAAGAACACAAATACACAAACAAATACACACACAGGGACACACACACACACACACATACGTTGTTGTGTCGAGGGGGAAGAGAAAGTAACAGCAGTATAGGTATTTTCAATTAGCCACCTACGAAGACCACGTCTGTGACTAAATGAAACGGCCGAAAAAGCACAGGTATTGTGAAGTTTTAAACCCACACACACACTTAATACACACACATTCACACAGAGGCTCAAACTTGACTAGTTCATTTTCTGCCTGGTTGGCAGGCGAGTTTGTCAGTTCAAGGTGCCTGCGTCTGTATGTAAATGGCTCTGTTGCCTGACCTTGGTGTGATTATGCAGAATGGATCAGGTTTTACAGATGAGGGCCTGCCCAGTGTGGGAGCTTTATGGCTGACCAAGCATATTGATCCCTGCAGGAGGAAATAGCATGTCGCTCTGCAGTGTCATTGTGTCATAGTCTGATCTGAGCCTTAGGTCTCAATAAAAGGTTGCTGCTGAAAATTCAGGGCTACTGACAACAGCGAACTCAGGCAATGAAACACTCAGGGCCCAAAATTATATTGTTTAGTGTGTGTACACATCAAGAACAATCACTCCTTATTTTGAAAAAGACCTACTAAAGGTCAAAAGAACTAGACAAATGCAAAGAGTTAAATTTTATGTTAACTTACTTTAAAGGTACTTGAAATTTACTGACAACTTGGCATTTTTTCAATGACTGATAGCTCAGATTTAAGAGTAATTATGATGTGTCCAACACAATTCTGACATTTTGCCTTTTGCGATAGAGAGCAAAGGTCAAAACACATGCACCAGAAAACACAGGTTCACTCAGTCAGCGGTCGCCCCTCAATACCTTTTTTGCTTCAAAAACCCATATCCAAACTTAAAATTGCCCTTTGAGCCACGGGATGCACTTCACCCACGCATGATAAAATTGCTGTCTGGACATATAAGGACACGGGGCTCTTGGCAAACACCAAACTTTGATAGGTCAGTTAGTTTCCAGTGATAAGCACATTAACATTTAACTGTGGGAAATATTTTATGCTAAAAACTGCCAACTCCATTAAACATCACCCTCCTCATTAATATAGTGTGGCAGTGCATAAACTAAGTCATTAAATGACATTCATTGATAGCCCATTAACATCTGTGCCAGCTAGTTAAATGGCTAAACTGGCCTCTGTATTGAAATGGTGCAGGTGTTGACAATGTACGTGATACAAAAAACACTTGTAAACACTTATTTATTAAAATGCATGTCCACATACACCAGGTAGAACTAGGACGTCACAAAACAATAGCTGCCTTGTGTAGGCTTCACACTGCCATGCATGTAATGTAATACAGGGATAGAGTCACATCAGCCCCCACAGCTGTAGACTTTCCTACAGCTTCTCCGAAATGGTTACAATAGTTTGTACTGACATGACACTGTGGTCTGCAGTCTGCATTTGAGCCACTAGTGAGCAATTGACAGCAGTGAAGTTTCTAATGAAGAGTGAGTCAGCCTCTGAGACAAGCTGGTGGATAAAGAATGTGATTAATGCTGCATGCTTCCTCCTCTTCCTCTGGACGGCTGCTTCATGCAATATGCCAATGCCTCATCGCTACTCTCCATCAGCCTGTGGCAGACATATACACACACATTGATTCATCTAGTCTTCCAGCTCCTTGTCTGATACTTCGTAAGGAACCTGCCATCTACGGTCATCTGCATACGACCGTTGCATAAAAGAGGATGGATAAAGGAAAGTTTTACTGCAAAGCATATGCTGTCCCACCCACAGAGGAACTGGACTGGACTGGACTTTACAGCATGAGATACACACATTGAAACACACACGATGGTCTGTTCTCACTGAATCATGACCACTTCCTGTTTTGGCAGGAACTGGACGTTCTTCGTCCATGAGAAAAAAAGCAAGGAACAAGAAGTGGAGGAGGTGAGACAGAGGACAAGAGCAAAAGTCAAATTGTGCTTGTGTGTGTGTGTCTCTCTCTCAACAGGCTCCATCCTACCAGAATCCAATCTCCAACTTTTGAGAAAAAGAAATCTGTGACCTTCACTGTGACTGCTCAAGACAGACCAACACTTATGTCACTCATTCAGCCAAAAGGAAATACTTATATGGTCATGGGAACAGGAACTGCAAGAGGAGCTGTGAATGTCACAGTAGTAATATCTGTGATGCTCTGAGGCTCGATGCAGTGGGGGTGGGGGTGGAGGGGCTGCTAAAACTCTGAACAGCTCTTTCCAGGCTGCAGGGGATTGAGAGAGAGAGGTATGAATGACATTCAATTTGGTGGCAATGGGAAAGCGAGGGATGTGAATGGCTGGAGCTATGAATAAGGATAAGAGCAGAGGAATTTAGTGGGTGGGGCAGAGAGTGAAAGGGAAGAGATGCGGAAGAGGAGCAGGCCGAGATGGATGAGTGTGAAAAGGAGTAATTGGCAAGTGCGACGATAAAGAGGAGAGAGGAGAGGCTGGAAGTGAGTGGGTGGTATGACGTATTCAGCGTCTTTCTCTAACTCTCTCTTCCCTCTCCTGCTTTCTCTATTAGGCATCTCTGCTGCAGCGTCAACTCAAACTGCATACTTGATGAGAGAGCCAGCACAGGTCCCAAGTCTCAAAATACACACAGTTTGATAAGGCAGTGCCAGGCTAAGCGCTGAGTCTGGCACCAGTCCCTCTCCCTCTCCCTCTCTCTCTCTCTCTCTCTCTACACATACAAACTTGCACTGGGACGCACACACCAGAGACAACAGGTTATGAGAGGGGTTCCACTGTTTCCAGGGCTTGAAAAATGTGTTTGTTTGAAGATATAGTTAATAAACAGAGACACCAAACCAACAAAAATACTAAGTAACACACATCTAAATCATGCATGTGCGCACATTAATCAAAATGAGTCACACATACAAATAATAAGCGTTAATGGATTAGCAAAGTTTGATAAACAATGCTGAAACTCTTCCCATCTTTTCTGCCCACAGACATCACTTGCTAATTTGGCGAATATGCTGTATCTGTTGCAATGCTCAAAATGTTCAGGTCTGCTCTTATACACACACACTTCTCTAAAACAGTAATCTTATACCACTTTTTGAACCAAAATTGAAGGTAGGTTTTTTAAAACACAGGTAAACCCACTAATCAAAGTCTGCCACACTAGCAGCTTTGTGAGGTTGTAATTACGCACAGTTTAAGATAAATAATAGGGTCAGCATTTTAATGATGGAAAGGCTGACATGGTGATCTTTGAGAGGCACAATGTTTATCACAATATCTATATTCAATTTGTTAGCATGGTAAGATATATTATTTAGCACTGAGCACAAAGTAAAGCTGAGGCTGATGAACACTTTAGTTTTGCAAATATTTGGTATATAAAGAATGAAGCACTGGACAAAGTAAAATGTCAACCTGCTGCAGATGGTAAATGAAAAGTCAGAGGATCACCAGTAAGCTTCATCCTCCTGGGACCATGAATGTCTGGGCAAAAGGTCAGGCAAGGCCGTACAAATACACACAAATTATTCAAGCAGGACATTTCATTTGACAGGAAAGAAAGTCTCTCATCATTGTCATGCACACACACACACACACACACACAGAGCGAGGCTGTAGATTAAATGGATTTACTTTATAATAACGTGTGCTCTTCAACCCAAATACAAAATCATATGCACACACACAAAATGATAACAATAAAGGTAAAACTGGACACAGTGTTAGCTGATGAACATCTCAGTAGCATAACTGACATAACATTATTGCTCTGCTGTCAAATGGTCATTCACGAGTACATACACAAAGACTAAGGGCTGCCGAAGCCAAAGGCTGCCTAGCAGTCAGTGACAATCACACTCAAAGCTAAGTAGTAAACTGAGCCAGCTGGTGTGATCACAGGGTGATGTCATGCTGCTGTGTCCCTGTGAGGAGGTTAACACGCTCGAGTCCTCCGATGACATGGACCCCATTTCCTGGTCCAGGAGTCTGATCTGTGACAAAGCCCAAACTTCTCCAAGGACTGTCTCAGGTTTAGGTTCAGACTGCAGGAGATACAATTACAATAGCAACAGGGAATGTGTCCTCAAAGGAATACAGGCTCCTTTATGTGATGTAGACATCAATGAAATGAAGAAAAATTTACAAACTCTGTGGGGAAAAAAGCACTTAAGTTACAGTACACCAGGAGGGTCGAGTAAAAATGAAAAATACATTTGGTTAAATGTGAAAAAAAAAACAGTGAAAAAGCCTAATTTATTATTCCTCCTACTATAAATCCTTCTAGTAGCAATGAGTGACAGATAACATGGAGTGAAGTCCTCCTACTCCAGAATTTGCCTAAATTGGAAACAGCGTAGTACTGAACTACTGAATCAGAACTACGCTGCTGTCATAAAAAACTGTCTTCGAAAAAAAAAGATTGGGAAAAACAAGATTGAGGTGTTTTTATTTCCAAAAAACTGGGACATCCACAGCAAAACAGGAAAAGACAAAAAAAAAAAAGAGCTTCACCCCCTGAGGGCCTTGGTGGGTAGAGGCTTAAAGCCAGTAAGCCCTTCCCTATAGACTGAACAAAAATCTACTGAATCATCTATCTTCAATTTCCCTCAATAGGCAACTCTACTGTCAGTTCTCATTTAAGAAAAGACTAAATTATTTCAATAAATTCCAAATAAATCCCAAAATCTCACTACAATTTCACTAAATAGGCAACATTACCCATGAGCCAGTTAAACATGGTATAGTATGCACACCTGTGCTCCTATATAAAGGCAGCCTTATGCAGAAGCATAAGGAGATGAGTATGAATAAATTAACCTGAATTGACTAAACTGTGATGTAGTGTGTTTCCTATGTTACACATATTAAAACAGTGGATTTGTGTTTTGTTTTTATGTGGTGTCACTTACATCAGTGACAAGGTCTTTGTTACTGATTCATTTTTTGTGTGAGGCGACTGTCAAACTCTGAGCCCTACCTCCAAGGACTAAATGAGTGGGATGACCACAGAAACTCTAGCACATAAGTTTATTTTATGTAAGACAGAACATATTAGCCTTACACTTTACTTAAGCAAGCGAGCAACATCCATTATGTCCTTATAGTAACACAACTGGAGCACCAAATCATCTGAGATCATTCCCAAATTCTCTCCCCCCTTCAATCTCATTCCTCTCACTGCTCATCCCCATTGAGCTATTGCTGGGAAATGCATTAGGAACAAGATTAAGAAAAAAAAATGGCCAGAGTGAGAAGAGGGGAAGGCAGACTGAGAGGGGGCAGTTCTCAGAAAGATGGGAGAATATAATGCTTGGTGAGGGTAAAGTCTGCTGCCAAAATGTAGTTACATCATCGAAGGTCAGCGAGGCAAAGTGTAATCATGATAGAGATGAGATGATGAGGGGATGAGAGAGGGAGAAGGAGAAAGGGGGAGGAGAGGATGGGCACACCAGATGTCAACTCCTGAAGATGAAAAAAAAGCTAGACCAGCAGTAAAGGCTACTCACTTTCAAAAATATACAATACTATAACATCAATGAAGAAATGAATGATGAAAACAGGCTTCTCAGCAGAGCGGCAGAACTCTTCCTCCCCTCCTCCACTCCCTTCACTTCCTTACTTCCACTGTTCCTCCTTTCACCTCTGTCTAATGTATATTATGTAACCAAAACTACACACTTCAGATGAGAGGAGGGTGCTGGGGATAAAGAGCAGAAAGACAGTGTGCCAAAGGTGAAGGCAAGAAGACAGATACATGTAGACAGGCATAGAGACAGACATGAACACAGAAGAAAGAGACAGGGATGTGAGTTTTCATGATTTGAGCGGAGCCTCTTTAAAAAAAGGAAGCAAGAGAGGGTAAACAGAAGAAAGGGAGTGTACGGAGAAAGAATCAGTTTAAGGAAAAGAACAGAGAGTAAGGTCAGAAAGAAGACAATTCACTAATAATTAGGAGAAAGAGAAAAAGAAGAGAGACATGCAAAGTAATACAATACAGAAGACTATTTGGCTGAAGGAGAAATGGAGTAAAGAAAAAACATTTTAGAGAGAGAGAGAGAGAGAGAGAGAGAGAGAGATGACGTGGTGGATGTGTCAGTGCTTTAAAAATGGCACTGTGCATGGCATAAAAACCAGAGAGATTCTCATCATCAAATAGTCATGGACCGAGCACTCATCAGCTTTCACGCAGCTTCATAAGCAGCATACTGTGACAGGAATCGCATTTATCATCCAGACATAATGCACAGCACAGCAGGCGAATGGGACTTTGGCTCTTTAAAGTAAGAGCTATGTTTTGTTACAGGGACTGTGGAAGCCTCATCTGCAGGGACACAAGTACGGACACATGGCCAACTGAAAGAGTGTGGCAGCTTGCGCCATTACACAGCACTCTCAGCCCAGTGTGATGGCTGACATAGTTTAAATATGTGTTGTGTGTGTGTGTGTGTGTGTGTGTGTGTGTGTGTGTGTGTGTGTGTGTGTGTGTGTGTGTGTGTGTGTGTGTGTGTGCATGACGATTTAATCTGGGAACACAAGGTCTGGAAATACTCCCAACAGTGGGATTTATGAAAATCTGCAGCTCAACCCCCTCTTTTCTCCCAATCTTTCCTCTTTCCTTCCTATCTATTTTTTTTTACTCTCTTTCATAAACCAAAAACAGGTACACTGAGCATTCCCTAAACTCCTCCCTCCAACCAGTAAATGTCCAATCCCACCTTGGTAACTGTAACTAGGCACGGCAGGCCTGCCAAGCTTTGGGTTTCTCCACATGTTGAAGAGTGTGTGTGTGGAGCTGCAGTAGGAGTGAGACACTGAATGTAAAGTGTCTGGAGGATCTGAAGTTTTTTTAGGCTTTCCTAAATGAAAAACAAAAGTGTAAGGGATGGATTAAACAGTGCATTATTCTACCATAACATAAGATGTACAATGTATAATGCATACTATGTAGTATTTCTCACTGTGGGAAGCAGTCCTGGGGGTGAAAGCTAACATTAGCAAGAGCAAGAACAGAGACGTCCCCTTCGTGATGTCACCATCAGGTTCGCGAAGAGCAGTTTTGAAGCTAGGAGTGAGCTGCTCCACCGTTGCCATATTGGCAGTGCCTAACTCCTGGCTAATCCAAAAATGGACAAAGAAGGTGGTGCATGCTCTGGCCAAGACTTTGATGCACCTGTCACTCATAGTGGCACACCTACCATTATGCATAACTTTAAGCTTTAAATTTCCCCTCATGTACAGTTGTCATTAGGGTGGATATGAGCTATCTGTGCTGGGATCTGAGCACATTTATTTCTGCTGTAAAGTTTTCAGCTGCTGACATTGCTGCACAAGCTTGTGTTACAAGAAGTAACACAACCTTTTCCTTATCTTCTATATAAATCACTAATTGTCGAAGGATTGTGACCTTTCGCCTGAAATTGCTACTATAACCTCAGTCTTCTCGCACCACATCAAGTATGGAGCCCTCACTAGGATCTGTTTTACAAGAATCTAACTTTGAAGCTTGGACTAACTTTGAGCTGGAAACATTCAGTTGCCAACAACAGGGATGCGTTTGTCTTCCTAAATCTCTCGTCATTATCTGTATTGACTTCATATTTGCTGTGTGGTAACAGAAAGCAACAGTAAGAAGGGCGGGGGTAGCGAACCGTCAACTGAAAGCCAATATATGCTTTAAAAAGTGATATGATCAGTTCTTCCTCTCCCAGTGGCATCAGTACAATGCTCACTCAGCTTCAGACATACTCCGTGCTGGCTCTCCCCCTCATTAGGCTCACACACAGACACAGGAACAACATCCTCTTGTTACAACCAGTAAGTAAAATTAATGCAGAACAATGTGTTTTTAAATAAATATTGTCTTGAGGAAGAGGTAGCTATGGCAACAGGCAGAGTAATTGACTGTGCAGTGGTGGTTTGGGTCTGTCTCTCAGAGCTCACACAGACTCCAACATGATTTAATACTGTAGGGATGGAACTGGGACTGTCTTGATAAAGAGTGTTACATTAAACAGAGCACTGGACTCAAACCTCATGGGTTTGCTGCTCTCTGTCTCACTTGATTAACCAAAACTGTCTCACACTCTTCCTTTCTTTGTTTCGTGTGTGTGTGTGTGTGTGTGTGTGTGTGTGTGTGTGTTTATGGATAGCAGGGGGTGTTCAAGGCCCCGATTCTCAGGTTAAGTGAGCAGAGTATTACAAACTATGGCAGACCATCTGCTCTCTGATTCCCTGTACAGGCTAATATAGGCCAGGCATACACACAGTTGTTTGTTATGCTCTGCTGACGCTAGTTAATCTTAACACCAGTGGACAAGATAATCTTTCATCCAAAGTTATGGCTCCACCACTTGCTGCATCCTTGTGCTTTAGCACTATCCTGCTTCAGCTGCTTCACAGTAAAGACAAGCCCAGTTCTTCTGATCATTTATATTTGTAAGGCAGCTGAAATGTAGGAAGAACACAATATATAGCACATAGAAAAGAAGGTCCAGTGCAATTTGATGGTAACAAGCAGTAGACCAAATGTGGACATCATTACCAGGCCCCTTCGATCAAATGTTCCACTCTAACAGGGAAATGTCAATACTTCTAGCTCCAGTTACCAACTTTGTTTACTTGTCTGTCTCTCGCTCACATTTAATTGTAGGTGTGACCTATGGATAAAATATTTTATCATGGCACAGTACAACAGTGCAATTTTACCTCACACAAAGATTTCCACTACATTTTTTTTCTCCTTGATTAATCAATTAATTATTTGGCCTATAAAATGTCAGAAAAAATGAAAAGGCCTATATTGACACATTTAAACAGCTTGTTGTGTCCATACAAACAAACAAAAAAAAAACAAAGAAATTGCAGTCATAATCACAGAAGACAAGGAAAACCACCAAATAGTGAAAGCGATATGAAGATCTCAAACAATATCACGCTAACAACTGTCTTATTATTATCTGTTTATAAACCGTTGTGAGGCCGACAACGTCACACACACAAGCCAAGCCTTGCAAATGACAGAGACTAGTCAGAGTCAGTTATGTGCAGTGATGGAGGCGAGGGGACAGGTGGCTTTCATTGAGCCAGTGAGTCTGCACTGAGTGGTTTCCACCATTAATCAAGTAAATCTCTCTCACACATATACCTCATTTCACCCAACCTGTGCCCTTTAACTTGTCTGGAGTACCGAGTACGCTCAATGGCTTTCTGGTCAGTTCATCAAAGCGCCAATGCCCACAGTAATATATACAGATGATGCAGATCAGAGACAATAAGAGCAATTGTCCTCAAGAGAAAAGCATCAGAGGGATCTACTTGTTCTAGAGTTTGAGATCCAGCATAGCATGGGTCACAGGGCGGTGCACAGCCACATTTATATGGGGTTACATAATGACTGCACATGATGGCTCAAGTAGACTTGTTAACTGGTTCAGTCATTGTTCAATCTACGTTTTCTGCGCATGCTGATCAGTACAAGAGCAAGAATTAATGGTGAATATGTCCAATAGACACTGTCAGGCAATGATTAACATTAAAGTGATAGAAAATTTGCACTCACACTTTTCAACACAACATGCAAATCTTGGTCAAGAGAAGGATGCATTTGATTTAGCAAGTCTTAGATTTCTCCTCAAGTCTCCACAACACTATGTCTTTCCACTGTATCTATACAGTGGTTTCAGAAAGCTTAAAGACCAATTCACTGTTTGTACATGTTATTGTGTTAAATCAACTGGATGAACTTTTCATTTTTGAAATCACTCATTAACAAAAGTATTCACATGTGCAATTCAGTACTTTGTGAAAGCCCCTTTGGCAGCAATTACAGTTGAAATTCTTCTTAAGTCTCTATAAGCTTAGCACAGTTGGATTTGGGCTGTTTATCCCATTCTTCCCAGTTGATCCTTTCAAATTCCATCAGATTGGATGGGAAATTGGATGTCTGTGAACTGCCATTTTCAGGTCTGGTCGTCTTTCTGGCAGGTTCTCCCATCTCTGTATCAGACCTCTGAAGCTCTGTTAGTCACCTCCCTGACCAAAGGCCCTTGTTACTAAGTTTGACCAGACGGCCAAATCTAGAAAGACTCCTGGTTGTTCTTCCATTTCATTATAATTGAGGCTACTGTGTTCCTGGGAACATTCAAAGCTTTAAAAATGTTTTTATGTCGTTGTCTTCCTAAAATGTTTTTGTCCTGACATGCAGCATGAATTGTTAGAACTTATAAAGACAGCTCTGTGCCTTTCCAAACTATGTTGAATGAATGCATTTTCCCACAGGTGGACTCCAAATAAGTTCTAGACACATCTCAAAGAAAATTAAAGCAACCAGGATGCACCTGAACACAATTTGTAGCCAGAAGACTCATACTCAAATAGTAGATTATTATCCCTGCAGTATCTGAATAAACAGGGACTGTGCACTGGCAGAGGAAGCAGAGACCAAAACATCTAACATGAGATAGACACTGAAGAGTAACAGAGTGAAAAAAAAAAAAGTCTCAGACAAACAGCAAAATCAGACATAAAATGGGCCTCTATCAAGAAAACCCTGCTATTGTTGGTGAGAAATTGTTGCACCATTCACTGCACAATAACAGCGCAATCTTTCAGTCACCAGCTATGAAATACAGCTATGAAGTTCACAAAAAAATTACCCAGAAAACAAATCTCCTCTGTCTGTCAATCCACACAAACATCAGAGAAACAGGAATCTTAAACAGAGATTACAGAAGAGGCAAGTTTATTAAAGACTGTGTAATCTGTAATTCTAAGTGAATGAACCTGTGATTCTCTCTTTGTCCAGAATTGTGTGTGCATTTGAGACAAGGGAGAGTCCAAAGGCAAACGGAGAGTTATGTAAGAACACCACAACCGAGCCGAACCAACTCTGTTACGCATGCTACATCTGAAGTGAGAGATTGAGAGAGAGGATGCAGAGTCAGAAAACATTGAAGACTGGCACTGAGTTGGGTCCGCGAACAGACACAACGATGAGACAGGCAGAATTACCGACAGACCAACAGAGGCTCAGAGAGTAAATCTGTCACTTAAGAGCCACAAAGACAGAGAGAGACAAAAACATTAACAGATACAGGTATATACAGGTATATATATACGGTGATATTCAAGCACATAACTCAGACTGGGGTTTGCGTCAGGCAGAGCTACACACACAGACTGGGAGAGACAGACAGACAGAAATGTGGGCTGACGTGAAGATGCAGAGGTGGGAGGTGTGGGTCTGTTAGTCTGTAACCTGCAGCATTACAAGCAGTATTATGTAAGAGTGCTGGGGACCGGCTCGCACAAAGCCAATGCTCGACTGAAAACCTATTGGACACACGCACACACACACACATTAAAAAAAATATATCAGTGTATTTAACGACTTAGCTGCAGTAATAGTCTTACAGGGCAGGATGACGAGGGGATTTGAAGACTTGTGGAAGATACGACAATGCAAGGTTCATGTGAAAGATAAAAAAATGACGAGTCCCTGCAGGACACAGCTGCCCAGCTAACCAAAATACAGAATTTTTCCAAATGTATCATGCCAATTCCATCTTAGGAAATGAATTGGTGGCATTCTTGTCATGAGCAAAACCCAACATCTGAAAAACATCACAATGTCAATTGGCTAACATTGGATTTTTACATCAGTGTTATTTTCATTTCCAACCAAAATGTCCGACAGTCATTAGAATCAATGTAATGTGACGTCAGAGTCTTTCTGACATTGACACGGAGTTAATGCAAGGATGGACAGGCCAAGATGTCATCATCATACTGTATATGTAATGTAATGTCAGTACGCATGTAGTAAATTCACTTGATTTCTGTTGTCATTTGAGTGCTGTTGATGGATACACATTTCTCACAGCAAACATTTTGATTTGAACCATCAGGAAAAGCACAAGTGTAATCAATAATATTATTCCTTGAGTTATGCCAGTGAATCAGCATACACATACATGGGGTTTTGCAAAATTAAAAATCAAGAGGTTTCAGGAACATGTCGAAAAACTAGTGATCAAGTATTAAACCTGCTTTAGGGGATTCTTTTTAGCCAGTTGGCTGCAGAATAACTAAGTGTGAGTACAACACGACAGTATAATTACTCTTTAAGCTGACATGGGGAACTTGTTAAGCTGCCTGTTTACACATCCAGCCATCCATCCATTATCTATACCGCTTATCCATCAGGGTTGCGGGGGGCTGAAGCCAATCCCAGCTGACATAAGGCCAGGGTGTGGTACACCCTGGACAGGTCGCCAGTCTATCGCAGGGCCACTACATAGAGACATACAAACAACCATTAATGCCTCACACTCACGCCTACAGGCAATTTTGAGACAATTTTTTTGAGACACCGATTAAAGCTGGTGTACCCGGAGAAAGGCCCAAGGCCCGGGAATTGAACCACCGTGCCAGTGTTGACGCATCCAGCAAAATGACATTAACATTCAATAGGAGTTGTGCGCCCAATCTAAGTCCAATATTCATTCTTTTTTTGTCTATAACAATTCCTGAGGGAAATGACTTACTCTTTACCTGTTAAATGATCCACTATTTTCACCCACTTGTCAGCATGGAGATGATTTTTATTACTTTTTTTTACTAAAACAGTAAAACAAGCCAAAGACGCTAAAAAGTTTTGTCTTTCTCCTTGTGGAGTTAAATGGCAGCAGTATTGCAGCGTGACTGATGTCCCTTCGCGCACGTTTTCATTTCCTGTTGATACAAAATAATAATAAAAACATAGTAATACTTACTTCACGCATTTTTACAAACTGCAATCGTGTATACTCTGAAAATGACCCTATCAGAGGCTCTATCAAAGATCGCACACAAACCCTCAACTATACACAGCCCCACAACTACTCTCAGGTGATTGAAGCCTATTACTCTACAGCACCACAGCATCCTAACAGCAACACTACGTCACTGCAGAGTGCTAAATGAATTAGGACATCAGTGACGCACACACAATGCTCTCACCTAGCTGACAGGGCTTTCCCTACTCAAAGCTATGTGATGATAGGTTAATGACGCCATTGAGACTCAGAACACACTACCATCCTCCCTCTCTGACAGGCAACACAATCAACTACAGCCAAATTGTTTCCTATTACACACAGGCACAGGAAGCAGTTTTACTCAAGGCATCTCATCATTGAAGGGGATCAGTTTGATCTCAAGGTCATTCTTGGATTAACAGCAGGGTCATATGTGCTCTACAGTGCCATCTACATCTATATTGTTAATTCTGTTATTTGTTAAGATCTATATGAGTGAATGAAACCAAGTCATTCTCTTAAAACTTTGTCATTCTTTACACAGACTCTCAGCTGCTATTTTAATGGTACATGTTGATTTTTTTGGACAGACCCTGTCACTGAAATCACAGATTCATGAGTACAAGGTCGCAGAAAAGTGACTTTCTGTGCTGCGACATGCAGGGATTGTCACAGCAAGGGAAGTCTAACTCTTGGCATTCATGAGAAAAGAGCAATGCGACTCTGAATGCACTGAGATGACCTGTCTTTGAGGTCGACATAATGTCTTTGTGAGAAATGCACAGCGAGCTCCAGGATGACACTTTAGCTCTTCGAGAGGCAGCTTCGGCTGCAGATGCGCCTCTCAGCAGCCACTCTTCCTTCCTCCTCCTCCTCCTCTGTACCGGGGGAGTTGGGCAGCAGAGAGGGGACAGAGAGGAAGGAAAGAGTAGAGGTGGGAGAAAAGGGAGGGAGAGATGGAGCAAGGGTAATGTGATGTAGGAGTGTGCAGTGCAGACAGAGCAGGCATGAGTGCCAATCACCAACATATTCCCTATAGCATAAACAGACACACAAAAACACACAATTTTGTCAGAGCATTGTACATTGTAACATAAAGCCAATGACTTTCCAAGAAACTATGTCCTAATTTTGTCACGGAACTCACTCATACACACTGTACAGATACAATTTCATTTTGTTTTTTGGGGGTTTTTGGTTGCTTATAAAAAAGGGAAGACTCAGTGTTTCAATTCATACACACACTGACATTGACAAGCCATAGCAATATCCTCTGACCAGTTAAACTGGTTCTCTTAATGATAATATCAATTAATAAAATAATAATAGTAATAATAAAACTTTTCTAATATGTAGCCATGTCCACTTTTATCTGATATTTCTACCTCCACCAGATGAAGTTTACAGTATTGAGAAGGGCATTTAAACTATCTTTCCATTATCAGTATCCCCATGACCCTGGATAATCCACACACAGTTTTCACTGGAGTCACATTCCACCTACTACATAGTCCCTATGAAAACTCCTGACGGTGTATTTGGTGGATTATCCAGATTATTGGGGACATTGTTTCCAGAAAATTTTAAAAATTAATGCTTCAGTGCTGCAAGCCCTGCAAGCCCTGCAGCACTACTGGGATGGTACCTAAAAAAAAAATGTATGGTTAGCCACCTTTAATACAGATCTAACCAGATTAGAAATTTACACACTAGACACTGTGGCACTCCGTAATTTTTATATAGTTGTTGTTTAATACACAAAATATTCAATTACATTTTATGACAACTTCCACACTTATTATAGGTATATAAAAACAGACAACAGGCTAATTTATGTTACGCTTTCTGGCTAAGTAAGGGTTTAATAATGTTCTGGCTAAACACAGGAGCTGCTTCTGTCATAGACTCATCTGTGTACTGCACTATTTATATTTTTGATATATATATATACCCTATATTATAACTGTACATATTTCTAGTTAAATTTCTATTTGTTGGAGCACCTGCAACAAACCAAATTTCCCCTGTGGATTAATAAAGTATTCTGATTCTGATTCTGGCAAATTGAGTACATTTGTATGTGTGTTTGATAATCAACAACTTATTTACCATTATCCCTGATGTAGTCCATTCAAAGAACACTGGAGTCCATTGTTCTCTCTTTGGGATGGACATATTTCTTTCAATCCTTCTCTCTTTGACACCTTCACTATTCTTTTGCTTCTTTGGCCTCCACCTTTAACCAACACAGAATATGTTTTCCAACATACTGGCTTTCCCTCACAACAACTGCACTTGCATGCAGCGCACATTTAATCAAATCAAGTAGCCAGTCAAACTCATTTGTTAGCTGTATAATTTGTACTCTGTGTGGGACAAAGTAACAACCCTTCCTTTCTCTTTTCCAGTGGCCATATTATTACAGTAAGTCAATGATTTAGGATAGTGTGTGTGTGTATGTGTGTGTGTGTGTGTGTGTGTGTGTTGTGTTGTGTTGTTGTGTGCGTGCCTGCGCGTGCACGCAGTCCGCCTGCACAAGCCCTTTCACCAAGAGCGTTCAGTGTCATTGAGAAGTCATTCACTGAAAAAAAAAAATAAAAGAAAATAAAAGAAAAAAAAAACTCTTAGTCCACCTCCAGTAACATGCATGCATCCTGGGAGCCATATATATCCCCCCCCCCCCCCCCCCCCCTTCCCC
>CM076662.1:9865092-9884858 GCA_038496675.1 Rachycentron canadum
CCCCACACACACACACACACACACACACACACACACACACACACACACACGTACACACACACGTACAGTATAATCACCACAGGTCAGAAGGAATTTGATTGTGTCTGTCCCAGAACAAAGAAACTCCCACTGCGACATGAGAAACCCTGTGACACACACACACACGCACACTTGCTCTGTTCTCTGTTTATCAGGGCCAGGCCCATCGATCATCCTAGCCTGGTTGCCCGGGTAACCCCGTTATTATTCAAAGCATGCAGCTCCATCTTGCAGAGAAAGCTGTGTATATATATGTGTGTGTGTGTGTGTGTGTGTGTGTGTGTGTGTGTGTGTGCTAGTTAGGTAGTGGAGATTCCCATTGGCTCATAGGCAAAGCAGCAACCGGTCCAGGCATCCTCCCTGATCTGCATACCTATGAGGGTGGACATTATCTAACACACACACACACACGCATGCACACACGCACGCAGAAGATGCTAGAGACACAGCAATTGGAGCGCAGCTATTTCACATTCCCCTCATTTCTATCGCCCACCACAGCAGCTCCTACACTCCCTCCTACCCTTGTGATTTTCATTCAGCATCCTTCCTCCATCTTTCTTCCCTGCTTTGCTGCATTTCATTCAGCCTGCACCCCTATCTGCTCGCTCCCTCTCTTATTTTCCATTCACATTCTGCGGCTCTGAGGCTCATTCATAAACAGCACCACTCCTTACAGCGGCAAAAAGTAGGGAGGAAGAGAGGGGAGGGGAGGGGAGAAGAAGAGAACAGAAGGTGGGATGCAGGGAGGGTTGCCCCTACTGACTTACTGACTACTGCATGCTGAGGGCTCCCTGAAAATTGAAACAACCAATCAGGATGCTGAGAAGAGGGTGGGTTGTCGAGGAAGAGAAGAGAGAGGATGGGGTATAGGGATCCATTTGCCTCCAACTATACTCCCCTCCACCTCTTGTTAGTCTTTCATTCATTCATTCATTCACCACCACAGCCATTAATTCAACCCCACCCCACATTCATACAACGCACCTCACCACATTTGCTGCAGATGTTTCAGTACAGCTAGATTAAGACAGACAATGCAGTGGTGCATATATCTATGGGCACAATATATGTGTGTATATATGTATGTGGTGTGTGTGTGTCTAAGTCTAATTTCCTTTCCTTGAGGCCAGAGGACACTGCAGACAAAACAACCTCTACTGCCTTTGCTTATTAAGCAGCTACATTTATCACTGCATTACTTTTCTCCCAACAAACAGTTTCCCCCCAAAGACAATTCAGCATCACATTTCTACACCATTGCTGCTTCTAATGGACAAATCCTTTAGTATAGTCAATGCAAGACCATGACATTAGTCTGATTATTATGTAAACTCTTCAGAGCCAGTCAGGGTCTCTGAGACCAGGTAATACATAAAAGTGATATATTCCTTGAACGCTACTGTGAATAAGCTGGATTGCAACTGCCATCATAAACTAGAGCAGTGACATGAAGGACAGAGCTGATACAAGCCTATCTGATAAGACATGCTCCGCCTCCAGCCGCCACAGGAAGGAAGGGCTGCAATCAATAAAAGGAAGGGCAATGGCCGAGGCCTGTCTCTTGGTTCTATTATTCCTCTGAAAGCTGCCTGTTCCTCGCAGCCCCGCTGCTGTTGTTATTCCTCGTGTGGGAAGGAGGAGGTACATGAATGCAAGTGCTTGACCGTGCAGAGAGTGAGAAACATGGAAAAATAGGAGAGTGGAAAAAAGATGAGGTTCATGGATTGAGGGAGGGTCAAAGAAAAGAAAATAAAAAAGAGAGAGAGCCACTGATAAGAAATAAAAGAGGGAAAGATTACATGGAAAAATGCAGAAACTCAAGTTCAGAAATGGGGGTTGAGCTTCCCATGAGCAACAGCATATCTGATATCAGCTGGATCTTCTAACAGCTGCTAAGACATAACTCTTGACTTCAAATCTCTCCCTCACCCTCTCCCCCCTATGGTTCCTGTGTTGCCAGTGACTTTCCATCCCATCAGCATTTTGTGTCTGTGCAAGTATGTGTATTTCTAACACTGCGGAAAAAAGGGATGCGAGAGGATTGTTACCTATGAGCTCCCTGTCAACACTGAAATTAAATCCTACTGCCTGGCCTATATGTTGTATATGCATTGCATAGGTTTGCAAACAAACATAACACTCTTATGTACATTGGTTAGCTCCTTCCTACTGTCCACTGTCAAAGCAATACACAGGCACAGAAACACAAAACTCTGTCTGAACAGCAGTAGTCTTAGTGAGCGATAGGAAGCAGCCCAGGTTTCTAAATCTATAACAGTAATTATTTGTATTAAATATTCAAGACATTAAGTATTGGTATTATACACTACAATCAACCAAGATTAAACAGCAGCAGTGACTGATAGCTTCTGCAGGAGAGTGCATGTCTGCAGTGGGATGCCAATTTCTGAATGAGCCATAGCTCAACATAATAACCTTCCAACAGTTAGTTAGGCTCTCCTGTGAAAAGTGCAGCTCCCACAGCTCTCAACACTGTTGTAAACACCTCTGGCCCAGCTATATATAACAAGACTGGCTCAGGGAACACAGGTGGACATCTTTGATACCAAATACTGACAAGTAGGCAGAGGGGAGGGCAGGGGAGGCACAAGTGAGGCAATAGTTGATGAGGAAAAGGAGAGGTGAGATGACGAGGAGGAAATGGAGGATATGAGGGAGCACTCGGAGGTGATAGAAGGACGTGATCGAGGGGGGAGGAGAAGGCGACAGGTGGGAGGAATGAATGATCAGGATGGGGCCTGCTGGAGGCAGAGAGGGTGATGAAGGAGGGACCTTAAGAGGTTACATTGTTGCTAGGATGTAGTAATGTTCTTTATAAAAGTTATAATGTCACAGTAGTTGAGGGATTGTGCCATACATAGTTACACAGCAGCTGACTGAATGGTCACACTCATGGTCTTTCACTATTCATTTACCAATAAACACCAACCACATCGCTCTCAGGATCTGAAGGAACTCAGCAACTGACAATGATGTCAGTAAGGGAGCTAAAAAGGAGGCAGCAATGTAGGACATTTATAGGGGTGAAACATACTTCTCTGCATACGTCTATTACAGATGAGATATGGCTGCAACTTTTGTCAATTCAGCTGCCAATTCCATTATCAGTTTATCAATCCATCACTTAGAAAACAGGGGATAATGACCATCACCAGTGCCTCTGATGTTGCAAATGGGCAGCTTCATCCAAAAAGTCCAGTTCACAGTTTACTTTCTAACCTTTTCAAAAGCTTACATGGGAATTTTTATCTTCTGATAAAGTAGCATCTAAACTGTGTTAATGTGAGGCATCATTATAACATTTACACAAAGCTGGGACCAACCAAATGTTTGCCATTTTATTTATTGAAATGATTGATAAATGTATTTTCTGACAATCCAATGACAATTTCATGTACCCATTTTTTTCAAACCTAACGTGCACAGTATAATTGTATTTGTACAAATACATTAACATTAACACATAGGTGATTCACCTCTGTGCTTAATAACTTAATAACTAACCAAAAACAACCCAACTGAGTTGTCAATTATAAAATGCATATCTGAAAATACATAAACTGAATTTTAGTATATGTGTCTGCATGTGTCTTGTTCTTACACAGGTTTGATTACCTAACAATTCTTGTTAAGGCCCTAGGCAACACAATAACACACCCACAGATGATTTAGTCACCCTGCAGACCCTGAAGGGTAGTTATTCGTAATGTGATGATGATGAAGATTCATGCCCTCTATACCCAGTGCACTGATACTAACATGTAAAGAACAATGCAGATACCCTTAATACTTCCAGGATACATATCTCAGCTCTACACACTCAGGAGAACAAAGTCATTACATCATTGCCCCTCGGCTTGGGGTACAAAGCATGAGCGTTGACAAGTGGGAGACATGGGGTCATTACATCACTGGCAGCAGCCCGGGGCAGAGCAGGCCATAAAAGAAGGAGCGTGCTTGCGTGGCAGGCGGAACTGGACCTTGTGCGAGCTGATCGTTGTTAATGCTTTGTAATGTGGCTAACTCACATACAGGTCAGAGCCTGCTTGACGCAATGCTATGACACATACTACCCCAGGCCCCTCGGCTTACCATGCAGATGACCCAGCCATTAATGAGCACAGTTATGTCACATTATGATGCTGTATAAACCACATTACCACTAAAAAATGGTGTTTAATGATGTATTTTTACGACTGGTTATCCATAACATCAGTCTAACTAACATTGCTGCACTAGCTTGGGAATTATCAACTTTCTGTATTATTTTAAAACAAAAACAAGACTGACCTAATGTCAACATGGTTGGAGTGGGTGTGTGAGTGGGAAGTGCAGCTTCTAAACAAAGGATGCTATTATGAATGATTTTACCACCTTGTTGATCACGACAGAGTGAAGGATCAATAGTGAATGTCCATTAGAGAATCCATCCTTACATAAAATAAACACTGTAACAAAATATTTTCTTCACTTTTTATGAAGGTAAATGTGATGTTGAGAAAGTGAGGAACCAGACAACAAGATAGAGTGGATATGGTTTAGTTATTATAAAAGAAACAAACAAAAAAAAAAGCTCCTCTTGCCCACAGGTCGAAGTGTCATTGGGCATGACACTGAATCTTGTTACCAGGATCAATTCTTTGTTAATGTTGGTCACCTCTTTTATTGGACTTCACCAGATTTGTGGTCATACCTCTAATCAATAAAACCAAGATTTCATTTGTATCACTCATCCTTACTGATTGTACCCTTAATAATGTTGATATCACTTCTTGAATTATTGCGTTTAAAACTGTCACAGATCTGTTTTCATACAAAGACAAGATTGTGTGTAGCTAGAATCTAGATGAGGTGTCAGATATTGCTGAGTAAGTGAGAATAATACCAAAAGGCAGAAGTAGGTTACTAAAAAGGTGAGGAGCAAAGACGGTGAGATGACGGAGGCAGCCTCTCTAGATATTAGCAAAGCAGTGAGAAAGAAGTGGGGCTGGGAAAAAACATGGAGATGGACAACATGGAAAAGAAGCCAGGGTGAGTGACAGGCTCAAGTCTGAAACTAGGAAAACCAACAGGAGAAGGTTAGCAACATTAAAACATCAGCAGGCAGCAAAGCATTCTGGATCTCCTCATGTATACATCTCTCTCTCACTTCTCTTTTTCTCTTTGTACTGCACAGATTATCCTAATGGAAATTACCTCCATCGGAGACAGTTGAGTGGCCTAAACCCGATTAGTTATTTACCTCCCCTCCATCTCTCTTTCCTTTATCTCGTCTCATAACACACTAACAGCACCGTGGCACATCAAGTCTTTCTTTACATCTTCCCCTCTTCTCCCCTCTCTCTGGTTGCCCTGGTTCCCCTATGGTGACGGTAATTTATTGTGTCATTTCATACGAGCCAATAGTCTCTCTGGCTTTACAGACTTGACAAGTGAGGGCAGCCGGGAAATGTGTCCAACCGTGGCGGGGATTTGTCCAAGCGTGGCGTTATTTAAGTGCTTTCAAGAGCTCTTTATGTCTATACAACACGTGAGGGTTCACACATCTTTATGGTAGTCTTCCCTATATAGCTCCTTATCTGTGCACGTGTGTTGTCAAAGAGGACGGCAACAACACGTGCTAGAGTTAGAAACGTGCGATTCCATGATTTGGCAAGAGGGGAGAGATAAGAGAGGGAGATGCCCTCCAAGATGAGAGCTCTCAAGCAATATAATGGCTCTCCTTTAAATCAGTGTGCAGAAAAGTGGTCTGCCCTGGTGTTGCCTGCTGCAGTGTAACGCAGGAGAAAGGCAAGAGAAGATATTTTATATATCAGCCTCCAGAGTCGAGGCACCCACTCATGCCTCTGCTGTAGGTGTGCCTATGACGCACATTGAAAAAGTGAGGCTGCGTACGATCTGTGTCTGCCTGTCTGTCAGTGCTCTGTCTTTGTGCTTCAAAATACAGTTCTAAAGCAGCAGGGTGCCATACCACCCTCCAAATTCAAGACCTCCAGGTATAATTAAGCTGTCTGTATGTTGGCACTGTAGTCTTGCAGGAATTAGACAGCAGCAACACACAGAGCTTCCCGTCGAGCAAAGAATACCCAACTTCTGACAACCTCACCAGTCCCCCACCTTTTTACACCCCCTCTCTTCCACACACACACGCGCACACAAAGCAGAAAGCCCCCATCACTCCCTGACACAAATTTAACAAACCCCCTGACACAAACAAACACCACATGCATGCATAAACAACATTCATAACAGCAAGAGTTAGACCACCACAGCCCTCTATGCTTCTGTGGAGGTATAACAATTTAACAACTAAAGACTTTAAAGCTGGCATTTCAGCAAACTGGCATCAACGTACCCTAATTATAAACATATCATTAAAAGTACTTCTTCAGTATTTTGCCTAAAATCAGCTTGTCTAAGACAAACAATCAGGATTCCTCTAGGGGAGAGAAATACTCATTCTGACCAGGACTGAATAGATAAAACGTGCACAGGTTCATATCTGCAGATTCTCTATCATCATCTCATATGTAAATGATGAACAGATAATTGTCGCTAATTGTGACTTTGCTGCTGCTTTTGGCTCTCAAAGCATCTGCTTTACATTTTGCACAGACACACAGTGTTCACGCATCAAATGTTTTGAGGCATGTTTTACGGAGCTGCAAGGACATTAAAACAAACAGAAAAAACAGGTACGGCAGGTGGTGCTGAGCGCAAGCAAACTGGATTAATTTTTTAATAGAACAGTGACACCTTGTGGACATTTACAGAAACTTCTAAAACGCACACCACAGATAACAGCTGGAGAAAGTGTTCATCAATAATAAAGAGCAATGTCAACGCTATATTATTTACAAAATTTAATAAAGTGACCAGGATCCAGTCTCAAATATCTCAATGACAAAGAGAGGGCATGGACATTGAAGCTGAAAAAGTTTTTGCACAGACTAGCAATAAATGGCACACAGCAAAAGTTGACATTGAGAAGTTTCTTTTCTTTTGTTAAATGAAATGAGTTTCATACACAACATATTTTCAAAAGTTCAAAAAAAATGTTTGTCTCCGTTTGAGTCAAACGGTAAACTTCCAAAGCAGGTTGTGACAGTAAATTAAACTGCCTGTTACAAAGCAGATGTCTGCACATCGAAGTGTCAGATCCATTAATGCCTTTCATGTCAAAGTACTCAGGCCACCTATACCCCATCAACACATAACAACAATGCAAAAGACTGCCTGGGAAGATTTAACCCCAGTATAATTGATGCCACTGACAGCATTGACAACCATGGTGATGGTGTCTGACACTGATAATGACAAACAGTGAGTGTCACTTTACTTGACAGCAAAATATAGAAGGTTGACGGAAGTAAGAAGGTTGAGGTTGAGGAAGTAAGAAGGAGAAAAGAGAGCTGAGTTGCCACACAGGTCCACTACCAGACTCAAACCTCTGGTGTTGCAATTAGACCACCAGTCCACCAGCACAGTGCCAAATGTCCTGTCATATGTGTTTTTTTATGTGACATTGTGTGGTGAGAAGATGAAGGGAAGAGGCTGCCAATGCAACAGCATAAGGAATAACAGAAAACTACTAACCAAGTATCAGAATACAGTCTTCCTTCTTCACATGTTTTTCCAGAAGGTGCTGGAATTTAGAGAAGCCACCCAACCAGTCATAACACTGCTCTGTCTTGTATCTTTCATCCCAGTAGTCAACATCTTTGTACCGGGAGTTATCATCTGGCATGTAGTCCATATTCTCTGTAACACAAAAATGTGATAAAATTAGAGAAAACGGCCAAATAAACCAAACATTAACTGCTTTTATTGTGGTTATATTCTTATCTCCCATCACATACAAAGATCCACAATTTGTGTTGCCAAAGTGAACCCATTAATTTCACACACAGTGCTCATAAAGTTGACTGAAGAAAAACATCCTAACACTCATCAGAAGTCCACAGAAAACTAATCAGCATGGCATTAATTGATGAATCATTTTAAGCCATTTTTCATGTCAAAACACCAAATGTTCCCTGATCACAGCTTCTCAAATGTGACAACTTGCTGCTTTGTTCATATCATAGTCTAAATATTTGAGTTTCAGGTTGTCATGTAATGTTTACATATGAATCATAGACCAAGTTATTAATTGTAGGAATAATATGCAAATTTTATTTTGACTTTATATAAATATATATATTAAGACTGCACCATTGAATGTGATGTGGTTGATACAATAAAGACATCTTCAGGGGCGATGGCGGAGTGAGAAGTGACCTATGATGTTTCCACCAATCACTTATGAACTCCAAACATTTAGGTTTACTGTATAACTTTAACCTTATGCCATTTCCCTTTAGTCTCTTTGACTAGGCCAACTAGTTAGCAGAGCTCTATTACTGGAGAAATATCACCATCTATAGGTCCACCTGACAACTTCTGAATCCCTCAGACTTGATGCAAAAGTGAGAGAAGGTGTCTTTTTCAGCATGCAAATCATCAGGTACAAGAATCAGGAGGAAAATGAGTGAGAAAGAAAAGAGGAAAGTAAAAAAGTAAACCTGTGGATAAGGAGGCAGAAGGAGAGGAGTGCAGAATTAATGAGGAGAAGACAGAAGTAAAAGTGGAAGTCTAGATTTAAGGAGTAAGAGAGAAGAAGGGAGAACTGAAAGTGAAAATTAGGGGGGGATGAAGGTGAGAATAAGAAATGAGATGTTAAAACTTGTGGAGACAGCTGGTGAAGAGGAAGGGAGTGAAGAAAAGAGGGGCAAGGAAAGCAGAGGTGCCAGGAGCAGGTGTAAGAGAATAAGATATGCAAGTCATCTTTTTACATCTTCACACTCTGACTTTCTCCTTTCAGTGGAGTGGCCATTTCCAAGGATAAATGAGTGGAGTATGAGAGAAGAGGAAATGATAAGGAAAGGAGAATAGAGTGACCAGGTATAGATCAAATAAAGTACTTTAAAGTAAAAGTGCTTCAGGAAGTTGCAGCATTTTAGTACTTCAGATCCTCTCATCCTGAAGTCTTTGGGCTTTTTGAATGGGTTTTTCATTAGATGGCTGAATTAAGGTTTGTGGTTAGCACACGCTAAAGAAATGTTCAAATTTTATTCTACAACATTAAACACATCAGTAAATACCCAGTGTTGGTGTCTTAAAGCTTTTATGTCTATGGCTGCTAACAAGTGGCCAAACTGAGACTACAGAGGTTGCCTGGACTTTCACGCTGAATGCTAAACTAATGTGCTCAATAGAACATGTATCAAACTTTTGCAGAGCTTTTTAACACAGTGATTCACAAGATAATGTAAATGTCCCACAGGCTTCCACTTGAGAACCGGGGTGATGCTGGCATCCAGGTTGGCCAACAAAATGACATCCCTGCAGCACTTTATATACCCATGTTATTTATTATACTGTATTGTATTGAGATATAACCTGAGCAAATGTTCTTCTGTGTTTAAATTAATATTCAAATCAGAGTATTGATGGCTAAATTTACTTGACATTGAAGGGGATCCTTGATGTGTAGAGCAGAAAGCCGCTCGCCTTATTATGACAGGGATTCAAAAGTAGCTTAGTCAACTAAACTTTTATTGTGTGAACTCTTCTGCAGCACAGTTTGCAGGACACCCACCCATAGCTTTGTGCTAAGGCCTCCCGTGTCTACAACGTCTGACTCCGCCCCTGTTTAATGCTTCATTACCTGAGGGCTGGAACGAGCGCGAGCCATTTTAAACACAGGTCCCCTGAACTCGACAGAAACTAAAAGCATTGATCCGGGTCTTTGAGGGTTGACTGGTGCTCTTGAACCTCCCTCTCAGTACATGTCTAAATTAAATATTCATCCCCGGGTTGTAGGCACAGCGCGCGCGGGGATGAGTGTAAGTTGGAGCCGCCACTTCAGTTTAGTCCATTTACTTGATTTCTGACAACACATCCTACACACAACACGTGTTATTCATTTGGCTACTTACGAAATCCACGATAGTGCCCGTGACTTTGAAATGAGTTTAAAAAGAAAAAAAAAAAGGCCGGTCGCGTGTGTGAATGTCCACGTGTTGTAGTTTTACAGAGAGCTCGCGCCGCAGACCGGATGTTGGTGTCGACGCATCTGCAGCAAAATAAACAGTGACGGGGAAACTAACGTGGCCCGGGTCTAAGGAGACGCCTGTGTATATTATTTAGCCTAGAAGCAAATGTTTCTTTACTGTTTTCTCTCTGGCTCTTCTGGTGAATGTTTGAGAAGGCGGAGCGACATGGTTTAACGCTTTCCTGTCCTGAACACGCGTCTGTCAAATAGTCCCTCAGTTCCCACTCAGTTAAGGGGAAAGTTAAGGGATACTTAACATGGTGCCGAGCGGCTGACCTTGTTTGTTGCCCTTACTGTTATGAAATCGCGTTAGACGATTGTGGGATCTTTATTCTCTTTGTGAATACGAAAAAACTTTTTTTTTTTCACATGTAGAGCAGACCTGATCACGACTAAAAACTACTGTATTTTGACAGGTTAAATCTGCAAAAATAAACAAATAAATACATTTCTTGTATAGGGACCTATTCTTGTCTTCAAGTTCCCATTAGCCCATCCATTCCTCCTAAACTGTAATACTACTAGAAACAAACAAATTAGGTTATAATTTTTTAGACATGCACAAAGATTAACAAGAGCACTGGTCATAGATCATAGGTCCCAGGTTGGGAAAGTGTGTCCAAGCTTTTTATTGGTAGTGTAGCCTATATTTTCTTTTCCTAGCTTTACACACTCTCTCTCTCCCTCTCTCTCTTTCTTTCTCTTTCTTCCATCTTTTGGCAAATACCATCTAATAGAGGTAGAGGTGTTTTTTTTATTGACCAGTATTCAGAGAGCTGAATGACTTGAAGCTTAACTTGTGATGACGTAATTGCATGAGTGCACACACATCACTAACTGTTACACTCACTAAGTCCTTCTCCCAGGTTTTGCATCCTTTAGAGTCCCGTCCTTCTCCTTCATCTGGATGCAGTTGATTTCTGCGCAGTTGTTCCTCCAGCAAAGACATATTCAAATCCACAGGGTGGTATATGTTTCAGTTTGGAAAGACCACACAAAATAAAATGCAAAAACAATAATTTAATTGTTTACAGAATTGTATTAAATCTATTCATTGCTTTCTCAACACACACGGATTCAATGATAACTAACAAATGGACTAGCACTCTATCACAGCTTCAGACAGATATTTCACATCTTTTCATCTCTCTCTAACACTATGAAAATGTGTTCAGCAGCAGCCTCAAACCCACAAACCTAAAAATTACTTGGCTTTAAATCCAGAACTCTGGGTGATTTTATTTACCTTTTTTTAATTACCTAAAGGTCTGAAGTTGTTATTTTGTCATGGGATGGAAATTGTTATTTTAGTCTGTTTCTACTCATTTATTCATTTGTTTTATCAAAACTGATTAAATCTTCTGTTTATTTATCAATTTAACTTAACAGCATAACTTGTGCTATTATCAGCTAATTGTGGTTTGATTTTTCACCCTCTGAAAGCCAGTCTCACTTTTTTATACTACATACAGGTACAATATTGAGCTTTTGTTGTGTGTGTTATTGCCTCACCAAAGTCTGTTTTTTGTTTCAGGCCATATCCAGCTCCAAATAATTACAAGTAATTATACCAATTCTGAAAATTGGTATAATGCATGTTATGCATAGTATAGTGAGATTGTATTTGTGCACTGCAATCATTATAGCTGTAGGATCCTATAGGATATTTGCAATTTAAAAGTTAATATATTTTTTAAACCATAATTTCAAAATAGCCATAAATGTGGAAAGAAGGGGATAAAATTTACTAACCCTAACCTTTATATAACAGTCTAGGCAGCTGGTAGTGGTGTGATGGTAATGGGGAATGTTTTCTTGTGCATTTTAAGCCATTTAATAGCAATAAGTCTTGATCTGGAGGCCACAGCGAATCTGAGTAACGTGGCTGACCACATGTCACCCTCACACTGTACAGTCTTCTAATGGCTACATCCACTATGATCCACCGTCCAATGTTGCAAAGTAGAAGTTGTCACAAACTAGTTTCATGATCGTGACAGAGAGTTAAATGTACTGCAGTGACCTCCCCAGTCACCAGATTGAATCCGTTTGGCAGCATGAATGTGTATCTGATAAATCTGCAGAAATTATGTGATGCAATCAGTAGTACATGGAGTCTCAAAGGGAAAATCTTGTGCAATTGATTTCATGAAAGACTTGGCACAGAGGGAGGACAAACCCAGCATTAGTTGTATGGTCTTAAAACAGGCCCCTTGTTGCGTGTTTATGAGTTGTTAGTAGTTCCAACAAAACTTCTCAGATGGTTCCATTTAAGGCTCAGAGCGTGAAATTACACAATATTTCACAATTATACCTCCACAGAAGCATAGAGGGCTGTGGTGGTCTAACTCTTGCTGATATGAATGTTGTTTATGCATGCACTGTGGTGTCTGTCTGTGTCAGGGGGTTTGTTAAATTTGTGTCAGGGAGTGATGGGGGCTCTGTGTATGTCGGGGGGACTGGTGAGGTTGTCAGAAGTTGGGTATTCTTTGCTCAGCAGGAAGCTCTGTGTGTCACTGCTGCCTAATTCCTGCAAGATGACAGTGCCAACATACAGACAGTTTAATTATACCTGCAGGTCTTCTTGGAGAAAATCTGAACGCTTAAAAAAAAAAAAAAAAAAAAAATTGTGCAGCAGAACGTTTTTCCTCTTTACTATCCCATCAATCATCTCACCCCAAACAGCAAATGTTAACATTAGTAATATGTTTCATATTAATGCACGAGTATTTACATGTTTCATTTATTTTCATTAGGTCCATGTTTTTGTAAATTTAGTACTTTTAACATTTGTAAGTACATGTAATGAGGTATAGGCTATATTTACTGCTGCACTAAATCACAGTATGTAGCATTTTGCACTTTTTTTGGAAATAATGCTGAATAATACACAGATACCCTCAACTAATGAGCATGAAGCATATGCACATACTGTAGTTCACTGTGTGGGAGAGTAATGCCATGTGTTCTCCTGCAGGTGGTAGTGTCACATTGATATTTCAAATCTTTTTATTTCCTGGAAAATGTCCAGCATGTGCAACCACCAATTCTCTCTAACACCCTTACCATGGCCATCCCATTTCATTATGTGTTGTTGAAGGGTCGCCTGCAGCTTGCTGTGCAGCTCACGCTGGCAGACACAGTACAGGCTCTCTCCCATTTATCAATGAGAGTTACAGTGTGAACAAGGGCAGAGACAACCTGAACTTAAAGTTGAAGCTATGGTAAAGTTGATTTGTGGTTTGCAAGTGCCCGTTCATCTTCATCAACAATTCTCCTTTTCTATGTCGAAACCCGCCAAAGTGGTTCTTAAAACCCTTGTGCTGCCTCCCTCTGAGAGGCTGAGCTCACTTCCTCCTCTGAGAGCAGCTCACAGAGGGAAGTTCTTCTGCATTCAGTGCATCAAGTGCCATTCTGTCACCTTAATGTTTATCCCTCCATTTCACACTATTTGAATCTCAATCAACTATAATTCTCTACATACACTCTGGCAGTAAGAGCTTTCCTGTCTGCAGTGTTTCATGGCTTCTCTCTTCTTCTTCTTCTTCTTCTTCTTCTCTCTCTCAGAAGAACCAGAGCACATCAGAGTCTCTTTGCTTTCTAATACCACTTGAAAGGCAGACTACACTTGTTCGGAAAAGATAAGAACAATGTTAAGCTTGATTTGGTGGCTCATTGAGTTAAGATGTGATGTGCTTATAGTATCAAGCTTTTAAATGCACTTCTAAAAAAAAACATTTTCAAGTGAACAATCCTTAAGATATATTTGGACAATTTTAGTGTTAAAATTTAGTGCTAAAAGTAAACATTGTTACAATCTCAGTCCGTCAAGAGAGGACAGACTTTTTAAAAAATCAAATAAATAAAAACATCTGTTGGTCTATAATGTCTATGATGTGACCTAAGATGAACAGCAATGCAAGGAACCCCAGAAAAACCTCATGGGGCCAAAAAAACTTAATAATGTTCCAGGCCCCATATGAGCTGAACACTGAATAACATTACCATTAAGAAAGATCTCTGTTTTATGGGAAGCTCATTAGCAGCTAAATGGAATCAAGAAATCATTCATTTTATTATTTACTTAACTTTTTCCTGTTGAGACCATTTACAGTGTCTTCTCATGGACTGTGCCCGTTGTTTTCTTTTCTATAGCCCATAAAGCGCAGTCTGTTTTCTGAACCTCATGATCTTACTGGAAATGAAACAGGTTGATGCAACACATGGCAAAAGAATAACTGTGAGAAAATCTGACAGCCATTTAAAAAAAAAGAAAAAAGAAAAAGAAATAGATGATGATGACCGCACACTCCAGGAAAGTGTGAGACTAGCCCAGTCTCCCAGCCTTTACTGTATAATGTATGTTTGACTGCATCATAATTATGTAACCCTCAGCATTGTGGCAACAGTTTAGATGTAGTCGTTTCAGTGATGGTAAGTGGAGGAGCCATAAAACAAACAGCTCCAGCTTTAAAGTGGATGCACGAGAGGGAGGGAAAACAATAATCATTTTATTTATTTATTTTTTTTTTTGGATGTTGAGTCTTGTGAGACCGATGCGGACACTCGGGATGTGGTTAGAGATGCGGAGAATAATTTGCCACAGATTCCTCTGCATAGTGGAGGCACTACCACAGACCACGTGAGGGGAATATTCAATGACGGTCCCCGACAGTCCGGCTCATCTCCGGCGCTGACATGGACTCTTGGACACTCTTTACGCTCAGCTCCCCAGAAAAGGACGCGGAGGGAGGCTGGCACTCTGTCTGAATGTAACCTCTGAGCTTTTGCCGTTTTCTGTTCTTTTTTGTTTGATTTTTTTTTTTTTTTTTTTTTACCCCCCGCCCCCCCCCCCCACCCCTCCCCTCTCTTCTTGCTTCTCTCCATCCATAAGAACAGTTAAGAGGGTGGGGGGTATGGCTTGGCCGTGCATCAGCAGAGTGTGCTGCCTGGCTCGCTTCTGGAACCAGTTCGACAAATCGGACCTGTCCGTCCCGCTCACCATCCAGAACTACTCGGACATCGCCGAGCAGGAGGTTCGCTCCGTCACCAAACAGGTCTCCGCCTCGGAGCGCGCATCCGGGAATAACTACTCAACCCCGGAGCCGCGCGCCGCCGGCTCCCCTCAGGCGCCCGCAGATGGCCCGGGGTCCCGGGGATCATTCAGGGCGAGGAAGGAGCCCAGTTACAAGCCCCGGGAGGACTACCACCCGCCCGGGGTGCCTTTCCCCAGCGTTACCCAGTACAAGCAGGATTTCAAACCCTGGCCCATTCCCAGGAAGGAGAATTTCCCTTGGATTAACGGGGGCGGCAGGGCGGACTGTGCCGCGGACAGTAGTTGCCCCAGCCAGGCGCAGCCGGGGGAGAGAGAGGAGCGGGGCAAGGGGCAGAGGTGGGGAGAGCAGCAGGTGACGGAGGAGAGCAAAACCAGCTCCTACAGGTAGGACATGTCACCCCTCTTTACTAGTTTCAACACCCACCACTGTTGCCCTCTGAAAGCCGGGGTGGAGGAGGAGGGTGAGGGTGTGAGCTGATGTCCACCCAGATGCGTTTCACTGATACTTTATTAACCCAGCAAATCTACATTCACGTGAGAGTTGGAGCATGAGCATTTTTCATCTCAGATGTGACCAGAGGAGAAATGTTGACTTCATTTTAATATCTTAGTATAAAATGCTTCGGCTTTCATTATAAAAGGCAAGAAATAGAGGAAAAGAAAAAGTAAACAGCCTATTTTTGTGCTTCAGAAATACACTTTTCTCACCTTGTGACCCCTGAGATTTACATTATGAGCCCCTGAGGTTGATGGTCCACATTAGATTGAGAACTGGCTGATTTAGAGTTATTATTACAGAAATTAAAGGGAAAGCAGAGACTGGACTTTTAATCATGGGTCAACTTCCAAAAACACCAGGTCTCCTTCACTTATAATGGAGCTCGACAGTGTCTTTCATTATACCCTCTAGGTCTGGTGGACATCACCACCTTATAACAAATACTTTGTTAAAAATGTGTCTCTCAAGTCCAGTCCAAGATAACCCTGATGATTTAGGGAGCTTGTCATAAAACATAAATGCAAAGGCATTTGCCACGACAAGCAAACTGATCTGTGAAAAACTGGTAGAGCGCTCCTTTAAGTCACACATGCTCCAAACTACCATTTAAAAAATAAAAGCCAGATACAAACTTTTGCTTGTACTGAGACTCCATCAGCCCATGATGTTGCCTCTCCCTCCAGGCAAGAGTACAGACCATGGACGGGCGTGAAACCAGCCAAAAGCGCAAGGAAAAATCCTCCAGCCCAATACTCCAGCCCAGGCACAGAGGCCACCCACGTCCCACGAGAGACCAGCTACCAGGCTGCCTACAGCGGGGACATACACAGGTCCATAGGCCTGAATCAGGGGGAGCAAATCATCCCATCAGCTGCCTCCAACATACAACCTGCTGCTGTCCCCCAGCCCATCCCCACTGCTGTGCTGGTTGGCGGTGCGCCCATCCCGTCCAGCCTCCAGCAGAGCGTCCCACCTGAGAGGGCCGAGCTCAGCGGAACAACCAAGGGAGAGGTAAGCAAAGACAGCAAAGTTGTTCACTGTCAGATATGCTTTGACAAACTCCAGTGTCAGTCATTCAGTGAGAGGAGTGATGTTATGCATTTGACTAAGAGGAACTGTAGGTTCAAAGGGTTCATTAAAAGAGCTGCACCATGTTCCACCTGAAAGTCATCTTCACTCATCTCCCCGGTGGCTTGTTGCTGTTGGGGCATCTCGGAAAAGTGATACAGCATCATGTCCCTAAGCAGCTCAAAGTGACCCAGCTGTTTAAAACAGGCCATGTACTGTGTTAGGTAACACTCTGCTGGTGCTACACTCATTACTTTGACCTGAATAGGAAGCTTGATGAGAACAAAAAAAAAAAAAGGGTAATTCTACCAGCTGTTCCATTTTGATCAGACAATTAAACAAACCTGCAAAAAAAATAAACTGATGTCTTTCAAAATCAAAATCAAAAATGATGACCCAACCATACTCTTTTCATTTCAATATTAAATCTTATAAACCAGTTTCTGTTGAAAAATGTTTTGGTTATCATTAAAGACACTTAACATGAAAGGGAACTTTGCCAAATGTTTGGGAATGACAGCTAATGAAATTCAAGTGGGCACATGTTGATATTGTATTTTTTTAGCCCTCAGTGTCAAATTCATGTGCTCTGCTGTCACATGACCATTTCAGGAGGGAAAAAACTACTAAAACACTCAAATACGATTTAAGTGTTATGATATTTGATGAATAAAAAAAATGTTTTTTCAATGTGGCATCACATCAAATATTCACGCAATTGTACAATTGGCCCTGTTTGTGTTCTTTGACACAATGGAATACAAAGACCGGCACACGGACAGACAGATGTACAGCAAGATTGAAATTTAACGCAACAAGGTGAGAGGATTTGCCCAGGAAACCTCTGGATTCAGTCAGGTTGTTCCAGATTAATGCAGGATTAACTGGGTGAGGGTACCTCCAGAGGTTTAGTGCCATCCCTCCTCCCCACCCACACCACTCTGAGCCATCTGCCAGAGGAGAGCTGGGCCAGGTCAGGCTGGGTTGTGGATGCAGCAACAGATGCCCAAATAAAATCTCATATAAGGTAAAAGGGAAGGTTAGGAAAAGTGTCTTTGGTATGAAAAGCTGTGATTGCTCTCTCTTCTGTAACTCCCAAGTTTCAGGGAAAAGGAAGAAGACCTTCTGGGTATTTGCAGAATTTTCTGAATAATGACTACTCTATTAAGCCATTATGTCCCTCAGCATCCTGTGTGATGTGATGGAGGTCGAAGTGAGAGATGTCAGTGGCGGGACACAGGCTCTATTAATAATGCTGGCCCAGTTGGAGTGAGAGTTCACGGCACATTAAGTGTGTTCGGCTGTGGGACTGAACTCTGCAGTCAATATTACTCACAACACACACACACACACACACACACACACTTACATGTGCATTGTGCAATTTCATTGTTCAGGCATTTCATCAGTCATACCACAATATGTCAGAGCGACACAAACCGGCCTGGCAGCAAATCAAGTTGATCTTAGATAATCCACCCCTGTCACCACCGGCCCACTCACTGCCAACTCATTATTGACTCACCAGCCCCCTGCAGAGGTGTCCGACCAAGCATTACACATCCCACTCCAGTGTGCATTACACTGGGTCATGGCACTCTGCTGGTATTTGTCTGCGAGGGTATTCTGTTAAAATACAGGTCTACACCAAAGTGTGTTATCCCCAGCAGACAAAGCTTCTTGATTTTGGTGTAGACAGAGCAGCTGATTCAAAGAGACTGGCTGTGTCTATTCATTTAAAGATGGTGATGGTTAAGTCCCAAATAAGCTGCTGAAATTAAAATCAATCTGCTCTTGGTGATAAAGGAGCCAGGCAGGCATGAAATTCTCATTATTGCTCAAATCAATCTGTCAAATTGCACGGTCCCCCACCTGTAATGGATAAAATCCATCTCGACAGATAAAAGCCGCCTGTAATTTTATGACATTCAGACTACAATTGAGCGATTAGAGCGCACCAAGCTTTTTGTGAGAGAGCTGTGTTTTCTTGGACTTGCTGAACTCAAAAACCTAATTTAAAACATCCCAGTGAGAGGTTGTTGCGAGCTGCCAGAGGAGAGAGTGAACCTCTGTTAAACCTGGAGCCTAGCTTGTACAGCTCGTCACTTCTTAAATGGGTGCAGTTCTCAACTCTCAGCTCAGTGTGTGTGTGTGTGTGTGTGTGTGTGTGTGTGTGTGTGTGTGTGTGTTAGGAATAACGGGGCCGGCAAGCGCAACACAAGGCAAACAGATTTGTGAGGATGGGCTGCTTAATCCACAGTGTGTGTCAGGGATGAGCGAGACAAAACAGCTGAATGGGGGACAGGTTTAGCACGCAGAGCGGAAACCTCAGGAAAGTCTTCTCGTGACAAATTCTTGGTTGTTTTACAGTCAGCGGCCCCTCTGAGATTTGGGATTGTGCTTAATTTCTGCACACTGTGTATAACAGCGCTGTGTTTTCACATGGCAGTGACACGGATAGGACGACGAAGGGATGGAAATGCTGCTCACAATGGCTGTAAACTGCATAAAGAGATTTCGACAGCCTGCAGGGACACTGCAGCCTAAAATGCACTTTCCTTTTCATAACTTCTTTCTTCTTCAGCTACCCAGGGATGGGGGGCCACAGGGGTGGCCTGGGGTGGCAGATTCAGAGGGTGATAGATAGGTGGTTGGCTTATTAGACTCATGGCTGGACACTGAAAAAAGCCAACTGTGTGCAGGTCCCGTGTAAGTGTAACTGTCCACATTTCTGGTTGGGCAGCCAATCAAAGTGCTGCAGAGAGACACAAAACAACAAAGAGATGAAATATAACTAAAAAGAGATACAAAACAATATGACTACAACGAGATGCAGAGCAAATGCAACCACAAACGCCAACCGATGACCAACAACTATGAAGAGATACCAAAGACACAAAATGACTACAAACAATGTTGGCTGTGGTCACTTTGTGTCTTCTTTGTGGGTTCTTGCTTCTGAATATATGCAGGAGGGGAGGGGG
>CM076662.1:9885252-9992881 GCA_038496675.1 Rachycentron canadum
GGGTGGGGGGGGGGGGGGGGGGTACTGTCTCATACGCTGCCCTGTAGGCTATTTGGAGTTACAAATAAGGGCTGTTAATTGAAATTCACATGAACTTCACATTACAATAATTGTTTATTCAGCATTTATTACACTGAAGAGTAAGGTAACTATTAATAATATCTGAACACATTTTTTAGTGAATTTACAAATGTGCCACAAAACCGTGCTGGCTTCAAACCTGTCCCTGCAGTTACCTCCTTCATTCCTTCATCCATTATTTTGCTCTCTCTCCCCCCATCTGCCTGTTACATCTGCATCCCCAAAGCCAGACTTTCTCTCCCCCTCTTCTTTCATTTGGACCTCTTCCCTTTTCCCACGCTGCCCAGGACTACAGAAACATGTCCTGTGCCAAATTGGCAGGACTCTGGCAGGGAGGAGAGGAGGGGGATCACATCAAGAGAAAGACAAAAGACTGCTGAGAGGAAAGAGACGAGGAGAGAGGAATAAGACGCAGTGTGATAGATACGTGGTAGAGAATGGGAACGAGAGGAGGGGGAGGAGGGTATAGTACACCATTTGATGGATTATCTGTTAAAGTGCAATGTTGCACTGGGTTGCAGTCTTCTTTGGCACCAATCTAATTTAGGAGAGAGGCAGACCTGGCTGCTACACAGAGCAGTAGTGTGTGTGTGTGTGTGTGTGTGGGGGGGGGGGGTGAACACACTCACACACCAATCTGACTTGCTGAACAACATGTACTGCCTTCCCTGCCACCCACAGTGCTGTATAGTCACATTCAAAGTTCTGCTGGGACAGCAAGGTGACAATCTTTCTGAAAACTGTCAAAAAAAGCTGCCACGCTCTGCGGCAACACAAGTAAACAGTAACGCTGCAGCTTGGCTTGTTTTCATTGACAGATCCAATGATTTCTTCATCCATTGAAAGAATTTGATTACAGGCAACTTTTGATGACATTTATTTATTAACCACAGTCCAGATAGAGTCTGGTCAGGTCCTTGAGAGCAGCTGGCATCAGCAGAACAGAGCAGCTCTAAGCAGGGAGCAATAACTCAGTCCAGGCTGCTCACCCTCTGACAGCAGACCTGATGCTTTCTGACGGCACAGCCCAAACCAGTCTCTCTCATTTCATGGGTCCAGTTTAAGCACCACAGCTGCTGCCCTCTGTGGTTTCACCTCTCTGATCAGCTTAAAAGCTGCTGTTATACCTGTCCCCCCCTTCCCTCTCTCTCTCTCTCTCTCTCTCAGGAACATCTGGTAAGGACCAAGCTTCCTCCGAACCCGTCTGCCGTCTTTCAAAGTGGATCAAGGGTGTTCAACATCTGAGGGCTGCTCCAGTTTCCAACCATTCCACTTTGATCGGTTTCAGTTTTAAAGAATCAACAGGAGCATTTCAGTCCATTCCACAACACAAGAATCTATGCAAGGGATTGTATTGTTGTGAAGCCTGTGGAGCTGCAGTGTCAGTCTCCCAAGTGAAGATATAGATAGGTAGACAGCTAGATGCCCCCCCCCTTTACACTCCTTGCCCCCTATTGCTATGGAAATGAATATGCATGAAACAAAATAGTTTTGAAACAAGCTTTTTTTTTCTTTTGCACTTATATGCACAAGAAACTGGCTGCTGTGTGTATGTGAGTTTGTATGTGTGCACCTGCTGATTTGTCCTTTTATTGTACAAATTGTTGCGTCTGCTCCAATAACGAATGACAAGGTGTTTGCTTAGAGTTCTCTGTTGCCCTTTGGTGTTGCTCGAAATATGCTCGAAAATAAGTTATTTCCTTAGTATTAGATTGGTTTATTACTTTTGGTAAAGTCTTGTTTGGTCTCTTATTTTGTTAATCTACTGTTAAAGAAAAAGAGCAAATATATCATGTAAGTGAAATGACAATAAAAGAATATTAGGTTCTTATCACTTTCTATGAGATGTCACTTGGCTCTTTTTCTCAGCTGGATTTTTTTATAGTATCTGTTCTGGGTGGTATTATTAGTATTGTATAAATAGAGTTGTGATTGCAGTTAATTGCTATTATTTCAAAGGTCAGGTGAAATGAAAGTAGATTTAAACATCTGTCAAGTGTCACACTTTTTTTTAAAATAGCAATTTCAATTAAAACCAACTTGACAAGTACAATAAGAGCAATAACTGGACACTAATGCTGAAGTATACATGTTTGTTTGGCAGTGGTATTTAGCAAGGCTGACCATTTTGGTTTTATGTGACTTTGAGACTTCCTTCTTCAACAAATGTAATGAGGTGAATGTTTTTTTTTTTTTTCTTTCTGTGGTTTGACCAAACTGAGATTTCATTTAATAGAGTAGTTGATGAGAGTGATTTTGGTCAATATGCTTATTTACTTTCTTTCCATGAGTTAGGTGAGAAGATTGGTACCATTATTATGTCTGAACCTCATGTACGTTTCAAAAATCAGAAGGCGATTGTCTTAGCTTGGCATAAAGGCAGAAATCTGAGGGAAACACCTTGCCTGGCTCTGTCTAAAAAAAAACAAACAAACAAAAAAAAAAAAACAATCTACTGGCACCTTGGGAGTTTAAAATTTTCCATCTCGTGTTTATTCGACTAACAACGATGTAAATACAACAGTTTGTTGCTTTTAAAGATGTTTATCAATTCACCCAGCACTCCTGTGCAGCGTGTCTGCCAAAATATATTGCTAAGTTTTACAGAGTGATATGGACAAGAAAGTGAACACGCATTTCCCGAAACACTGAAGTATTACTTTTGAATTCACCAGCATCATCTCTTATAGAAATAATCGTGCCGTAGTCTGGATAATCCCACAAACCTACCCGAGAACAGTCATGGGGACTATTTCTTTTGTACACAGTAGTTCCAGTGGAAACCGTTCAGTGAGACCTGAGGATCATCTGCTAGCACTGATGCTGTTTCAGGAAAGACAGAAATATGAGCCTCCACCTAAACTGTATTGGAGGGTGGTAATAAAATGTTTTTATGTAATCTGGGTGAACTGGCCCTTTAACCTACATCACGAGCCCTGATTTATGAAATTCAATGCCCATAATTTATCCAGGTTGCATTCATCAAAAAACTAAAACAACAAGATGGATTTGCAAGAAATAAGTCAACCATCGTTCTTCTTTGTTTATTACAAGAATATTGATTATATTTTTGGTTTGCACTGAAACATGAAAATACAATGTTTGGGTATCTACTACACTAATTTGGTTTAACAGGCATTACAACCACTCAGCCCAAACACTTCCACGCACCCAATCATCCACACATTAGCAAAATGCAAAGCTCCACATGAAACAGAATTACCAGCAGAACATCAGCCAACAAAACACACACACACAACCACATGCGTCATCAAATTCATTAACTCACTTATTAACACACTCTCTCTCTCACACTCACACCTGTTAGGGCATTGCTGTTCGCAGGTGTTGATATTAGATACAAAAATAAAACAGGATTTGAAAACATCCTCTATTTCATACTGGTCATATACACTGTATACTTTACATGATAGATACATTATGGTTGTTAAACTGAACACTTAAAAAGAACCTTAATGGGCTTTTGAAGCTGGTTCGTGAAGGAGAGAAGATAAATATTCAGAGTGGTGTCTTGAGTTCATAATGATCATGATTTGTTCATTTGACGATTATCTGTAAGTTGACATGAGAATTGTGAAACAATCTCGCTGGGTCTGAAAAAAATGTCAGATATGAAGAGCCATAGAAAGCACTTCCTGCATGTTTGTATTATTACTGTTTTTGTACCTCTGAAATATTTCAAAGGGTGTTCGTAATGACAGATCACCGGTTTCCATGGCAATGAAACTTTGAAAGAATCTCTCCATGTGCGTTCCTTAAAGTACCCACGAGACATTATTATCAATGTGATTGATAGAGACACTCGTGTTCATTAGTGTTTCCAGATTGCTGTGAATCTGTGGTTCGTCTCTGCTGGTAAACTGAACCTTGTTCCCATTTCAGGGAAATGACAGCAGGAATATGACTGACAGAGGGGTCACCTGTCTGATGTTGTTATTTCAATCTATAAGTCACTCAGGCTTCATTTCCCCAATGACTGACTGGCTGTCTGGCAGGAAACATTTAATTATTAGAACAATCATGTTATGAGGTAAGTAGGAGCGCAATGGCCTCTCAAACTCCAATAACACAATTCCCACAATGCCGCTTCTCTCAATGCATTAGGATTAAATGTTACAATATACTTGTAGTATTAGACACATTTGTTATTCTTCTCCTGTGCAGCTGCTGTGAGAAACAAGCTGAGCCCTTCGATGATCAAGTTAATGAATACAGTACATTAATTATTACTGTTCAACCTGAGGCAACAGGACCACATCCAGGTGTGAATATTCACACAGTGGAGTTGTCAGTGTAGAGTCTCTCTCATAACCAGCAGTTCAGACAGTCCTCACGTGTGTTGGTGTCAGTTACCAGCCAAAATCAGTCTTGTTGTCCTCAATTGTCCTTAGCCAGGCAACCCATGTGTGTGTTGGTGAGAAAGTCGCTTGTGGGGATGCTACTGACCGCCTGGTGGATGTTCATGGCTGTGATCTCTCTGGGAGCTCTGAAAACCCCAATTTACCCAAGTTAGGATTTTGAGCATGGTTCAACACAGGGAATATGTTTCAGGCTGCCTGGGACGTCACTGGTTGGCTTTGGAACAGTTATGATTTATTGCCATTAAATGCTTCAGCTATGAATTCACTCAGAGGTCAGTTATTTCAGTTCCGCTCCCTGTTGTCTTACATAATGTAAATGGTACAAAACAGACAACATACACAGCAGGTGTGCAATTTACTCACATTTCTGTAAATTGACAGGTTCCAAAAATAAACATATATACAGATGCAACTCCAGGGTTTTTACTTGCAAATGTACTTAACAAACAGAGCTGTGTTTGGAAAATACTTTTAAATGAATTTAACTTTGAATAGCCCTTTTTTACTCTAACCCTAACATAATTATTTGGCTGTCTTGGTAAGTGATCTTGTTGGGGCATATGGTGCCACTGGATCACTTAATGTTATTCTTCAACAATATCTTTATAGGCTAAGGCTAGCATTACTCTACATTTCTATCATTGTCAACAAATCCCATTAGAAAAATAAATCCAACAATGCACTGCTCATCTCTCTATACTTCTTACTTGTCTATGCTACCATACCTCAGTCCTGCAGTTTCATTATTTTACATTAGGCTGTAGAATCTAATAACCTTATTACATTTGTTTGGGACTATTTTCAGCTGCAGATTAATAATCATTAGGCCAGTACAACAGTGAATGTAGGGTCAACTCAAACTACAGTGCCCATGTTTATTATTTTTTTTTATAATAATGATGTGTGTTGTTAATAGTTGGTGGACAACAATGGAGATCTATGGCAAAGATGACTAAGCAGCATCTGACATTGGATACACAGAAAATATGTATGTTGATGTTTGGTATTTGTTGTCAATTAGATATATTATTTATTGCTTGCTTATTATTCAAGATTTGTTTTCAAAACATGTTAAAACCAACAATAACGCTAAATCGAAAGCTCACATGGTCATTACACATTAAGCAATTTCAGTTGCTGTAAATTCTGTGGATCAATAATGACCTGAAACAATTATTATATAATATCTATTCGTTCGACACAATCTACTCAGATTCACTTTTATTGTTTTTAAGAATATTTGATGGCAGAAAAGCAAACTGGTAGTTGGGACAAGCCCAGGATAAGGTTTAACGCAGGAAGTGAAAAATGGAGCACTAAGCAGGTTGCATGTTAGAGAGAGAGAGAGAGAGAGAAAACAGAGGCTGACCTGTTCTGAGGGGATTTGGCATAGGCCCCAGCCAGCGCTTCTCTCAGGATGTCACTGGCAAACTGCTCTGTAGCCTGTAATATTAACACACACATATTCATCATTAGTCACAAAGAAACCCAATCTCTCACATAGTACAAGGTGAAACATGCAATACTGTGTGGGTGTACATCTTATAAAACACTGTATATTCATCATTCAAGTCAGGGGTATGTCAAGGTAATGATGAGCCTCTGTAAACGACCAACTTCTTTTCCTGTTCTGGCTTGTAAAGTGACCGACCTTCAGAATCATGGCTTCAACTACGGGGGCGAACACGTTCTTCTCCACCTCGACCGGCTGAAAAGTTACCCCGATCTAAGGGACACACAGGAGTCAACACATAGAAATGGACACAGTACTGCAGCTCCTTTGTAGTTAAAATTCAGGCAGCATGTTTTTTCCACTTCCACCAATTCCTCAGAGAGGTTTCTGACCTGCTGAGCTGTTTCACTGACAAACTGGGTGGACACGCAGGGGCCCAGGAAGAACTTGGGCTCTGCGTCAGCTTCTTGCTCCTCCTCTTTGACTTTTAGTTTGTGGCAGGGTGGAGTCACAGTGACAATGTCGACTATTTCGTCGTCTGCCTCCTCTGGTTCAGTCTTCAGCAGCGCTTGCATCTGCTCTAGCCGCAACACCAGCTCATCGCAGCTACTCAGGGTTGATGGGCACTCTGCGGACACATCCACGTTACACATTTACCACGCCATTTCACAAGCAGTATCATCAGCAGTGAAGCAGAAACATTAACTGCTTCAGTATTTCACTCAGGTTGCAGATTCTTGATGTTTGGCTATGTGTTTGTTATTGTGTAGCTGAAAAATGTCACGGGCTGTTTCCGTAAAACATTGGCTCATTTTACCAGTTCAACAATGAAAATTATAAATCATGAAATTTCTGCAAGGAGAGATGAGGGGAACACAAACACAGATTATCATATTGTCTGGCCCAGGAGTGTGTGTGTGACTCAATGAGCTAAGCAGCCTCGTCTCTCACCCTTTAGAGACAAAAGACAGAATTAATGAGAACTCCCTGTAAACACAGCTGAACAAAAACACTGAAGCTGCACACTGTCCGTCCTCACATAACTGGAATGCAAACACGTTTCTGGCCTGCTAACTGCAGAGGCACTACACCCACACATGCAACACAGAAGGGAAAATATTGATCCACTTTCAGCTGCTGAAAACAGAAGAGTAGACTGAAATCATAAAAACAAGCCAAACAAAGTGATGCTCCTTCGGAAGCTATGCACCAAAAACGCACACAGACACTCACCGGGCTCATTATCTATCTGTGTGAGGATGTCCTCGATGGACTCGTCGTCATTCTTGCGTTGGGGCTCAGGGTCGGGTGGCGTGTAGCCCCTCTGTCGGCACCACTGCACCACTTCTCTGGTCTTTGGAGGAGTGAGGGCCTGCAGGCGAGGCGAGCGATCCAACACGTCCTGAACAACCCGCTTTACCGCCACTGCTCTCTGAAGCTACACAGAGACATGCCAGAGTCTAAAACTGTACATGAGGCCTAAAAACCCTTAAATCCACAGTGATACAGATCCACATTTCCTGGCTGCCAAGACTTTACGTGCATTACAGTGTGCACAAAATCCTTCCAGTTTAGTATACAGTACTTTGCAGCCTATCTTCCTCTGCCTTCATACTGTATAATGATGGGCTTTGACATCCCTGTCCCATAAGTAAATTGGTGACTTGTAGATATAAATATCAGTGGCTGGGCACATCTGAGCTTTTTATAGTTGTTCGGTAAGAGACCAGCTAAAACATAGGCTGGGCTGTAGAAACTATTGATGAGCCCATTGAGAGAACACAACCAGGCAGAGATACACATCTGACCAGACACATGGGTAGACATGAGGCAAGCTTGCCGAGTCAGGAGTAAGCATCAAGACTGATTACACAGACGACAAACCTGCAAACAATGCAAATTATCACTGACATTGTAGATGCCCTCACCCTGGAACATGGAGGGTAAAGGAAGGTAACTGAGATTAAAACTGGATTGCTTATGTTTTACAAATGTATTAAGCGCTTCAAAAATGGTTTCATGACAAATATTCATATACAGAAGTGTTTTGACTATTTATGTTGTTACCAACAAAATTCTTTTCACAACTACCGTACATTTTTACTGGCCCTACAGGACTTTGACAGTACGGAGGTTGTGTGCCATTAAATTTGATTTTAACCTTATTTCATTACCCACACAAACAGAACAGAAAGTCACCTCTGATGCTCTGCGCTTGCCAATATTCCAGGAATAATATTGTTCTGTTGAAGACGCACAGAATGGATGGGAGTCTTCAGCTAAAAAAAAACAAACAAACAAAAAAAAAAAAACAGTATCTTAGCTCATGTTCTGTTATGTATGTAGTTTGGTTTCAAAGCCTAACAAACGGAAGGCAAGTTCACTCACTCTTATCTGGCACAATCAGGGGGAACTTCTTCACCACAGCTGTCAGCAGCTGCATCATGGTCTCTATGTGCTCAGTGCTGAGGAGAAGGCGATTCCAAGAGTCAGATGAAGTGTGTGGAAATATTCACAGAAATGTCAGCCAGGAACAGAAAGTGTTCTCACAACCCTTCATTAATATTCCAGTAGATATGTGATAGCTTTAATAAATGATGCTCTAATAATCTTTACTGAGAAATTCGTTTAGCAAGTTAAAAAAGGGAGTTAACACCTAAGTATTAAAGTAAATGTATAAAGAGACTATTGCACTCAGCTTGACAGTGATGTCAGTGCCAGGCGCAGAAGAAAATCACATCTGTCCTGGCAACACACTCTTCTCAAATAAACAATACATTATCTGTCCTAGGAAATATGAAAAAAGCATTGTGAATTGTTCTTGCACTTACTTGATGAGGTCATGGGTGGCGTTATCTGCCACTTGTTCCTGCTTGACGGTGGTAGTTGCAGAGGTAACGTGGACAGAAGTGGGGACAGGAGTAGTCGCTGGGGGTGATGTACCAGCTGTGACAGCTGTTCCCGCACCTGGCTCTGTCTTTACTGCAGAAGCAAAGAGAGAGAAAGATTCATTTCATTCAAATTCCACTGTGATTCTGTCATAGACAAAGACAAGACAATGGTGAGAAGAAGGTTAAGTGGTGTACTGATCTCTGAGATGGGCTTTAAACCTCAATAGTGACATGAATTATTCTGTAGCACCTAGTACTGACTTAAACTGGACTGAACATTGGTAACATACTATGTCAAGTTTTTGCTTAATTATTTATTCTCCATCATCACATACTGACTTTGAGATTTTGAATAATTTGATATAACGAAGATTTTTTACTTTGTAAATTATTTAAGCTCTGCTCTGTTATTCGCATTAAACACTGATACATCTGAGTTTGTCTTTGATAGTAACTAAAAGGCTTTTGTATAAATGTGAATGTGTGTAAATGTCTATCAAAAATGCGTCTTTTGTTATCAGTACAAAAACTCAAGTATCAACCAGTACAACCACTGGTATCAAACAACTTCAAATCATATCCAACCCTAATGATATAACAGTGGAAAAAATGGAGGTTGGGCATAAAAGGAAAGGGAAGAGAGGTGACAGGGGAGTGGGTGGAGTGGGGATGGACCCCTCTCACCTTGTGCCAGAGGCAGGGCAAGGGAGGGGGAGGCCTGGATGGCAGGGCTTGGGGAGGCTCCAGCTGCTCCAGGTGTGGTGGAAGAGGAAGAGGAGGAAGGAGTAGTGGAGACTGGGCCTTTAGAGACAACTATACAGGGAAGAAAACACACACTCAGGATGGATCAATGAGCCATTAAGCAAATAGGCTTAAGAATCAGATGAAAAATGAGGAAGAAAGAAGATGGGTTTTACAGAAGCTGTTTATTATAGAGTGGAGAATCTATAGTAGTATGTTTGAGTCTGAATCTGTCTCAAATCAATCTGTGTAGCCATATGTGCTGAGGGAAAAAAAAAAAAAAAAACTTAGTTTAGAAAGATAAATTGAATAAAGCTGCTGTTTGCTACTATATTTGTACGCTCAAAACCTAATTTTCAAAAATATTTGGAAGAACATGTTCATACTCACTCGTTCTTCAGAAATTCATTGTCAAAGATGTGGTACACCAACAAATTCAAGCCCACTGCTGCTTTCTAGTAGCTACTCTGAGATTGTCATCTTTATGTTGATGCACACCTGTTGTTCCTTTATTGTGATGCAAGATACTCTACCTTTCCCAACAGGCATCAGTATAGTCTGCAGCCCTCCAGACGCAGTGCCAACCCCAAGCTGTTTGAGCTGGTTGGCAGGGATAGTTAAGACTGTCTGCTGAGAGCTGGAACCTCCAGAATGGATCTTCAGCATACCTGGATAAAACAAAAAGCATTCAATGCATTCAATTCATGTATTTAAACCAGGTTTAGGTTTGCGATTGGTCTCTACCCACCTGAGAGAGTTGCACCAGTCTTTCCTCCGCTGGCCGCCATCCCACTGACCAATGAGGTTGCACTGACCAATGATGTGCCACTGCTTTTAGGCACACCCACCACAGTCCCCACTCCGGCACCCTTAGACATGCTGATGACAGGCATATTGGTGATGCCCTTGGCAACTGTTACCACAGCTCCAGTTGATCCTGCAGCAGTCTTTGTCAAGGTAGCAGCATTGCCAGCACTCTTGACCAGAGTAGCCACAGCCGTCTTTGACAGGCTGCCAGCAGCGGCAGCACTGGCGCTCTTAGCTGCACTAATTACTGCTGCTTGGTTGGCTGCCACCAGAAGTGAGTGGTGTTGAGCGGCAGACTTCCCAGCTTCAGCAGCCTGCATGGAGGGCACAGAAACACAGCTCTTAATAACCAGGAAACATTTATCACTCTTTCAATGTCTATGTCAATAAATTCAAAAAAAGACTGAAAAGATGCTCATGATGCCTTCAGTTCTAATGTAGTTATAGCTCTCGTGACAGAATATGGAAACATGGTGCATGTACCATGTTTACAATGCAACACAATCTTATGATCTTGATTTTATAAATTAATTTTCAATTCAATTTTGATGATTGTTGATTTGACAACTTTCATTTGCAAACTTAAACACAAGCAAGCAAGCAAGCAAACACTCTACAGGGAGAAACATCTCACTGAGCAAATGATATGGAAATAATTTTTGTAAAAATAAAAAAATATTTCAAAATATGCATTGGTGTTCATAGGAGAAAGAGCAGTGCTGGAAAATTAAATTCGCTGTGGTTGGACATTCAGAGTTAGCATCTTTTTTCCAATTTGTTCACATTTGTCTTCAGAGATTGAGTTGTACTGATCAGGTCACTGCTTTTAGGAAATTCTTGAAGACAAAAGAGTCAGTATCTCTCATAGAGAGTCCTCATAATTAAATAGACAGTCCTGAAAGAGCCATTTTTCAAAAATAGCAGTGAAGAGTTTCTTTTGTGTTAGCATCAACATCGCCAGTGCAGTGATTATTTTTCTTTGTTTACTATGTACTGTTTAAATATTTGCTTTTGTGCATGTAAACTTCGAGTGGGTCTTTTTCTTTTTGTGTGTTTCCATTTCTCAAGTTAATGAGGCCACGGACTCTGAAGCTGTAATCACCCTGCTGATGGACTGCTTTCGACTCTTCACACCCTCTGCTCTCTCTGACAAATACAAAGCTGACCTTGCTACACCACTCACACTCTCTCCCGTTTTCCATATATTCACACTGCATTGGCAAATGGTGCATCACATTTACCCTTCTTGTACAAAAAATGCAAAAACATATACAAAAGTATCTGCCACTATACTATACTATATATGTATAGGTATAATTCATTTCATTATGAAAATAATAAAAAAAAACAATCAAACCAATTATTTTGGTTGTTATTATTATTGGGAAATATGGAATTAAATTAAAAACGATGATATTAGTTTGCAAACATGAAAAAACAAAAAACACATTAATTCAATTTTAATGTCACTGCTGTTTTGTTTCTCTGGCAGAATGTAACAGAAAGATAAGAGAACTGTGAAACTAGCCTGTTGCTGGCTGCCTGCTGCTGCGGCACTGACGGAGCTGGGGGTGGAGCTAGCAGCAGTGATGACTCCGCCCGTCATCCTCAATGTGGTTGTTCCTGGCTTGGACAAATGGCCTGCTGCCGCGGCTGTTACTGTCTTAACAGAGCCATCCGACAATTTCACCTGTGCACCCTGGGAGCCGCCTACAACCTGTCAAACAGAGCACCAAAACAATCCATGACAACATAACTAAAACTATCATGGATGTAAAAAAGATGGCAGAAATATGCAAATCACAGTAAGATCAATACTAAATTCACTGTTACTTTTTCTTTCCAGACTTTCACAAACCTAGAGTTCAACATTTTCCTTTAGTGAACTTTGTTAAGTTAAACCTTAACAAAAATCTGCATTACAACACACAATGACCTATACTTGTATTTGGCAGAACGTAGATTGTACTTGTGATACAGACTCCGCAAACAGCCACAGTTTTCAGAAAGCGAAAAGTGGTTAGCAATGAAAACTGCTGCTGTGCTGTTATATAAGGAGATAGATTAAAATGAATGTGGGGACTTGTCCACCTCCATCCCTGTGGCACATGGGTGAGTAGGCCAATACCAGCTGTTGCCTGGAAAAGTCCGTCACTTACAACCGGCCACTCACTGACACACTGGATGAAACAAGGGGAAAAAAATGACTAATATGACTAAAATGACTACACTCAAGTATTTTTGTGTCCCATTTGCACAATAATGATTTCAAATTTTTGTATGAAACAGTTTTAAGACTGAAACGTTGTAGGCCTAAAAACATGCAATGAATTTTTCAACTTGAATAAAACTACACTTGCTTAAAATTCTTAATGTTTCTGAGTTTTATAATTTATATTTATTTATAATTACTGCTCTGATCGATGCATTACACATTAGTTCTGATCGAACTGAGCTGAACTGTTTTGAAACTTGAAACTAATTTTGGCCTCTAAATCTAGCAAGCCTGCAAGTCAATGTACAAAATAGTACCTTTAATATACCTTTTCTTCTGTTCATGGATGCAATACAAATGCTTTTATACAAACAATTTACTTCAAAAAAAAAAATTTTGGTTATAAAATGTTACTGAGAAAATACTATTTAACAAGGGCATGCATGACATTCTTAACCATTATACTTTACTTACATTGAGCAGTACATTTAAACTTAAATTTTGTTTTTTAGTTTTAAGTTGATTAAAGTAGATTAAATTGAAAAAGACAACATTAAACAGGAAAACCATTCCACTTTAATTTGTTAACTCAACTAAATAAGGATGTAATGTCAAACTGGAAGTATGACGCGGTCCCATTCTGCCAAAGTTAAAAGGTTAGCAGACAGATAATATTGTGTGCAGCAGTAAGAAAGAATTGGGTCAAAAGCAAAAAAATATATAGAGATATTTCAGTGAGAAGAGAAAACGGGACAGGCAGGGATGCTCAGAAGGGACAGGCACACACACACTGCTGGCAAACAGCAATGTGGGAATTCAAATTACTCTAATATAATAAACAATAAAAAAAACTCTTTCAACTGCAGTAATCATTTTGCTGGATCTGTTGTGATTACTAGCCCACAGACTAGTGGGACTACTGACTATATGACAGTGTTTGTAGTTCCCTAACTGTATCAAACCCAGGTTGTTGTTGTGAGAAGGATTAAGGACAAAAACATAGCAGTAATAACTACAGCAGTGTCGACTAGGGTTAAAAAGGTTACAATGAAGTCCTGCCCATTGAGAAATGCTCCACACTGACCTGAGCCAGAATGGCCGCTTTCTGTCCAGCAGTCACGCGGATGGCCTGCTGGGTAACAGTCGCTGGAGATGACGCTGCATGGCCTGCCGAACTGGAACTGCCTTGCTTCCCCGAACCCTGCGCTGGCTGACCAACCAGAAATGTGCCCTGGGAAAAGTGGACAAACCGGGTTAGGGGTGGGGTAGCAACCCACCATATTATTTTGCTTAAATTCAATGTCAATGGAATTGTCTAAATTCAGCTTAGTAAACCATTCAACGTTAACAGAAAAGGGCACTGTCCCATTTTTAAACCAATCTTGAACAAAGCATGATGATTCTAAACATGTGCAACGCTTCTTTAATCTTCCATCCGGATTCTTTCTTTAAACATAACTGGAAACCCTTAGTGAAACCTCTGAGGATAACTTCATTATATGGTCTTGACTAAATGCACAGGCCGCACTGTTCTGAAGCTGACTGCAGAATCAGTGATGCTGTAATGAATGTGTCTAATTAACACGAGAAATCAACTCTCGACTAGAAAACAAAAATTTGACATTCACTGTGAAAAAAAAAAGCATTTGCAGACTGTGCACAAAACTTGTTTTTGTAACTGTGTGTCCCTACAGACATTGGTGAAACACTTGAAAACAGGCCAGAAAATAAACACTAATGCTCTAACATACAAAAACAAGAATTCACACAAGAGACATCAAAAAAAAAAATTTCTCATGCCAGAGTATGCATGTCTCAAAGTTTTGTTTAATAGCATAAATGCATCTCTACCCACCTGTGGGGTCTGTTTTAGGATATAGGACGTGTAGGAGAGGTTGGAAGGCAGACTGCTTAAAGAGGAAGAGGAGGAGGAGGAGGTCTGAGAGCTCCCAGCGCCTGCTGACGAGCTGCTCTGGGACTGCTGACCTAAATTACAGACAGCCACATACACATTAGTCTCAAATCTGATATAGAATCATGTTATTCTTTACAGATCATATTCTATTCGGTAATATTAGTAACATCAAGCAAAAGCACATTGATGGTGATTACAAGGATTCTGGAGCAGAGCTAGAAAGAATAATGTTGGTTTACTACTGTGAAATTTATATTTTTGATAAAACATGGTTTGCTCCTAATCTTTTTAATCTCATTCCTGTTTGGCAGGGAGTTTAGGGAGAGGGATTCTGGCTCTCAGTACACATTAAATACTCTGTATAAAGAAACAGATGACTCTAACTGACTCACTGTCCAGAGGGTAAATCTGTAGATGCCACCATGTGCCTCAAGTCATTTCAGAAGTGGGTTTCTTTCTTCACAAACTTTAGGGTTTGTTTAGAGGAATATTATTTTTGATACATTTGTCAGCATCTGAGGCATTTGAGTTGGAATGTCAACAGCAGATACTGAGTCACCCACACAGTCAAGTAATTGTTTCAGCTGGTACCGTAACTGTTCATCAAGTCACCAAATCCCATCTTCCATGGGAGCATTTTTTTGTCTTACAGGTTGTTTGTAGGCTTTACATTGCTAGGCTAGGTTGCTAGGTGTTTACCCATTTGTCCATGGCAAGAGTCCAGTAACACCAACCCCAACCTAAATGAACTGTCTGATGGCTCATTATGTGTTTTGCTGGCACAAAAATATGGACATGAGGCATGCTAGAAGATGGCAAAGTCCAAATCCACATTTTAAAAACTGCTAACATTCAAGGTACCTTTGTATTCATCTTAAAAGCCAAAATTGACTAATAACTTTGCCAACGTCTGTAGTTAAAAGGATTAATGCAGGATGTAACAGGTCTCACTTGCACTGGAGGCTCGAAGGATAGCTCCCTGTGGGATGAGAAGCAGCTTTCCCTTCCCTGATGGGTTCTTGCTGTTGGTGGTCAGGTAGAGCTTAGTGCCTGGAGGTAAATTGGCCAGATTGGCCAGGTTGTTGGCTGGTAGCTGAAGAGTAGCCATGACTATGGACAAATAGAGCAAATAACAGCATAAAATGTGTACTTTCTGCAAATCACAGTTAATCTAGTGTGAAGGTAAAAATCTTGATTATGACAATTATTCAATGAGCTCTATGTGTGTGTGTGAACTCTGACCTCCACTCTTGCCACCTGAACCACTGGCTGCCTTGGCAGCAGCCTGCTGACCAGAGATGCCAGTGGCTCCACTGACGATAGCTTTAGCAACTCCCTGAGCCAAGACTTGCTTCCCACCCATCACCTTGGAGACGGATGGGTTGCCCTTAGCGACCAGAATCTGTCCACTGCTGATAGCCACCTGTTTGACTGCGGACTGAAGGGTTGAGCTAACAGGAATACCCACCATCTAGGAGAAAGAGAAGTGCCATATTTACCAACTGAATAAAACTAATTTTTGATAGCACATGTATAACACTATTAACATGTAAATTAATGGTATGTTTCCACATGTGGGTGTGTGACAGAGACTGACCTTACTAGTTGTGGCCCCTGTGGCCCCTCCTGCCTGTTTCTGGGCTGACACAGAAATCATGTGACCTCCCTTCACTGCGACAAATTGGTGTGCCGCCGTAGCGGCAGTTTGCTGCTGGCTGGTTACTGTGGAAACCATCTGCTGCTGCTGTGTTGAAACTTCCCCAGGCTCTTGCTTGATAATAACCTGCACATGAAATGAGTGCACGTGGAGAGAGGGACTGTAACAGTAAGGCCCCAGTGCTTTGAAATCACTATAGATTATAGATATTGCAACTATCTAGTGTAAATGTTATTCTCAAAAAAATTACGTTTTGACTGTAAATTGAGGACCCATTACTCTTTTTCAACAGGGTGTAGATAGCAAGGCAGTGAGAAGAGATTTGTTGCTTAGAACAGATTTTTGAAAATCAGTATCATCTTTTATTTATCAAGGGGATGTTTTTATATCCCACACGTGTCCCCATCTGCCCTGGCCTTCATCACTTTAGCAGATACCAGTAGCCTCTAATAGAGAAAACTGTAGAATCTGCCTTTGGGAGAACCACTGACAAAACAATGTTATAAAAGAAATCATGTTTCATTCTTTGTGCACGGTGACGGGATGATGAGCATGTGGAAGTGGGATGATTTTACAGCGGGCTATTGACACTTGGTGAAACAGAACTGTGTAATTCTCTCTGCGAAGCTCCCTGTACTCCCTCCCATCTTCAGAGTGATGTCCCATTTAAATAGCTTGCCAAGGCACTCACATCTGCTGAAGATAGCACCCTGGCCTACTATTAATACCACACTGCTTTGTTAAAGATACAGACACTACAGGGACAGACTAACTCCACAGTGAGAGAGGATCAAATCAGTTACAAGAGACATTTTAGCACATAACAATTTAAGTTGAAGGGTGAAACCATTAAAACTATCAACTCACCTTCACCCCTGAGGAAAGGAGTGTGCCAGTGTGAACTTTAGGGGCTGGAGAACGAGTGCCTTGAGCAGCAGACTGCTTGGCTGACGGACTTCCTGTGGAGTAATTTACACACAAACACACACATTAAGTCATGGAATAGAGGACTGTACTGGTGATGGTTCACTGCAGTTCCTCCTATTCTTTCCACAGACATCAAGGTCATTGTGGTACGAAGGTGAGCACTGCTAACGTTTCGCTCCTCACCTACTGCACCGAAATTAGTTTTATCCCATGATTGGTGAATCACCCACAACACCCACATCAACCTCATCCAGCTTGATAAAACATTAGTTAATAGCACTCTAGCCATGCTGCGAGACCTGGTTGAGCTGTGCATTTGTGGAGGAAGTGTGGGAGTCGCTGAGTGGGTGAGAGCGAGCAATCTAGGAGAAAGTGCACCAAAGTGGAATACAAATTGATGCTCCTGGTGTTAGGAAATAAATGCAACAGCCTTGGTGATACAAGATGACTCTGCTCCATGATGGGGTCTTTCCCATACTGTCACTCACTCACTCACATTTCAACTGGCAATGAATAATTCTCCTTGCATATAATTGCGTATCAATTGTTAATGGGGAAATAAACACACTAACAAATTCAAAACTTGATGCAAGTGTGGGGCTCATCCACTAATCTGGACTTGAAACAGCGTAGCTCATCGCCATAGTAACCTCTCATCCAGCAACCGTCCTGCTAGCTCACAACATGTCATACTTTGTGTGCAAAATGGGGACAAAAGAGAAAGGCTGGGATAGAAAGAGACAGAAAAGAAAAGACAGAGGGGCTAGAAAGGGGGTAAGAGAGGACATGCAAGAAAAAAGTACAAAAATAGAGAGAGAGAAAAAAAAAAGAGAGCAAGGAAAGGGGAGTCAGGAGGGTATTGTTCATCATCTGTTCTGTTATTAAGTGCATTCTCCACAGCCATTTTTATATCCTATGTGGGAGGCTCAGACACAGCTTCTCAATTTTGCTGCAGGTCCACTTCCGATTTCAAGCAGCACTTTGACATTGAGTAGGAGATGTGTACCTGTGGAGGCGGAGGATGAGGAAGCCATGCCGATCACCTGGCCTGGCTTGTCAACAATGATATAAGGGTTGTTGAGCACTGACGAAGAGCTCTGCTTGCTGTGGACAGGGGTGGAGGTTGTGGGTGTGCGAGGCAGTGGGGAGTGACTCGGGGTTGAGATTGGAGACCCTGTGGAGGAGGAAGTACACAGGCTATTTGATGAATAATTTTTTTTTAAGAGTGTTAGTACCTACCTAAAACACCAAGTACACAAATGCTTTGGGGCTTGTTGAAATTTAGCCCAAATAAGGCTTTCCAGGGCAAGAGTTGGGTGATAATTATGATTTTTATATAATTTTAACATGATACATATACATTCTTTGAATCGCAGTCAAGAGAGTGGTGGACAATATCTTGTTATTTCAATTAAAATGGGTTGTAACAAGGGTATGCTGTAGAAACGCTAATAATTGGACACATTTAAGAATAGGCTATATAAGCACCAGAGAACTAAATGTGAAAAATTCAAGAGATGGAACAAACTCAAACAAAGTTTATCAACAACACAGTATTTGCTGTTTCCATGTCACCTGCATAAAATCTGATTTTTTCCCAATGTAGGCTGTAATTAACAAACTATCAGCCGAACGCAATGCCAAGTGGATGGAGACAATTACCTGAAACTATTTTGCAGCTCATGGTGATTGGTTGGAATGATTTCCCTGGAGACTCAGCGGGACTCGGTGGCTGACCTTGTGGGACAATCTTACAACTTGCTGTGATCGGTTGAAAGGCGGAGTTGCCATGGGAACCCAACGTAATCCTGTCACCAGCTTTGGGTCTGGTTGGGGTGTGTTCACCAGCAGCGAGGCCTGAACTATGACCCCCTGCAAATCTCCCCATCTCTGCTTTGATGAAACCTGGGAAGAAAAGAGTATCTTTGAGTTATACTCTCTCTGAATCTCATGTGGAGATAAATTCTGCTTTCTGTCACAAATCCATTGATGGACGAGTACTTTGAATCAAATTCTCTGTCTTCAATTACAAAACCTGCTGCTTTGGGAGAAGAAAATGAGAAACAGCTGATGGGATCAAAAAGACACACTCTGTGCTATGCAAGCTCCTGTCACTGGGCTACAGTTCATACAAATGCTACTTTAACACAAACCTCTGACATAATTTATTATTCTTCATCGTTTGTGAGTTTACAAATGACATCTTAGACTTACTGTGTATCATTGATGCCAAACAAACATTCTGAATGCATTATTTCCTAATGAAATGTTCTCATAAAATCATGTATTATTTACATCTATGTTTACAACCAGCAATAGTTTCCCATCTTTGTTGGTGCAACGTTATCCGACTTTGTGGCACAAAACCAACAGCAGGATTTTGTATTGCGCTGTCATATTTGTGTGTATGCAAGTCTGTGGGTTGTCCTGCGAGTGAACGATACAAACCACGACCCAAAACATGGACCCACTTTTACTTACATAGCTAACATGTAAATGAACTTACACAATCATTGACATACCTTTGTCTACACTGGGATCATGTAACATGGGCGAACTAGAGTGTCCATAATTTTGGGCCAAGGAGGCAGCTGACATGGGGCTGGCTGCTCTGTGAGTCACCTTGGACGAAGAGGGCTGAGGGATATAGTCCTCCCCAAGAGAGTTCCTATGGAGCTCCACATCAACCACCTGGAACAAACATAGCACATCGTCAGAGTACAGCTCTAAAAACAAGTTAATGCAGGACAGAGTGAACACTTATAACTTACAGTTTCTGCCCCCAGTGTCTGTAGCCCAGTGTATGTTCTGTCCAGCTGCAGGAAAACAAACAAAAAAAAATGTGAAAAAAAAAAAAAAAAAAAAAAAAAAAAGAGACTTATGGCAGGTTACTCAGCGGAGACAGTAATCTGGATAAATGTATAATCACTATAAGTTGCATCATTTTGAAACAATAACAATAATCATAGACACAAGAAAATCTCCTGAGGTTTTAAAATCTATTTGTGCTACACAATACACTCGTTGAAATATACTACTTTGCCAATGTCCCTAAACTAGAACTGTTGTTTTGCTTTAAATATTCCCCTGTAGTTTCTTCTTTATGTTCAGTCATCGTTTCTCTTTGCTCTCTGTGGTTTACTCTCTGATAATGTGTCCACATCAATTAAATAGTTCACCACCCTTATGTGTACAAATTTTACCAGAAAAGTGAAGGAACAAGAAATTACTACTAGTGTCTCATTACCAGGAGAAGTACAGGGGTCACCATATAAAGGACTTCATGGAAAAATAGGTGTGTGCATGAGTTTAACTGCATCTGGAGAAATACTCAGATCTCAGTCTGAAGAAAAACCGTGCTGAGTAATGACGTGGTCTATGATGTGGTCTGACCTTTAGCTGGTGGATGATGTCAATACGTTTGTTGCGAGGGTCTTTGAAGTGGATCTGGATCCTCACAGGGAACTCACCCCAACCGCGACGTGTTAAATGAAAGGGAGGCTCACTGAGAACAGACACATTCAAAAAGCCTTATATAACGTCATTAAAATACAAATCTGGAGGAAAGGAATCTATAGAGAATGCATTACAATGAGTTGGCAAAAAATACTAAGCTCCCTCCCTGGATTTTCGACTCAGACTGAGTGAAAAATCTCTTAAAATCAATGATTTGAAGGTCTCTCATCTTCTCCCCCTTTGAAGCTTGAGGCTTTCATCCTGACATAAAAGACACTAATCTGAATGCCTGTGTTTACAAGGTCATGTGTATGTAGATGCATATTATGTGTCCATTCTAGTATACTCTTTGAGTGATGCATTTGTTTTCCCTTACTCACATTCATCCTTTCATCTACATTCAGGCTGTGTCAAGAATCACCAGAGAGCATTGGGCCTGTGTGGGGTTCACTAGGAATGAAGAGTTGAGTCAGTCAGTGGGGAGCTTATGAGCAGCTGCTACAGCAACGCGAGCGCCTTGTCAGCTGAAACAGCCAGGAGGCTACAGCTCAGGATAAGGATTGCTGACTGATGAAAGAGATCATTTATTCACAAACCCTGGGTAAACTTAAATCCTTTGCTGCTTTAAGAGGTTAGAGACGAGACATTGTAACTACAGACCTTGAGGCCACAAAAGTTCTGTTCACTCTAGGTGATTCCTTAATGAACTGTGCAACACAGGATCTACGCACCTCAGTGCTTTGGGCAAAGTTGAGCCATTAAAGACGCACATTTTTCTAAAAGACTACACTGTGTGTATAATTAAGGTGTGGCTAATAGTCACACTGACACTGACTTCTGGTCTGACTCATTATGTGCTAAATGACATCACAGACACCTAATGACATGTGAGTATAATCTGCATCATGAATATCTCTTAGTTTATAGTTCTCCAAGATACCAAACACTAGCAAGTTATGGCTAGAGTAAGTATCACTCAGGGGGACAAATATTGTTTTTTACTTTCAGCCATGATTGCTGGGGACTGGCTGGATGGTCTGCATCATCAAATATCCACAAGGGGGCACTGTTATTAAAGGATTTTCATAATAGTCTGTTTACTGGCAAGTCTCTATTACACAACGTGAATATCAGCAGACTGTTCCACTTCACAGTTCATTTGAAAGTTATCCTGATCATAAGGACAGTTTCATATTCATCAAGCTGCCACTATCTAAAACTTTTCCTTACTTCCTTCAGAATGGCAAATGGTGCATAGAAAAAGTAGGGCAAGCTACTATAATAATAAGAATAATAATATTTAATAATAATATAAGGTTTTAAGTAAATATTGTTTCTATGTGCATCATGGCACCAGGGCAAGTGTTACTGGAAGTTTGTCCACATCTCCATGACTTTTGTTGATGCCTTAGGCAACCATATCAACAACAAAGGAGCCCTGCTTATATCAGAAAATGTGTGCTTGAATGAGGAGTGCTAATGCAGATTGGCACAAACCTGACTTCCACAAGGTCATTGGGTTTGTAGCTGGGATGCAAGAAGAACCAGACTTTCTTTACAAAGTGGTCTATGCTGGGTTCTCTCCTGGAGCCTCTCACGTACACCATCCACTTATGGGTAGACTGGTCATTCTCTTCCCGCTTATCAGGGGGGATGTACCTGAGGATTAGAAACAAAGGTTAAATACTGCCAGAGGGAGTGAATCATAAACTTCAGTAAACATGAGGGACAATGCATAGGGATTAGTTCTTCAAAGGTTTAAAAAAAGAGAATATAGAATTAGCAAAGCAAAGACAGGTGATAGGCAAGTGGAAAGCTGGTATTTTTTTTATTTCACAAAGCCCTTTTTGAAGGACAGGAGGGAAGAACAGAATGATTATGAGAAGACATCCCATAATCATTCTGTTCTTCCCTCCTGCATGGCTCACAGGCAACACAGTGTAGAAGAAAGAATCCTATGGAGAATGAAATACATTAAATTATATAATAGCTGGTAGTCTAGGTGAACCTAAACTCATCAAATACCGTATATCTTATATGAAGTGTCTATGACTGCTGCGTCAGGCCTTTTTATTCTGTACAGATATGTACTGTAGCACATGAGAAGTGAATATCACATTTAGCCCTCAAAGACATTTAGGGTGCTCAAGCTACATGGGTCCTGTCAATCAAACTTCCAAGAGCTACATGAGTTTCATATTACACTGAATGGATTCAAGGAATGGTTAGTTATGGGGTTCAACTGGAACCCAGGAGAAAATAAATTGGCTAAAGGGGTATTTTCTGCTTTTATCAAGAGCAGGCATGTTTCAAAAACAAATTATGGCTGAGCTCTTCAGTGCACTGTCATGCACAAACTAATTGAACTGACATTAAAAATTGAACTGGCTTTAAAAATCACTAAGATGCACAAGCATAGAGCTTTTGGGGGAGAGACATACTGGTTTTTACTTTTCAAATGAATCTGGCTACAAGTACAGAGATCCGGAAAATTAGTTTTATCAAAGCTGAGGCTACTTTATGATATATAATTAATCATAAGGTTTCACTTAATTCCCAACTTTTCAATTCCTTCATTAAAGGTGAGACAAACACTATATTCGTAATATTAATATCTATGACAAACAGCGACACTACTTCTTACACACAATTCTTTTTAAAAGGTTATTGTTCTTAACAAAAGCAGATTTGGAATATAGATTTGCCAAGTATAGATTTGCTAAATTTGTCTAAGGGTTCCAGGGACAGTGATGAAAATAAATTGTTTTATCTTGTGGTTGTGTGGCTTCTGAAAGGCTCTTGAAAGCTAACATACAGAGTAAGAAAGATGACAACTTATTCTATCATGAAACGTTTTCTTAATTTAGTTACGTACTTGGACACATTCCCTACTACGATTGTCTTCTTTGCGTACAGTCTGGAGGTGTCATCTCCAGTAGTGTGATAGGTCACCCTCTGATCTGCTCCGACAGATGATGGCACCCCAAAAGTATCCTAGAAGTAAAGGATAACATAACCAGCTTCATGAAAGATAAAAAGATGCAAGATTATTGCTGATAACCACTTCACATTCATAACCTTGACACCCCTGTCAGTTGTACACACTTTGCCTGTATTACGTCCAGGTCTACGCTCCTGCCTGTTACTGTCCTCTCTGCATGCTCCCTCCACATCCTTCTCAGTTCCCTCCCCTTGCTGTGACAGGGACTCAGACTCTGAGTGGACCAGGGAAGGAGTCTCAGAGCCCTGGTTGAGAGGGGAAGAGGAACGGGACGGAGACTCCAAAAACCGGCGGATGGCTGGATGGTTCAGCACAGCAGGGTCACTCTTAGAGGCATGCTAGAACACAGAGAAGACAATACTGGTGACTGCTACCATCCCTTGGACCAACCGAAGGTCGAGTATGAAAATATGCAACCCCAAGATATAAAAATTTACCTCAGGAAGCTTTGTCACCCCAGCATTGGCATAGTAATTGGCAACTATGCATGCCCTGAGCTTGTCCATCATCCTCCTGGCTTCGTTAAGTCTCTGTTTTACAGAACAACAAAATGTAATGAACCAAAATACAATGTGTGACACTACAACGTGTATACTCTCTGTATCAGCACAGTTATGATTATATATTAGTGACACGACGCACGGGAAAAGTGGTACAACGAAAAGAAAAGATACTTTTGTTGAATCATCCAGATACCTGGCTTATCACGTCTATCTCGTGCTCTTTGCTCTTCATCTCCAAAGAAAACTGCTCTCTGATGATGGTTTCAATCTTCTGAACTGCTGCTTCTCGGGCTGTTAATGTAGGAAGACAAGACATTAAAGTACCAAGAAACAACTGAGTACCGTTAGTTGTTGGCTGTCACAGTATGTAAAGCAGGTGTACTGGCCCACAATTCAGAGCATGAACTTACCATTATGTTCAGCCTCTTTATTTCTTTTACTGTTTTGTACCAGTGAAATGTCCTCATAGTCGGGATCGTTGCCTTCTATTTTCCTTTTAACCCCTGACATGGCTTCCTTTAAAAAAAAAAAAAAGAACATTAAAACAGCTAATTTTAGCTAATTACATCACTGCTCATATGGTCATTTTTGATTATACTTAGCATCGAGTTAGCTGGCTAGCGCAGAGGCTGTCCGGACACAGCTAATGCCCACCGCTAACTTTAGCACTGACTAGCTAGCTACTTATGCTAATATAGCTTAGCAGACCGCGTACAATCTATGTGGTTTCTAACCCTATGGTCCATTATTTTTATGAAAACGAGAGCCTCCAACTAAGCAAATTAAACCAAAATTCTCAAAATTGTGCCTGCGTATTCTGCCTTACGGAGTCTGCGTTAGAGAAACCCGTGCTTGTCGTCCGTGCTGCCGGCAACACTGTAGCGTTAGCAACCGCTATCCTTGTTTGCTAATTTAACTAGCGTTAGCACACATTTGAAGACCACGATTGAATCCGTGTGAAATGCAAACTTACGGGGCTGCCCTGTACTGTGGAGCAACGTTTCTTTGTGATGCGTGTGTTTTAATTCAGTGAGAGCACATCCCTTGCGTTATGCTGTATTAATCTCACACACTCGTGTTTGCTAAAGTGCTAAATCTCGAGGTGGACAAATAGGCTAAATGGTGGAGAGTTAGCGTTGCACTTCAACAAAATAGCCACGAGGGGGCGCTGTTCTGTAAAATCGACGATGTGGCTCTGGAGCACCTCGTGAAGAAAAAGCATGATCTTATTTCTGCAGCTTTTGTTCACTGGGAAAAAGGAAATAATAACCTGCTCTACAGGTGTTTAGTGTTAACCGCCCAGGCAGGTGATAGTAAACACTAATAGAGATAAAATGACACCCGCTTTGACCAACTGAAACATTAAGTTGATACAACATGACAAACACACAACTTGTATTTTGCTCGTCTGTTCATTTTGGTGAGCAGAGATGTTTTAAATGATTGATTCAGTGGAAATCCAATGAGAAATCACATAATTACGGCAGAATAGCGGCTATAAGCACTGATTCCACACATTTACAGAATAGTGCTTTAGGCTATAGTAGCACTACTCTTAATCTTATGAATTAAAGCTTGGCAGAACTTACAGGTATACGCCAACTAAAAAGAAAAATGTGTGATCATCTAAAATCTGATGAGCAAATTTTAGTTGATCAGGGATAGGACCACTATCAAGGCCTCTTACACCAGACAACACACATGTGGAGACACATTTTAATGCCAGGTATGAACTGGTGTGCTCAGAGCTGAGTTCTGTGATCAGATCATCTGAGACATTTACATTATAAATAGTAAATTGTTGATCATATATACAATTAAACACATACTTGAAGGGATTTTGCAGTTGTTTCTACGGTTGTCTGACACCTGTCCAAAAGTATTACTTTGCAACCTTTGATTAAGCAGGTGGCATATATGATGATGTGATACTCTTTTTCTATAATCAATCAAGAGCCCACATATTTTCCAACCTTTTCAAATCAACCTCCATTCAGTGTAGAGGATTCTCTTGCAGTAGCTGCATCCTTTGTTTACACAGATTTAATATTGCATGGTTACTTTGAACATTTCTCATTTCACAAGGCCAGAACAATGAAGCCTTATGCTGTACTACAATGTTATCATCATAACTAATGCCTTCTTATGTCTCACCAGGATGTGTGAGGGTGTGAAGTGACATTATGCAGCCAGTGCCAAATGTCTTTGAAAGACTGATGTCTCTGAAAGATTAATGTATGTACTTACATGAACTATNAGACTCATTTTCATCCTGTGGACACCCACTGAGAAACAAACATGTCGTCATGTGTAGAGAGATTTCTCTGGAACTCTTTGTGAGGAGTGAGATTATTCTGGCCACATATTACACGCTTTTCCCAAAACAAACTAAGAAAATGTTAAAATGTTAAAATCTATCTGTCAGTCTGTCTGTTACCTCAAGTCTGTCGGTTCTCAGCAGTTTCTGGGCCGCAGCAGCTGCAGCATTGGGGACTTGGCTTACGGTGGGGCTGGAGGCCATGAGGACAGGGGTGCTGGGCAGGATCTCTGGGGGCATCAGGCCTGGTGACACAGGGCTCAGGTAGGGATTAAAGGCTGCGGCTGCAACTGCTGCTGCTGCACTGGCGTTGGTGGCCAGGCCTGGTGTCACTGAGAACATAGGCTGGAAGAGAGCAAAATAAAGGCAGAGAAATGAAAGACTGTAGATAAAATAGTCAGCTTTTGTAGGGGGAAAGAGAGGGACTCACGGAAAGACTGAAAGAGCCACGCAGACAGTGCAGGAGCCACATATGTGCAAGCTTTTACATGTATGTGGTCTCACCGTGGGCAGTAGCTGTGGTATGTTCATACGTGTATGTCCTCTCACCATAGGTGGTAGCTGCGTGCCGGGCATCATGGCGTTTGCAAGCTGCATCTGCTGGGCCAGCATGGCCATGTTCTTCTGCTGGATCAGGTTGTTCCTGCCATTGATCTCCAGCTGGGTCTTTAGGTGCGGTGGAGGGTGCAGATACTTGCAGTTCTCCCTGGAACAACGACCCTGAAGGAGGGAAAGAGGAGGAAATGTGGAGAAATATATTTTAACCCAAAGTTTTTAACACAAAAAGGGTGTTTGTAGAAGTTTGTTGGACACAATTTTCATTTCTTAATGCTGACAATTTCACTTGTGCTCTGTAAAAGAAGGTTGTGATCCTTCAATGCTGACTAATCAAAAATTATATATTTTCTCTATTTTAACCGTTATCATGTTCAATGTTACATTATTACAAAGTATGGAAATGCTGGAACAGGAAGATGTGTGTGGATATACTTTATGTACAATGGAAGCAAGGTACCTTGTTTATAACTTGCTGACAGACACTCTGTCAATCTGGGTTGAGTCTAGCACTAATTGTTAAAATCTTGCTATTTCTGTCAGCCCCAACAAGACATGTGCACATGTGTACATGTTTGTGTGCCTTCCCCAGGAGGTCATGACTGAAACTGTGGTGCTGCTGGCCAGACATCCAGCTTAGCTACATGTCTAACTGACGCTATAAATACTGCCCACTCAGATGATCCGTATATATTGTATCAGCAGTCATCCAGAGGTCACACTTCAAAGCCTTCAAATAATTATCTAAGACAGGGATCCCTTTTTGCTGCCTGCTGTGAGTATCCAATTATACCTTCAGTCTGGAGAGGAGGAGTCTAGGAAGAAGTCTGACACACACACACACACGCACACAAGCAAGAATGCATACTCATTAATACATGTACACCGGGGTCATGTTCACATTAACAGGTGGCAGATACACATCACACAAACATAAGACTAATGCACACACAAACACGTCCGCAGTTCAGTAAAAGACGTGTATTTACTTTCAGCCCTGTGGCACAGCTGAGCTGACTGTGGCAGCCTGTGCTTTCCCTCGCTGACAGAGCTGTCCCCACTGGGATTCAGCTCTATACTCTGTCATGACTTCATTCCCCTCAACCATCTCCCTCACTTTCACTGACACTGGAGTACCAGACAGGTGCGAGGGAAAGAGGGGGAGATGAGGAGCAAGGAAGGGCACACTTAAATGGCAAGGGGGCCACTTTTTTTTTTTTTTGTTCACTTGTTTGAATTTTCTATCTCAAGATCTCCTTAAAATTATTTCAAATTGTGTTGCACAAGGCCAGTGACAGTAATGCACAATGTACACAATGTTAAGGGGGATTACTACAATATCTTTTCTTCTCTCTGCCCCCGTTATCTCTCTAAATGCTTCAATAACTGAAGGGATCACATGAATGAGGAGTTTGTCAGTGGTCAGTTTCCAGCTAAAATCTCTGGTGAAATCTGACAGGATATGTTAACATATCAGGGTGTCTTTTAACTCATTATAGCAGATCTACTGTGTTTACTATTTCAATGGGCAGCAAAGATATAGATGAAAATGTGCATAAAGTGAAGCGCAAAGCATTTTACTTTTGATGTCAAGACAAATGCACCCACAGACATAAAGGTGTTTATAGGTGTTATATAACTTAATTAATAACTGTTCAAAAGGGAAATTTAGGGGCAAAGTTTATTGATTAACCCTTGTATTGCCTTCACTTTTGGGACCCTCTGGTATCCCTTGGGTCAAATTGACCCGAATACCACGCAAGGGTTAAAGCAAAATTCAACCGAAGCACAAGTCCCTACGCAGAGGTCTCCTTTTAACATGCAAGACTGACCAGGTTGTGCACCAGCCGTGTGCACATACGCTGTGCTGGCGCTTAGATGATTTCTGACACTGACAATGCTAAGAGGTGTGTGCGTGGGTGAACGTGGCATGCATGTGCGTGAGATGAGAGGAGCTCAAAGTGAGTTCTAATAGCACTTATCCAGAGAGTGACAATGGCATGCAACGAGGGGAGGGTGAGAGTGTGTGGAGAGTGTGCGGGGGTGCTGGCTGCAAGGCTCGGAGGATCACATTGCTTTCACCCCATATGACCTCAGCTGTTGACTGCTGGCTTCACGTGTATACGTGTGTGTGTGTGTGTATGTGTGTGTTAAGGTGGGAGGGCAATGTCTGAGAAAGAAACATGTGGTTTTGACTTTACTAGCTAACTATTTATGCCTTCCATGGAAAGAAAAAGTCACTGGCAGCCATTTTGAATAAAAAAAAATCAATGTTCCAGAAGAGGAAACAGCGTGAATGGAAGAGAAAGAAAGAAAGAGTCATAGTGACGTTGTAGTGAGAGCCGGGCTGTATCAGGGAAATTTTAGAAGTTGCAGTGATCAGTGTGGGCTATTACATGCAAGGAGGAGGCAGAGAAATGGAGGTGCAGACAGACAGAGGGAACGAGGAGCGAGACGTCTCCCTTCACATCATGTTTGCGCCTGTTATTGTGACATGAGCGGCCTTGAGGAGCAGTTAGCGACGGTGTCCACGGCAACAGAGCAGCCAGTCACTCTGACACTGCTGTGATTCCTGGAATCTTCCCGATCACGGCAGATACAGGAACTCAGCACGGAAAATACTGCAGATACAGCCGAGCTTTCAGGCACATGTAGTCCAAGAGCACAGGGCATCCAAATGCCAACCCTCTCTGTCCTGCGTCTTGGTCTTTTTTTTTTTTTTTTTTTTTTTAATATCTGTGCCACTAATACAACCATCATGAAAAAGCTGATTCTCCAGATGAATGAAATTGATATCATCAATAACATTTCTTGTTGCCGACCGGTTCATTCGTCTCCATGAAGGAAATTCAAACAGAGAATTACATCATCTTGTTACATCGGCACAGTTTATGTCAGGTAAAATCAGATGACTGTGGAGACCCAGACATGGCCTCCCATCACAAAATCCATGGCACTCTGAGAAAATACCTGATGAGAATATGATTAGTGAATAAAGTGATTTGTCACTGCTCAGTGCTTGTGCCAGAAATTAAGAGAACAACGAAGCGATTAGCTTTGGAAAGATTGATCCACGTCATCAGTTGATTCCCCAGAGTCAGTGCAGATTGATGAGCGGAGAGCAGTTACATATTTGCAGGAATGTTTTCTTATGTCACATGACATGGCAGATATCAGTATTTTGCATGTTGTTTAAAAGCAGCTACTTTAATCCTTACAGTAAGTATTATGAGCAGAAATCCTACTGATATTGTTTCATTGAGGGCTATGATTCCAAAATGATATTAAAGTTAAATAAATAAATTGTTTGTTACACAGAAAAATCTCGTAAATTGGACAAATTGCAAAAGAGATAATTGACTCTAGTATTCACTACAATATCTTATCTTATAAGTTTCTTTTAAAATATTATATTATGTTGTCATATTGCTATGTCAACAGCAAAATCAGTCCTTTCTAAACACACTGCTGCTCCACTGAACTTTCTGTGCCTCCTTTAATTTCATCTTGGGCTGTGTTTTGTATTAATCGTGGAGGTCTGTGTTTCTCCTGGTGAGATCAGACTTGCCAAACTAGGAACAATAATCCCACTGGCTACTGTGTACTCTGATTGATGATAAGTTGTAATAACATGTCCCACCCTGATTGCTCTTTCACTCTCCTAACTCTGTCTCTCACCGGTACACACAAACATACACACCCTGCTTTTGTGACTGTGTGGGATTTAGACAAACAATGAACCAATGTGTAAAGAATGCTGGGTGGGGCTGCCTCCCATCCTTTGGAGGAGAAGAGACGAAGTATGCAGCACGATGTTGTAGTGTGCATGTGTGTGTGAGTCAAAGGAAGAGTAAAAAGGTGGAAAAGTGAAGAAAAAGGCAAACAGTAAAATGTATAAATAAATAATATATATAAATAAAGCAGCTGTTCCCAACCTTTCTGACTTGTGATTGCTCATGTTGGTCTATACAGCATCGAGGTGGTTAGAGCCAAAATGCATCAATGATCTGCAATGAACTGTTGCTGAGACAGGTCTGTTTGCTGCAGCGTCAGTTTTTCTCTACTACATATTTGTGAAAAACTACCTGACACACAAGTTTGTTTTTTTTGTTTTTTAACTTCACTCCTACTACTATTCATTCATTCACATCATGCACTGGACTGTAACAACACTGTACTTTTTATTGCAGTCCTATTTATTTATTCATTTGTTTATTTATTTTTGGGGCATTTTATATTTATTATTATATTATATATATTTTATATTATATTTATTAAAGAAGCAGTGAGAGCAAGACAGAAGAGTAGGGGCAAAAGAGAAAAAGAGAGAGGATGATATGCACCAACAGAGTGCAGGTTGGACTCAATCCCAGGTAAGGACTTCATGGTATGCACTCTGTCAGGTGAAACACTGGCGCACCCATTACAGTCCACTATCACAGCGCGTTTCTATTGCCCTGTCTTTGTTTTTTTTTATACCTTATATCACCTTAAAACAAAGCTGCATGATGCCGGCTCGCAACCACTTCTTACAGATTGCACATCTGACTGATTAGTGAGTTAATCTAAAGACTGATTCTTCTTTTTGTTTTAATAATACATAACAGGCCTGAGGAGGTAAAATTGTGTAATTCACAAGAAAAAAGAGAAGGAGAACAAAAGTACAAAAAAAATCTATTTTGTGTCCAAATATGTTGTTTTCTCCTTTCATGTCTTGTTAAACATCTCATGAACCCTTCTATCATCTGACCTCTTAGGACGTCCCGATCCTCAGATTTGGAATTAGTGTGATAAAATTTCCTGTGGGCCTGAGATTGTGTGAAACCTTTACTTTACTTTATATCAGTTGCTTCTCTGCTTTACATCACTGATATGAAGCATCACCTGTGAATGTATGTGCATCCTTCATATCATAATGTATGTCTTTCAAAGTTCTCACTCAGTTACTCTTTAATAACCAAATCTGTCCAACTTATCCTTGATACTCCAGTGTTGTGGTGTGATGTTGTGGTGTGAGACTCAGTCGTGTGGGGTTCTGGCGTGAAACTGCACTGCTCTCTGGCCTGCGTTCCAGTGACTTCTGTCTAAACATACACAGAGATGAAAGCCCTTTCTCCTCACACACACTGTGAAAGAAGCTTTGTTCTGCTGGCGAGCGGCAGAGACTCAAAGGACCAGGCCCAGTGGTTGGTCTCTTTGTCTACTGTGCACTCAAATATGGCATGAAATATAAAACCTATCGACTGACCATGTGCAGATTATCTTACATCTCATGACAACTGGAATTTCCTGACTGTCAGTAAATCAGCACTAAAATTACTGGTAACACACTGTAGCTAAAAAGAAAATCAGAATATTGGCATAATCTTGTGTTCAGCGCACAGAGTACAGTTGAGTACATATGTTCCTTTTTGTTTTTTAGCAGGTTTTTGTAGAGGGTGAAGATAACATCGGAGATCTATGTAGTTGTATGTGATGCAGGGTTGTTTCTTTGCTGGGGCTTGCATTTCTATATCAGACTGTGAACACATTCACCCTTTGGAGTGTATCTATATCTCCCTGCTGGGACTTGAAGTACACAGTGATCTATGTTGTGCAGCTTAGTGGTCAGGGAGTTGGGCTTATGGAGATATGGAGAAGGGAGGGAGTGTTAATCTATGATAATAGTTACAATATGCCCCCAGCGACGCATTGCCACCCTCAACAAACAGCAATGCAGTGAAAAGGATTACAGGCTACAGTAGAGCTACAACATGGACCGCATAGCGAGTGATAAGGTTAGCCAGATAAAAACATGCTTGTGTGGATGCAAAGTTTGAGGGGATTTAGAAATTTTCAAAAGGAAACAATTTAATGAAATACTGAGCAAACTGCAATTGGTAATAGTCTCAAGTGATAGTCAAATGTAAACACAGATATGTATTTAAGACACTAGTAGCCACGAAAACCTATTTATATAGACTATTTATATAGACACAAACAGACAGATACACAGCAATAAGTTATTGACACTTGAGAGGGTGTTGGTCCTCAGAAATGCCTCAGGTCAGATGTCACGTACACAGGAGTCCTGGATCCAAACTTAGACCTCTCTGTTTCTTTCCTGACAAGCACCCCTTCTCTTTTCTGCTATCTCTTTTCAGACAACCACACATTCATGTGACTTTATTTACGCCACTTTTTCTCTACAGTCTCTGCTCAGTGCACTGCCGTCTCTTCTCCTGCGAGCACTAACAAGGTTAGTTCCGCACTTTTCATTATCAGTAATAACAGAGCAATCACACCGGTATCGATCTTAGCAGCATCACTTTATGAAAGCCATCCAGCACTCACAGCGCGAGTACGTGAGGCGGCTTGGGAACGTTCATTTAATCATGTGCAAGCTCCAATTTCCCAGTGGGAGAGAGAAAGAAGAGTCATTGCGCAGAAATCACAAGGTCCGGGCAGCAGCGAGGCGTCAATAACGACGTTGTTTCTGTCTTGTGTAACAATGGTTACACTTTACTTCTAGATATGAAGATTTCTGAACAGCCCTGAATAATAGTAAAAATAAAATGCACTTTGTCACAGACAGAGAAGAAAAACAGGGGAAGCGATGCAAAGTTGATGTAACAAAGACACATAGGAACATTTTTTTAACTAAGATGAGAAGATTTTCTGTCTTTATCCTCTCTCTCTTACGCAGACTAGATCGTTCTTTCTATCGTCTCACTGGGGCAGCTTTGCAATGCATCTTAAAAGGATGTCAAAATCTGAAAAAAAAAAAAAAAATTACAAGCATGTCATTTTTCCTTTTCTCTTTCATATAACTTTCTTTGATCCCAACTTTCTATTCTCTCTCTCTCTCTCTCTCTCTCTCTCTCTCTAACCCTCACCACTCCCACCGCCATCTCAACAGGGTTCACTTCCCCCTCAGGTCTGTGACACCTACATTATGGAAGTCTATTCTATCACCGGCCAAGTAATAACCACCAGGAAGATGATTAATTCGGTTTCTAGCCCTAACAGATTTAATCTGGCATGTATTATGCTAATCTGATATAACAGACTGTAATCCTATCCGCAACTCTAATCCCACTGTCAACTGCCCTAATCCCTTTCTGCGTGTGATTATCTCCTTTGGATTTGGCAGTAGCACAAGCAGGATGCTTTCAACCAGGATTTGGGATTCTCGCTCACTGCTGTTTAAAAAAAGTGATTTTGCTTCATGTTACTTTTTCAAACCTTTCTCTGTTCACAAGTCCACAACTTTTAATTGGCCATACGATAAAAAGAACAAAAAATATGAGGAGGGAAATGTCATGGACTGATGCTTTAAAGCAATTAAAGCAATAACACTACTAATTCGGCAAACTAAACTTATGTTATTTACTTGGTGCCAGTATGAGCAAAAGACAATGCAGGGGATGCAGTGCAGTATAAGGCAGTGTAAACAGAGACTAACAAGGTCTGTGTGTGCCACCGTTTCAGGTCAAACAAGGACACATGATAGATCCTGACAAGCCAAAATGGAGACAACATCATTTGTGAGGATGGTGATGTTGTGTTTATATGAGGACTTCATTTTTCACATTTTTAGCTTAATGCAACTGAACAAAATGTGATAAAATAGAAACATTTTGGGTGAGTGTTCATGGAGTTTTGCGATACTATTTTACCTTGGCCTTGGAGATGGACCAGAAACACTGAATCAGAGAAAGTAATTAAGACCAATGCCATGAGTTTGACAGGCCCAGACACTGTGATTCTGAGAAGGAATGCGCTTAAAAAAAAAGGAAGACAAGAGAAAAACAGATGAACAGCTACCACAACTATGTTTTTTCCGTGTTGCCTCACATTCTTGTGCCTTTCACCACTGCTACCAGTGGGCATATGCCCCTGCAGCCTCTAGCACAAACTCTTTCACAATTTGACATCAACAGAAAGATAAAGGGCAGGGTAAACTTGACTGATGGACCTAACAGCTGGCAAGAGGGAGGAGCAGCGTCAAAAGGTGTTGAGAGAGTTGACTTTAAGTGCTTAGCAGTGCCCTCAAGCTCCTCTCTCACCTGTATAATGGGAGGATAATGGGTGAGCTGACAGACGACTGGATATGTGACTGTTCATATACGAGAGGTAATAAAAGAGCTGATAAGAAAGACCAAGTAAGAGAAAGTTAGAGAGCGAGAGAGAGGGATAGAGATAATAAGGAAAAAACTGTAAATGTCAATGAATTCAACCCCATTATTTGTCAGGGTAATTACAGCTGTAAAAAAAAAAGTATTGATTTACGTAGTTTCTATTTCTAGTTAATATAGGAGGTATTCAGATTCAAAGGGAAATGAAGCATCCATCCAAAAGTTCTGAAGACAAAAATATTTTCATGCTCATGTCTGCAGGATGTAGCTGACCATGACTTCTGGCAGGAAATTCCTATGTTACAAGCATTAAAAAGTTGCTAGACCTATAAAACTCGTTTGTATAAAAAGCATTATTTAAAATATTTGCTCTGATTAGTATCTTTAATAGTTGCTCGAAAGTTGTGGTATCTAACAAACCCCTGGGAGTAAATCTTCTCATGCAAAGTGACATACCAATAATTGTAATTTTCTTGAGTTTTAGATTATGTAATATTGCAGTTATGCATTTCACAATCTGGGCTGTGATCTGTCAATATTAATCAACCGTTGAAGCAAGCAAACCCTCGGGTTATGTGTGGTTTTATGGTATGTCTGTATGTTAAAGAGAGAGAAAAACAGAGGAGATGGGCTAGAAAAGTATTCATTGTATCAGTGGTGTTATAAAGGGGCCCAGTGTAGCTGAGGGACAGGGACGGCTGACACTGAGAAGAAAAGATGGGCTGTTGTCGCTGATCTTCCGTCACATAATCTCAAAGACAAAATGCACAGCCGCTCTGATTTGACAAGGATGTATACACCACGAAAAGAGCAGACCAAAGAATGACTCTGTGTATGTGTCCATAAGTGTGTGTGAGTTGGTTATTTGTAGAACAGGATTAGTCTGGTCCAAACACAAATCCCTCTGGCATGAATGGGAGAAAGACGTAGGAATGGACCCCTCAACACCAAGAGACAGATATGTAAAAGACCCTAGTTACTAAAATAAAAGGCCCATAATGTGACTTGGCTCCTATCTAGTAAAACCTGCACATTTTAATCATCTATGGAGAAGACTGAGCACAGCCAAACAGAAGACACTATGATATGAACAGCTGTCTTCTACTAAAAGCTGTATCTTATGGATGACTGAATCCACCCCTTGTTAATTTAAAGGAGAGAAATATTCATTGTGGGTGCACCCACAGATATCCTATTAAAAATCCAATTAGGTTGGAAGTTCCATGTGTCATCTGCAGAGGACAGAAGCCCATATGGATCCATGAAACAGTGTCTGTCTGGATTATAGCATCACTGCAGCGCCATGACTGGAAATTAGCACAGTGCTACTGAAAACAAATCTTTTTGATCACAGGTGTGATGAAACCCTCACCATGAAAACACATTTGTCTTGGTCGTATTTTGACATCGGAATACACTGCACAGGTTCTTTTCTATGTTTTCTTTGGGCTACACATTTTTGGCAAGAAGCCAGTGAAGGCGAGCAATGTGAGGATCGCACGTCTACAAGTGGCTTTGGATTCTACACGTCCATCTGTGGCTGTTGTGCAGATAAACACTCCATTTGAATTGTTTCTGACTGTAGCACAGATCTATTTGAGGCAGGGGTTTAATCTGTTTATGTTAAATACTATATAGATTTTAACATGTCAGATCATTCTGTGTAAGTTTCAGTCATGTGTAATGTCTTGCATCCAGAAAAAAAATACATGAAAGATCATACGACAAAAGGCATAATGTAACTGAATAAGAGCATAAGGATTTTAAAATAAGGATTAAACTAGGATTAAAATAAAATGAAGATAAAAAGATAAACACTTCAAACAAAACAAACAAAGATTGGGCTATTTTGCTCTGGTTTTCAGCAGTTCATAACTGTCCACAGAAAAAACAACTGTTACCTGCACATGATCATGTGCAGCGTGTCTTTTAATATAGTGTGGAGTGCGTGACAGCAGTGTCAAATACACATTAGTCCCCTGAACTCAAAACCATATGCTTACACACAGAGAGTGCACAACATGTTGATTTTACTGTCCAGAGATTGGCTGGACAATTTGTTTGAAATCATAAAAAACACTGTCGACTAGCAACGCAGCTAATATTTACCCCACGTGTCTGTCTGGCCAACCACCACACGAGTGTGTGTGTTAGCCTATGTGTGTGTGTTTAACCTGACTGTTCCATCCAACCACTGAATATAAACATGCTGTCAAAATATGGTCAGCAAAATGAGAGGAAAGACAGATAGCGACATAGACAGAGAGAGAGAGCGAGACAGAGACAGAGAGAGATAAATAAGAGGTAGTTACCCGCCCTCTGCTCTGCAGGAATGTAATCTTGGCTCAGAACAGTGTAGGAACACAAAGAAACCCGCTGCAACAGCACCACTAACACAGAAACAACACACAAACATGTGCACGCTCTCACACTCTCAGGCTTTTTTCTGAGGATTCAGACATGATGGCAGTGGGTGTGTCAGGCTTGCAGGTGGACAAAGTGCAATGTCTATGCTGTGTGTTACTGTGTGTGTGTTCAGACTATTACTTTTTCTTGCTAGACAGTTACCATTCCCTTTTTTAAAAAAAAAACAACATACACAGGATTGTTGGGGCATAAACAAGGACCTGCATCTGCTGGTGGGTTCACACAAGGTCACGACTGAACTCCAGCCCCTAAACTCACAACTGACATCGCATGAGTTTATGTGTGTGTGTGTGTGTGTGTGTGTGTGTGTGTGTGTGTGCGTGCGCGTCTCTGGGTCTACCAGGGTGTAATGTGAACCATCGTGGCCAGGGATGGGTGTGGCCTGAAGTAAATGAGGCAAAAAACAGACTGAGCGGGAAATCAAGCAGAATGAGCAGTAGATGGGAGGAGAATGAAAACAGCCTACGGAGGAAAGGAAAAGGAGTGAAGGAAAAGTGGACTAGAATAGGCTTGCTTCAGATGAAATGTAGGACGGTACCGTCCATGAAATAAGATGGCAGTGTTCCTCAGATCATACTTGTTATTTACTGTAGAGAGTAAGCTGTGTTATCTCAGACTCATTCTAGTATAAACTAATGAGGCATGCATTAGCTCGCTTGCTGCTGCAACCTGAGCTGCCTAATAAACTCCAATCTGATTAGGAATGTTTTAGTGAAGGACATGGAGAACACATGTGATTACAACTACCAAACATTAAAGTAGGTTACTTCCTCGACATATCACGTGTTGTAAAACCTCCCATTTATATTTGACAGTTGATGGTGCCGCTCAAAAGATCACATGCTGCATCTCATTTTTCCACTTGCCTCATCAGTTATTATGATGCCCTTATACTATAAAGCAGGTCTGTAAATAAGAGTCATTTATACATGTTTTCAGTGTATTGTTCCTAACCTGTCTGCTGTGTAGTTAATCATTAATAGACAAAGTTACAAAGCTGACTTTAAATCAGGGAGCCCAGGCAGCCATTATCCTTCTCCAAATATTTACTCCTCTTTGACGTAGCTGAGCTGTCTGTGTTGAACCAAGCAGATACACAGGCATCAGACAGGGCTGCACTGTGAGGTTAAAGTCAAGTCTGAGGCCACTGAGCATCTGCACATGCATGTATATTGTATGTGCACCAACACAGGCGTACACACACCGCAACTTTTAATTTGGTGGCCTAGATGAAAACTTCTGGTTCACACTGATTGTCTAGCTTGAGGCTTATATCATCCACATCTGATTAGTGTCATGAACATCTTCCCATGAAAAATTGCAATTTAACTGGTAATGCTCTTTCTCGTACAAATATATTCCCTGCTCTAATCCCCTCAGCATGCATGTTTTTTGTGTGCATGAAGTGTGTATGTGTGTGCGCCATGTAAAAAGGACACCAGAAAGAGAGTGGCTGGTGGGGAAATGACTGGATTTGGGTGTGACCTGCTCAGTTATGCACTGGTGATCATGTGAGACCTGTTCTAATTATATACTTCTCGAAAAGAAGGTCGATCCTCTCTCATGGACAGAAAGCGTGTGCACATGTGTCCAAGAGGGTGCATTTGTGTGTGTGTGTGTGTGTGTGTGTGTGTGTTTCAGGGGAGCGGGTGGGTGCAGGGGGTGCAAGACTAGTCATTGGGAGTGATGTGGATTCATGTAACACAACTAAATTGAGAATTTGTCCTATTTCAACCACTCAACCTGAGAGAGTGAAGTAGGACAAGTGATTTTTTTTGTCAACGTGTTTGTGGGTTTATAAACTAGGAGAACTGCAACATTGTGGTGAAGGTGTTGGTGCATATATCTCTGATGTTTAGGTCGTCTTTGCTGTATGCGTGCAAAAAGCAGCAACAGTCTTCATTTCGATCTCCTACATTCCCCTTTTCTTTCTCTCGCGCTCTCTCCTGCTGTTTTTTCCACTGAGGGTTTTAGAGACCTGCTCTGTTTTTCATTACGTGTGGAAAAAATGGGGCAATTGGTTAAAAAAAGTATCACCCATCTCCATTAATACAAAAGTCCTCGTGGAAAATGAGTCCAAACTGCTAAATTAGGCCCCAGGGTTCCTTCAAATAGTTCCATACATCTGCCAGCTACTCCTTTTCAGTGGCTGACCTCGACCTCAGCCTGAATGACAATTTAAACATATGTTTTCATATCAAGATCCTTCCGCCTGTTGATAAAAGCTTGTCTGCTTTGTCTCTGAATGTGGTCCCCACATTGGACCCTGGAGCCTGTGAGGTGCAGAGTCAGGAGGACACTTGTGTGCAATGCTTTTGTAGCAGTTTCATTATAGCCGAAGGATTCCTGTTGTTTTTTCTTGGGACTTTTGGCCACTGTTTTTATTGGTTATTGGAACATTTTACACACATTCTAATTTCTAAGATCTAGGAAAACAGCAACATTAGTTCAACGAAGAATCAGGAATTGGTTCAGATCACAGGTTGTTAACAAGCCAAAAGTTTAGTCAGATTATCTACGTCTGCTTTTCTGTTCCGCTATAATGGCGTATTGCATAGGAAAAATGTGTGCGCACACAGCTATGCTAAGTGTGAGACATCACATTTAAGTATGACGTATCACACTTACCATCTAAAGCAAGGTTTGTTTAAAACCAGTATGTCCCTGAGATAGCTTGTGTCACTTGCCCTGTTAGACTTGTTTTTAGTTGCCACATCCTCAGATTTTCGATTAAAATGAGAGATCTCTGGAAATTAGGAAGAAAGAGGGCGGCAGTCGCCACTGATCATAATGATGCTCAAAGCTTTAGCTTGTAAGTTTGACACTCACACATACACACAAACACTGACACACACAAACCCATACCCACTTACACACACACACTTAAACAAACACATACACGCACGCGCACACACACACACACACACACATGCAAAGGCGTTAGCACATTGTGAGGAAACTTGGGAAGAGTTCAGCATGGGCCTGACAATGTTCCTCTGTCCACATCTGGTTATAAACACTGTTCTCTGAGTCAACTCACACTCGCTGTCCTCATTATAACCCTGCCCTGCTCACATACAGCCAATGACCACGAGTCACCAATGTCTACAGGGGCAGAATACAAACAGAAGTAAAAAAAACCTGTGTGTCTGTCTATACTGGAAAATTTGGGTTGAGGTCCACCCATCTCTCGAGATCCTGTGCTCTGATAAAAAAACAGATTGTGAAAGATTGAGAAAGAGAGAGAAGGAAAAAGAGGTGTTTGCGTCTACAAATGGAAAATTACAGCATACGGTGCCCGAAATCTGCCCCCAACTTTTCTCTAAAAGACACACACGCATATACAGACAGACAGAAACCCCCTCTAACTGCCCCTAGGCCTCTGCACAGGAAGTGGTTTGAGTGAGTGAGAGCTTCAGGATGACGCTATTGCCTTGTTCCTCTCTAGCTGTTGAGACGTGTTGTGCTCAGGGCATCCATATGAGTTTGTACATGTGATAGCCTATTTATCTGTTTTCCTACTCAAAAGTTGGCACACAGCAGTGTTTATCACTTCCAAAGAGTCGTTGCTGATGTTGCAAAATTCATGCAACTGTGTTTATGTACGGTGTAATCAGCCTGAAATGCGACTCCTAAATGACTCCTGTTTGAAATAAGTGCAGTAAACACCAGCCAAAATACTTCAGTCCGTCCTTAAAAATTCCACAGTGCCGTGTTAGCAACGCCTGACTTCTGCTTCCTGAATCTAAAAAGCTGACCCCCCCACCACCTTTGATAACATGTTCCTGTCAGCTGACCAGAAACAGGCGGGACCAAGGAGAGCACATGCCCTGGGCAGATGGTGCACTCCAGCATATAATGTTAACTATAGACTACTGCTCTTTCCAGTTTGTAACTCCATATCAAACAGCCGTTAGACTGAATGTGCTCAGTCCCTTATCTGTGGCCTGCGTATCTGTCTGTACGATAACCTCCAGACTCCTGTTCACCTCCTCCCTTCTCTTACCTTGAGTGAGTCGAAGCAAGCGATGACCCGTCCGTTGTCCACCTGACAGCTTTTAGCCGGATGAGCAAACTTGCACTCCTGGTCAGAGCGTGAGCATGTGCCCCTCTGGAACTCCCTACATACCTCCAGTGTCAGCCACTTTGTGTCACGGATATGTGCTATGTTCATCGCCATGGCAACACGCTGGCAAAATGTATTCCAAGCTGAGATCTGTTTAAGCGTGAATAAAGTACCTCTAGTGTTGTAATCCACGACTTTTAGGTCTCTTTTTGATTATTTGTTGGTGCGGTTAAAGTCTGTGACACTTGTGTGTGAAGCTGAAATGAAACATTCAAAAAGAAAAACTCATTGATTGAGATGGCTCCTTGTCCAAAGTGAAATGTTACAGCACAGCTTTTCACTGGGATGTTATTGGATCATTTTCCTGATCCAACAATCACTGACAAAGCGATTATATCCAGGAGATGATGTAGACTAGCAATTAAGTTGTCGCTCTTGGCTTGACTTTCCCCTCTCAGTGTTTATTGCTCACTGAATGGTCTCACCATTCACAAGCCAAGGTGACAAACAGATGAACAGGCAAAACCAAGAGCCCTCTGTTTAGGTGCAGTGAAGCAGGCAACAAAGGTGATAGTCTGGATGTAGCCTGCTACAAGAAGGTTAAGGACACTGAGGACCGAGTGGAGGCTTAGAGGGTTGAAGGCGAAGGTTAAAGGCAAGGTGGGTGAGATGCTGCGTGGGCCTGGTGGTGTGTCGGTTCTGCTGTGGTAAGGCTGGTCAGCTGGTGGAGAGCAGTTGGCAGCGGGGCCGTCTGGTGAGGAGCGCTGAGGCTGGAGCCCTGCTGCGAGGAGTGGATGGTGATGATGGTGAATAGACGAGGGGGCCTGTGCGTAGGCTGCAAGAAGGGTGTGGTTGCTGTCCTTGTTGTGTTACTGTGGCAGCAAGCGAGCGAGGCGGGGGGGAGGGAAGGTGGAGCTTCAGCTGTAGAAGCAGGTCAAAGCTGCAGCAGACATCAGGGAAGGCACTTCCTCTGGAGAGAGAAATAGAGATCGAAAGGAGGGAAAGACAGAAAAAAAAAAATATTAGATAGATCTGATGATACATGTCCAAAGAAGCTTCCACCTTTATTTTCTCACTCATTTATCTTTCACAGGAGATTCTGACCTGCTGTGTTTTTTTAAAGTCATGCCACTGTTAAGCTTTGCAGCTGTGGGAATGAAGAATATGTAAAAATGTCAGATATGCAGGGCTGTCAGCTAAAACAAATAATACTTTCACCCGCCCTGCGCTCTAAACACACATGGTGTGCACACACGCTCATCACGCCACGCCACACACAAACACGCACACTCTCACACACAGAAACGCACAAAGCAGCCATTCACAACTTTCCACCTTATTGGGTCAATGCAGGAAAATCTGATCAAATCCTGTATCACTTACATTAGAATACAGCAAAGCCGGCCATTGAAAATGTGTTAAGAGGTGAAAGAGAGGAAGAGAGTGAAAGCAAGGGGGAAGTCGAGGCAGGGCATGAGGGAGAAGAGGTTAGTCATTTCCCTTCTTGCGAAGAGGTGTGAGAGTGGGGACCAATGAGAACTAGCAGAGTTGCAGTAACATTCTGGGCTGAGCGCCAGGTGAGAGCAGGGGGAGGAGCAAAGAGGAGGCTGACCTGCCTGCTACTGGAGAAAGAGGGAACAAGAGAGAGACAGACTGAACTAATAACTCTTCTCTATATTTCTATCACTACTTGATTTCTCATCAACAGATGACACACTTCTTTGAGAAAAGCAACCTGTCATGAAAGTCCATACTCCTCTGACTCAGATATCAACATGCCTGCTGTGATAATATCATGTTTATTTTTTCACTTTCATAATGCCCTATTTATTACATGCAGAAGAGATCACGGGTTGTTTTTTTATTCAGAATTTTGTAAAGCTGCCAGCGGTTTCTATTTTTGGTGAATCCATTGTAAAGGGTTTGCTGGGGGAATTTGAATGATTGGGCTCCCGGGGGCCCATTCTCCTCTTATCGCACGGGCAGGGTAACTCACCACACCCTATGTAGAGAAATCGCTTTTCCCAGAACAGCATGTGCACCTTCAGCAATCCTACGAATTGCTGCTAACTTTACAGCACTGCAACACTGCAATACACTACATCAGATCCCTGCAGCAGTGCAGTCCAGGTCATGATGACCCAGCAACATGGATATATGTTAGAAAGTGTATATATATATATCTATATAGATATATATATAGATATATATATATAGAGAGAGAGAGAGAGAGAGAGAGAGAGAGAGAGAGAGAGAGAGAGAGAGAGAGCAAAAGAGAGAGTGAGAGTGAAGAAGGAAACTGTTTAGTTTCACCTTGGATGACCCATACGATAGCAAAAATAGCATCACTGCTCCAAATGACCTTTGGATTGCTAGCATAATCGTAACAGAAATGTTACAACTGCCCCACACTCACCATACACACACACACACAAAAAAACACACAAACACAGCAAATTATCTCCAGATCATGCGCATTAGACAGGGGGATTAAAAAAAAAATATATATATAAATAAAATAAAAACATAAAGACATATCACCTCACTGCTCAATATTTTATAATGATATTGCTATGCTATTTTTTTTTAATTATACGCAGTAACATTTCTTTGTTTAACAGCACTTTCCTGCCAAAATACATTTTTGACTGTGAGTGGCTGGACTGAATGTCTTGTTTGGGAATGAAACCAGTCCAACACATGCAGTTTTTGTGTTTTTATTACTTAGGGATTGCTTCTGTTCCCATGAACTTACTCATTCATCATTTCATCTTCATTGCTGTGAAAATGTTAAGTCAGCCAACTCTCATCCTTCTGTGACCCTGTATGCCCTAGGATCCACGTTTTTAATATTTATAATGTTGATGTTACTGGTATTTATTGCTACAGCTCCCCTGATAGAGTTGAGAGCAACATACTTTTCCTTCTCAAAAACACTTTGTAAAAAGGTAGGTTCAGGTGAGCAACTACCATTTCTCAACTGAACTGAGCAATAGCTAGAGATGAACTAATGAGGTAGAGTCACCAATTTATATACATATAAAGAGTTGTTTTTTTTTTTGTTTTCTTTAAAGCAAAGGCACCAGGGTCTGTCTTCAATCAAATGAGAGAATGTGATGACTTGATATATGAAAAGATGATGACCCTTGCGTTCTGTGTAGCTGCTTTTGTGGCTGTTTCTATGGTTTCTATTAGAGACAGACGAGCAGACATCTGTGAGCAAGAGACAATGTGGTATGGTGTAAGACAGTGCCAGAGTGATAATGAGGGCTCATCATGATCCATCATGTCTGGACATGGCCATCCTTCTCCTATTGATTTCTTCATCACGATGGTCTTTCATGTCAGTATGCCACTCCCTATATCTAATTTCACTTGAACTATCAGTGTTCTTTGTCTCCAAGGCATCCATTTTAAATAGATGACTGTTTAATACAATCTACTTCACTCCTATAACCACAGACTTTATTCTCTTTTAACTAGTGGATCCCTGACTTCTTTAGTCTTGATGTTGTATCCATCCCCTCCACTCTATTGATGCTTGTGTCTGGCTTGTGTTCTCTTCCAGCATCCTCATCAGCACTCCCTCAGATTCCAAGGTCTTGTACATTGGTGCAAGGTCAACTGCACTTGAGGAAGGGAAGATGGCGAGAGAGCCAGTGAGATAGACCATGTACGTCCTGGACACGTGGAAACATTTTTGCAGTTGCAAAAAGAGGAAGTATGTCTTCAATATTAGCACATCACTATCATCTCATGGTCATGTGACACCTGCATATGCCTCAACGGCACAGACAGTTTCTGACATGAAAAACAAGCCTGCCCGTCTTTTCCTTTCTCTTGGTAATGAGTCAACAACAAATCTGTTGTCAACGCTGTTGAAATCCACCCTTCACCTCCACCAAAGTGCAAACTATGCATAAAATCTGTCTGTGATTTGCTTGGTGAACAGTGATGGATGGTGCACCAACACTGTGAGGGTTTCTTGGACACAGAGAGCTGTTTTGTCATGAAGGCATGTCTCAACTGATTGAAAAAGTTTGTGCGCTCAAAGCAACATACTGCTCTGTGCTGGTTTTGAAGTTGTCATTGTGACCAACTGCTAGAGACAACAAGGAAGAGGGTGTGGTTAAGAGTTATGATAAGACTTCCTGAAAAATGATTAATGCTGTATTAACTGTCTAGTTCATAGTGACATGATACCATAGGTCAAGAGTTACTGCTCTGCATACTCACACAAGTGAGTGTGAGTGGATACAAATTAAGATATGATACTTGTTATGTATTGTAATATCCATTATGGCAATAGAACCAACAAACTACAGATTCTAAGTTTTTGGGGTTTTTTTTAAGCTTCGACTGCAGACAAAAAGGCGTTCATCTCTTTTGGTTGCTGCTGTTGTAGTCAGGTCTGCTGAGAGCGGTCATCACATTGGAGGACACTGGAGGAAATGCAACACCCCAGGCCTTGCTGCTGCGGCTCCATGTGCTCAGATTATAGCATGTCAAAGTTGCCCTCATTGACCTTTACATATACACATACACATACACACTGGTGCATATACAGACACGTGAGCATGCACTCCTTACTAGATTTTTTTTTTTGTACAGACAACCCACATACCGAGACTAATGGCTGCTACCTTGTCCACCAAAGCTCTTCATATTGTTGAGAGATCGCACAAGGTCTGTATAAAATTAATCTAAAGTTTAGGGATTGGGCAAGAGCACATTGCATTTAAAAGTGATAATGCATACATTGTTTATTTAACACTTTTTATTGAGTTTGTTTTGTTATGAATAAAGATTATTGATAAACAGCCATGCCCCACACAGTCCTATCCAAAAAAATAACAGTAGTCCTTTCTATTGTTACCTCCCTCACGTCATCGTCAAGTCATCATCTCCTCTCAACTATTAGTTTTACTGACTTCTATGTCATCAGATTAAGTAACGTGGTTCTGAAAGAGTCCTAGGCAAGGGACACATGAGAAACAAAGCCTATTGATTCCTGTGAAACCTCTGGAGACAATAAGATCTCTTGTTTAGCATACATGGACAAAGCTATGCACACACACACACACACACACACACACACACAAGGCAACTGACAAGACACACAAATGCAAACCTATACAAACCTCTGTGTGTCCTGACACTAAGTATTCTTAAGCTGTGGTGAATATCTGACTGTGTGCAACACTGCATCTTTGTGTGCATGTGTGTGTGTGTAAGGATGTGGTGAAGTCAGCGGACAGTGAGGATAATGGCTGGCCTTACGGTTTAATGAGTGGCTCATTGGCTCAAATTTATGTTGTCAGCGTCAATGTGCTGAGAAGCGACTTCTACACAGAAAGGTGACAAATTTGAGAAAAAATCTACATTAAGGCGAGGAGAAGCAAAGAAAATGAACAACTGGTAAGTATTAAAACAATGTCAATCTCTAAGCAGTCATCAGGTCTTAACCTAGAACACCAGTGGGATTAGATGATGTAATATGTTTTTGAGAAATTGTGTTTATCAGACCAAGAGAGTTTGGTAAAATTTATGCTATACAGAAATTAAGCTATTGTAGCAGTTCACAGTTGAATAAAGAACTTATTAAATACGCTGTTTATGTTCTATTCTCCCATTTTATTTGCATCAATCTGTGCATATACAGGTATGACTAAACCTAGTTATTGTCCCTCGGATGACACTGGAAACATACAAACAAAAAACTATATGGTAGGCCAATGAAAAAAAAAAGTATGTTAAATATATCATAGTAGTTTTGTGTAATTAATATATTATTAACTTACATACACATAGAACAGAATCTTTTTGTTCCCAAGCATACACCTTGGTGTCCATTATCTGCAATTATCACAAGGTGCACACAGCACCTATATATCGCTTCTTTGTTAGCATATTACATGCAAACATACTAAACCAGTGACCAGTTTTATCTCCCGCACTAGTTATCTATATAATCTTCATTAAGGATTACATTTCATTAGAGAGCAGATGATGCTAATGCATGCAGCACACCCACATTCACTGGCTTGTGATAAGGACTGTTTCTTGATATACTGAGGCAAACAGACGCAGAGCACCCAGAGTGATAGAAAAAGAGGCTAGACTGCATCTAGAAAGAGGAAAAAAAAAGACAATTTGGGCTGGAATGTGTTATTAAATGTTACAACTATTTGTATCTCTTTTAGAGATGTACAGTTTTAAGATGTCAGGGGTGTGAGCAGGAGCTGATGCACCTGGGGTGAAGAAAAACAAGGACAAGGCTTGTGTTGACACATGTACCTCTGGACAAAACAACAAGGAAATAACTAGACATGTATTACTAACTCAACAAACAGCAGCTCCACAAGTTACCTGCCCTGCTTATTAGAAGTGTTGTTAAATTCAGATAAACACAAACACTGGTGGTTTTGTTTTCTCTATACTGCAATGTCAGAAGCCTGAAAAAATAACCGGTTGCTTGATAAAAATAGAAGCAGATATGCAGTATGGCAGGTTAAAGACTCAATTAAATTAATTTACTGGTGTATTAAAGAACTGTGTCTTCCACAGTTGTGAAAGTCAATTCATTTTAGCTGATCTTGGATTTTTGTCAAGTGGTAGATGTCTTACTCACCAAAAGTTCAAACTGTTGCTCAGAGGGGTTGAAATGTGGTCATAACACAGTACGAACATACAGAGAAGCCCTTGTATAATAAAGACTTAACCTGTCAGCGTATATTCAGCCATGCACATAATCCTGTCTGTAGGGCAGATCCCAGATCATAGGCGACGCATAATCATGCACAGCAATTTGCACCTGAATTCACAGGTACGTATATGCAACCATACACAGACACAGCCATGTGATCTTTGGTATTATTATGTACTATATTCACATTGACAACAGCAACACAACTCAAGCTCTTGATAGACAGAAATTGACAATCTACCTGCAGCAGGGCTATCCCAGGGATTTTAAGTCTCAGCAATGCAATCTCCTGCACATCTGTCTGTGCTGTGCATGCTTGCATATGTGCACATACTTGTGTGTGTGAGCTACTGTCTGAGCCACACTGAATCCCTCTAAGTCACAACAACAACATTCCTCATCATTGCTCCAACCACAGACACACCACCAAGAGGAAGCCCAGAGAGGCCAGGGGGAAGAGGGCAGAGGTGGCGAGGAGAATGAAAAGGAGAGGAGGAAAGGGAGTAAAGGCTAGAGTTTATAGCGCTAAAGGTTCTCTAACTCTTGAGCCATCTGGAGTTTACCAGATGTATGTCCTGTTGTTTTTTTAGACTCCAAGAAAGAACAAATGTCTTCAAAAAACGTGGAAAATTTTGTATTTGAGTCTGACAAATAGCCAGCTATTGCTAAAAAAACACTTTTGGCCAATCTATCTTAGTATGATCTACAAAGACAGACTAAACTCCTGAAAAAAAAAGAAAAAATTACAGGGCAATCACACATAATCTCCGAAAGCTTTCATAAAGTAGGAAGCTACTTACATTTACTCCAGTTTAAACATCGACAAATGAAATCCCTCCATTTAGTGGGTCTCCTTCTCCCTGTCTCTCTCCCGTTCTTGCCCCTCTTTCCTTCTCTCCTCAACTTTCTTCCTCTCTCATAGTTACTCCCCCTCTCTCAGACGCATGCAAACACTCACTTAGTCACACGTGCGCGTGTGCGTGCGCACGCGTGCACGCACACACACACACACACAGACAGAGTCACCCTCTCACACACTCTCTCTTCTTGCGACCGGGAATGCTTGGCAAGATTCTACTGTACTGAAATACTGTGCTCGCCATATAAGGTAGCAGCGGCTTCACATGTCAAACGTAATTTACATGCAGTGGGGCAAGAGTTTGCCTTACACAGTACATACACATGTAGACACACACATACACACATGCAAAACCATGCTTCCCCCTTTAGGCTGACGCAGCAAAGGAGGTAAAAGAAAGAACAAATTTTACCAATCTCCTTGTTAATCAAGCCCTGGAGGATAATTCCCAACATGTCTAATGTTGAGTCAGACGAAGGGAATGAAAGCTGAGTGGGCGATCTATTGATCCTCTCCACTGCTTCCTGGAACAACCACGGCCCTCCAAACACACGCACACACACCAGCAAATTTTCTTGCTAACTAGCGCTACCCTCAGGAAGTAGCTATTGTGTGACTGGCTGCTTTGAGCCAAGAATGTGTCTAACTGTGTGTGTGCGTGTGACTGTGCATGTGTGTGTATGCCTATATCTATAAAACAAGCCGAAACAAACAGATGTTAACCCTGTGGCCCACATACTAGATGCACACACACACACAGCAGACACTAAAGCAAACAATCCCCATATCTCTACCTATGCTCCACTGCACAGGCGCTACTTTGGAAAGTAAAGACTGCAGCACACACAGGAGGAAAGATCTAGATAAACCACTGAGACAAGGTGGAGGGTTATGAACGGAGCTCTTACCTCTCACATTGCTCTCCAGTTTGTGTATGTGTGCTTCCGCGTGTCGATTGACTCTGTGTGTTTATGCGTGTGTTCAGACAGGCCGCGACAGCAGACCCCCAGGCACCGGCTGGACCATTCTCAGGCAGGCAGGCAGGCAGAGCGCAGCAAGGCAGAGGGACTGGCAGAAGAGAGGCAAGCGAGTGAGCGAGTGAATCAGCAGCGAATGAGTAGAGGAGCTGTGCGGAGCCGAGCACCAGAGTGAGAGAGAGAGAGGGGGGAAAGAGAGCGAGAGGAGGAGTGTTTGTCTATGTGTGTGTGTGTGTGTGTGTGTGCGTGTGTGTGTGTGTGCGTGCGTGCGTTGCAGCGTTGGCTGTGCGCTAGTGTCTCCCCTCCCCTGCCTCTTGAAGTGGCTGAGCTGGGCTGTGCTGAGCTGTGCTAAGACGGGCTGGGCTGTGTCTCTACTGACTCCCCAGCCTCTGGATCGTCTGTCTGCTGCCCAACGAAAGTGGTGCTCACTGGGCGGCAGTAGCAACAGCTGTGGAGGAGGAGGAGGAAGAAGAGAAGGAGGAGGGAGCCTTGACTGCACTGGGCATACAGATCCTGCAGTCCCCTCTCCCTCCCTCTCTTCCTCACTGAAGGATAGCCACGCCCCCCTCCCCCCAAAACAACACCAGGAAGTGCTGGCTCAGTTACAGCAATGCTGCCCTTGCCTTTCCAGTGAGCCTGAGGAAGGAGAGAGTGAGAAAGGGGGAAGAAAAGATTGAGAAAACAAGAATTTAAAGACAGAGAAAAGGAGGGAAATAAGTAACTTGATTAAAATATGAGCAATAGAAGACCATCCAGAATGAGGAAAGGCATTAGAGTTTAAAGCAGTGATAGTGATATAAGAGTGATACAGAAACAAGGGACTGAATGAGGTTAGAAAAAATGAAGAGAAAAACAGCAGCTGAAAAGAATGGATAGATTAAGGACTGAGGGGAATTGTGGGAAGATTTACAGGGAGTTTGTGACAGATTAAGTCTGGCTTCTGTCCGGATCACCTTTCACTTTTTCATACTGCTTTTCTGCTGTGGTATGCAATCCTCAGACATATCAGCTCAGACTCACACTCATAGCTCTTTTCCACAGTATAGAAGCAGGGCACAGGAACTAAACTGAATCAAACTGGACCTAGTAAGCGGTCATTCATTCAGTGTAACACTGTAAATACTCCGGGAACGACTATTCACAAGGATGCAGACCTGTGCAGTTTAGTTGCAGGTCAGCAACATATTACAGAAAGGCTAACCGAGATAACACTGAGGTAACTGCTACTGCAAACTCCTCTGTATTGTTGTTGACTCAAGGCTTCCGCCGCTACAACCCCATCATCTAAGGAAGAGCCAGAGAGGCTAAAGGAGCCTCCAAGAATTTGGACCTGATGCTGCAATATCCGGTAGCCATGGAGATAGTGGCCTTGGCATCTGCAGGAATCTTTACAGATTTTGAGCTGTGTGCTTACGCCAAGTTTTCTGACTGATCCTGCATATTGTCTATGACTCATTTCATTTGATTGTGATCAAGGAGTGACTGCATTCATAATGCTGCCCGTTTAGAAAACTGAAAATAGCTTTGCTATGCATTTTAATTTACAAGAAGGAAATTCCACACACTGAAGCTGAATCAATTTGTCTGCAATCACACACATATAACGCAACCAGCTAATATACCAGGTGATATATCCTGATCATAGAGAGATGTAAGAAGTTCCTCTTTTTAATTTGTTTGCATTTACATGTATAATACTGCGAAAATATCTCATTGCTTGCTATGTAAGACGGCCATACCTCAGCTGTCTCTCTGTTTCACTCTCTTGCTCCCTCTGACTCTACACCAGTTTCTAGTGCTTCACAGCTCTGTTTAATACAAAGCTGGTGATAAGTCATCTCTAATTTACACAGCAGGCCCTTAAACCCCGGGTGACAATCTGTGGTAGAGCCCCAGCTGCAGTGCTAACCCTTTACCTAGCCAATATTCTGGTGCAATGTGCCTTCACAGTCACAGAGCACAAAAAACAAAGCTGTATACCAGACAAAAAGACAAAGGAAAGATCTCATAGTACTATTTTTGAGCTGATCAAATTTTGATGGACAGTGGCATTATTAGTCACGACAGCAAAGTGCAGGCCTTGATTTATTTCAAACCATCATTCATTAGTGACAGAAGGAGATCTATTTCCAACTATGGAAACAGTCCTACTAGAAAACATATAGTATGACTTTTGGATTTGCCGAGCCATCTATTTGACGGCTGATCAATGGGAGAAGCAGCTCATTCTAGTCTGCAATTGGAGTTTTTCCTTTGCCCATAATGAAGAAACCTGGTGATTGATATTGTTGTGGTGCGATAGCGGATACATTAGCAACGCCTCAAAAACTCTGGGCTCTCTTTGAAACTCTGACACTGAAGTGGAATTTCCCCTCTTTTCCTCTTCTACTGCAACGAAGAGCATGCCAGTGCTTCTGCTTCCCTCTTTCTTTCTCCGCTGCAATGCTAGCCCATATTTCGCATTCACTATCCTTCTTAATATGTGATTTGAGTCTGTATTTCATCACTTTCTCTCACTTTTGACTACATCCTTATTCTCCTAAACTTCCCCGTTGCAGCAACCACTGCCACTTCTGTATTTGTCCTAACACACAGGGCCATGTTCCCCTTGTCCAGTTAGAGGTACAGTATCACTACCGAGCCAAGCTTTGCAATTGCCAGATGGTTTGCTCATTTCGTTCAACGAGTCATACTTTCAGGTTTCATTCTGCATATAATCTCATCAATCTCATCAACTGTGCAACAGGAGCCTATTTCTCATTTCCTCCTTCATATTTCTTTTATTTGAGGTGACCAGCTATGTGTTTTAACTTCCTTACTTCCTGTTCTTCATATGTTGCACGTCTCAGATAGGTGGACGGTGTGACTGTTGCCCTCTAGGAGATCAATGAGCCTGTAGAGCTGTTTAAGTTTAAGAGTGAGATGAGTCAACATACTGAGGTTGAGCAAACTGCTCACACACATACTAATGTTAACCAACCGAAAACAGGAAGAGGTGTGTGTGTGTGTGTGCATGCGTGCGTGTAGTTAAAGGGGAATTCCTCACATTTTACACATCTTATCACTATCAAAATGCATTATGGGAATTGGTGCATCAATTTTGTTCATTCTTAGTAGGAAGCTCAGAATATTCTAGAAACTTCTGCATGAATCACATTACCCTAAGTCAAGAGGGTGGGCCCTTTGCCTCTGTCAAACCATCAAATCCCTAACCCTTCACCTCGTCCACCCCTTGATGAGCGCAACTTTCCACCTTAAGCTTCCCTATCATCTCAACGCTCTGCTATTTCCCAGCTCTCTGTAAATGACACTAGCTGGCTGATGTGAACTCTCACTCCACTGAGGAAATGTCCCAGAGCTTTTGTGTGCCATACTTTGACAGCACATCTATCACTAAGGCCGCAAATACATATTGCACTCCCATTACAGACCATCGCCGCAACAACTGTAACAGTACACAGAGTTGCAGAAAGGCACACAGCAGGGAGCAGCATTCAATGTCGGACATTTCCCTACGGTTTATTTTAGAGGCTGCAAACAATTTCTGTTTATGTTATGTGTTATTTTAAAATGTGTGAGGAGTACACCACATAAACAGAGATGCTATAAAAATGCTACACAATACTAAAAGTGTGCACAAAAGTCGGAAAAGTTGTAGAAGTGTGTCTGCTGACAAATACCCCAAGTCTAGAGTAAATTTGCAGTAATGTTTCCCTGCAGCCTACTTTGTGGTTTTCTCTTAACTTCTTTCCACTTTGACGCAGTGAGGGGAAGCAGGTGCAATTCAAGCTGTCAGGTTTGAAATACAGAGAGAGGAAATAGCACACTGTCTTGTCCCCATATGACACTACTGTGCATGTGTGTATGAGTGTGTGTGTGCACTATCCAAGCTCAAAGCTTATCTTGGAGATAAAATGAAATGGAAACACCCATCGCGAAGATGTGTTTCACTTGGGCTTTCAGCAATTTTTCTGTTTAACGTAGCCTGCAGATATATTACTACAAATATTGTATAATTTCTCCATACATCTTAAACGTCTTACAGATCTGTCAGAGTACAGAGAAAAATAAGATAATGTTGAACTATGTAGCAGAGGAACTCCCTCTTTGCCAAAAAAGAGAAAGTAAATGTGAAACTAAGTAAGTAATTATGAATTACGCAGTTACCAAATCTTAAGAAACAAATAGAAACAACAACAAACTAAAGAGGAAATGCCGAACAATACAACAAATCATTTCACTGTTATTTACAGATATTTCACAGAGTGCGGCTTACCTGCGTGTCTGTCTCTCGCTGAAATGCCACTGGGACAGATGAAGCCACTAAAACACAGGTCACCCTGACGCAATGCATTGTGGGATAAACATCTTCATTTCTCTCTTCTACTTTTCTCACCTCACTCTCTCATAATAGCACCTTCTGCGTGGCAACGGCCATACCACAAATGTGGTCAGGTTTAGAGAGAACCATCACTGCAATACTAAGTCTCCATGACAACCAATCCTTATCTCATATGCATCTCCTTCTTGTATTAACTACTGATTCCAAATATGGTCACCTTGTTATTGTTCCCGCCTATCTCTGCATCCCCCTCTTATGACTTCCTCTTTCGCTCCATTTTCATACTGTGAGTATACAATTTGTGTATGATAAATGTGTATACAGGCATTTGTTCATGTTTGCAGCCTGTGTGTGAGAAAAGAGGAAGTTCCTGCAACATTAGACCAGTTTGCAGCCTGAGAGATAAGCAGTGAAACAACTTGGTAAATCAGGAAGTGGGGTGTTGTAAAGGCTCCAGTTGAAAGATTTAAAAAGAAAGAGGACTTGCAGTATGTTATCACAATCCCCACAGCAGCTACATCATCACAGAATTTCACTTACCCTCTCAGTTCTTCTTTATAGAGGTTGGTTCGAGCATTTGACCCCCTCCTCTCCCTCCCCCCAAGGACTATGTCTATCAAACTATCACTGGAATGTTGAACCAGTCCCCTGGAGCCCACACACACAGCAACACTCAGCAGCACTCAGCACCTGTCTCCGACTGCCAGTACAGAGAAAGAGACACAGTCAATCACACTGGACAGCACAGCAAAGGGGAAACAGCAGAGAAGAGTGGGAGGCTGACAACAAGCATTTTGTCGGCAGAAAAACACATACTGAGCAGGTTGCACATTATGTGCAACACATCAAATGAGGGTTAAAGGAATTAATTTGTTAATGCAATACATCACCATTGAATTAATTAAATATTGGCATATTTACCAAATAATAATTTAAACATTTAAGGCCAAGTACAACCTCTGCAACTATTGCACATTTCAAAAATTTCTCATGATCCTGCACAATGTTGCCATCGCACTACATATTTGAAGCTACTAATACGAATACACTGGGAAGAGGTATTTTGTCAGAAAAGAGTTCTATACAAACTGGCAAACATATCTTTCAAGATAAATTTGAAAATTTTAGAGACCTTATTTCTGGCATTTTGGTGAATTTCTATGGCAAAAATAAGAAAAGATTGTAGTTAAAAAAAATGTATCTGGGCAATTTAGTAATGTTTCACAATTACATTTGAAGCTTAACATGTATACATTGAAACTTTGATAGATATAGTGAACTGTCACTTGGCAAAAGGTAAAGTTCAGGGGACTCTAAAGACACAATGGATACTTATATCCCCTCAGGCATCTAAAAAATCCCAAGAGGAAACAAAAGAGCATAGCATGTTGTTTGTTCACAGTATCACATTTATTTTTTAATGATTTATTGACATTAAAAATGCTAAGCATCACAGAACCTTTAATGCTATTCGTGTATCTTTTCCTTTGACACAGAATATTATCAAAAGAGGTCTCCCATCTCAAGCTACCTAGACACATAATCTCTCCATCTGACACTTTAACTTACCAGGCAGTCTCTGGAGAACTGAGGAAGCATCCGGGGCCCTCAGCGCCAGCCGGCCTCCCCTCCTCTGGCTGCAGGGCTGGTGGGACTCTGAGGATTGGAAGTCAATGAAACCAGGCCTAATTTAGCCTCCACTGCTCCATGAGCTGCCAGGAATCAGAGTGAGACTCCTTCCCTTTTTAGGGCTCCCTGGACACTGCAGTCTGCAAGTGGCACTACTGCATTCCTCGCAACACTAAGGAGCTAGAGAGAGGGGGAGAGAGATGACTGTCAAAATCTGTTATACGAAGGCGCCATTTTACTTATTATCTAGGTCTAAAAATCATTAACCTGCACTGTGGGAACTGTGTAAATAACAAAGCAAAACACCTATTTATCATAATTACTCAGACTGAATCCATCTAGCTTGTCAGTTTGGAAACTTTTAACACCACCTCTATGCCACAGTAGATATGTGGACAGCTACTGACTCAGACAATGTCACAACAGCTTGCCATAAAATAACACCAGTAATTAGGTGTGAAGACAGGACTAATCAGAGTCTATACTTACACTGTCCATTCAGCCAGGTCCTGACACTTTGTCATGTAATCTTTAATAACCTTGGCTGCACTGAAACTAGATGCTGCTGGCCTAGAAGTGTATTTTTTCTTCATCGTGATCTGGTTGTTTTTCATTCGACAGACAGCAAGACAGCAAGAGCAGACACTTATTTTATATAAGATAAAGACACCCAGTATTTTTTTATTTGAGTTTTAAAATGTGTTAATTTCTTCCCTACTTGTGTAGTACAAATAAACCTCTACTGTAATAAAATGGGATCGTTTTCAAGATCAAGACAGCAAAGTAAAGTGTAATAAGTTGTAATGTGTCTTCTTTAAGACTAAGAACTCTAAAAATGAAAAAGGGGAAAAGAAAAAAAGCACTGCAACTTGTGAACAAGACAGACACATCACAGCTTATTAACTCTGGCAGCGCATATATTTAAAACAAATGGATTAGATGAGGATTACTCATTGAGCCTCGACTCCTTTTTGCATCCCTGTTTCCTACTTGTGATATGACTGCACATATAATATTGAAAACAGTGATCACATAAGCCATGGTATAGAATACACAACAGGATTAACTATGCTGGAACACTGGAGTCTCATCTTCACTTCCCATCTTCCATAGGAACCAGACAAATACATGCTAGCTGTTTTAACACAAATGTGTGGAACAACCCCAGACAAGGCAGATTCAAAGTGACATAATCCCATTAGTCTATTCAAGGTCCCTGTCTGACCACCCTGCATAATGATGAGATAAAGGCTGTGAGGGTAGTATCAATATCATGTCTTCATAAAGAAAATTATTTGTGTCTCTTGTGTCAGACAACCATTAATTCAATTAACCTCCTCTTGCAGAAATTGATTATTACAGTTTTAAGGAACCTTTGCATTTTGTTAAATTGGCTGTGATCAATCATTAAGATGGTTGTTGAGACTTATTACCTGCCATGACAATGGGGCTGGTATTGTTTTCCCCAAGTCTGTGTGTGTGTGTGTGTGTGTGTGTGTGTGTGTGTGTGTGTGTGTGTGTGTGTGTGTGTGTGTGTGTGTCATTGTGGCATACACACATACAAATGTGGTCCTGGAGACACCAACTGCAGTAGGACCTACCACAGATGTGTGTTTGGCAGGCGTTTATATGTCTGTGGACAGATTTTATCACAGCAAAAGCATAACAACTGCAAAAGATATAGTAATGAAACTTGGGTTGTAATGTCAACATGCTGACGTGTGATTCCATTACGAGATGGTTTCTAGTTTACACTGCCTCTTCCATATCCACCTCCAGCCTTCTCGCCTCCATATATAGTGCAGTTATCTGGAAATCCTTGCAGGTCCTTGGAAATTCTTCTACTACCTAGCATCATTTGTGCGACTGATGAGCTCAGTAACCAGCCATCATGCAAACAGATAAGGAATAGTTACAGGCTAATAAGCAACAGGTGGCATGAACAAAACAGGAAATTATAGCCCTCTCATGGTACCTGTCCTGCCAGGAAGTTCAGATAATAGTCAGTCATCCAATAGTACAGAAGTTCATTAATAATAAACAACAAATCAGGAACTAGAGTGGGTTGTCCTAAACCAGGTTTAGCCCAGGAACAATAACCCAATGTAAAAAATATTATGTTCCTATGATATGATATGCAATATGATTTGCAGGCCGGGTCTGGCATCACAACACTTATGGTACTAATGATGCACCATACAATGTTGTAGCACATTTTACCTTTGTCAAAAAAAAAAAAAAAAAAATGCAGCTCCTGTGATTTGGATATTGTACTTGGCCATATTGTGATTTTGATTATATTTGGATTAACAGTTCAGCCCTAATGTCAACTACAGAAGGTGTCCCCAAGAGACACATTTTACTATGGCCCTACACACACAAACACACACACACACACACACGTGTAACAATATCAGTAATTAATTATTGTGTTGACTTGTTGGGCTGAAATAAGAAATAAGCTTTAAATCGACATCAATATCAACATTTTCTATACAGACCGTCCACTTAGTAACCTAGCAACTACTGAACTCAACATGGCACCTATTGTAACTCTAAAACTAGCTAAGCTGAGTGCCAGACATAATTATATCTCTCTTCAGCCAATCACATAAGGCCCTGAGCCATAAATAACAGACTGCTCCCCTACAGAGCACCAGTCTGTGCAGAAAAGTCAACAAACACTTTCTCCAGTAGGCTAACGGCTCTTGCTCACTACTGGATTCGTCTTGCTCAGTGGAAGACAAACAGAGGGGGAGAGAGACAGAAGCCTATAGGTTTACAAAGAGAAAGAGAGATAGAGAGAGTTGAGAGGAAAAGAAAAACAAACGTAGTCTGTGATTACTGAGTCATAATGAAGGCTGTTGGAAGGGACTGTGGCTATGAGCTATGTCATTAAAGACAGTGCCGAGTGGCTGGAAAACCAACAGGTTTCTATTTGAAAAACTGGCATGCAGGAAGACGAGGACCCATAGCACTGGATTTAAAATGCCCTTTCAAATAGCTTATTCAAGGTTATTCTAAAAAAATCACAAATATCAAACTCTCAATAGCAGAAGCTCTGTTGTAAGTAGCTGCTGCTTCACTTTCAAGCCTTATAACCCTGTGTGTTTTTGCCAGACAGCTACTGCAGTGCTCTGTGAAACAGCTTAGTCTGTGGGGCTTTATATTTAGATTTTACGACCAATATTGAATTCTAACCCAAGATATTTTCACCACAGTGATTTAAGATGGCACCTCAATAGGGCAACAAGTTATGGCAGCAATTACCAGCAGATCACATCACATCACGTGGCTGGAAGAGGACATTGGTACATTTGTTCATTCTGGGTGATGAGAGATGAGACTGGGAATGTGTCCGCACATAAGACATTACTAACGTGTTAGTAAGTAATAGCCCTTGTTTTACTTATGGGATGTGAGAATTTATCTAACCACTTAATGTCATATCATCATTGTAATTGTGGTGACAAGTCACAATGCCAAAGCAGTTTTCTGAAAGATCAGTGAGTGTCATTTTTAACTCTAAGCCTTTTCAAGATACACTATTTTTTTTAAGCAATCCGATCTTATCAACAGACAGGCCAACTTCATCATCATTTATCTTGTCACATATTTCTTGAGAAATGTAAACATAACTGACAGAGGTACCATGAGACATCCCTGACATGTATCACGTAGTAAAAGCAGATGTGCCCTACATTTCTCCTACCCCCTTATGTTATCTGTTTTATTTAGCACCTCTCATGTGGGGAGGTGATGCTTTCCCAACTTCAGTGTAATGTATCCAGTGAGTCACGATCGTATCACTCTTTGTGACAAACAAAGCAACTTACGTAGGTGCACATCTAAACAACAGGATTAGGTATAGATTGGTGATTTACTGACTGTTTCAGCCAGTATTCTGTTACTATGATGATGTTTCTGACTAAAACTGCGTAGTGTTTTTCACTTTAAAGAAGGAAACATTTTACTTAATCTCATTGGATCAAACAAGAATAGATAAAAATCTTCAATCTCTCCATGCAAACCTGAAGGACAAAAAAATTTCTCTAGAGGTGAGGAGACTGTGTGTGATGCTACAGACAGAACAGCCTGACCCTCTCTCAGCTCCCAGGATGTTTTCCTCAAGCCTCCCTATTGGGATTCTGGTAGCCTACATTCCCTGCTTCAAGGTCGGCAGCAGTGGCAAATTAAATTACTTGTCCTGTTACTTGTGGTGTTGGCGCCAGGTCAACAGCAACTTGGCTAAAATGATGAGTGCGGGATTCTGAAGGGAGCTGCATTTGTCCTGACCCTTCTGGTGTCATATTTGCAAAGCAAGTAGCAGCGATAAAAAGAGCTGAAATCAAAAGCAGTGTATTAAATTCTGCTTCTGTAATCGCTTTTAAAAAATCAATTACTGCTGCATTCAAATGCACCACAATGTCGTCCTTTGGGCTTACCCTGCTGCTGAAGTCATGTCATGTGCTTGCACATGGAATGAAGCTCGAGTACACGGGGCCTAATTTTGTTAAACTCACACTACAGCAAACGCCACCTGCTGGGCATCTTTGGTATTACGTAGCAAACAAAAGTTAGTATTACAATTATTTCCTTGTAGTTCAAAGACAACTTTTAGTAAGCCCAGTGATACTGCATTCAATTTAACATCACTTTAAACTGATATCGTTCCCTCAGCACAATCTTCTTCACAGTCACAATGCTTTTCTGTCATGTTAGCAGTCGGCATCTTGTGTTAACTGTTTCTACAGCAGCATGTGGACTTTATCTCTCCGTTGCTGAGGGGGTTGTTATCGGCAGACAAACAGCTTACACACCACACTGTGGAATGGGAGGAACGTAGAGTATGTAATGTGTCAAAACATGACAAGTTAACAGGCTAGTTGATATTATGCTAAAGTAAGCTGAAGCCATGTTTCATGAAGTGTAATCTGTCCATGGTATGTCATTTGCTCAGTTAGATGCACAAAAATTGACAGGCTGAATTAATAAAGTGGCTGATCAATACAGAGCTGTTTTTCCACAATAACACTAAAATAATTTCTGTGCACATACATCAGAGTTGTAGTTGCATTACTTCCTGGATCACAGCTCATTTAACGTTGTCCTCGTTGTCAATATCCAAGAGGATGTTACCTGGGAATGGAAAGCTCAAAATTTGAACATCACAACAGCTTCATACATAATGTGTTGACGTTACGGTACTGTATGCAGCAGAAGGTTTATTGGTTGTCTACAGGAAGTACAGTGGAAGGACAGTGTCATAGTCATCACTACATCATTACCACTACAACTACCATAGTGTTGATAGCCATTTTCTTGTGGATGAAAATGGCTATCAACACTATGGTAGTTGTAGTGGTCCTTTAGGGGCTAAGTGAAACACTGGTGATATATTTAACTGCCACAAAAGGTTTTTTTGTAAAGGTCAGTGCTCACTTTATCTGCATATTTTCTCAGTGGATCCATTATTTACGGCCCTATTGTGTTTATGTTTTTTGTATATATCAATGTCCATGGCACATATTTATCTGAAGCAGCTTGACATCACCATAATCTGTAGTCCTAAAGACTCGACAGTTTCAACCAGAAGAGGTCAGTGAAACAGTATTTTTGTGCTTTCTGCTCTCAAAGCATGGTGCAGGGACTACTTAACACTAGAGAGCAGCAGAGCAGCACCAAGTGAACACCCACGGTCTAATATTCTCTCTTCTAAATACTGCATCAATGATGTACAGGTGTTTTTACTGTAAATTCTCATATTCAACATTCATACATAAACACACATAAACACATACAGCAGATGCGCAATAATTCTTTACACTTATGAGTTATGAGAAAAATGTACGTGCATAGGTATTGGATTTAAATAAATGCTAAATAAATAGATTTAAGTAAATGCAGCATGGGTGACTGTGGGGTGTGGAAACTGGACTGGCTGTTTGGAGATATGACTGTCACAGAGTACAAAAATTTGGGACAGAAATAACAAGTGTGAAGGTTTAGGTAGAAAACAAAAAAGTTGTTGGACAAATATATATATATATATATATATATATATATATATATATATATATATATATATATATAACTTCCAAGTTCATCTTGATGATGTATTTTAGCCAGTAGTCTAAGTTTAATCAAGAAGCAGTTCATCCTATCACCTTGGCACACTGTTAGACCACAGGGAGGCCTCTCCCAGGAACCTATTGTTGCTTTATGTTGACAGAGTAGATAAATATTTAACAGGAGAAGAGGAAGTGGTAGGCATCACATCACTAAGAAGAAAGTAACACTCTCCCCATCATGTGACCAGACTATAAATAGTTTGAAGACTGATGATTAGCTGCTTAGTTCTTTGTTGGCCCAATCTTGAACTTTGCAATCAAAAAGACTGAGCCTATGTGGAGTGGCAGACTGTGTGGTTACAGGTCAGATGGGGTCTTGTGGTGAGTTGGATGTCCATGAGAAAGGTGCAGATATGGTGGAAAAGTGTGTGCTCAGCACCATGGACAGCGAACAAAGGCTCATCCAGGTGATCAATGCGATGTGGTCTGAAATCAGAAAGCTGGAGCTGGAGAACATGGGGCTGAAGAGGGGAGCTGGAGCTCATCTCCGAAAGAATGCAACTGTTCCCATCATTACAGCAAAGAGCACAGGTAGATTTACATACCATTATCAGCACTGTGTATTGTTGAATAATAGATCATGCACTCATTAGACTGTATGTAATACCTAATTTTGAGGTGGAAGGTTTTTGCTGCGCTTTAAAACAGACTCTTATTCTATGTTTTGAATTGAAATTAACATTCATGAATGTCTGCATCTTCAGGACTTACGTTTTATGTAACAGATGATTTTCCTCTTATTCAGAGAGTGTCGTCATGACAGTGAGGAGATATTCAGTTTTCCAGCCACTGGTCAATCATCGGGGTTTGCAGCTGGACACTGTGAAGAGGCAGAGGTGGACTGGATTACAGCAACGACGACAATTAGCATGTTCAACCTGAACGTATCTCACTATTGTAATGTGGCCTTGCTAATACATGTGCTAATATATATTGTCAGTGATATGTTATATCTGACTGAATAGTGGTGGTGCATGCTTTCTTAAAAATATATAAATAGCTTGATATGGTGGTGGCCTGATTTAAATTAAAATTAAACGTCTACTTGGTACTTGAAGCACAACAGTATAGCCTGTAACGGTCACCGAACAAAGTCTTTTGCTTTCTGGCTAATATTTTTAACTTTCAAACAGGTATTTTATCGATGTGATGTTATTAAATGGAGTACTTACAAACGTTTTTTGTCGAAATATTAACAATCACACCCACAACGTAACCGTCGTGAGATGAGTGAGCGGTTATGATCAACCTGTGGAGTGCACCTGTCTGTAGGGAGACTTCAACCTCGCGATATTTCGGCGTTGCGCAGTGGAGTACAGCCGTCCGCCATCACTGCATCCAGGCTAGCATTAGCTAAAAACCACTGGGAAGAGAGCGAGTGACAACAACATAACAGACACACACAGCGACCTAATTCCCCAAGGGGAGGTCACTGAGTTTCCCTGCCGCTTTCCTGGCATAGAAAGCAAACTAGCAGCTGCCTTTCATGTAGTCTTCAAGTCAACTTAGAAACGAAAGTCGTTCTAACTAATCATGTCCAACCTCAAAGGCGGCACCAAGAAGGACACCAAGATGAGGATACGAGCTTTTCCTGTAAGTATTTACCGGCTCCGTGAGCACTGGGACGCAAACTGTGAGACTCGAGTACCGAGGATGACAGGTTATCATGCTAGCAACTGCCTGCTAGCTAGCTGGTCAGTCGAAAAAAACATGTCATTGTCAGGTGAAAACTGCTGTTAGCTGGACGGATCACCTGAAGCGCTTCAGTGTGAGATTAGCTCAGTTTATTTAAGACGTTAGCTAGTTTCTCGGGCTGAAAATTGAGTCGTCATCTGCCACGAGCTAATGTTAGCATATGAAAGAAAACTTCTTCAGTGAGAGACGGGCAAATAGTAGCTAGCTGATTAGCAGGCCTGGATGTTAGCTGGCTTGACGTTAGCCAACTTGCAGTCAGTCAGCAAGTATCATTATGCTATGGTAACGGTAGGCTCTTTTGGTTGTTTGTATTTCGCTGCGGCGCGCAGTTGGCTTAGGTTGTAATAGATGACAAGTAAATCATTGCCATGCAGTGTTTGTTTGAGAGCTAACACAACTCAAGCTTAACTTGAGACTATCACAACCATGCCGAAGGTAACTTGAGTAGTCTATGTTGTTGGCGTTGCCAGGCTAACTATCTGCCACTGCTAGTGCCACTGATCAATGGTTTGAATTACAAATTCAACCAATCCCCAATGTATTATATCAGTTATGAGCATAATTATCAGGCTGTAGGTTGTTATATAGTCTTGTCCACCTAGCCCCTGCAACACCATCCCATTACTTAATGAGGTTGTTTGTATAAATCATAGACCATAGATGCAAATGTTAAGACCAGTTCCTACCAGCTGGTCTTAGTCACTGTAATATGAAAATTGAATTTTAGAATGAATATTAATTGACGCTATTACAACTACAATATCTCATACTTACTTAATTGAGTTCAAATCAGTAGCTATAAGGTATGAAAACTTCCAAGTAGGGTTGCGCCCAACAACTCTTCTCTTTGGGTACCACTGCTGATACCTGATTCAGAGCATCTATTAATATTGATTAATTACAGATACCATTGCAAACTTTTCTCCAAATTTAAATCTGAATATGTCATTACATGGGGTATGCAGGTACAAATTAGAAATGAAGATACTGTAAGGTTAACTGGGGTAACAAGTTTTTTTTAAAATCTCTTTCCAGCTTTTGATGTACAATTTCAGAGAAAGGAAACACCAAATTAGTTTATGTCTTAGTTCACTAATGTTTAATGCATTTTTAATCAGTTGTCAAGGACACTCAGAAAAAGGCACGCAGTTTGTTACTGGATTGGTTGGTTACCTGTTTTCTGATGTCAAGCAGCACACCCTTGTCTTTGGGACTGTAAAGCTTGTAAATGCAGTGTGCAAAAGAAGACACCTGAGTCTTCATGGACTGAGGTCCTTAACAGTATTCATAATGCAAATTAGATTTTTTTTCTATAGTATATTTATAGTTGAAATATAACCATGTTGCCAATATCACTACATTGCCAAAATTGCTTCTTTTTAACTGATGCTTTATGCTGACAGTCCACTCAGTGTTACTTTGCCTTTCCTCTATTTACAACTGCAGTAACTAAACCAAAAGAAAAGTGTGTTGCATTTGTATCACAACCTAAACAAAACCATCTGTGTCCAACGATCTCCCTGCTGTGAAACTGGTTTGTTATGGCTACATGACTTTTCTCTTCACACTCCAAAGTAGAAATCTCTTGGCATTGAAGTTATAAGATCTACATGGATGTAGCTGCAATACTGTTACACCTTAACAACTCAGAGCATATATTAGACCTGTATTATTTATGTATTTTCTACTGTACTTTTGACCTAAACATTTTACTTTAAGTATTTTTTTTTTGTGTGTATCACAAAGAATAATCATTGACTGGACTGTCCTCTCCTACTTATACCTCATCAAAGTAATTATAAATGGACATATAAACACATTTTCATCTTTCTGACCCTCACTAGATGACAATGGATGAGAAGTATGTGAACAACATTTGGGACCTTCTAAAGAATGCCATCCAAGAGATCCAGAGGAAGAACAACAGTGGACTAAGCTTTGAGGAACTGTATAGGAACGCCTACACCATGGTGCTCCACAAGCATGGGGAAAAGCTCTACACTGGCCTGAGGGAGGTCGTCACTGAGCACCTCATTAACAAAGTAAAGATATATATTCTTCCCTAATGCAGCTATTTTTCATCAGTAATTATAGTAGTTATTTGCGTAAAAGAAAAAGAGGACATTTATTAGTTAACTTACTTCCATTATATTTTTTATGGTCTGATCTATTCTCTTTGCATTTTCAGGTACGGGAAGATGTCCTAAATTCTCTAAATAATAACTTCCTGCAAACACTGAATCAGGCCTGGAATGACCATCAAACTGCCATGGTTATGATCAGAGACATCCTCATGTACATGGTGGGTAGGCTGATGTGTGTGCCTTGCCTTTTGTAAGTAGTTAAAGATTATTTGCTTAGAGCTGTACCATAATGCAGTGGTGGTTCTTTTATGTTTTGTGAATAAGAATAGACTAGTGGTTATGGGTTTCCCTCATGGGTCGCATTGTCTTGTAAGTGGATTATGGTGCTTATTCTGTGTCATGAATAATTTTGTGCTTTTGAAGAAATGGCCTTTTGTGTTCAACTGTGGCCAGCCTTCATCTACATTGTATTTTGGACTTTGATTGTAAGGTGGTGTTTCATTTGCAGGGCTAACAATGAACCTCTGTTGCTGTATTTATTTGTTTTGTTGGAAAACTGGCAGCACTCGTTGATTTACTTTAGCTCACAGCATGTCCAAAGTGTTTATAGGTTTGTGTGTGAATGAGGGGCCCTTGAGATAGGCACAACTGTAGGCTAAACAATGGCACAGTCAGTACAGGGACTACACGGCTCCCCTGGGCTTCTTTTATCCTTCAGTCTGCTTTTTCCTGTCCTGCTTCACCCAGAACAGTTGGCTTTCTGTTGTTTAACTACTGCAGACGCACAGCTTGCTGCTGTTGTTACCTGGCTGCTGACCTCTACCGAGGAGCTAGACAGATGCAGCAAGTGTGACTTTGCTGTTCTCACCAGTTGTATTTACTTTGTTGCAAACCACTGCCTCTCTTCAGGCTCTGGAGACATTTATCTAGGAGAGGTTGGGTAATTTCTAGATTTTCATGCACAATTCATTCATTTTAATATTGCCTCGAGAATGTGTGATTGCTTTTTCTTAAACGTTACCCCCTCTTATCTGCCGTGTTTTTATGTAACAATATAACCTAACAAATGCAAACCTACTCTCTAAATTATAACAGTAATTAAGAGAGGCATAGGTATCACAAAGTCAAACCCCATTAACCTCAGATTTTTTAGAAATGGCAATGCAAGTGTAATTTTGTGTAATATCCTGGAAGTTTGTGGTTTTGTAAAAACCACCTTCTATAATTTGGCAGTGGCTGATTTTTCTCCTTCTGAACTAATATTTGTGATGTCAAATTCTGTATTCTGTAAGTGGCATGCTAAATATTTTATCACCCATATTCTCTTGAACCTTATGTTTTCTGGGAATAATTCAGACACCAGACAGTCATTTATTGTAATGCTCTAATGATTTTAAAGGTTTTGCAGCCGGCTAGTGGGATTGTATAGTGTATAATGAAAGCTTTGCTGACACAATCAGCCCATAGAAAAAGTATTTAGCACCACATCAAATTACAGTAGATGTTTTTTTTTAATGTTCACACTGTCATAACTTCAATATATAGTTATTTTACTTGTGCTTTTGCTTGAGCTTTTCATTTCTTAAATCTCCCAACACGCATACATTTATATGAATGTATGCATGATGTTCTTTTCAACCCATCCTCTCATCTCCCAGGACCGGGTCTATGTTCAACAAAACAATGTGGAGAATGTGTACAACCTCGGGCTCATCATATTCAGAGACCAGGTCGTGCGTTATGGCTGTATTCGAGACCATCTACGACAGACATTACTGGACATGATTGCACGTGAGAGGAAAGGAGAGGTTGTAGACAGGTATGCAGGATACTACTTCACTGCCTGAGCTAAAGGAGTATTGTAACTGTAGGCTTTCGTCAGGCTTTCTTGGTTGAATAAAAATTTAAATTTGGTTATTTTATTTTTTTGTAAATCTTATTATTGCAGTATAATGAGCTTTACTCTAGCCAGTCATTGTGATAATGGAATATTTGCTAATATGGAGGCCTTACATTCATTCATTGCAGAGGGGCCATCAGAAACGCCTGCCAGATGTTAATGATTCTTGGCCTGGATGGCAGGTCTGTATATGAGGAGGACTTTGAGGGGCCTTTCTTAGATATGTCAGCTGAATTCTTCCAGGTGAGTCAGTGGTACCTTTTCTTAGTGCCTCTGTGCTTGGGTAACTATTGAAAGTCTATATTAAAACAAAGCGCAATATCTTCTCTTTCAGATGGAGAGCCAAAAGTTCCTAGCAGAAAACAGTGCCAGTGTCTACATAAAGAAGGTAGAGGCCAGAATCAATGAAGAGATTGAGCGAGTTATGCACTGCCTTGACAAGTCTACGGAGGAGCCCATTGTCAAGGTGGTGGAACGTGAGCTGATTTCTAAACACATGAAGACCATTGTAGAGATGGAGAACTCTGGCCTTGTCCATATGCTCAAGAATGGCAAGACAGAAGGTAAGAGCATAATTTAAATTCTAGTGTAGAGCTGAATAGAACAACCAACAAATGTGTTGTCTTTTTTTCAGCCTTTCCTCTGCATTTTCTTTTTGGTTTTCATCACTTTTTCCCCCTCATGTCTCCCTCTCAGACCTGGCATGCATGTACAAGCTGTTCAGTCGTGTGCCAAATGGCCTGAAAACAATGTGTGAGTGTATGAGCTCGTACTTAAGGGAGCAAGGCAAAGCTTTGGTGTCGGAAGAGGGAGAGGGCAAGAACCCTGTTGACTATATCCAGGTAAGTTGGTTGAAATGAGTCCAAACAATGGAGTATTTTTTTTTTTTTTTTGAGCGATATCGATTATGCCAACTCTTTGTAATTGCCTCCTTACCAGGGCCTGCTAGACCTCAAGACACGATTTGATCGTTTCCTCCTTGAGTCCTTCAACAATGACAGACTCTTCAAACAAACCATTGCCGGTGACTTTGAGTATTTCCTCAACCTCAATTCCCGCTCTCCAGAGTACCTGTCACTCTTCATCGATGATAAGCTCAAGAAGGGCGTCAAAGGCGTATGTGGCTTCATAAAATTTTCTTTCAATTCAAAAAACACATATTGCTACGGTTTTTGTTTGTTTTACACTTGGAAATTAATTTGCAACTTGCAAGAAATTAATTTGTGTTATGAGTTTTTGCCTCACTCTTTTTTCCCCATATTATTTGACCAGTTGACAGAACAGGAAGTGGAGTCAATCCTTGACAAGGCCATGGTATTGTTCAGGTTCATGCAGGAGAAGGATGTGTTTGAAAGGTACTACAAGCAGCATCTGGGTCGCAGGCTGCTCAGCAACAAGAGTGTCTCAGACGACTCTGAGAAGAACATGATCTCTAAACTCAAGGTAATAGGATGAGAAGGTTTTGGTTACAGATGTATATGCACGTCCCTAGAATTATTCTCCAGTATATCGCCTTCTCTCTTCATATTGCCCTGCCTACACCTGCTCTGAATCCCTGACAGCAGTTTTAACTAAATGCTCTTTTGCGATTGCAGACAGAATGTGGTTGTCAGTTCACCTCAAAACTGGAAGGGATGTTCAGAGACATGAGCATCTCCAACACTACCATGGATGAGTTCAGGCAACACATACAAACCACGTCGGTAAGTCAGTCAGAATAACTAGTTTTCTAAACAAGGCGCATGTAAAAATCCACATTTGACATAAAGTAGATTTTAAGTAAAAATCATTATCCATGTGTTTATGGAGGAAGATTTAAAGCACAGGACTGAGAGGGACTGAGTCTTTGACCATCAGAATATTACAGAAAGTAAACCATAATTTATCTCATTTATCTCTTTCAGGCATCTCTAAGTGGTGTGGACCTCACAGTAAGAGTCCTCACTACTGGCTACTGGCCCACACAGTCTGCAACCCCCAAATGCACCATCCCTCCTGCTCCTAGACAGGCCTTTGAAGTCTTTAGAAGGTAATGCTGTTACATTTACTCAAATGTCTTACTATACACACACACTGGGGACGCTCAATGCTGTTTTGTGTGGTTTCAGAAGATGTGATCCTGGCTTTTATTTTCCAGGTTTTACCTCGCCAAGCACAGTGGCAGACAGCTCACATTGCAACACCACATGGGTGGGGCAGACCTAAATGCAACTTTCTATGGAGCCGTTAAAAAGGTAGAAGCAACGTGTTTAAAATGTTGAAATGCTCTTTTTACAAGTCAAAAAAATTCACGATGTAATGGTATTGTTTGATATTTAAAATGCAAGAATCATACTTTGTAAGGCCATTGTCTCAATCCATCCTCCTTTCCACTTCCATTGCAGGAGGATGGTTCTGAGGTGGGTGTGGGGGGTGCGCAGGTGACGGGCTCCAACACCCGTAAGCACATACTGCAGGTCTCTACCTTCCAGATGACCATCCTCATGCTCTTCAATAACAGAGAAAAGTGCACTTTCGAGGTGGGAACAGAGTGAATCACATTTATCTGGCTACCTTAATCTCTGTAGAGGTTATTGTTACTCATTGTATGACCTGCACAAATCATTCTCAGTGAGGACAGAGTTTTATGATAATCTCTCCTTTTACAACCTTACCCTCCTCTTCTTCCCCCTTCTATAGGAGATCCAGCAGGAGACAGATATTCCTGAGCGGGAGTTAGTGCGAGCGCTGCAGTCTTTGGCGTGTGGGAAGCCCACACAGAGAGTTCTCACCAAGGAGCCAAAATCCAAGGAGATTGAGAATGGCCACGTGTTTACAGTCAATGATCAGTTTACTTCCAAACTGCACAGAGTCAAAATACAGACAGGTGAGCAAAATTTGTCTACAAACGCAGACATTACCATAGAGAGTTGAAGTCTCAGCTGTGGGCGAGCTTCTGTCCACTACTGTCTGTAGCACAATTTGTCGTTTCATTTCTGGAACTCTTAACCCTGATATTGTAAATTTTCACTATTCACTAAATAGTTTGTTAGTTATTTTTAACAAATACATCAGAATTTTATTAGCGTTCAATAACTACAGTCAAAATACCTTTTTGTATTGTACTAAACTCACATTTAGTTCAGAATATGAGAAGAATACCTCACAATCATGTGGCAGCCATTTAGAAATGACTAAATTGAATAAAATCTGCTGAAAAATATGGAATGAAGGCTACATTACAGAAGCGAGTCTGGGAGAAGGGAGGGACTCTTTTTTTTTTTTTTTTTTTTTCAGCAAATATAAAACTACTATTAAAGGTTTGTCTACATTTTCTCCTCAAACCTCATCTTGTCCCTGTATCCTACTTTCTCAGTTGCTGCTAAACAAGGGGAGTCAGACCCCGAAAGGAAAGAGACACGGCAGAAAGTGGATGATGACAGGAAACATGAGATAGAGGCAGCCATTGTCCGAATCATGAAGTCAAGGAAGAAGATGCAGCACAATGTCCTGGTGGCAGAGGTAAGAAAAGCACATGATATTGGAAAGTTGGGACTGTTTTGCAGCATTTTTAGTCCTTTAATTTTCCATCTTTTCCACTTCCTGATCCCAGGACTTCAAGTGAAATGTAAAAAAGAGTAATGTTAAAATGGTGCAGTTCTCTTACATATGGTACCTTGTATTGTAACTCTTCAGGTGACTCAGCAGCTCCGGGCACGTTTTCTTCCCAGTCCTGTGGTAATCAAAAAGCGTATAGAAGGACTAATAGAAAGAGAATACTTGGCGAGGACGCCAGAAGATCGCAAAGTGTATACCTATGTTGCATAGAAAGAAACTGGATGAGAGGAGGAAGAGACTGGACAGGGGGGATAGGATTTGTTGGTTTTGGACTGTTGTCACGCATGGACTGGAAGTTTCTTTTCAAGACAAATGCTGGGAACCTGATTCATCATCCCTTACAAAAACACAGTAAACACACATAAATGGGAAATAAAATGTTGGCACAGAAAAAAAAAAATCCATTCAATCTCCTAAATGATTTTTAAAACAGGCCCAGTCTTCCCAATCCCTGCGAGTTTTAACATGGATGGATCCAGCTTCAAGCTTTTCACTGTTTTATCCTTGTAGAGATCAAACTTGCAAAGAATCCCTTGGGAAAAATGTGAATGCACCACATTATTTTTGTTTCAATACTGTATAAAAATAATAAAATTATTAAAAACAGCAAATGTGGGTTGTTACAAAATAAAAATAATGAGTATTGATGCTCTGTAGTTTCTCACAGAAATGCTTTGCGCTTCTACATTTGTCTCTTACCGTAGGATGACTTCTATTTTAAATAGGTGCTCACAGTGCTGTGATTTGCTCCTCTTAAAATTAATTTCTTACAAGATCAAGAAATGTTTGTTTCAAGCCCGTTCTTTGTCACGATTCAGCTATTTTAAATGGAGACCTTTCACATTGCATCTACGAGGCTAGGCTGTTTATTTGAACTTTTTCATGTAAATTTCTAACAATTTCATAGGTGCCACATAGAAGATTGTACACCGGGAAGTGCAGACATCATTTTCACTAGTTCAACAAACCCGAAACGCCTCCGAGATGTAAGCAGTGCACTTTTTTTCTTTTTTTTGTGTGAGCCACAAGGCAGGAATCAAAATCCAACAAATCGTGCTTTGTTGTCTAGATAACAGACAGGCTCAGACACTCAGTATCAGATCGGTTACTTATTAAATCAATAGACATTTATAGTTCAAAAACAGAGCAGTTAATACATGTCGACAGTGCAAATCAGGCAACATTGAGCCATGAATTGTCTTTTAAAAAAAAATAAAAATTAGGCAGAAATAAAGTCAAAAGCCAAAAAATGTGACACATGTTTCAGCATTTGACTTTGCTGTTACTAACAATTTAATGACATGGTGTAACAGATCACAGTCACACCAGAATTTAGACAAACTGAGGTGTGGAAGGGCTCAGGGGACTGTTAAGCTCTGGATCAAGTCTTGAGTGTACGACTTTGGCCAGAGTCTCCAGGTGAGTCATGAAACTCTGAATCTCCTGAGCAGAGCTGTGAGTCCAGGCCAGAGGCAGGTGAGCAGGCACAGGCTTACGATCTGCAACACAAACAATCTGTCTGAGAATGTGACTCCTGATGATGATGATGACAGAATTCGCCAAGGAAGACTGGAAAAAGAAAAAAAATGAACATCTGTCATGTATGAAGAGCCTGCCAGGCTTCACGCTGCTCACCTTGGAAGAACTGCCCGCTGCGTGTTCTGGCAGCAGCTCGAGACAAGGCCAGCCACACCACAGTGTCAGCTCCCTGCTCCACACTGCGCAGTCTCTCCCCCATCATCTGGTGGAACTGAGGCATTGATGTGGAAACAGCTGGAAACGGGAAGGGGAAAAAAAAAAAAAAAAATCAGCTGGAGGTGAGTATTGAATTGTTAACATTGCTAACAAAAACTCAATTACTGTCGGTTGTGTAAAGTAAAGTAAATTATACAAGTAGGAGCTTTGATTTTGCTCTTTTGCAAAAAATGATTTTCCACCTGATATAAAATAATTGGCCAAAGCAGAACTAAAAGTGGACACTGCAAATAAAATAAATACCCCAAATTATTTAAAGAAACAATGAGAATCTAATAAACTGATTTCACTTTTTTTTTATGTCAAATAACTACAAAAAAAAAATGAAAAGAATCACAGCAACTATTTAACTATCACAGTCACGTTTTCTTTCCAAATTTTGATATATTTCTCATTTCATTTTGTCTGTGTTGTAGAGAGAGAGTCCTCAGCATCTCAGCAACATTTTATCTTAAATTCATTTTGGACTTGAGACAATTTTCTAGCATCGCCATCAGCAGGCAGTGACGAACCAGTACCTGGTGTATCTGCCCAGCCTGGATGCATCACAGAGAAGTGAATGACAGGGTTGGCTTTGGCCCACTGTTGTGTCAGCACCACCTGCTGTCTCTGAAAAGAAACAACACGTTGGTATCTCTTCCCCCACACCTTTTCTTCTCCGTGGCTTCAAATGTGTTCTGTTTTACTAATACTGTTATAGATGTCACTAGATCGGGTGATCTCTGGAACAGATCCTGAGCTACATTTTAAAATGGCAGCCTCCTAATCTGGATTACGTCTTCCTCTCCCACCTTGTTCTGGGCGTAGACCATGAGGCCATCAAAGTTGCCCCTTTGTGACTGCAGGTCATCAACTCTGAGTTTCTGGACCAGCATGCCTCCTGAGGACACAGTGATCTAAGAGGCAGGGAGAAAAAAAAACAGCACAGTGTGCTTAGACAACAGCCACTACAGAAGAGACAAACGCGGCATTATGCTGTCCACATGATGCAGATAAGCACTTTCTTTGTGTGGATTTGCGCATGTGTTCATACCACTCTTGGATCCCGGCTCTTCTGTAGAAGTGGTATGAGAGTCTGGGTAAGGATATAGACCCCTGGAGAAACGGAGAAACACTTTAGCTTCATATGTAAAAGTGATACTTACAAAGAGTAATGGACCTGTCGGGATCAGGTCTTACCCATAGTGTTGGTTGCAAAGTTCTTCTCCAGTCCCTCAGCGTTTACCTCTCTCTTGTGCACCATACACCCTGCATTATTTATCTGCCGAGATCAAACAGCTGAGTCTAAATCAACATCATTACTTATAGGGAAGGATTTGCTATGAAGATTACAAAACGTGTCATACCCACCAATACATTTAATGAGGGATACTGCTTCTTGAAGGCTTCTGCAAACTCCCAGACCTTACGTGTCTCTGACATGTCCACAATATGGATGTATATTTCCTAGAAAAGCCAAATGATTTTTTTTTTTCCTCATAAAACAATATGATTGTCACACTCGGGGTCAGGCATGTTCTTGACAAACAACACTCACTGTATTCCCAGACCTATCCACGATGTCCATCCTGGCCTCTTCTGCTTTATCTTTGTTCCTACACACCATGTGGACTGTTCCCCCTGGAAACAAAACATGTTTGAGACTTTCATTTTAAATCGATTCAATTAAATACAAAGTGCATCACGGAGAGCAGCGTGCTCTCCGGCCTGTACCTTTCTTGGCTATTGCCATGGCTGCCGCTCTGCCAATTCCACTGTTGGCTCCAGTGATCATAAAAGACCTTCCCACAACGGACACATCCAGGTCCTGGGGCTCAAAGTCTTTAGATGCCTCCTCATAACCCTTCCTGGAGGTGCACAGAATACACACTTATCAACGTTTGTCTCAAAGTCATAAGAATTACAATCCCCACATTTTAGCTCCAGTAGAGTCAGGTGGTGTGAGTGGCACCGTCAATACTCATCAGCTGTCAATGGAACTATTGTAATTGTACATAAAGGCCAGTTTGTGTGGTGATGTGTGCCATACAGCGACCAGACCTTTGATACTCCTTTACCAGGCTTAAGGCTTCAAGAAATGACATGGGATAAATATAGAATCGATTTTATATTGAATAAATCCTACATTTAGACAGTCAAGAGGCTGGACAGACATTACACAGAATATACACTGACTGAAATTCACTGACAGCATCATTCTCTGTTTGACTGTACATCTATAGATGAGCTTCATAATAATACTGACCTTGTGTAGTGGTGGATTCCGTTCAAAAACCAGATGGCATTCCGGTACACGGACATGTTATGAGGTAAAAAACAACCCCAATGAGTAAAGACAGTGTCGGTCCCTCTTGTCAAGCACCGTGACAGATGAGCATCACATGGAGAGAGGAGGACCTTACTGCTCTCTACCGACCCCGCACGGAAATAACACTTGAAGCACTCGTCCCCATCAGTGAAGTGACGTGGGTTAATTTTTTTTTTTTTTTTTTATAATCAGCACACTCATTGAAACTGTCCTGTACTAAACCACGCGGTGGCTCTTTAAAGGTTGGGATGACCTGCCGGTCGAGTGCATCCCTTGTAATTCAAACGCACAACGTCCAATCCAGACGGTTGTTAGGTTTGGTGACGCGGCCCGCGGGCACCGCTCCTCCTGCGGCCGGGAGGGGCGGAGCTAACCAAGTTCTCTCCGAGTGGAGCGGGCGGCTGAGGGAAATGTGTTGAGTCGGACTACTTGACCCCTTGTGAGGGTTAAAGTACCACTTTTCATTTTCAAACTTTTTGAGAGCGTTTGTAGTGGCTCGCCGTCAAACATGGTAAGTGTCCGGTGGAGGGTGGCGTTTTCTTTCTCCGCGCATGTCTGCGGCTGTGAGGAAGCGTCAGTCTGTCCTGGCCGCTCACCTGTTGCACCTGTTGTCGCTGACAGGTAGCTAAAGCTAGAAACTGCACCTCTGCGCCGCCTCGTTTTACTTTGAGTTTTTCGAGTTGTTGTTGTTGTTGTTTGTCAGGCCGCCGAACAGCAGCTGCACGTTTCTCTTGTGAATTTTCATTGTCTGTTTCCCAGTTTTATCGACAGTCGGACGTAAGGTGTACGTTTCCTTAACTTGTCCCCTCTGTAAAACAGGTTTCGTCACTTTCCAGCCCTACTGGCGGTTTGGTGTTTTCCATATTAATTTGCCTAACACTGCTGCCATAGAGGATATGCACCAGGAAGTACTAATACAAAGGCTGATTGAAGGCCTGTTCTAATGGTATATAATTCATAATTTGATTAGTGTGTAATTTTTGTGTCCTTGCGGTTCAAAGCTTCTCTGTCCTCATTTTATTGTGAAGTTCTCCTTAAGCGTCTCCAAACTCAGAGAATAATATTTCCAATATTATTCTCAATTTTTTTAAAAAGTATTTATATAACTATATTTACTTATTTTTCTTTCCTTTTTTTTTTTTTAAATATTATTACTTTAGAATCCAATTATTACAACAAATATAATATCCTGTGCATTATAATCGACATATTTCTAACTCTTCCTGGGGAGAAACATTCCCGGTTTGAACAGTGCTTTGAGTTTATAAGTGAATGATGCACTGAAGAGGATATTTGAGCAGATGAAACTTTCTTTGTGTAATGCAGAATTTGCCTGTCATTATGCACACATATTCAAGACAAATATTTCCACAGCCCAAAATCACTAATTGGTCTCAGTAGTGTCTAAATTTAAGACCTTGATGCCACAAAAAAAAAAAAAAAACAACAAAAAAACAGCTCAATCATTCTTCTTAGCCTCTCTTACATGAACAATGAAAGGAAGGCGTAAAGGAAACAGTGCAGCACTGTGCATAGAGTGCGGGACGAGGACTAATGTCCATTATGATACACTGCCAAATCTACTTCCAATGCTAGGAAGCACATTCTTTAAACATCCGAAACCCAACACTGTTTTATGTCTTTAAAATCATAAGGGGAACTTAAAACTACCTTTTCCACAATCATTTGTCGACTTTCACATTTCTGCTTGCCAAGCTTTTTTCCCCCCCTTAGTTAATGCTCTTTGGTCAGTGAAGTTACTATTTAATGAGCCGTCACAACAGAAAACCACTCGTTTGACCCTTGATTGTATGTGTGTGTTAGAGGGTAGTTAATCATGTCCTATGGAATGACTGTGTGTATGTGCATGTGTGTGTGCGAGTGTGTGTCTCCACACGTACATCACGATTTCCCCTCTGATCCCGCGGTGTGTCTGTGTTGTTAGATGCGCTTCCTGCTGCTCTTCAGTCGCCAGGGGAGGCTGCGTCTGCAGAAGTGGTTCATGCCCATGTCAGAGCGAGAGAAAAAGAAGATCATCAGGGACATGACAACTATGGTGTTGGCACGGCAACCACGCTCCTGTAACTTCCTGCACTGGAAAGACCTTAAAATTATTTACAAGAGGTAGGCGCCGCGCCCAAAAGTTTGTTAAACCTGTTAAGATTATTTGCTGTGTGTCATTTTCACTGAGAGTTACAACAACTTCGACAACACCAGTTTCTAATCGTATGCTGTTCACTTGTTCCTCAGATATGCAAGTCTGTATTTCTGTTTGGGTGTAGAGAGCCAGGAGAATGAACTTCTAGCCTTGGAGGTCATCCATCGCTATGTGGAGCTGCTGGACAAATACTTTGGCAATGTATTTCACTGTGTTTCATCTCATTTTATTCAATATTTAACTGTAGTATGAAGTCTAATGTAAATTTTAAGAGCATACTATTGTTAATGGGCATATGCGTATTATTGAAGCCTATAAATATTGTATTAAACATCAATTTCAGATCTGAAAATGTACACGTGTAAATAAACTCTGCACTATGAACTGCATATCTTAAATAATAACTAGTATATTCACCATCGTACTTCCTTTCAGGTGTGTGAGCTGGACATTATCTTTAACTTTGAGAAGGCCTATTTTATCCTGGATGAGTTTCTAATGGGGGGTGAGATACAAGAAACCTCCAAACAGATTGTGAACCGCTCCATTGAAGCCTCAGACATGTTGCAGGAGGTGAGTTGTCGTGACACAGACACACACACACACACACACACACACACACACACACACACACACTCTTTCATACAAAACACAACATGTGGCTAGGTGTGACCATGTAACATCTGTTGCGTGGTTCAATATGATTAAAGCTGCAGTGACATGTTTTTGAATGTATTTCAGAGGTGATTTATCTTTTTTAATCTCAGCTGTGGGGTGATCAGATAAGACCTGAAATTGATTTATGCTGTATTTTCCTAAGCAATAACACATATTGTGAATGCTGTATCAGTCTCCAGTATGGGGACTTGTGTCAGTGTATTTGTGTGAGTCTGAACTTGCCAGTAAGTGTCGCAAGGAGTCAGTGTCATAATGAATTAACAGTGGTGCTGCTGAGTCCCTGGTGTGCCTTTGTCTTTGTCATGGCTAACCGCCTTGTGGATGGTAGCTGTTGCTCCCTTTTTTCTTTTTTTTTTAATAGATTTATGTTTGTGCTGCTGTTTCTTTTGCCCTCTGTGTGTGTGTGTGTGTGTGTGTGTGTGTATTTCTCTCTGTCTCTCTCTCTCTCTCTCTCTCTCAGTGCTATTGCGAGTGAGAGATAGATTTCCCTAGAACCTGGCATAGATTTTAGTGGGGGTTTTTTTCCCGCTCTCTCTGTAGGTCCATGGCTCTGTGTGGTACGGTAGTTTAACTGGGTGTGTTGTTCTCTGCTTCTGAGTAGCACTGACTAACACTTTTAATCTAGAGTTGGATTATGTGCAGTGTAGCCTCCCATTCATTTTGACCATTATCGCTTCAGGGTGACAACAGTGAGTGGTATGAGGTGGAGCTGTTTGGATGACCTTGAATATGGACAGAAAGGTTAGATGTTGTGCTTGTGTTAGTTACCTATCGTGTGTTGGTGTGCTCAGTACTTAATACCAGGTGATGTTAGATGTGTGCTTGTAAAAATTAATTGTATCATGATGCATTTCTAAGAGGATAAGAACCTGATTTCTTTCTGTTTGTGCCTTTTTTGTAGACTATGGAGGAATATATGAGCAAACCTGCATTTTAACCCCATGGGAAAGGGACATAAAGGGGGTGAATACAGGAATCAAATGTACTGTATATGAGTCAAAGAAGTTTCTGAATATGGTAAGGGGATTAACTTTGACTCTCCTGAACACTTTCAAAAGAAGAAATTGGTGTGCTGAATGTCTGCTTATGTTCTAACTTGAGCATTGCTGCAATTTAACTTCATTTGAGAGTAAGTCTGATATTTCCTCACAGACATGTGAAGGAGTGGGTGGGGGAAAATGTTTTTACATTGATTGCTGTCAATTAACTGTAAATGAAGTACTAATTAGAGGATCGGGATAGAAGTGATACTAGATTTACAAATTTGCTGCAGTGATACTTAAATGACACATTAATATAAGTTATTGGAAGTGAATGGTTTTGTTCCAAAATACAATGATCTGATTTTATATAAATTGTGCTCCTCTGTAACTCCAGCTCATAATAAAAAATAAACAAAACAAATTTTAGCCTCTGAAACACCAGATTTCTATGGACTTAAAATGATTTGCTTTTAAAATTTTGAATAAGACTAGTTATGATAAATTTCTTACTGTTTGTGATTTGTGCAATATATTAGATGTGTCGGATCGTGTGAGGAGCAGTTTCCAGCAGTGGGTGTCAATATCACTGTTTTTCATAATGTAAAATTTATGATGTTGGAGCTTATGATTAAAATATGTATTTTGATAAACAGGCTGCTTTGAGTGATCATTTTTGCTATTTGATGACTCATTTGACATCAGATAAATTCAGTGTTTACTAAAGCTCAACATCATTAAAAATGCTATTTCCCTGATTTCCTTTAATTAGACCCAGACTGTCAGTGGTTTATGGTGTCATTTCTTTTCTTTGGCCATTTCCTTTGTCTTTTTTTTTTCTTTTTTCTTTTTTTTTTAATAAGGCAACACAACTCAGAAAGAAGAAAAATAATAGCGCTGATGCTTTATTCATCTGTGATTCATCATACATTATTGAACATGTACAAAATGGTTTAAAAATGAGCATACATAGCACAACCACTGGTAGGCCAACAATACAGAGCTTCGCAGTATGAAAGGGTTGGAAGGCAGGCGACGGTCTGATATTTAGACTTGGAAATAATCATCCATAATAATAACATTAAATCCACTAACCCTGAATATATAACGAGTCACAACAACACTCGTTCTCAGGCCAGCACACTGCCCTAATGAAAAATCCCCATAATGTTCCTCTAGTACTCCTCTAGTCATTATACTGTATGCTTTTTAAAAGGCCCAGTCAGCATTATACTTTAGAATTTACATGTATATTCACATATGTTTTTTTGACATGAAAAATAAGCATTTATTTTACCATTACTCAGTTGATTATAGTTGAAAATATAGGCCTGCTTACAAACACCATTAATGTGAACAAACTTTGAACGACATCACAAAACTTTAATAACTTGGATGTTCTTGTCATTTGATATTAGTCAGTGTATTCATTGTCAGTATGAGAGTGAGGGCAGGTACACATCCAGGAGAAGTGTTTTGAGGATAGCCTACCTGTTTCTCATTTGTGCATGGATTGCGCCTTTAATCTCCTGTGATATCACTATAATATTTCTAAAATGTTCTTGCAGCAAGTAGGGACTAGTATTATTCAAAAAAGAAAAAAAAATAATAAGAAAAAGGAAAATGTATTGGACCTGTAAGGTTGCTATAGCCTAGTTCATTTTCGTCAGGGTGAGATTACCTACCAGCTATAGTTCATATAATAGAAATTTGTAAACTAGATCACGTCCACCAAACTTTAATTTTGAGACAGTATAAATACTATATTCATAATTTCGTGCGTGTTGAAGGGGACCAGGCTACATCCCTGCCACTGCTTTTTCGCGGTGCTCCTCCTCCTCTTCGTCGCTCACGGTCTGTGGAGCCGAGGTCTTGGCTGTTATCTCCTCTTTGCCCTGCATCTCTGTGGGCTTTATTTTCTCCTCTGTGGCCACCTCGGTTTCCCTCTTGGCTATTGGCCTTTTCTCGGCGTCCGCTTGTCCCAAGTAGTCCTTCATGGCGCGCTCGTACAGCTCGTAGGGAAACTGCCCCCTCAGCTGCGCCTGGGTGTCCCGCTTGGTGATGGTGTTCGGGTACTCTGTGAGTATTTTGGCCGCCAGGTAGGTCGTCACCTCGTCTTCCACGTCGCCGTCATCGTCTTCATCGTCGGCGACCGCGGCCTGACGCTTCAGCGGCATCTTGTTGAGCTCGGATAAGAAGAGGTTCTCCCTGCGTCCGGTGGGAGGGGGGATTTTCACTGGACCCGGATTAGCAGCAGCAGCAGCAGCGGGGTTGGACGCCAGTGGGATTCTGTCCGAGGAGGGAGAGGTCTTCATGGGTCTCTGCACCACGGGATACTCGTTGCTGATAGTCTCCACTCCGATGATGTCTAAAAAGTCCTCTCTGTCCATGTCCTCGGGGGCGGTCTTGCTCTTCAGCGGCAGCCTGCGGCTGAAGTACCTGATCTTTGGGGTCTGGCCGGTCGTGTAGCGCGCTGAGGCTTGGGGATCTCGGTGGAGCTTTCTGAGCTCCTCTGTGAGCAGCATATCGATAAGGTCCTGTGGAGGGACGTGGAGCTTCAGGGAGAGCTCCAGCAGCTCCTTCACTGTCCGAGGATCCACTATGGAGGGGCGGATCAGTCTTTTTCTCGGCTCCCCGGTCTTATCCCTCTTCTGCGTCTGGTCGCTCATCTCCAGGACCTTCAACAGGTAATAATCTACCAGTTTAGTGTCATCGTCAGCGTCCTCCTGGTTCTGACTGGCCCGGCGTTGCATCTCCTCCCTCTCGGCTTCCTCCTGCTCCCCGATCGCCCTGTCCATCTCTTCGTGGCTCCCGTTGACCATCTCCTCCGTCTCCTCCCTCTCCTCGACGGGGACCCACTCCTCTCCTCCGGCTACATCCTCGTAGGCCTGGTTTCTCAGGCTGAAGCCGTCCTCTTCCTCATCATCATCGTCCCCGAACACGTCTCTCTTCTGACCGCCGACTGTGGGCATCCTCCCGAGCTCTTCAAATATGGAGCGTAGATTGGCGAGGCTCTGGGGTGTGTACTGCTCGTCCAGGTCCTCTGTGGCTCGCTTTGAAGCGTCTGTATTCTCCTCATCCTCGAACATCAGCGGGTACTTCTTGTGGGGTCTGGGGAAATTACCGTAATCTACTGGTGCGCTCTCGGGGATTTCAGTGTCTTTGGTGCGGTGCCGGTGCGTGCGGCGGTCGTTCCTGGGCGCCGATGCGGGGCTGAGTTTCGAGTCTTTGCCGACCTGATCCTGCAGAGACTTGAGCAGGGCTTTCATCAGCTGCTCGGCGGTAATGTCCTGCCTCTGCATGCCGGGGGCAGGAGGCTGGCGTTCCCCGGGACCCTCGTCCTGCTGCGAGGCGAGTTGAAGCAGGACCCTGAACTTGTCCACTTCGTCGTAATCCACGGGTTCAGGTCGCCCTCCGTTCCGCTGCCTCAGGTTCTCAATGTATTCCAGGGCTTTGATCATGTCGGAGCTGGGTGGGTAGGCCACCGGCTGCCCCTCACTCTCCCCGCCTCGGAGCCTGTAGTGGCGGGGGAAAGACGCAGCCTGCACGGCGCATCCATGGAGGAGGAAGGCGAGCAGGACCACGGCTCCCCCCGTGGGCAACTTGTGGTGGAAATGCAGCATTATAGGCTATTTACTACCTGCAAATCAAGAGAGCATGAAATGTTAGCGAGGCACGGGGTGGTGGGGGGAGAACCTAAAGTCAAAACCAGGAGGATCTAAACATTCCTACCAATTATTTTCACCAAACCTTACTCGAAAGCACAAGCGTGAGCGAGTCGTGTTTTCAATGTGGGATCTCTTTGCCTGTCAGTGAGTTACGCTCCGCAAATTGAATGATATGATGGTGTGCGTGAGGAGATACATCCACATCACTGGATGAGTCACTCCCCGCGTTGTTATGGGCAACCTCAACATCCGATTTCCTCTGAACAACATAAACCATCATTGAACAAAACAAAACAAACAAACAAAAAAAAACCAATACCATTCCACCTTTCTTTATTTCACTATAGCAACAATCAGCGGTTGTTGAAGATGCGTTTGCACCACGCTGCAAAGTGTCGAGATCTACGAGCTATGGTTTTAAAAAAAACCAACCAAACAAAAAAAAAAAAAAAACAATCGAATATATTCAGATTTGCATTTGTCTTGAGAGAAAAATAATAATCAAAACCTATTAAAAATAGGTGTCTTACCTTTGGCAATAGAGCTCAGACAGCAGTGAAGGTGTTTGGCATCTCCTCTGGAAGCGGCGCTGGGCTCTTCTGTTTTCAGCACTTGGACAGCTCCCCTCGTTATATGAGGCAACACCTGACCACCGCGTCATCGCACAACACACGCAATAGCCGGTCTTAAAAAAAATCCATATAAATGATTCAGGTTTATGATATGGCATACTAAAGAGCTCGAAGTTACAAAAATAGCCCTCCGTGCTGTCTGTTGCACAGCATCGCTCCGCGGAACCGATTGACTGGGAAGGAGCTTTTTAAAAGTCTAAGGGGCCGATGTGCTGGTGGCAGCCCGCGTTCATGTGGCTGTTCATCCATCGGAACGTTTCAATTCTTCAACTTGCATGAGCAGTTTTTTTTTTTTTTTTTTTTATTAAAACGAGAGCTTAATCAACACTTATGAGACATTCTTTTTAAAAAAATGCCTATAAGCTCAATTATGAGCATAATGTTTCATTAAAGCATGTATGTTTTGCACATTTCTTTCACCCCCATGAGTGAAAGAAATGTGCAAAACATACATGCAAACATTTAGTTTGGGGGTTTGTTTTGTTTTGTTTTGTTTTACCCATCACTTCCACCGTCACTGATCAGTGGCACATGAAGAGTTAATCCCTCTAGCGATGACTCATAGGCTAAAACCACCGCGGAGTTGCTGTCGCAGTTGAGCAGCTTCTCTCTCTCCCTCACTCTCCGCCGACAGAGACGGTGATGAACATCCTCCCGTCGGCCGGGGGCCAAAGCTCCGCGGCATTCCTTCAGCTCGACAACGTGAAAAGGGCCACAGCAACCTGCCCGTGACAGGTTAGGGACTGGGGGGGTGGCAAAAGTCCGTGGTGAGATCAGAAGCCTCACTAAATGCTGAAGGTACTTCTTGTATCACCCTGTGGACGTCTGTGGTGTTAAACAGTGAATCGTACATACAGAACAAAATGCAGTGAACAGAATCAACATTCAGCATCATTTTCATTTCCTGTCTCTCTATGTTTTTGGAAAAAATCAAAACAGTTCTTTTTATAGAAACATAACTAATCTGCGACCAAGTCATCCTTGGAAAGTAACATTTAACATATTTAAATTAAGCTTAATATTTACATTTCATGCTTTCTTTTGGTGTCTGTCTACAACCTCAAATGGGTTCAGTATATATTTGGATGGTTTCCTCCTCCCTGATGCTCCAACAACATCTTAAGTGTCCTTTATATCCCCCAAAACACTCTGAAACCCCATACACATAAGTCCATTTCAGCCCTGTCATTTTTGTTGCACATCTAATTGCATCCAACATGCTGCTTATTTAGTTTGTGTTGTGATCCTTTCATGTCCATTATACCAGTAAGAAAAAAACTGCCCACTTAATCTTTTCACTTCACCTTCTGTGCTGAGAACACTGTGTGTCATCATCACAGCAAAGAAGCAAAGACACCGACAACGTCGGAGGATGTGTTTGTTGTTTGTTTTTTTTGCTGTTGGCTTGTCAGCTGCCTTCTCTCCATGGCTGAAGAGCTGCAGAGAGCCTCCTGACGTTAAAAGACACATCCATCTGCACGGCCACTGTTGCTCTGCATGCTGGCTTGTTTTAAGTTGGCTGTGTGTGTGTGTGTGTGTGTGTGTGTATACGCGTGTGTACACACAAAAGAGAGAGAGAGAATAAAAGAAACTGAAGCACAGTTCAAAAGACCGACAGGGAGAGAGAAAGAGAAAGGAGAGATGTGGTGTGTTTGTAAAATGTGTTGTATAATCCCACAGCATCACTCCTCTGACATCACACCTCTCCATTCAGAAAGAGCCTCCGCCCTGAGGAACAGCAGAGGTCACGGCAGCCAGCGCCCTGTAGTATCAATCATTTAAAGGTTACATTCTCCGGCGTGCCCATTAAGGAATAGATAATAGAATATGCCCATTGTCTGCAATCAGTTCTACTTAAAATGAACAAGGATACAGAGGCTACATGAACATTAATGCAAACTATGACATTTACATGAATTGATGCTTTAACAATTTAGTAAGTGGCATGTTATGTACAGCAAATGAGAGCAGAGGGATATTTGTCCTGCTTAAAATACTTTATTTAAATTTTTGGGTTGCAGCCATGGACAGGTACCCACCCATGTGTCTATGAACACAAGCACAGGAGAGTCTGTCTATTTCATTCAGTAAATCCTCAAATGTGCCTTTTCCTCACCACACTGTGCTAAAAATAACTTGTCATATGGTTGGTTCTGCAGCACAACAAAAGAACACAAATACATTTCACAGCTATACGGAGTGCTACCTTATACCAACTACATACCCTGGTGTGTGTCAGAGAAGACTATGCAAAGTCACTTACTCCTGCTGAAGTGTTCCCCCATTTCTTTCATTCATGCAATTAAGATTCACATTTTAATTATGCTACCACAATAAAATCCCATTTTCACTAACAGGCATGTCATCGTGTATAAATATTTGTGTTGTATCTTCGGCTCATCTAAATTTTGGTCTGTCTATTTGTTTCATAGCTGTTGTTGTGTAAGTAACATCAGCCCCCTGGGCACTATGATGGTTCAGAGTGATGGATCAGACGTTTTAAAACTCAAATCCCAGCAGGTTCCTGGTGGCGGAAGATTCACTGACTGAATCTGTGATTCCCCTCAAGGGCTTGTGATGTGCTGTCTGTGTGCATCATTCCATATACAGACCAACACAGATACTTAAGACATTACAAACAAGACAATCATTTCCACAGATCAGTACTGCTGCATCCCCCTTTTCTCTCTCTTTATCTCTATTTATTGATGAGAGCTGCAGCTGGGAAGAGGGAAAACCGTGGTAATTAGATTAAGAGTCCTTAGTGCCGCTCTCACTCTCCCATTGGCTTTGTCTCTCTCTTTCTCTCTCCCTCTGTGTGTGTGTCTTGGTATCCGTCTGTCTGCCTATCTCTTTATATACAAATGAGCTTTACTCTAACAAACTTCAGCTCTATTTCTTGGAAGAAATCTGGAAACATTTCTGTTTGATGTTCAGTAGTAGCCTATTTACCAAGCCTTCCCTTTCCTCAAAGCTAAATTGCATGTTCGGGCAAAGATTTTAAAGCTTGTGATGCTTTTATGAAATCTTGCCCAGTGTTTCTGATATTTTTGTAACGTGCAGAAGAAATGCAGTCGTGTCTCATACAAACCATGCTCACATACTGGTCAGGCTTTGTTCTTATTTTCTCTCTCTCTCTTTCTTACGTAGTCATTGTGGTCTGCTGTGCCAGCTTCTTGGTACTATCTAGTTACCCACTGGCTTTCTAATTGATCAATTTTGAGCCTGTACTGCAGTGGAGCTCAAAATGTCTTGCAAGCATAAGCAAACAAGCATAATACCAGGATCCAAGCATCATCTTGGAGCACCTTTGAACCAGACCATCACTGAAAAGGCCTAAAACAGCTGATTCAATACAAGTCTGGGAGAGTCTCCAAGTGAGGGTATTGTTTTTTGGATTGGCTCAACCCTAAAAGGGAGAACAATGGCTGCACAATCTCTGTTGAATGTTAACAAATTAACACAATATTGTTTCATATTCAATCCCCAAACCTCATTTCTAAACAACTGAGTGACGTTGATTTAAAAAATTTCAGGGAGGGACAAATTGGTTGAATTTCTTTTCCTTTCTTTTTTTTTTTACTTCTCTCTCTATCCAACCCCCTCCCCCTCTCCCAAACTCTGTGATCACTGTATAATATCTGCCATTATCCACAGCGCCTCCCTCCTCCTCCAGCCTATAAACCCACTGCAGTCAGCTGGGACTCTGCTGCTGTTTACCCACATGCCAGTCAAAGCTGTGGGGAGAGAATGATATCTAACTAACTGTCACAAAAGCACACACATGCAGCTGCAAAGACACAAACACACACACACAGCCTCACGACGGCCCTTCTCAAGGATTTTTGATCCCATGCGTCTGTGTGCGTCTGAGCGTCTCTTGCTTTTAATTCATCTCAAGGACCCCGTGACTCAACCAACAACCAAAGTTGAAGAGTTGCAAACACTCAGATGTTTCAGCCTTGGATTTTTCTCTTGCAACATTCAATCACGACGCCGTTGATCACTGCGAAGAAGAGACAGAGCATGTGTTCATTCTTCCTCAACAGTTTTGTTTGTTTTCATCCTCCTCCTCACCTCTTCACCCCCTCATCACCTCATCACGAGGTGGAGGGGGGTAGGGTGGGTGGTGGTACGCCCGTTGTCATGGTTTACCTTCTTTTCAACTAACGTCTCCATGGTGACGCTGCCTCACAGCCTTTCATCTGCCCTCTACCTTCATCGCTTCCCACAGGTTGGTATCCTCCCCTCCTCCATTACACATTTCATTCCTCAAGCTTAGTCATTTTCTTCAGTGGCTTGTATTCATTACTTTTCTCCTGTGTTGTACCCATCCGGCTCGTCCCTCCCCGTGCGCCAATTACTGTGGTTAAAGCACGGCCCTTGTCTTCAGGAAGGCAGGTGGTTTCAGTGAAGGAACAGAGATGGGGGTGATTATAGCTGCAATATGTTGTCTGAGCCATTAGGACAGAGGAGCGGAAATAAGGAGAGGGAAAGTGTGCTGTCTGAGTAACACGGGGAGGAGAGAGGGAAAGAGAAGGAGAGAATGAAAGGAATGAAGTGATGGAGATTCTATACAGGCATAGTTTTTATGCAAAGGGCAGATGTCTACATAATGCCACAGGAATGCAGCAGATGACCTGTGAGAGTGGGCTAAATATTTCTGCATTAATGAGACCCAGCTCACACAGCTGAGACTCTATCCCAGCTCCACTAATGGGCATCTTTTCATTTCTTTTATCAAGGTTCAACATTTAGGATGTTTTCAGCATGTTTTGATCTAAAACACATATTTGGCTGGAGACAGCAGCTGGTTAACTTAGCTCAGTGTGAAGACTGCGAACAGTCAACGAAAAATGGGCTCTGCTCTGGAGGCAACAACGCCCTCCTGCCTCCGCCTTAAACTACTAACTGAAGCATTACAAGCTGTTTGTTCAATCCACACAAAAAAAACAAAATGACAAATGAAAATGTGAAACTGTCCCTTTAAATCATACATTAAATTCATGATTTTTTTTTTTTGTTGTTGTTGTTGTTTGTATATTTATTTGAAAGCCTGAAGTGACGGGACAAGATTCATTCTCTTAACCCCCCCTGGTCCCATCATGCTTTGCAATTTGAAGTTCCATTGCTGAGCTTAGTTTTACGTTCCAGCTCACTTCTCTTTGTTAAAGTCGTCAGTCGTCTACCTGGCTGCCTCCTCGCGTTTAACCACTCCCCAGTTTGCTGCACTGTCTCCTGTCTTTCCTGAACTTTCAGCTCCTTTCCTGCTCCTCTTCCCACTAAAACTGTCAACCTCCCCTTTTGCTCCTTTCGCCCATCACTCTTAACCTCCATCCACCTGCTTTTTCACCCTGATGGCTGCAAGTGTTCTGACTCATTCTTTTTCAGCAAACTGACAGTGAGTCTGTGTTTGAGCCTGTATGCCCCCCCCCCTCTTTGTGTACGTGGATACGGTTATCTCGGTGTCTATGGTAAAAAGATGCAGCGTGACGCACTGGCTGACGTCACCAGAGGAAGAGGCAGGATGTTTTGTTTTTTTTTGGTGAAGAAATCCTGTCAATGAAGAGAGCGAAAACAAAAAGCCACCAGCCACCAGCAGAAGGATCTGTTTCTAATGCATTTAATTTGGTCACACTAATTAATGTTAATCACACAAACAAATGATCGTGCCAGAAATAATGCATTTTACAGCAAAATTGACACAAATCACAGGGCTCCAAGCTGTGTTTTTGTTTATTATTATTATTTTTTTGTTGTTTATTTTTTTTGGTGGGGGGGGGTATTTTTGCCTCTCTAATTGGTTGCGCATCTAACAGCCTTATGTGTGCGGTTTATTGGAGATGTACAGTGTCTAGGCAACCGCAGCGATTTCTATGTTCATTAAAGTCTGCCACCTTACGCCCCCCCCCCCCTCCACAGCATGAGTCCATCTGGACAGTGTGTGAATGCGAGGCTGCAGGGAAGTGTGTGTCTTTGCAAGTGTGAGTCAGAAAATGTTTTTGGATATCGGTGACATGCCAGATCGAGAGCATTTTTGTTGTCACATCCGAAGCCCAACATGTGTGAGTGGTGGAGTCTTTGTTTGTAACGTGGGCCCACATGTACCCACGGTCGTCTCTGCAGTGTGACACGCCCAACGAGATTCTTCTGCTGTTTTTAAGCTGGTTGTTTTTTTTAGTTTTTTTTTTTTATATATATATATATGCTGTTTCTATTGCGAACACTGTTCTATTTTTGTCACCCCTCCTTCTCCTCACAGTTCATCCTCTCATCTTTCCATCATGTACAACCCCCCCTACACACACACACACACACTTTGCTTGTTTCCCCTCGTCTTCTCTGGTGCTTTATCTCTGCGGTCTCTGTCTCTCCCTCCACCACTCCCTGTCGGCAGTGTGACGATGCTGCCCTGGCCGCCTCCCAAACCACTTGCCCCCTCGCTCCTCCACCCCCGCACCTCCCTCCCTCCTGATGCTATAAATACGCACCATCGGTGAGTCATCGCCTAGACGTATCAGTTGCCTCTCCCTCTGCCTCTCTACACCCACGCCCCCCAGCACACACACACACACACACACACACACCCTCCCCTTCGCTTCTCTGCTCAAGCTCATTACCAGATCTCACACCTTTGCCCACCTCCACTTTGGCCCTCACATCATCATCGTATTGACCCAGCTGAGTTGTGCAGGGGCCAGTGCCTAGTGTGGTGCAGGCGGCCACCGTTACCAAGCGCAAAGCCAAAGGTCAGCTTGACACGCTATAGCCAGAAAAACAAAATCAGCAGGAGTGTGAGCACAGTCTGGGACACACGGCCAGTGAAAAACCTGGTCGCCTTTTTACGTGCCCCTGAAGCCACCTCAAGTCTTCGAACATAAACCAATATCTTTTCTACTTGCTCCAATTGCTTCCACGTCGCAGTTAAAATTTGATGAAAGATTGAAGTATGAGGTAACACTTCCACATTAAAAGAAAGAAAAGAAAAAAAAAGCTCATGTCTCTATATTTTGCTGTATTTCAAATTTAGGAAGCTGCTTTACACACAGAAGAAGAACGAGGAGCGCACCTTTCCCCTGCTGCCCTGCCCATACTTCCTAGCTCTAACCCAACCCATTCCTACTGAATGTTAGTGCATCTCAGTGTCACCAGTCCAGGGTCATATTTCAGCCCTCTCCTCACTCACCACCATCTTTCAGCCTCGCATGTAATCATTCTCCGGCCACCGCCCACTTCTCCAGAGTTATGAGGCAGCTCTGGTTCAGCTCCACTCATCCTTGGGCAAACTCCAGTGTGGCTTATTGGCTCACACCGGAGTGTGCGCGTCAAGCACAAGCACAGATAAAAGTTTTTTTTTTTTTTTTTTTGCGCACTCGTGAGTCATATGTAGACAGGAAGAGAGGGGGAGACAGAGAAAGAGGGTTTGAGAGAGAGAGAGAGAGAGAGGGGGGAGTTGGAATCAAGTGTCAGAGAGGAGACAAGCACACACATATACACACAGACACACATACACACACGCCACATTCGTACAATATGGAGGATGTCCTTCACTGTTTCCTGCTGCTTGGTGGTGTTGTTGTTGCTGTCTTTGTGGTATAGTCACTCTGCTGTGTGTGTGTGTGTGTGTGTGTGTGTGCGTCAGAATCAGTGGGCTAATGAAGGGAGCATTATGCCTCTGACTCACTCACTGGTCCCATAGGGTTGGATGGAGGGAGCAGAGAGGATAGGAGGGGTTACAAGAATCATTCATCCCTCTGTTGTCTTGATGCTGTTGCACTTTAAATGAAATGGAGAAGCAGAGTCTTAACCACCCGTGTTCTATCAGATTGTTTTTTTTTTTTCATGAGGGGTTTGTGGATGTAAACAAAGCTACGCACGCACCACTATTTCCCTTCATCGATACATTAGTGGCTCAGCTCTGAGCACGTGGATTTTTACAAAAGGTCTCATTTGAATTTATTGCATTAACATCAATTGGAGCTGAGGCCATTATCCGATTAATTGATTCGTTTAGGTTCAGCTTCTGAAATGTGAATGTAACAGTAAAAATCATGTACGACTGCTGAGACGAATGTCAACTGGGCGCTGGAAAACTATGATGCGCATTTTTTCCCCCGTTTCCTCTGATTCATCTCGCAGCCAAACACTGATGTCAGATCGTGTTTGATGGCCTCCATTGATTCTTTATTGGACCCAGGCTTTGTGAGATCCACGCGGCGGCAGGAGAGCGGGTGTAAATGTAACGGACCTCACAGGACGACTCTTGTCCGAAAGGGGAAAAACAAATCCTTCGCTTACTAGCGCTGATTGAAGGTTGACTCCCAGAACTGCATGTTCTGTTTGCCACCACACACACACACACACACACACACACACACACACACACACACACACACACACGGTGGGCCCCGTTGCCATAGAAACTATGCCGCCGACTGCACCGGTCACTCCTCACAGATCGGGCTCGGGTGTTCAACGCACTCACAAAGATTAACGGTAATTACAACACAAAGTTGTTGTTGTTTTTTTTTTAACTTTATTTCATTACATAATTTCCAAGGCCAAATCACAAATAAATAAGGAAGGAGACACTTGCAACAGCCCGGCTCACTGGGGCCACTTAACCACACAAAACAGGTCAGTAACAAAGATTATTAAATATGTTAATAGGAGGCTTTACACCTGTACAGTTATTGGTAGCTTTAATGAAGTTTGATCACTGATCCCAACCCACCCCCACACCCCCCCTCAACATATTTACACTGCAAGAGACAAGAACAGGAGTGGCGAGGTTCATCTCTGCGCCACCCACTGCCTTTGCCTTGGTGTTAGTTCAAATGGGTTGTTATTGGTAGGACGCGGCATGTGCTTCACATTCTTAGGACCCCATGAAGACAGCTCATGTGTGTCAGAAGGCAACGAGCCGCCTCTTTCCAGGCAGAGGGAAAGCAGCAAACAGCACAGTAATCTATTGACTTTTCACTGAAACGTCAGGAGAGAAGTGTTATCAAGAAAAAGCAAACAAAAACAAAACAGAAGGGTCTTGATAGAGCTGGCAAATTTCTACATGCTAAGACAACCCGTCTGTGTTGAGCCAGTAGGCATCTGATAAGGAGAGGTTGTACCTGACTACCTTTATTGATGCTATGTGTCTTCAGTACAAGCAAAGCGGGGGGTTTGCATTCAGAGAGGGCGGCTGAAAGAAACATTACAAAAGGACCACTGCCCAAACGCTGTTTAATCTTCTGTCCTCAAACCTAAAGAGAAGAAAGAAATAGTTCTATTGATACTACTCAGAGAGTATCACCACCAAGCTGAAAACCTAGTGTATTTAATATAAATGTTATGCATGAGTTCAAATAAACTGCAGTTAACAGAATCCAAAAACCATGTGGACCCCCCTTTATATATGTATGTGTATGTATATATATGTATATACATATATATACATACACATACATATATACATAGCACATACAGTATGATACACATAAACCAATTTGGAGATGCAGAAATGTTATTTGCACTGTGAAGTCAGCATATGCTCTTTATACACAATTAAATAAAGAATTAATTTTTTTCTTTTCCGCAGTTTTTCGACTGGAGTGCGTGTTCCCCCCCCCTCGTCTCTCAAATACATATGAGGTGCATTGGTACAGTTGCACACTTTTCATCATGCAATTTCTACAATGCCAAATATTAAATTCTCACTTTAAAGTCTCGTTAAGGAACAATACATAGTTCAGCACAGTACGCTACATCTAAACTTCCCTATCAGTGTCTCTACCATTGTCTTCTTTATTCCTATCATCATTTTTCCTTCAGGCCTTCATTATGCACTGAGGTGGAGAGTAACAGGCCTAAATATTCAGACATTATCGAGGGGCTGTTGTCTGTGCGTTTCTATCCTTCCTATACAGTTCACTTTAAAATTTGTGTATAAATATTGCACATTCATTTTATATTTCATGTTCAGTAAATAAATCAGAATAAGTAAAAGTAACAGTAACTAGACCTACCTACAAAAGCAGTTGCACCAAAAAAAAGTAAGCTGTGGAGCAACCAATGAGGGGCTAACTAGTGTGACTATTTCTCTACAGGAGCCTAAATTCCCTTGGAGACATCCGTACGGCGCATCGGTCATGACTGGAGGAATATGTGGCGGTCGAGCTACTTTATGTCAGTGATGCCAACAAAATGGCCAATAAGACACAGGTTGGGAGGCATATGGGGGTTTCTCATGTGGAAGAAAAAAGAAACTAGGGGCAAAGAGCAGGGATAGAAAAGGTCCCAATGGATGTCTTTTACTGATGTCTGGCCCTGCTGCAAAAAAACGAGATTAGAAGGGATTGAAGGTGGGATCACCTCTATTGGTCAAGTCAGTAAACACACACTCAAATGTACAAACTTTGGGAGACAGGCAAATAATGGGAGAAAAAGAGAAAAAAAAGTAAAAAATAGCTTGTAAACGAAGCTCATTAGCATAAACAGAACGACAATAAAAAAAAAAAAAAAAAAAAACCCAAAAAACAAGAGGATAAAGAAAAACAACCCCTCGGAATAATATACCCATAACAGAAAGTATAAACATCTGAACGCTCAATCTCTCACGGCTTTACAACAGATTCCTCACACACAAAAAGTACTCATCAAATGGGTTTCAAAGCTGATGAACCAAACACGAAGGAAACAAAGTGACACGTATAAAAAAAATAAAAATAAAAAAATAAAATAAAGACAATAGAGATCCCTGCATAGATTCCAACCTGAATGTTACTTAAAGCCCAGGAGGGATCCCTCTATCAGGCTCATGCTACCCCGTTTTCCCTGCCAGGTATCTGCGCTGCAAGTCTACGGCCACGCTGGACTGGTGGGAGGCTCCGGAGATTGGGGGATGGGGTGGATGGGGGGTGGCAGAGGGAATCGATTCCAGCGGCGTCTAGCCTGACATTTCTTTTGCATGGAGTCATGCAGACGGCCGACTTCATGTGCCACCTCAGTTGTCATAGCAACATCTCCATCGGAGAGGAGCGAGTGGAGCGTTGCGTCGCCCGTGTCCGGCGGGTTCCCGTTGTCTGTGAGGAACCTTCTGCTTTTTGGTCTTGACGGGGAGCATTAAGCTGGATTCAAGAGTTGTTTCCCCTCCTTTGATCGAAGCTGGTCACAGGGAAGCTGAGGAGGAGGTGTATGAGACGCTTTATGTGTCTGTGTCACTGTGTGTGTGTCTGTTTGAGTTACCTGCATCTAAAATATAACTCCTCTTCAAGTTGTCCTGGCAGTGGCCTCTGAGCCCCTTCTGTATGTGTGCAAGTATACATATATGTGTGTGTGTGTTTACGTGTTGTTTGGAGTGTGTCTGTGTGTTATTTTCCACCGTACATCCTCTCAATGTCTTCCTGGTAGTGTGTTTTGAGCTCCTTGCGTTTCAGTTTGAATGCGTCAGTGACCAAACCAGTCTCTGGTGTCCACGGCTCAGAACTCAGCCGGATCTTTTTGGGGATCTCAAACCGCTCCAGTTTCGCTGGTTGGGGTAGAGAAACAAAAAAAAAAGGTCAGAGTGACAGATACAATGTGATACTAGGAAAAGTCTAGCACAAGTCAGGAGACAATGTCACGCTGAAGCTGAAGTGATAATGTGTCAGAAAACCACCAGTTGCATCAGTTGTCGAGGCGTTTTCTCTGAACTCATATAAGTGAAGTAGGTAAAGTGTCATTTTTGCCTTACCTGAGATGGCAGCCTCAGTAATGATGCGAAGGACCTCTTTCTCCATCTGGGAGTTGTTGCAGATCTCCTCCCATGTGCCTCTCACTTGTATCTGCTCTGCCAGTGTCATGAGCTGTTTGTGGTTGGGCACCACAAAGCTGATCACATAAGACTGGTCACTAAAAACAAACAAGAAGGAAAGAGTCCACAAATTCTTATTGTTTTTTTGGCTGGTCTCTTAGGGTGGGGTTTATAGCCTGCAGTGTTGCCAACTTAGTGCAGAAAAATAAGGGATCACTAACTTCAGTGTTCCTGCTTTGTGTGTCTGCTTGTGTGTCTGAAAAGGGGAGGAAAGGGGGGCAGATTTTACCTGTTGGCATAGGCACAGATGTTGTCGATGAGAGGGCAGTTCTTTAGTACAGCTTCCACTTTTCCTAGAGAGACGTACTCCCCCGCCTGCAGCTTCACCAGGTCCTTCTTACGGTCTATAGGAGGAGACGGTACTTGTGTCACAATCCTAACAAGTATATCATCTATAACAAACACATAACATGCACTTGTTTATAGATTTCTGACCAATGATCTTTAGGCATCCGTCTGGGTGAAACTCTCCGATGTCTCCGGTACAGAACCATCTCTGGCCGTTCTCATCCACGAAAAAGCCCTTGGTTTCATTTTTGTAGTAACCCATTGTTACGTTGGGTCCACCAATCAAAATCTCTCCCCGTGGGTTGGGTTCGTCTGTGCTGTAGTAACCACCTGGAGGAGAAAAACTTGATTAAAAAGAAAATGTCGGCGTGTCGCTCTTCATTTGCGGTGGGTTGTTGCGACTTGACTCACCCTCCTCCCAGTCCTTAAGTGTGATCTCTGAACAAACGAGTGGAGCACCAACCCGCCCCGTGCTGTAGTCCCAAACTGAAAAACACCAACAAAAGGCACCTGCGTTAGCGTGAAAAGTGCGGGTCATCACTATGAATCAAATTCTCGTTTTTATTTCAACTCAACACTTTTGTTTTCCTCGCCTAATTTCCCTTCAGGCCAGCTAAACAATCGCTCTTTCACATTTTACCCCCTTATCTTCCATCTTACTCTCACTGATGGTGCCAGCTCCGCAGGTCTCCGTCAAGCCGTAGCCCTGCCCCACAGGGCAGCACAGACAGATGTTCATGAAGCGCTGGGTGGCAGCTGAGAGCGGAGCTCCGCCAGAAAGCAGCAAGCGCGTGTTCCCTCCCAATAGCGCACGCACCCGTTTGAAGACCAGACTGTGGGGGCAGAGAGGGATGAGGAAAAAAACAAAACAAAAAAAAACACAGCATGAAAATGATGAGTGAGAGGTGGAGGAGACTCCAACAGCCACAACAGACTGAGATCAGAATCAATAGTGTGCAATGATTCACATATGCTAGCGAATAACCCTCACACTCGCCATTGTTAACAAAAGGTTGGATGAATTTGCATTAGGTTATGATTAACCACGTAGGAGCAGAGGGTTAATGTTTGCTCATATGTCAAAGGGGAAGTAAATGTCAACTGAAGGGGCTTTGGTGGAGATTCAGCTCATGTGTGGAGGAATACCATGTGCTACCTGTCACAGAGTGGTGTGCTGTAGCCCTTGGATATCTGCTCCATCTTGTAGTTGTAAGCCAACACGAAGAGCGTCTTCTGCAACCTGCTCATCTCCTCCACTTTGGTCATCACGTTCTTGTAGATTCGATCCATGATCTCCTACACACATCGGGTGGTAAAACTCCCTGTTATCGCTTGCAACATTTCATGCAGTTACTCTGCATGGGGTGTCATTTTTGAACTTCACTTCGAGGTGTAACATAAAGAGTTAGCTAGAATTTAAAAAAGATTGAGAGTGGCTTTGTTCAGTGACGAGAAGACTCACGGGAACGGCAGCCATGAGAGTAGGTTTCAGCACACTGGTATCCCCTTTACTGCCCTTCTTTATCTTGGTAGACTGTGAAAATGAAACAAGACAGTCTGCTGATGTAGAGCTGTAGTTGCCAGTGTAGAGAATCGTAAACATCTTAAATAAATTGTGAATTTAATAGGGAGTAAAATAATGTAAAGTAACAGAATAGCAGTTAACTGAGATCTTTAAGATGACCTCATCGAAGCCTTCTGCTTGAACGCTGGGATGTTTTGTAATGACCATTTTCACCTCAGCTTCAGATACAGAGGATCTAAGACTTGCTAATATGTATGAGTGTAATGCATCCAGCAGAGATATATAACACCGGCTGCAGGTGTGTATGTATGTTTAAGTGTCTTTATACACTGACCTGGTCAGCTAGAGTCTGTGGGGAGGAGTAGCCGATGCGACAGCCATGAGAGATGCACACCAGTTCAGCGCTGAGCTCTAAAACGTGGGCCAACGGCAGGTAGCCAATGTAGGTGTCTGTCTCACTGCCAGCACAGAAATAACAACAGGTTCATTTCCACGACAGTGCCAGACGAAAACATAGTGAGGTCTGATGCAAAGAGAGCGCGTAGGGTAAGAGAGTGCGCGAGGAAAGATTATATAGTATATATGTGTTTCAGAGGCTGCACGGAGAGGAGAAAGAGAGCAAGTCTAATTATTTTGTAGATTCAAAAAGAAACAGCGGTGGATTTGTCATTGGCATACTTGAGGTCAGGGATTCGCTCAGCCATGCCAGTAATGCCAGCCATGATGTTGCCATGTGAAATCATGACACCCTTGGGGATGCCTGTGGAGCCGCTGGTGTACATGATGACGGCGATGTCCGAGGACTGTGGCTGTCTGCGTTCAAGCGCTACTGCAGAGGCAGAAGACCAGGGGGATGGCGGTTAGAGAGGAGATGCATCAAATACCATATAAACATTTGTGTAGCTGTTATTATGACAGAATATTAGTGACAACTAAATACTATGAAAGGGCTTGAATATTTTTTGTTGGGCTTCAACTAATGACTGTTAAATGAATCATTTAGTTATATACAAGACCATAATGTCTTCCAATGTTTTACTTGGCTCTGGCTATTTGAGGCTATTATATTTAAAAAAAAAAAAAAAAAAAACATGGTTGAAATCATTGCCCTCTTTTATGCCATTATTGTATATTATGTGTATTAAGTATTTGATATTTTACTATATTTCATATTTGTTGTCTTTATCAAATAAGAGGAAAAATACCAATGTGGCTTAAAGTGAAAATAATTTCTGCTTCTCATTTTCCTAAAAAGTTGACCAACAGCATCATGGCATTGGGTGTTTGGCAAGTGCTGATCTGACCTCTTGCTGACTCTGTCATACACAGCACATCACTCCAATTACACAGCAGGGTGTTGGCTTTGTATTTGTTGGCTTTATATCCATTAGAGCACTTCCATTTCCATGACAAAATTAGAAACCTTTTTAATCACGTTGCACAAATACTCACCATTGTCAGGCTTGGATCCCATCTCCTTCACAGCGTCCATGTTGTGGACCATGATGCCTCTGGGGATGTCTGGCCAGCTTGTGGGTTTGCTGTCAACTACAATGACATATCGCAGCCTGGGCACGTCACACAATATGGCCTAGGAGAAGGAGCTGAATGTTAGTAATTATACAAGCGGGACTCAGCATCTTATTGAATCCTAATGTTACATACAATAAACAAACCAGTCAATCGGGGGAAAAGCAGGTACCTTAAGCCGACTATGAAGCAGGTCTTTGCTTGTGATGATGTGTGTGACCTCTGTCTCGTTCAGGCCGTGGGCAATGGCCGTGGGTCCAAGAGTGGCATAAAGGGTCACAACTGGCAAATTCAAATGACCACAGGTTGGACAATCAGCTGAGGTGCTTCACTGTAGGTCCAAGAACCTTTGAATATGCATGTTTGTTGTTCTGGGACTCACGTGGGAAATTGTACATGAAGCAGGCTTGTGCTGCAATGATCCACTCTGCCCGAGTCTCACAGAAGATGGCGATGTTACACTGAGGCTTCTGGCCGAGAGCTGCAAGACCGCTGCCAAAACACTTTGCTGCCTGGTAGGCTTCCTCGTACGACAGCCAGTTGTAATTCCCCAGAATTACCTACACGCAACATGAAGAAGGTATGTGCAATAAATGTACATTGCCCACACATTCTACCAGCCTGGGTAGCTTTAGATCATCCTCTCAGGAGCATTTTTATCAGTAAATATGAAGTGTCTTTTAAAAGGTTTAACACAATTGATTTAATTGATATCTGCACTGCTTTGCATGACATGAGGATAACATGCATTTGGTATGTAGGAGAAAACAGGAGATCATCTGAAAGAGGTCTAGTGTTGTTACTAGCCATACAACAGCACCATTCGTACGAAGTCAGTTAGTGCCATCTGCTGGGCTTCTGCAATAAAGCAGGTGTTAATGAGAAGCCCTCACGTGTGAGACAAAGGAGCAACGAAACTGCTGCTCTTTCTCCCACATCCCTCACACTGCATAGTGGCAGGCTGTGTTGCCAGACTCACACACACTGACAAATGTACCATAGATTCAACTCAACACTTTTGTAAACCTAAAAATGGTATCACTGACTTACCTACTGTCTTGCTCCCAATAACAATCTATTACAAGCTTGTAAGAAAGCAAATAATGGGTCAGTGCCTCTCACCTTCTTAAAGACCTTTCCATTAGGCTGGAGCTCATCCTCCTCACTGAGCACCTCTCGGGTGCCCAGACAGTCTCTCTGTGGAAATCTCCTTGCAGCGTGGTCAAACATTTTGTCCAGGGTGTCCACCCCTGGGTGCAACCATGCAACCAGCTTCTCTTGGCTGTTGATGGCCCTGTAAGGCCCTGCCGGCTGTCTGCCTACTGAGCTCGCCTTGATCCGACGAGCCCGTTCCAAATTGGTGCCAGCTCCGGAGAAGAAGTACCAAGGAATGAAGGTGATGACAGAGTAGACCCAGACCACGGAGCGAAAAACCTGCAACAGCAGGGGGTTCATGTCCTCCTTCAACTTCATCTTCTAGGATGAAGTCAGCGCTCGAGGTGAAACAAACCAGGAGAGCAACGATGCTCTGCACTCGTCACTGATCTGTAAGTATTCTGACTTGCTGCTGAGGGCAAAGGTTGCAGGAGGGGGTTGTTTTGTGCGGCCAATCAACCAGACCTGCAACACAGAGATGCAACATGAAATCTTAGTATAGTCTGGAAAAAAGATGTCAGCGCATTTGGAAATATTAAGTGGCAGGCAATTTGAGCAACCACCACCTGATAAACAAATCCTTTCTCGTATGAGGACCATGTCTGCCTATTCTTAGGCTGGTTCACAGTCAGCGCTATTTATCTAACCAGATCTGCTGACCCTGCTGTTTGTAGGTCACATATCATCAACCAAGCATTTGTCATTTTTATACAATTTGTAGAGAAAATGGCGATAGTTGACTTCCTGATACAACGAGTGAATCAAGCAGTGGCTGCCATCAAGCCCAGAAAACATTATCCCTGTAGGTTTGAGAGTACACATCTTGTCTATGTCTCACCACAGGTTTGCTGCAGTGCCTCGCAGTATAATAAGGTTTGCTGGATTATGCCATGTGCCCTCCTTGTTACTGCTCACTACAAAAACTTCCCAGAGAGCTCAGCTATTTCTAGTGTATCCTTAGGGCCAGCGTGTAAGTTGCAATGTAGCCCTGTACCCACTGAGTCTGAACATGCTAGAAGTAGCGGCAGTGACTCATTCTGCAGCTTAGGACAGGGCCTGAGGTCATGTGAGAGGTATCCTGGCCAGCTAAAGTAACAGTAGGGAGTAGAATCTCACACTCGGCACTGAGGTGGACGACTCCTGCCCAAGCTACAGGAAACAGCCTAAATATTCCTTGATCATTCTACATGGTTAGCAGTACATTCAAGAACATTTTAAGAAGCTTTAATTTAGTTACAGAAATATTTTCCTTCTACCATGCTATAATCCTATGCTAAACAGATGCATGTGTCCATAGATATTTAGCTTCAGTTAGTGTGAGGGCCAACTAGACTAACCTGCACTGCATCACACCTCTGTGGTCCAGCAAGGACAAGTAACTGCTAATGCAATATTACACCACACAATTTGTTTCTACAAAACAATAGAAGACTGACTCTCCCTAAATTCAGCTCATTATGAATTCAAAGCAGAATGTATATGTGCTGGCATGTGAACTTTCTCCACACTTCCTTGTCTGGATTCGTCAACGAGCACCGTGGCTTCTAACCTCAAGACTAAAAAAAAAAAAAAAAAAAAAAAAAAAAAACTCACCACATTACACTTCTGCCCAGATCCATTATTAAACAGCAAGCGTACATAATGGCGCTGGTCAAAAGGGTTTTCTTTTCTCTGGAAATTTAGTGAAGAAGTTCACGCAAATACAGCTTACTCAGCTCAAACCCATCCAGCAGCTGCGCCGCTCTTATGAATTAATCTCAAGACACGCTGTATGAAGCAAATCTACCTTAAGGGTGAAGGATGAACCTGTTTTGCAACAAATTATATACCAAAAGCAACTGATTCTAGTTGTAGAGCAGTGCAATCACACAAAAGTCATGCAGGAGGGTGAATACTCACTTTGTCTTGGTTAAACACTTGTAATACAGGTTCTGTCATTGTGCACTTTATAGCACACAATGACTTGTGCTTTAAGTCCTGACACACCCACTCCTGGTTACTATTTTAAAGACCACGTGACACGATTAGCAGAAAGACAGTCAACACATTAAGTGTTGATTATAGTCATGGAAACATGACTATAACTCCAGCTAACTGTAGCTACACATTAATAATGGAGGGTTGTGCCTGCTATGCCAGGATCAGAGGGCTCCAGGTCACCAAGATGATGCTTAAACACAATCTTTCCCTCCATAAATTGAATCTGATGATCATCTCTGGCTTTTTATTTAGTTTAATATTTACATATATAATAGGAATCAGATAATGTGATATATTTCGAGGTACCACTAGCTGTATATACTACATCAACCTCTTTATTGGGCTGTTATTATCGCTTTACACATTGTGTCTGTTGCTAAACAGTGTGTCCGATCTGTGATGTTTTGATTTGTGTGTCCTTGTCATGGATAATGGCTGTCAGCGTTAGATCACAACACACTGCTGCTATGCCCTCCTGCTGTGATATGATGGCCTGCTACGGCAGGATGATAATCGTATGTGACGCCGTCAAAACCCAACTCACTGCTTTCAACCTAACCAGCTAAAAAAAAAACGGTGCAGGTGTCACTCTACGGTGTCTGAAGCTGTCAAAGAAAGAAAAGAAAAAAAACAAAAAAAAAACAAAGGCCAAGCGAAGCAGCATCAAGATTAGCAGCTAGCGGGCAGCTGAAAGACGCGCTAGAAGCTAGCAAAGAAGGGAAGCTAGCATTTAGCGCCCCGGCTAACCGCTGCAGCTGTTTGTTGAGCCGCTACTTACTGATGGAAAAAAATCTGTTTTTCACTCAAAACTCACTCGTGGACTGAAACGCTTCGCATTGCGCACACGTGTGTGGTTTAAAGGGCGACGTGGCGCGCCGCTGAGCTAGCCGGTAGCTAACATCGGTCCTTCTCGCCAACATCTGCAAAGCGTCCACACAGCAACACATTCTCTCACCTCTTTCCTCAACCGCTACGTCTGAGCCGCTGCGGGACTGGAACAAGTATATTTATCCTCGTAACCAAAGCTCTGACGGTGATTCACACGTAGCGATGTAATCTCTCAACGTACTGTATTTAGTTGTAAATCCCGCCCTTGGGTCTGTCATAAAAAGAAGCCAAAAAAAAAATTGAATTAAACTGTAAACCCGAGCATCACCGGGCCAGTGGTGCCAGCCCGGAAGCTGCTGAGTGACGTCACGGCGCTCTCTGCTAGCGATTGGATCACTGGAGGTGGCGCGTGCTGGGGGCAGCGGGTACGTCAGCGGGGTTACTCGCGGTCACAAATGTCCGGGCCGCCAGTTAGCAAACAGCGACCGGGACCACGAGGCGGGGTGAGCCCGGTCTTCCGGTTTATCTGAATGGGCCGATCATTGCTCCACCTGCTCACCAGGTTTGCTAAACACGCGTCTCTTTACAATTATGTCTCATTGAGAATAAACTACATTTTGCCCAGGGAGAGCCAGGCAGCCAGATTAAAAGAGAAAAATATACTGTGGAGAGAAGGTGAAAACCGAAACCTTATTGGTTGTAACTACATAACATGTAAAACAATTAAGGCCTAATTAATCTGTGTAGGCCAGACCCCAGGCTCTTTGTGTGCAGTCACCAGCAGATTTTCGTACGTACGTCTCCTCTATGAAACAAGGTATGAACATGTTATGAGAGGAATTTATCACATAAGCCAAATTTTCTATGTAGTCGCTTCCCAACCCTTTTCAACTCCCAGCCCACCTGAGGAAGGCTCCACATCTCAACCGGCCCCCTAACAATACAGAGGCCGGATAAGGCCTTTTCAGACCACTTTTTATTTTAACGGTAACAAACATTCATTAAGTTTTCTTTTTGGTTGCGATCACTTTCTCCATCCATTTCTCGAATGTCTTTCCTCTGATTGTTCACATCAAACTATGGACAGTATCTACTTTGTCTTGTCGTTTGTAGCGTGATATCAGACGGAATCAACCTCATGGATGTGTTACAATCAACCTATATGATGAGGTGGAAAAGTGGTCCAACATGGATGTCGCATCTTTTCACCCTAATTGTATCGTTTTGCAAATGATTTGTAGGCCTAAGTGCAATACTGTTGCAGCCCACCAGTGGGACGCCGGTTGGGTTCTGCTCCATGGACAAATCAATAATCCTACAGCAAACAGGCAATAAAAATAAGCCTATCTTCAAATGTTATTGCACTATTACTTTTTATTTCAAACAGAATTGAGCATTTTTCACTTATTTATTCATTAATACCTCACTGTAACTCACTTTTTAGTGTGAGTAATGTTGTTTTTAATGATTGTTGACATAAAGATGCTTTGTTATGCTTTTTTACAACTAAATTAATTACAATGGCTGTAGTTTGGCTGGCCATCTTTTAGAATAGTAACTGACTCAGGGGAAGTAAAAGTGTCTGCACTTCTGTCTGTTGTTTCTGGATAATCTTCTGATTAAGTCTGGAGTTAGACCACGATGAAAGTCCCTTCCTCTCAGCTGTCTGTCTTTCTGCTATTTTTGGCCTCGGCCCATAGCTCCTTGTACTTCTTTCTCAGCTTGTCCCTTCTGGCCTTGTTTCCACTTTTCCACCACAGTTGAGCCTTCATAGTCAGCATAGGACCATGATGTAATTTAATCCACCCTAAACAAAAAATAGATAAATAAAAATCAAATACATACATTAGTGTTGAAAATCAATGTAGCCTGGTCCCATTATAGTAACTTTGAAAAAAAGATCTAATTAATCAGAATGCACTGACTCCATAGTTCGTCCATGATGTTGTTAATGTTGATTAACAGCACAAGAAGAATGGCTACCAAAAATTGCTGATAACTATGGATGGTGATTGGTGTTAAAACTATCTTATCCATCATTACTCTCTCAGTACATTGACCCAAGATACTGAACCCACACACTACTTGTTTACTGCACATTGTTGTGTTTTCGCATGTGTTGATAAAGCCTTTATTTGTATCTCAAAGCATCATTGTATGCTCATTTTAATCAATGTTATACACTTAAAACAGAATAAATATACAGAGAAATAATTGATGAGAAAGCAAGCAGCAGGAGTAGTTTGTGTTCATGGTTTTAAATTGGGCAAATGTTTTAAAATGGGTTTGCAGCATGAAAATGAAAAGCAGTTGTCCCAAAATTAGTGTTGGTCTTAGGTTGGACTTAGCATTAGCCACTCATTTGAACAGGTCATATAATGACTATGGGACCATCTTAACAAGGAAGTGACAATTATAACAAATGGCAATCATTTCTCATTGATAGAGGTGCCCATCCAGCCTTTTCATACAAGACAAAACAATGAGCAGAATAACTGTCACCAAGACTGATTCTTAGGGTTTAGTATCACTCCAGTAATTTAAAAATGGCAACAAACTTGATATGAAATTGAAATATGAATTGATTGTTGTTATTGATGATGTTGTTTTTTATTATTTGCAACTGTATACAACTGTATGCAAGTGTTGTCCATTTTTTCCCTTTGCTGCATTCTCACTTTTATACACCAGAGGGAGTCGGTGTGTATGTCTTTCATGAAGATATTGCAACCTTTCGAAATTCAGAGAGATGATCTCATCCTAGTGTTGGCTAAGTGAGTCCTCTTTCAGCAACATGATGAAAGTGAAATGGCAAGGTAAGCCATGTTTGACACTTTGACCTGGGACACTGGTCCTTTCTCCCTTGTCTTTGGGGTGTTTGCATGCTTATTAGGCTATATGTCTGTACAAACGTACTCTGACCAATACATGCACACAAACGCACAAGTGTGTGATCACATGACGAAGCCAGAGTGTGTACAGAGTGATGATAATCACTCTCCTCAGGCTATGTCTTTGAGGTCATCCTGGTGGGACTCTAACCATCAGAGGGCAGATGTTATGAGCAAAAGGAACACTTTCATCTCCTCTGTGAAATGCGTGTGTCCAATCTGATAATGACACTGAGACACACTTTGCACACACTTAAAGGCGAGACACACGAAAAGAAGAAATGTATCCTGGAACTGTCTGTTTCTGGGTGACCCCAGCTTTTTTGACAATGGCTAATGGATGTTCCCTTGGGATCCACCTATGAGAACCACTGAGTGTCATGTGACTCAATAATATATTTCTTTTAAATTCTTCAAGACTGACAAGACCAAATTAGTACCCTTGAATGAAATGCCCATCAATTTAAGAGTTGTTATTATGAGATATCACTGTTAGATTCAAATCTTGAATCCAACGTAAACAGGTAAACTAATAACTTTAGAGCCCCTGGCTGATTATGAAGCCCCTTGACGTCCAGTTGGATTTATAGGGAAGAAGGGGGGAAGGGGTTGTGTGGGGATTAGGGAACAAAAGGATCCTTCTCTGTCATCAAAGAGGATCTGCTCCCAACTCATCCCCAGCTCTGTGGCGACAGCTTTTTATTTTTTAGGAGTGACGGCTGGAGGGAGGGTGGGATATAGCAAGAGAGTCTGATGGTAGGGGATGCAGATTTCAAAGTAATCTTTAACTTTAAGCCCTGCAGTCCCTGTGAAATGAAGCCCTCTACCCCAGACACAGGGTTGCCTATGGCTCCCAGTGGAAGCCTGCCACCCCTCCCTTTCTTTCTTTCTTTTTTTTTCTTTCCCAAGCTTTTGTCACGGTGGCATTTAAGTGGCATTACTCACCAACTGGATGACCAAATGAAGGAGTCCCTTTGAGGGACCTGAAAGAGTTGGATTTTAACTCCTGAGACCAGTGTCGCCTCTTAAAATAACACTAAATGGAGATAAATGCTTGCTATGTGATTAGGATTCAGCAGATACCTCCACCAAATGGAGACATCTTTGTGAATGATAATTGATCTAATAATCCAAACATTGTGAAGTGTATGTTCTTTAAGCATATGAGATGATGGGTGAGAAGGGATGTGTATTTGAAGGCTAATTTATATGGAATAAATCCACAGAAATTCAATTATCATTCTATGCTACTCTGTAACCTAACCCAACCCAAGATCTTTGAGTGATCAGGGCATGGCCCAAGTCGTTAGTGGAGTTTACATCTTCTTGCAGTTTATATGGCTTGGAAAAGCATCAGATGATTTAAGACCCCTAGGAGGTCATCTGCACTTCCATAGTCTCACTACTTTACAACACTACTTATTTTGGGCCCCCTACCCCAAAGTTATTTCTCTCATCTTGTGAAGTCTCATGTCCCCTCAGGGTCATCAGACTGGGATCCCCTGCTGACCTGGTCCACCGCGGGGAGTCCATATAATAACACAGAGGTGGTTATGGGGTAAGCAGGTTCTGTCATTGGCACAAAAGGCCATGTCGAAGATAATAATAAATCAATTGCATATCAGCTGCTTGACATATACACACGTCCACCTGCTTGCACAGTGGCCTCAAGCACCTTATGTAATTTGTCACAGCCTATATACTTTTCAGTGTAACAAAGATTTGAGGAGTTTAGGGGAGGATACTACTTTAATGTGCTTCTGTATCTTCCTATCATTCCAGTCCAGCTGCTAATAATCCAGCCAAGTTAAAGTGCTGTCTCAATGATTTTAGGCCTTCTATGTAAGCATTTATCATAGCAGGAAATGCCTGGACACATTAGCACATTTGTACTTTACTCAACAACAACAACATATATATAAGGTATAACAACATGATATGTATATATATATATATATATTTCTATTCAAATATATA
>CM076662.1:10005047-10015982 GCA_038496675.1 Rachycentron canadum
ATATATATATATATATATATATACACACACACACACACACACACACACACACATACAGCCTAGTCTTGTTCCTGAGGGAAAAGGAAAAAATGTATCGGTCTATTAAACACGCCTAATTATCATAATTATCAAAACCTTACAAGCTTCAGAAAAGTCAAATGATCCCTCATGTGGCTGTATGTGTCTATAATCGACCATTTGCACGGATGTGTTACACCGCCGTGTGGCTCAACCACGGGTCCGCGCAGCACCTATTGTTAAATTAGTGCAACTATTATTTTAGATGAGCATGCAAAGCCTTTTGCGCGGAATGTGCTGGAACTCGTGGAAAAAAAAAAAAAAAGATCCTCCTCTCCAGCACATTTCTCTCCTGGCCTCCGCCGTCTGATGGGACGAAAGTCCAATTTAAAAGTTTCATATCCTACATCTAATCTTAGTGTATGTAATTTGGGGAATTACTGTCGCTGTGTAATGTTTCTACTTCCCTATTTTACTTTTTTCTAAAATGTAAAGACGCTATTATGAAAAATCATTAGAAAAAAAAAAAGAATATAACAACTCACGGGCCTAACCACGACTACACAAACTTACAGTGGCCTAATACACTTTCATAGCAGTGCTCGAAATATCACAACTGTTGTAATAACAACAAATAGGGAAGATTATAGGCTATAATAACAACAACAACAATAATAACCTAATAAATTAATGAAAGTAAGACAAACTTGTCAGACACGATATGGTGGATATGAGCCTCATAGATAGAATTAAAAATAATAATAATAATAAAAAAAACTTTTAATAGTCTCACCTGTTGCAGTCTTTTGTCTTTGGCCCGTTTCATCTAATAAATCGACGTTAAATATTCCGACACGTTGGGTTGAGTGCGCACAGCCACCACACATGAACAAGTTATAGATATATCTGACGTGCACATTCCCCCTGGCTCTTTGGGTTTTCCTCCCAAAAGAAGTTGCCTATTTATCACTAATATAATTCAATTAGTCATTTAATAATAATAATAATAATAATAATAATATCAACAATAATAATAACAATAATAAGAGAGATAGCCATTAACACATCTGCCAATAAAAATAACGACTATGTCCACTACTTTGCAGATGTTAATATCATTAGGCCCAAATAATTCAACAATTTAGTTGTGTGTGTGTGTGCACCTGAGAAGTTGCAATGTATATTGTGTTGTAATGTAAACTTTTTAAACTTTTTTTAACTTTTAGACAACTTATTTATTGACTAATTGAAGCTCTCAAGGAAGCGAGTTCCACGCTGTCGGTGGTTGTAATGTTTGGGAAACTACTTTATAAAATGAACCTGCACGTTTCTTGCTGTTGGTTCAGTTTGGCACATCACGCAATGATTCTTCTTCTGCTGTGGAGGTCCAGCAGTGTCCTGATTCCTCATCTGAACGATGAGGAGCAGGGACATAATCGGAACTCAGATCTATCTTCATCCCGGGTGTTTTTTTTTGTTTTTTTTTTATCTAAACTTGCGCAGTTTGTCAAAAAGTCTGAAGCTTGTGACACGACAAGCTGACCTCGTGAGGTCAATTCAGACAGAAGGGGAGCTCCCGTCCAATCACAAAGTTCCTCCACTCGCCGAACGTCCGGGTCTTGGACCAATCAGGAGGCGCAGCGCGGAGTCAGAGGGGACAGCGGCCACAGATAAAATGTTTGACTTCCATCCATCCTCTCAAACCATCCTCCCAATCCTCGCAGGACTCTTACTGTCAGCAACCTGCGATCTGGTCTCACCCCCTCACCCCGGCTCACACCGAGCGGCGGATACGAGCCAGCTGCTCCTCTGAGGGACTCACTTTGCTTCTCAACCTGTTACTCGAGGAAAGGGAGGCTGCGGCGCGAAACATCCCAACGAACAGAAGGTATTCGGTTTTTTCTTTTTTTTTCGTTCGTCGTCGTCGTCGTTGTTGGATTAAAAGCGACGAGCGGCACCAGCAGCTCGATCTGAAGTTGTCACCTGGCAGAAAGTCGGGAGCCATGACAGCGCTGGCCGGAGGTTTACCGAGAATGATGAGACCGACTCCTCACCAGAACTACCCCCGGGGCGGATACTCTCTGGAAGGTAAGACACCCACACCAGTTGCTGCCTGACGCCGAGACGAAAATGTAACTTTGAGCAAAGTTGTCAAGCTCGATTTAAGCCTGCAAAAAACTAAAAAAAATAATAAAAAAATAAATAATAATAAATAAAAAAATACCATTAGACTTGAATATATTTAGAAACGAGTCGTTTCATCTGGGGGGTTAAATGTAATTATATAGCTCGACGAAAGCTGCAGGGTCCAGATCACATTCCCATTAGAAACACTGAGGTTTCTACAATTTCATTTCATTTCATTTATTTATTATATATGTGCGCGCGCTGGTGTGTGTGTCACGTTTTAATAATTTTGATAGACCTACTTCAAATCTCCTTTAAAGTTATTTTGACTTTTCATACACACATAGAAAAAGTTTCCTTCTCTTGGGACAGTTTAGTTTACTTTAGTTTTTTTTTTTTTTTTTTTTTTTTAAAGATAATTAATCTTAAATTATTAGATTGAGGACGTGTTTATTTGGATGCACAACAAGATTTTTCATATTTGATTCCACTTTAAAAGTTAGACAGCTTGTTTTTGCTTCTCACCACTAAAAAAACAAAACAAAAACAAAACAACAACAACAACACACGCACACCTTGATTTAGATTGTGAAACAAAGTCAAAGAGACACGGTTTGGTCTGTGAATGGTTTCTAACCGACGACATGTCCTGCCCTGCTGCCCAGTCTCCACTCCGCTGGGACAGGGTCGGGTCAACCAGCTCGGCGGTGTCTTCATAAACGGCAGACCTCTCCCCAACCACATTCGCCATAAAATCGTGGAGATGGCCCATCACGGCATCCGGCCCTGTGTCATCTCCCGTCAGCTGCGCGTGTCCCACGGCTGCGTCTCCAAAATCCTCTGCCGGTACCAGGAGACAGGCTCCATCAGGCCCGGGGCCATCGGAGGCAGCAAGCCAAAGGTGAGAGAGGGGGAGAGGGAGGGAGAGAGAGAGAGAGACTGCGGGAGATGTTTGGGTAAATTGTGGCTGAAATGGGAAGAAATCGACAAACAATTCATATTAGATAGATTTTTTTCGTTCCCCCCCAGAAAGTCCATGCTTTCAAATTATTTTCCCATCAACTCTCCTGCTATAAAACGAGAGAGTATAACCTCCTCTGTTTGGCTGTGAAACACGAATTGATCATCTATCTATATCTATATCTACCTGGACCTCTGTGGGAAAAAGCCTTAGGGACTTGGCAATAAAATGTAAAAGTGAATAAAAGTTGATGGGGTTGGACTTTACAGGCTCTCTGAAGCCCGATGACTGTTTGAGTAATTTAGTTGCAGTTGCATGGCCACTCTGAAAAACAGTCATGCAACTTTTCTGTCCAGTTCAATGACGCTCAAACCCCTTCTCTCTTCTTCCTCCCACCACAGCAAACCGCTACTCCAGAGGTGGACAAGAAAATCGAGGAGTACAAGACAGAAAACCCGAGCATGTTCAGCTGGGAAATCAGGGACAAGTTACTGAAAGATGGGATCTGCGACAGGAACAACGTTCCCTCAGGTTGGTGCAAAATCCAACATGTGTGATCACCAGGAAGGGTGTGAAAATGTCTCCTTCATATTAAAATGGATAAATAAATAAACGTTAATATCATATTAATAGTCAAAACAAAATAAAATGAAAAAGAAAATGAATATACATCGACACATTCATCTTTAATTTGGACATGATAGGACTGTATGATATTTTTAAAATTGGTTTAATTTGTCAAAAAAAAAAAGGAAAAAAAAAAAAAAAGCAATGATAAAGTTCTCATGTATTTTCTATTTGTCCAAACTTGTCCCGCCTCAGTCAGCGCCATCAGTCGCATCATGCGCTCCAAGTTCGGCGGAGCTGGCGAGGATGACGAGGATGATGATGAAGTGGTCAAGAGGGAGATGGAGGAAAACGAGCCACGGACGAAACACAGTATCGATGGCATTCTGGGAGACAGATGTAAGTGCGGCATTTCTGATTTGACCTCCCAGGCTGTGAATGGGCCTTTTTTATATCTGGTTTAATGTGGATGAAAGTTTTAGTTTTGTTATCTGCAGTTGCCAGGTCGACACAAAGGAATAATAACAGTAATATCAACAATGGTGATAATAATAATAATAATAATAATAATAATGGCGTCTGCTCTTAGGCTTTGTGCATTTTTAATATTAAATAAACAACAGAGGGTTGAGGGTTAACTTGCACAGAACTGAATACATTGGAGGTTCTGGTGTTTACAGGGGCTAAGGTTTCTGAGATAAATGCAAACAAATGCAAAGAAAAAAAAATTAAGTGGATAATCAAACATTTGTCTAACTTCCAAGCCTGAGAACTTTTTTTTTTTTTTTTTTTTTTTTTTTTACACTCAATCGGACACTTGAGGATGAACTTCAGGGGACAAAGCAGGGAGAGTCCATTGAGACTCACACCTCAGTTTGACGCGCACAAAAGCCAAAGTCCAGTGAGCGGCTCAGTGGTGTACAAAAAGACGCCAGGGCCTTTCAAAATAGGGAAAGAAAGGGAGAAAAAACTGCGCTGACAAAAGCCCGGGAGAAGACATTATGAACCCGCAATGAGCGATGAATTATTCAGGGACACCAATAGGCTCAGTGCGACCTGGTTTATAGAATACTCAAAAAAGTGCCAATCTGGGGGCTTTTCCCACTGTTTACAGTTTGTATTCAGGAAAAAAAAAATCGAGGAAAAACTGCTCAGACTTGAGGCAAACACCTGTTGATTTACGACCTAGTCGGCACTGCAAAGTGTTGCAAAAGGGAAGGTTGCTGTTGGAGACACGGCGCAGTTTATAGTTAATTATTGATGAAAAGGCCTCTGGAAACAGCGCTGGTGTTTGGGGCGACGCCGCGTAACTGACGCGCAGATTTATTTTGTGCTCTCCATCGTCGTGGTTTTGGTTGGATTTCCCTCTGTTGTTCGGTTTTAAGAGATGATAACTTTAGGCCTACAGGGAAATAAAATAAACACCAAGTTAACACATCTGGCAGCTGCTAGGAGGCTCGTGATTTTTGCCTGAAATGTGTTAAATTCACATCAGGCCTTCTGCGTAATCAAATTGAACGGTGCCGTTACTTTTGCGCACGAAGCTTTTGTCACAGTCTTTGCGCAGCGAGCATGACGCCTTCAGCCAGTGAGCGCAGGGAAAGCCTCCTCTCCACTAGATTAAATCCAAACCTTTTATTTCTCTCCACTTTCATCTCAGACAAAGTCCGCCCCTTTCCTTTCCGCCTAGGGCGCACACATTCATGCAATATCTGTGGGCACTTCCCTCTCCTTCTTCAGGGCCAGACACATCCCCAATGCTGATCACACCGGGGTGACTTCTCTTACTTTTAAAACTCATTTCTGCCCTAAATAAAGAAATAAATAGGCATTTTAGCGCAGAACAGATGGATAAAAAATGGAAATAATCTGATTGAGTGATGAATTAGGATCAATCCCTTTTTGTTAAATTAAGCTGCACCCTTTCCTCTTGAGAAAGATTTTTTTTTTAAACTTAAACGAGTGTGTTTGATGCAACTCAGAATTTATGTGAAGAGGAACATGTAATTTTTTTTATGTATCTGTAATGAATACCTTTAAGCCGGTATGATTTTTGTTTTTAAAGAAAGCAAATAACATTAGCTATTTTACATCAAATAGGTGACATCCTACATACAAGACACTTTCCTCTATTGATATACAGAAGAGCACTATTTCATTCTTGTGTCTCTTTGTGGAAGTAGTTGTTGTTTTTCTCTTTTATAGCACTTCATTAGAATGTGAAAAGGGTGGTTTGGGGACCGGGAGAGTGTCTTCTGGCCAAATATTGATTAAGTAGGTGTTTGCAGAGGCTATTGTTGTGGTGGAGAGAGGCCTGTTGCTCTCTGCCCCTTTCTTCTCTAGCACTATTGTTGGCTTTCCTTAAGTGCTAAGATCAAAGCTGACTCATTTAGATTTATTTGTCTGGGAAAAGGACTGCTAAGGTTTGTGGGATAAAGTATACTGGGCAGCCCCAGGTCTGCATGGCATTAGCAAGCGGCTGGGACATTGTGGGAAAAAGGATGTTTGCTTGGATGAATCTGATGCCAAATTGTTTACATCTCCTTTAACTGTTGAGTAATGTGGACTGAATTTAAACAGCATGCTGATGTGCTGCAGTTTGAGATATGTTTGAAGGAATTGTTTGTGCCATTTATCTCATTTCTTCTTAAAGCAGGAGTGTATGCAGTGGTATATAATTTTAAACAGAACACTGAACAAATCATCGGTGCCAAGAATTTGTTTTTGCCATGACTGAGACTGAATTAATTGATAGCACCGTTTCCTCTATTTATTACTGTTAGCACTTTAGCCTCATTTAACTAATTAAAGTAACCAAAGTCATGAAAGAGGAGTAGCCACTCTTGCAGGATCAATTTATGGCAGTGGGGGTGAAAGGGAGAGAGAAGAAGAAAAAGCAAAGCTCAGAAATACAAACAGTCAAAGGGATAACTTTTCTTTAAAGGGAATCCTGTGGTGCCAAATTGAATGAGCCCAGTTCTTTCAAATCTGCCATGGTGAACGCAGTCAACATGTAATAATTGGTTTCATTGAGGTGCATTCCAACAATCTGCTGCCATTCTCCTGCTTCTATTGTCCACAGGCAGGCAAATAGCCAGAGGGACAGGAGGAATCAAGTGCTGACAAAACATGAAAGATTTAGCTGCTTTTGTCAAAGGAGCTGAGTAGGACTTTGTTTGTGTAAATAAACTGGGTTAGTGGCTCCCTGTGACTTTGGCATGGATTTAGAGAGAGCAAAATTTAGAGCGTAAGGAGAGCAGAAAATCATATCTGCGCTTTTTTTTTTTTTTGAAAAGTAGTGAATCGCATTTTAAAGCAGTCAAAACGTGCACGTGATATACATTGACTGCGTGTAGCTGCCACATCCGAGCCATCTAATCCAATTTGAAAGATTCATAACTTTTACTCTCATGAGGCTACCTATGAATATAAACAGATACCTTTCTCTCACACACACAGGGAGCGAAAGCAGCTGAGCAGCGTGGCAGTAACCCGCAACTGTAAACAGAGAGATAGACACTGATTTTCTTGAACTCGTGTGTTTGTTAGGGGTCCCTGCATTTCCATGGTGAATGAGTTAAAGCTTCGAGGGTTAGAGGAGACTCTCTGTGCAAGTTGCAGCAGACAGAAGGCCTCAATGCAACCAGAGGAATGTCTGTTACAGCCACATTTCCATTTTCCTCTCAGGGCTGGATAATGAAAGAAATTTATATTTGGGCCTCACGCTGTGTTTTCCTGTGTTAATACTGTTTATAATGCTAGTTTAGCCCAGTGGACTGCTAAAGAAAATAAACCAGAATTCACAATATATTTCTACCCTCAAGATAGATGGATAGATGGATGGATAGATAGATAGATAGATAGATAGATAGATAGATAGATAGATAGATAGATAGATAGATAGATAGATAGATAGACTACTACTTTTACGTTCCTTGTTGGCATGACTCTCAAGGCTCCCTCTTTCTCAAAAAAGAAAGAAAAAATCCACACTAGCTGATCTGCAACTGAATGCAAACTCTATGCTTCATTAAAGCCTCTTTCTCTGTTGGCACCCACATTGTGATCCTCCAATATTAATTCAAAGGACAATTAATGAATGCAGGCCAACTTTGAAGTAATGGGCCGAGGTCCTGCCCTGAGCCGGCCCCTCGGCGCTGATGTACTCTCCACATTCTCCCCACTAACCCCAGAGACACTGTGAAGTGACTGAAAGAGAAGCAGTGAGCAATGGAAGGTCAAGGAGAGGAGCCCCAGTAGAAAAAGAGCTCTCTATTTCCTTGGAAGTATTAGCCAAGCAAAACTCTGTGATGGGGAGGATAAAGGAGTGAGGAGAGAAAAGGGTCGGGGGCGAGGGGACTCTGCAAAGAGGAGCACAATGGGATAGTTAATTGAGTAAAGCCAGACAGCGTTGTCAATCACTTAACTTTGTTTAGCCTCAGTTTTTGTGGAGCTGTTTCATCCAGCACATTGCACATTATGGACACGCCAGCACAACACTGTTGCTGTTTTGATTAATGTCTTTTTTCCCCTCTCTCAGTAAAGAAATCCACTAAAAAAAGAACAGAACTTTAAGATGCAAGATTTTTTTTTTTTTTTAACTGTGTGCAAAGTTTATTTCCTACACTTTTGCAAACGCAAGCATTATTTCAGCAATAGTGGCTCAAGAAATTCTGCAATTATGACTGTAGGGTTTAAAAAAACCCCAGAAAGCATGGAATGTGATGATGGCTTCTCTCTCTGTTGAGTGTCTGTGAAGTTTTGTTGGGGGGTGGTGGTGTCAGCGGTGAGGCCGTCTTCACCGCAACTGCACTGTGCAGTAGCTGTGAAAAGGTCAGGGGCTAACCTAGGGTCACTTGACTGTTAAAACTATCAGGCCCCAGGAAAAGGAGGTTACGATAATGTTTGAGAAAAGATGAGAACTGACAGACTCCTCAACGGCGGGTTGTCTCACAAAGCAGCCAATGATGATGTGAGGTGAGCTTTGTTTTTTTTTTTTTTTTTTTTTTCTTCCCCAGTGCACAGACTTCCAGAGGGTTTTTGCTGTTATTTGAAGAGAGTTTACTTATTATCCTGAACAAGGTGCTTGGCTTGGTTGCCTGTCTGGCCATAACACGGTGGGACTGAGGTGGATCTCTGCTGGTTAGACTCTGTTTAGCTGGAACAAGCGGCAGACTGGCCTGTTGCTGCAGCCCCGCGTGCAGTTGCTTTGTCCCTGACCCGAGGGTGGAAATGCCACCGTGAAACTGTCACCTAACTGCACCACAGTGGAACTAAATAATAACCACCACACACTGGGCACACATAATAGCCAGTGCAGGGCCATTTGTGACTTTTTGTCACTCCACCAATATTAGACAGAGATACATCTTTCAGCGTCATATCGCCAGCTAGTTCTTTGTCCGTTAAATGCCAACCTCCTGCGCTTATTCACTCCATTTTTTTTCTGTCCAGCACATCATCATTTCCCTCTCTCCTCTCTCTTTCTCTCTATGTGCCCCCTCCTCCCCACTTCTTTCCCAGGCAGCTGCGGGTTCCTGGGGGCTTTTTAGCAAGTCAAGTGAGCAGCCCACTCACTCCCATTTTTCCCTTAACTGTTAACCCCAGCTGAGCCCATAAGCTGTCAGTTAACTATTCTTTTCCTCCAGTGCATCTGCTCGCTCTGGCCCTATGTGGCATGCCGCTATTTTATTCAGTGGCCCACTCGCACTATGCTCTGTGGCCTGAAAGGGCCAGATCTACTTCCCTGGGCAAATAACTAGTTCATTTGTCTCTTCTGCCCTTTGTTTTGTGTTGCGAACACATGTCACCAGCTCAATTACCTTCTCTATTAACAGCCCCTGGAGGAAGGGCTAGCCAGCCCCTACCAGGGCAAGACTATAAACTGCCCCATATGCTGCACTTCTCTTTCTCTTTCTCACTGTGGCTCTTAATCCCTCTCCCCTCCTTTCCTTCTTTTTCTTGCTTATTCCTCGACTTGAAATCTATTTCAATTATAAGATAACACTTTGCCACTTTTCCTGCCTCATTCATTTTTCTTTTTTTTTTTTTTTTACATCTTCAAGCTGCCTGTGTGAATTTCTTTGCACACGTGTACACGTACATGGATGTGTGCGCCCCTGCATGTCTCTTCATATCAACATCTCTTGAGCGGGTGGGAGGGGGGATGAATGCTTGGCAAGGCAATTCCTGGCCAATGTAGTCAACGCAGTAAACAAGAGCAGTCTTTATTCGTGCAGTTGGAATCCTCACTTGGTTTTTTTGGCCTGTTTGAGGCTCTGCTGCTGCAGGTGAAGCTAATGGAACTGGACGTTCCCCAAGTTCACATCTGTGACCCTCTGGAGTTTATCTTCCCTGCCTGTCAGTCTCCTCTCTTGATCGATAAATGGTTCTGTTTACCTTGAGTGGCGGGTCTGTAGCCCGTCTGCGTGTGTACTGTTTGTGGGCAGCCACATGCACACCTGTAAATATACTTGTTGAATATATTTCAGAGCCTTTGAAAGGAACCTGTTGAATTCACTTGTTGAATTCTCCACTATCTACTAAACTGCAGTAAATAAATGATCCATTATCCATTCAACCGAAACTAGCTTGTTATTAGTTTATTACCCTAAAGCTTACTTTGTTTTAAAATGTCTTTTTAATGGATAATTCTGCAGCAGCCCCAATTTCCGCTTGAGGGATAATAATCTATCTTTCTATTAAGATTCTTGTCAGAGCCACAGCCAAACTGTGAGTGGCTATGGACTAGTTTCAGCTCCCTAGTGCTTTAGCTGCAGCGTAAAATTTGATTTGGGTGTTTAAGTAAGGAGGTCGAGGCCTCCCTTTGTGTGTTTAGTATCCTCTTCTGCCGCTTGTTGTGGGGAATGTGTGGGAACAAGTCTGCTTCTGCACCAGCGTGCCTTAAAACTGATCCGCAGCAGAATTAGAGCCTCGTTTGAAAACGTCAAAGACATGGACGCAGCGACGGGTGAGCGCGGAGAGACAGAGAGGAGAAGTGAGTGCATGAGATGGAAGGGACAGGTCCCACTTTTAAGAATGACCAGCACCCCTATTCTCCTTAGCTTGGCACCCCACACCCCAGCATCTTCTTCAGGTGCCTTCAGCTTCCCATCTCTTCTCCATGTCAACCCCTCTAGCTCCCCCATCCCCCAACTTTATGCCCCGCAGGCCAGGGAGGGAGGGGATAAGGGGGTGCTCCCCTGCTGTGCCCCTCCACAGCCCCCAGTAGCCCTTCTCTGGACCCCTTTGTGCCCCCCCCC
>CM076662.1:10016379-10073430 GCA_038496675.1 Rachycentron canadum
TTCCCCCACTCATCCCCTAGCCCTACAGCCCCCATCTCACCCTACAGCTCCCCCCTCACTCCCCTGCTGGGCAGGTGACAGGCCCCTGAATGCGGGCCCGGGCGTCCCTGATGGCTCCTACAGATGGAGCGTGGTAATCGGTCCAATAGAGCCCTGCCACAGGCTTTTCCCTGCAAAGATACAAAGGCTTGGCCACATCATTTCTAAAAAAAAAAAAAAAAAAAAAAAAAAAAAACAACAGCGAGTGAGAGAGGAAGAGTGCAAAAGAGAAAACGCAAGCCAGAGGATGACAAAAGCAACACTGTCATTTGCCATTAAAGGAGAGTCTGTGACGGAGTGATGGAGTGTTTTCTCTGTAGTTACTAATAATAAAAACAGAGGCGAAAAAGGGAGGGAAAGACAGAAATAAAGGGGGTAAAGGAGGAGAGACTCACCCCCACTCTGCAGTTAACATGAGCTACAGTGCCAATGAGGAGCTTTCTCCTCTGAGGAGTTTTATGAGCGCTCCTTCCCTCCCTCAAGAATCTTTTCGTTTCTGTGCCGTCATTGGTTCTGTCTTTTTCTTTCTTCCTCTGTTCCTCCATCATTAAAATGGTAATGACACCACATGACTTAGCTTGCTCTTTCTCCAATTCTTGTCCTTTAGTGTTGCATATGTGCTGATTAATACAAGTTGCATTCACTAATCCAAACAACATTAAAAATGTGTTTATAGGGAAAATATCCAGTTTTATTTTCATGCTGTGTGGCCCTCTCCTTACGTCTGTTGTATTATAAAATTTGTTCCAACTGGTCTCAGGCCACATCCTTAACTCAACAAACCACATCCCAAACTCATAGTGCACGTTCCAGGAGTTTCTAAGCATCCAGCCAATCCCCTTTGAGCCTTTATGCCAGCGTGGCACCCTTAGTTCAACTGTAATAAAGAGGTCTTCTCAGCATCAGAATCTTGTGTGCAGGCGGTCCGGAGCGCAGCAGCATTCCCAGGAACCAAATCCGTGTGTAATGCCTGGTCAAACACACACTGGCAACCGGCACAAACATTTCCTGCTTGGCTCCAGAGGCTCCAGAGGCAAGGGGAGATCCCTGCTACCCCCCTCCATGTCTGACTTGGCACTTTTTAATTAAAGCTTTAAATCTGGAGGGCAAAGGGAGAATGAGCAGTCTGGGGAAACAGACAGGCTTCTGTCCTCTACTGAGGCTTTTCTGTTGCTTACACCTGTCTCTCTGCTTTTGACCCCCTCACTTCTTCTCTCTCAGCTTAGGTGTTTGCCGCATAGTCGCTAGTGTCGAAAAGGTGCAGTGAACCCTCCTCATGAGGTCTAAGAGGTCCCTCTGGGGTGGATTTGGGAGTGGATTCCAACTCTTTCTGTCTTGTGTCCATCTGTGTTTGACACATTGTCATAGACTACTTTTATTGAGTGAAAGCCCAGACGCAGCAGATGCATGTTTGTGAGTGTGTGTATGACTGAGAAAGAGATGGGGGGATTGCAGACACGTAATGGCAGACAATAGCAGGCTGTCACGCTAGTTTGTGGTGCCTAATCATTATTTAATAGATGGGTAACCTCCCCCTGAAATGCAGCAATAGTCCTCTGTTTCGAGTTTCAAGCCCTCATTGATTTTCTTCTTCTGCTGAATTAGATCCCAATAGCTGTCTCCCAGTTACCCAGTCAGTCTCTTCTACCCTCAACTGAACAAACAGATTAAGAAGCACCTGCAAAAGGCTGCCTACTCTTTACTATGGGACCCTATTGGCATAGTGCACAGCATGGCTAAGACTGGGAGAGACAGAGTGTCCCAGGGAAATGGATGCCCCAGAGGGATCTAGCCCTCTTTAATCCATGTTCAAGCTGCTTCTGGCTTTTGATCCCCTTAGGAACCACTGAGGAGTTTAAGGGAGCAGGAGGACACGGGCTAAGGTGGCTCTGTACCATGTGCTATACTCAGCATACTGTATTACCCCGGGCCTGGCTATTGTTGCACAACTTAGTTTCATTTTGTATCAGTTTGACTGCTCTGAATGTTGAAGTAACTGTCTGTCTCCGTTCGCCATTTCAGCCAGTCACTCAGATGAGGGCTCCGACGTGGACTCTGAGCCAGGTCTGCCGCTGAAGAGGAAGCAGCGTCGCAGCCGGACCACCTTCACAGCGGAGCAGCTGGAGGAGTTGGAGCGGGCCTTCGAACGCACACACTACCCTGACATCTACACACGGGAGGAGCTGGCTCAGCGGGCCAAACTGACAGAGGCTCGAGTTCAGGTTAGACACGCGCAGATACTCAGCTTCAACCTCAAAGTCGCACACCAGGGCAGTTTGTCGAGCTGTCATGGATATGTCATGTGGGCGTTAAATTGCCTGGGGACGTTGCCATACATTCCTTACAGCCATAAGACATGCCCGCCTCCCTCCTTCCCTCCCAGACAACCCTCGACCCCACGCCAAACCCCTCCCCGCACATATAGACACAGACAAACACAGATACACTGCACCCACTGTGTTTGAAGACAGCTTTTTATTTTTGTCAGACTCTGCAAAAAGGGCTAAAAATAGATGACTGATTTAGATAGTGTGACAATATAGGCTTTAACAGCTGTAACAGCCCTCTGGCGTTATCTGAACCCAGTGACTTGCGTTAGAACACAGAGATGTAATGTCTGTGGTTTCTCTGCACACTCCAGATGTTAAGATCTCTATCAGTTCAGCTCCCTGTAATAGGTCAGAGGGGCCTCACACACACATATACATTCACATGCACCAAGTGCACTCAAAAATACAAATACAAATATAAATACTATACAAGTTTCTAATTAGGTTAGCAGATAAGCCAAAAAAACCCCCCAAAAAACACTCTTGTTTCTGTTCTTCTTTCAGGTGTGGTTCAGCAACAGAAGAGCTCGGTGGAGGAAGCAAGCTGGAGCCAATCAGCTGATGGCTTTCAACCACCTCATCCCCGGTGGTTTCCCTCCATCGGCTATGTCAGGCCTGCAGCCCTACCAGCTGTCTGACAGCCCCTACCCGCCTACTTCCATAGCCCAAGGTGGGTTCGACTGAACACAGCCAAAAATACTTTACATACTCTAAAACGTCAGAATGTTTTTGCAGTTTCAAAACAGAGAATCTGAATTTGTCTCACGACAGCAGCAGCTCTTGATTTTAGCAACACGTGATTTTCAGTAGAAATGTCTGATTGTCAACAGCGTCCGAGCAGCCCAGTACAGTCCACCGACCGCAGCCTCTGCCCCCCACCTCCGTGCACCAGACTGGACTCAGCTCGTCAGCAGGCTCACAGGACGGAAGCTCTGCATATTGCCTGTCGTCTGGACGTCACGGTTTCTCGGGATACGCGGACAGTTTTGTGGCCCCGACAGGACACACCAACACTGTCAATCCGGCCATCAGCAACAGCCTCTCACCACAGGTTTGTCTATACATCTGTTACAGAAATAAATGTATAAACAAGCAAATCCTTTACATATATGTACATATGTAGAAGCACAAAGAAACACACACAACACATATATGTCATCATACCAGGAGACAGGGGGCCTGTAGTTCATTATTCTGGTTATGAAATGCACCATATGGACACACACAAACAGACACACTTCTCTGTGTGACCTAGGAAGTGTCATTGCAGTGACATTGATGAAATCTTGTTAAGCTAGAAAACACGGTAGCTTTTCATTTTTGTTTATTCTGATGGGCTATTTGATGAATTTGAAATGTGGCAAACGTCTGTCTTTGGGGAGGCAGAAAGGACCAAACATGAGGAGGGATGTATGGATGTCGGATGATGACACAAATCAAAACTGAAAAGACAATTATGGTCGATTACACAGTCATCAGTGTCCATCAGTGGCTCTCTACCAGCCCAGAAGATGGACTAACAGGCGTAAAACGAGCTTTTAACCGCCACAAAGGGTGGCCAGCCCACATGCAATGCATGCTGGGTACTAATTCCCATGAGAGAGAATCTCAGACTCCTGTCAGGCACAGATAAAAAAACTGCCTAAGGCAGGTTTGTTACTTTGTGAATGCCTGAGGATGTATATATATTGAAAAAAAGAAGAGCTTTGTTGTGGCTGCCAGGGTGCATGGTCAGAAAGTAGAAGGTGGCACCATTGTGGCTAAAGGTATAATTGACTGCTTTGATATATGAGCTCTAGATACTGACTAGAATTTGTTTTTTTGCTCCCCAACAACTAACCAGATTTATTTTTAAAACTTTGTTTGGGGAATTTTATTGTCATTGAACAGATAAAAGCATAAAGAGACAGGAGAGAGTGAAGATGACATCCATTGAGCTACAAGCATCAGTGGTTGATGGTTTTAATCTCAGCCAACTGAGCCCACTTGTAAATTGAACTCCAGTTTACCACTTCGTTGAAGTGGTAAACTGGATGCAAACCTGCTGGTAGCTGCCATCCTGTAAGTGAGCGCATGGCTGTGGTTCACACACCCACAGGGTCACCATGTGACTTTAACTCCAATAAAGAGGCCAAAGGTGCTGCGGCCTCGTGGATGGTTTCAGCATTAACCTTAGTTGGGCAGCTCCAAACAGAATGGACATCTCATCTTATGTAGGGACGGCGTGCCTGGAATGTTTTCTCAGTCTGGAATTGCAATCACAGAACGTTCCAGTATCGTAATTGATTGGAATGAAGTAATCTATCCTCTTGTAACAAAGTGTGTAATTTATGCAAATGACTCACTTTGTTGGATAATTTGTTTTAATTCATATATTCATTGCAGCTGTTTGAATGTATATTGCAATGCAGTTTTCACTATTTCAGATGAGGGTAAAATTAATTTCCTGATTTTAACTTAATAAGGGAGAGGAAATGAGAACTGATTAAATCCTATGACATTGATAGTTAATATGTGAGGGCCTCTTTGCTACTAGAAAACTTAACAGCTTCAGTTTTCTCAAACAGAAACAATTTGGTCTATTGTGTTAATCCCGCAGAGCGTTATCTGGTTACTGAACTCCAAATTTGTCTAAAAATGCTTCTCTACTGTATCTACTATTCTGTGTCCATCAGGAGATCCAGGGATTCATTTAACTCCAGATATGGTCACATTAGAGCACCATAGAGTTTTGATATGGATAAAGTTTACTTTAGATAGGTGATATTCTTGTCTGAGCAGTTAGCTCTGCTTTTTAAAGCAGCAGTCAGGCCAGTGGTTTCCCTGTGGTGCAGGGTCCCTGGCGTCTCACTGCTGATCTGGTGCATACCAAAGGAATCCTTTCTCACCAAGGAAGCGAGCGGCCGGGATTTGCACCCCCCTGAGACCTAATCCCCGGAACAACCTCAAAACAGACTCACCATCGGAAGCTGCTGCTGTTTCAGTTGTATGAAGAAAGTGCGTGAATGCACGAGCGTGTAGCTCAGATACGGACCCTAAGACACGTGCAAACACAAACATTAAAGGGAATTATTCAGTATGTTTGTTTTCATGAGGAGATATGAGCAAACATCAAAATGTTTGTATGAAGCTACTAGAAAAGTACTATTTATGAACAATAACTTCACTGATTCAGAAATGTAATGATTTAATTAATAAGCCATTTTTCTCTGAGGTCATTTGTTGAATTTTTGGTGGAATGCGTATATATTTTAATAATGTTTTAACAATAGTCTGTGTGCATGAGCATGTGTGCTCATTCCCTGCAGTAGGAGAAATAATGATTTAGTGGTAGGCCACATCTTTGTGTTCGTCAGATGTGTGGGGTCAGATCACTCTGACACACCAACTGTAAATTACACACATTAAAGACACATCAGAATGTGAACATGCGTGTGTCTGCCAGCTGGATGTCAGTTGGCAAATTCGTATTTTTAGATCATTGCATTATTTATTCCCCTTAGTATTTTTTTTTCTCTTCGGTTTATATTTGTCTCCAGGTTATTTTGTTGTTTTTTGTGTATTTGGTTTGGTCCTCTGCTTTAGCTCTGTTTTCTCCTATGTGGACTGTAGCGCTTCATAACTTAATTTTTTTAGACATTTTCATGACTTTGCTTCTCACGCAAACCTATGGTGCAGCTGTTCACGATGTATCACCGATACCCCTATGCCCCTGACATCAGAGCAAAAAATGCCTAATACACATTCTTGCGCACATACATACACACACACACACCTACTCTTATATACACAATTTCACACATGGAAAAGGTAGCTCTCGGACACACACAAACACACACTATTCCCCATTCCCACGTACCCCTTGGCCTCTTTACCTTGACTTCACAAGGACACGGTGATTTGTGATTTTAGGGCAACAACAAAAGGTTTGAGAGAGTTAGAGAGAGACAGAGACAGAGAGAGAGAGATAGAGAGAGAGAGAGAAACAATATGAGAGAGTGCATTGCTCTGTAGAGATCAATACTTTAGTGGACAGATACAAATCTGTTGAAGTTCTACTTCAAAACTCATTACACTGTTTTCATTTTTAAAATATTCTCCCCATATTAAATCAGCCACAGTCAGACTTAAATTATTTATTTCTTTTGTATCTATTCCAGTTGTAACAAAATGCTAGAAGTGTCATCACAAGGAAAAGTAGAAGAAAAAATCTCTCTCTCTAATCTACTTCCAAAAATATGACAGGATAACTCTAATAGAAACCACTAGGAGGGCAGAGGATTGATCTCTTTAGCCACCATCAGCTCACCAGTCATTCAAGCAAAGTAAAGAGAAACCACATGTGTGAGGGAAGCCTGTAATAATGTATTTCTGACAATGGACAAGGAAAGAGCCTCCACGTCAGCCCACCTGAGTGGAGAAGAGAAAAAAAACATTGTCTTTGTAGTTTTCATTTTAAAATTTACTTTGAGGTGTATTTTATTTCGATTTTCTTTTCTCATATATTAAATACTACTCAGTTCTAATCACCGGGTTTTCCTCCATTTCTCCCCTCAGGTGATGGGCCTTTTGAACCCAGGTGGAGTGCCACATCAGTCCCAGAGTGACTTTGCCCTCTCCCCGCTGACCGGTGGCCTGGAGCCTAACGGAGGCATGGCTGCCAGCTGTCATGGTTCCCAGCGCCTGGAGGCTCTCCCAGGCCTGCCCAGCATGCCCGCCCTGCCTAGCACCCAGTCTTACTGCCCACCTTCGTACACTTCCCCGGCGTATGCTGTGGACCACCATCCATCCTACCAGTATGGACAGTACAGTCAAAGCAAGGTACATTTGAAATGCACATTATTTTCATGTTGATCTGTCAAAGATTTGGGGACATTAAAGGAATTTAATTTGTAGATTTGAATCTAAGTTATATATAATTGATTTGCAGTTGTGTCCTTTTGTAACCCCTGCTCTGGTTGAGCTGCTTCGTTTAGATTTTCTGACTCGCGAATGTTAATTGCACAGACCTCTCTGATGAGCGAGCTTCTCAAATCACCCAGCGCTGTGCTGAAATTACATGTATGTTAAAGAGCGCTAGTGGCCCGGTTACCTCAGTTTACATTACCATCACTGCCTTATCCACGTGGACTAATGCAGAGGCATGTCTGGGTCTTATCCCAACACACACATTTTCACTCACTGTCCTTTCATGACCCCATATGATGAGCTTGCCCATCATACCCTCACTTAGCCATGTAATGACCCATGCAACAAAGATAGCCGACCAAATGAAAGGAGCCACTTCCCAAAGCGTGTTTGACAGGAGGGAGGAGAGTGTATTGGTCAGGACGGTGTGTTGTTGGGGCTGATCTGAGGTACACTACCACATGTTGACTGGCCCATCAGTGGCAACATCTTGATGTCATTAATTTAGCCGGTCCTGAGAGAAACCCATATGTAGCTTTTGGGGGTTTGGTGAAATGTGTGTGTCTCGGCGTATTTGTGAGTGTAGACATATAGGTGTGTGTGTGTGTGTGTGTATAAATGCAGGGTAAGGGGCTCTTTAACAGGGGGCGATTATGGCCCTTGGCAGGCCAGGATTAGAACCATGTGTCCCACTGGAGGTCAGATTTAGAGTTGTTATTGATCAGTGGAGCAGAGCCGAGCAGAGATCCAGACTCAGGCTTAGTCCCTGGCTAGTTTTGCCAACCACATTAAATTCAAAAAATTCCTCAAAGTCTTCACCTGCTTTTGAGTTTTATTATTTAACCTAAGACCCCAGTTTACATTCTCACCTGCTCTCACCCCTCCTTCCTGTCAACATCACACCTCACGTAGAATTTTGAAATTCACCCCTTTTGCTGTGTCTAACCAACCCTTCTGTCCTTCATTGTCTTCCTCAGGTGCCTTTCATTATATGAAGCCCCCAACATGGCCTGAGCAGGAGGCTTCTCCCAGCCAGTCTGACCGCCAACACCACCACCCACCCCCACCCCCCCACACACACACACATACACACATACACACACACCACAACTCCCACCCACCCACTGCCTCTGACAAACCTTCCAGGCCCCGAGGACAGTGAAAGAGAGAGGCTGGGTGGGTGAAGTGGCTGAGGTGTTGTCCTTCAGCGAGGAAGGGAACCTGGGTTGAGATGGAGGTGTAGTGACAGCGATGGAGGGGGTTGACTGGAATAATTAGGACCAAAGGCGCAGCCTCTCCTGTTACCTGGCACTCGCTTTGCTTGTGTCTCATGTCATGCTCCAAGGACCAAGGAGAGTGGAGTAAATACATTCAAGATTCTGTATTTGATTATTGTAATAAGTGGCAGAGATGCAAGTTGAGGAGGACTTTTTTAAGCCCCCTGTGCTTCTGGGGCCAACTTGATAGGGGAGGAGTGGATTCTCATGACTGATGTTATCAAAAGGCCGGATAGTGAAAACGTGTTGTGCTCAGCCACAATGTTCTCCTAAGGATCTCTTCATCAGAATGTCTTAGGGTAATGATATTAACTGTATACTGATGTGATTCTTATAAAAGACATTGGAGATAAAAAACAGGACTACACCAGGAATGGCATGAATTGAGGCCGCATGGAGTCACAGCGAAACCACTACAACCAAAAGGAAGTGCAATACATTCATACCTCATGTGATGTAAATGAACGTGGATCAAATGTCCCTGATTATATCCTCAAAAACATGCTCTCTCTTTTCAGTGTCATTAGTTCTGGGTTGGGTGCATTAATCAATCAGGGGAAATCGTCAAGCGATGAAAAAAAGCAAATGTAGTTGTGATGTCATTAAGCCAAAAAAATTATCTGCCAGTGATACCATCTTTCAGTTTGACAGTTAATTTTCTTTTTTTTTTTTTGCATGTGTTAAATTAGTTTTCATCAGGAACTTGCAAACATTAGTTCCATTTCTTATTTATTTAGTGTTATTCAAGTTTTATACCTTGTCTTTACATCTTGTATAAGTGCTCTTAAGTGCTTAAGTCTTACACAATGTTCTTTATTCATGTTCTTTTCTTTTGTATTTCCATTTACATCAGCATAAAATGATTTTGTTGTAACAAGTTTTGTGTACAGTACAGCACTATTTACTATTTATAATAAACTATGTAAAAATTCACTGAGTTGTGACATGGAGTGGTTGTCATTCATGGGATACCGGCTTCCAACAACTGAGGTCATGTCCTCAGTTAACACTCTGCAAACCTACACATGGGAGGTATATTATGAACTCATATACATTTAAAGGCAACAAAATAATAAAGTAATGAAGCCATCCACTGTTTATCTTCCAGAACTGAACAAATTTGGACAACGCAAAAGTAAATTTACATTAACTTGGAAACCAAGTCAATATAATTAAAAAAACATAATTGAGAGGCCTTCTTTTTTTTATTTCCAGTTTCTGTCCTACCTACTGTCTACAAGCTGTGCGCCTCACGGACACTGGTGGAGCACTAAATCATAAATATATCCCCTTTCATAAACACTCCTTTTGGACAAATTCCTGCTCCCTAGGGGCTCCTTCACACCCCTTGATGACTAAAGCAGAGCTGCTGTAAATTATATAAGCACAGCAGCCCTCAGACACACCAGGACATCAGTCAGTGACATGGCTGTGCAGGGTTCAGAGGGGCTTTGGCCCTCACAGCCAAACAGAAATGAAAACACTGTTCACCCAGTTGGCAGACTCCTCAAAAGGTTACAGATATTAGCAGTGCATTTTTATTACTCCTCGTCATTTTTCTCTCTCTTCTGGAGGTTTAGGGATCAGGTGTGCAGCTGTCCATGTCATTCATCGTATCAGTCTAGAGTGAGCATGTAAGAATTAATACAAATACATTGAACATGTTTACTTCAGCACTTTGATATGTTTTTGGTTTGCGTGTATCTCTGTGTTTGCATTTGTTTGCATGTCTTTGCTCAGTTTGTGTGTTCAACATGATAAGATCAAGGCAAGATCACATTTCACTATTTTCTTTGCTTTCAACAAATTTTTTTTTTTTTTTTTTTTTTTTAACAAGTCCTCAACTTGTAAGACACAATGAGTGAAAAAGCCAAAGAGGTTGCTTTGGAGCAGAGTGTCAGTCAAGCAGCAACACACTGGAGACAACTTAACCTCTGACCCCAACACTCTTTGAAATGAGTAGACTACTTGACCGGAGCTGACAACAATCCAAGCGTCTCTGCAGCTTCCAAGCCCCCAAATTGAAAGTGAAGGAAGAAAGCACAAAGAAGACAGGCTGAAAAAAGTTTCAGACAGAAAAAAAAAGTTAAAAGGGAGGTTTGCGAAATACTTTGAGCCAGTATGTCCTGTGAGAGTCACAGTCTCAGAGTGTGTGACTGATAAAGATTCATTTCTGATCAAAATAACAAACAAGTTTGTTGAAATAATTCTCCAAAGGAGCTCATAGTTGTGCTTTCATGATATTTTGGTTGCATCCAATAGGGCTGAAAGGGAGCTGGATTTATCTCTGAAATACCACCTTATCAAGTCTCTTGGAGAGTGGGTGGATGACTCACAGCGTGCCTTTCCTAAAGTAGTGAGTGCCTGCCTCTCACACTTTCCATGTGTAGTCCTGTCAGTTGCTCTGGTCTCTTTTTCATTATCTGTTTTTGTTTGGTATTTCTTTGACTGTCAAGATTTTCTTCTCAGTCTCTTTTCTATCAATTTTTGATATGAAACGCATGAACCGGACGCTTCTGCTCTCTCTACTCTTCAGATGCCAGCGGATTCTGGAGGACACTGGTGTCGACATCAACGGGCACCAAATGAACGCAACTGTTTCCAGCAGCACAGCAAGCCCTCTGTCCACCGCCAGTCCAGTATCTGCCATCTCCAGCTCCAGGGAGACTTATGACAATGCTTACTTTTACATCCTGTTTGTCATGTGCTTCTACTCCTTCCTTGCTATGACACTTTTTAAATGCTTCATAGGCAGCAACGAGGAGAAAAAGGACCCCTACGAGGAGTTTATGAGCACTGGGCAGTCGTCAGCACAAAAATTCAACACAGGCCGCATGGCAGAGAGGTTTTACTTTGAAGAGGAGAGCAGCCTGTGAGCCACAGGCTTTCTTAGAAGGAGGAGGGAGGGTAAGAACGCATGGGGGGATGTTTTGACAGTCACCAAGCCAGAAAAACGTCAGTGCGGCCTACTCAGGCAAGACCTGTTAGTGATTTTGCAAAACCTGTAGTAAGTTCATTTTTTCCCCCCTTTTCCCCCTTTTCCATCTGACAATCAGAAATCTCATGCGAGCGAGCAGGCCGGCCGGCCGGCAGGAGGAGACAGCTGCCTCTGATGATCTGAGAGAAGGGTGGAAACATGGAGAAGTGTGGGTCAATGGCAGGCCGGAATCTCCTCCTGTGAGGCCCAATCAGGATCAATAACACCGGGGCCTTCGACATGCACACACTGCGGGGAACCAAGGATACCTCAACAGGCTGATGGTGTGGACAATATGGACACTGTGTGTGTGTGTGTGTGTCAGAGAGAGAGAGAGAGAGAGAGAGAGAGTATTGACCAGACACTGGCCTCCCAAATCTAAAAATCCAGTCGACAATATTGAACAAATTAGATCAGGATTCTCTATTATTTTACAGAATTTAAGATGAGGATTTACATCAGACTCTGAGTCGCCTGCTGTGGACACATTAAAACTGTTAATTTGAAACTGGACACATAAATAAGTTTTGCTAGACATGCAAGCATCTGAATTTATGCTGCAGCATCAAACCGCGCTTTCAACAGTAGCGAAATGTACGTGCACACACACACACACACACACACAGACACACACACAACGTTTCTGAATGAAATAAAATGACGTCCCAGTCTCCAATTGGCTCTAATTAGAGCCAAGGCTCCTCGCAACGGCGACATTCCTTTGCCATTACATTGTAACTGATCTACGGGGCCGCTCCAACCTCCCGGTGACCCCGTATGATCAACGTTTACTAAAGCTGTGGCGAAACGTGAACCCGAGACTCACTCGGCAGAATTAACTCCGATTGCGCAGCGGGATCGTGGCGAGGAGCTCACAGGGGAACACACGCTTCTGATTTGCGCCACACATCGGCGGAGTTCCATCGGGGAGGACGTTTCAGATTAGCAGACTGGCAGCTGGACAGGTAGGTCAGTGAGTGGAAAGAAAGTGAAGAAGAAAGACACTCTTTTGCAATTTTTTTTTTTTTTTTGCAATAAAGGTTTTTGCGCAATTAAATCTCCCGGGTCAGAGGTGGGTGTGGGCTGACAATGCCGGTCTAATTTGAACTATCCGCTCCTGGAGGTTATGCCGGTCCCTGAGGCCATGTGGACCTGTTTCCTCTTCTTCCCTCATAATTAAATTTTTGTCTCATCCTCCTCCCTTGAAGTGCTGGGGTCATAGATCCCACCTAACAACTCTGCATTCATGCTGTTTGGAGCAGCCTGCCCTAGAAACACTCACCAGACAGTCCTGATTAAAAAACTTTTTTTTTTCTCTTTTCTTTTTAAAACCTTTTTTTTTAAAACCCAGGGCTTGAAGCGGGAGATGATCATTCCCCAATTCTCAAAATAAAAATGCTTTTCTTTCCACTACAGCTGTAAAGACACCGATGCTTCCATTGGCAGACTTTTTAGGTGTGTTTGATGTGCAACAACTTTGCTGGAGAAGGGCATGGGTCTGAGATACAAACTGAGAGAAACCACATGCGCTGAAGACACAAGAAAATGATACACAATCTGGTTTAGATTTGTTATTTTATTACTGTAACTTGATGAAGTTTATTTGTAGATTTTGTGCACTTCCACTGGATTAAGCCTCTACAATCACACTTTTCTCCACAGAGGTTGAAACTGAAACTTTTAGGTGAGCAATCACTGTTAAAACATGAACAGAGGAGTGTGCCAATGAAAATGTTTGTAATGTTGATCACTGAATTAGACAAAGTATCACTGACTGTACATCTGTGCTGGTGGTGGGTCTGTGGTCTGAAACCGTGGATATACAGCCATCTGCTGGTAAATATGTGACATTAGTACTATCCAGACTTTCAGAGCGGTTCCTGGAACAAGCACAGGACATCACTAACATCACTGTTGAGGATTATTACTAACCCTGAGAATAAACATGCATTTGACAACATCTAGAATACATTTTCAGCAGAGGTATAGTCAGAAATGTGAAGGTTTGAAAGATCTTCAGTGTAAAAGTCCTCAGCACCAACATGTAGCAGTGGAGACTGTAAATGCAAAAACCGTGCTCTCATCTCATAGTGTTTCTCTGATGCTTATTGCTGTTGTAGCATATCTGGATGCTGTGGTTGGGCTGCCATCAACAGGCTCAAGAACAAGTATAGAATGTAGTTGTAACTTAAGTTTAGCTGAGTTTTCTGGCATTAAAACTGACTGAGACTAAGTAACAGTAACACACAGTTTTTCACATTATAGTTATTTTAAACAGATAGTGATTCATTCGTAGTCATGCATTCACAAATATGATGCTCTATACACACTGTACTGTATATATGCTGTGAGGCCATCGTAGTATCAGACATAAGCACTGGAAACATCAATCTCCATTTAAAACAATACAAACTGCAAAGATGCTGATAATTATTGAATTGGTATGAAGTGGATAACCTCTGCATTCCTGCTATTCCTACTGGTGTAGGTCGTCCTGCTGTTTGTTGTGCTGAGTTCATTTGGCAGTTCAGTAACAAAAGCTACAGTCAAGAAGAAAGGTTTGTATGACACAGCTATTTCACACATCCTAAACACCTGATATGAACCTGAATGCTTGAGGCTGTGCACATTTGATTTCTTGTGTTCCTCCTCGCTTATATTGTGCACATGTGGAGTTGTAGTTAGGGCAGAAGTCCCTTAATGTCACACAGGCCTCATCACAGAACCATCCCCTGTGGCAGCAGTTATTTTGCCCAGAGCAACGCAGCACTGGAGGGCTTGCACAGCCTGGGGCACACAAAGTATTATTACAGTGGTAAAAAAAAAAAAAGATCCTTTTGTATAATTCAAGGTCTATGAATAAAGTATCAGCTGTCTAGAAAAGTCTGTGGGCTCTCTCATAGAAAACAATCAAATAACTTCCATCCAACCATCCAATCTAGGATGAGTCTGCCAATTTGATCCCCATAAAAGTGATTATTCGCCAACTCGGGGCGCACAGAGGATGAAGGCTAGTGTAGGGTGGTGTTGACATTACATGTCACGTTATGTTATGGTTAATATTGGGTGCTTTTTTGCTGCAAGGTGAAAATAGAAATGTATGTGTGATTCCATTATTGTTTAAAAAGCAACAACTTGCCCCAGAATTATAGTAGAGGAGACTTCTGTGTGCAGAACAGGGGAGAAAAAAGGCATTGATGAATCTTGTTCTGACTTGGTAAGAAAGCACAGTTTTCAGCACCAATTTTAGAGGGTAATTTCTCAAGTTTTCAAATATTCATGATAAATGACCTAGATTAAACACAGTTTTACTCACTTTTGGAGAGAAGCAGCAAACTCACCACCAGCAGAATGTGCTGTGCAAACCAGTTCATTGCTTTGTATGACTGGGAAGTGTGGCCAGCATTACCTTACACTACCATCAAGAATGATCCCAATCTCTGCCAAAATAAATAAACTACATTCTTATTTAATTTTTTTCCCCTTCCTCTGACATTTTTGCTCCCGTTCTGATGGGTAAGCCTAATTATTACCATCAGCAGGCTCAATAACAAATACTGAATACAGTTGTGGCTTGGTTTTTAGCATTCAAACACATTGAGACAGAGTAACAGCAACATTTCAATTATTCAATTGTTTTTTTTTTCCCAAAATAGGTTCAGTCAGGCGTGTGGGGTTCAAAACACGCACACACAGGCCTAAGTGTCACATCCTCATATGCAAATGCTTGGAAGCTAGATCAGTACATCCGAGGCCATTAATGAAAAAAATCGCAGTTGTAAAATTAGTAATGGCTTGTTTGATTCAGCTGATCTGACCGCAGGCGTGGATTGAGTTTCTGCCTTTTTCTGTTTCATTTATCCATTTTTCAGAAGCTTCAGTTAACGGATAATTAAAGGAATGTGAAAACTCTTTAACACATACTGTTTCACTCAAGACCTAATAGTGCTTCTTTTATTGACACTCCCATTTAAGCAGTGATGGACATGCAACATGCCATGCTGTGTGTTAATGCATGGGCCAAACCCAATTACTGGCCAAAAACCTATAGGTGATTTAAAATCAAAAGCTCTGCAACAACCGCTACTGTCATTCCAGAGCTTTTGGCTGTATCACACAGCCTTCATCACCAAGCAAACAAAAACGGTAGATGTAATCTAATCTGTTACCCTGAGCACTTTTTGTCCACGCAGACAAGAAGGGAAGTGAGCAAGTGATTTGATGACCTTATCCTCCCTATGGTCACCCCATGACAGCATGCCACCCTGTGGGTGCTCATTGTGACATGTGAATACCCACTGATCCACAGTCAGTGTATATTCTGAAATGGATCCGCAGCTGTTTACATGGCACTGACTCAGATATATGTCTGACACAAGTAATGCAGATAATCATCAGTAAGGGCTGTGCTGTGATCTCAGTTACACTTACTGATAAAAACAAAGTTGGAGGATCATAACGTCGTTACGTCACGCTGCCGTCCACGGAGGCGAGCTGTGGGCGTGGCGTAATGTGCAGTGGGAGGGGCCTTATTGCTGTGGAGGGAAATCCTGAACAAACAGCGACTCTGTCAAAGTGAATTCAAAAAAGTCGCTTGCGTTGCGCTTCGTTGTGCTTGTATTTATTTATTTTTTTGAAAAGTCAATAATCAATCCACCGACCGCGGCGCTTATTTGACGACACTGGACCAATGTGGAAACTCCGGCAATCAACCGGTCGACCAATGGTGTCTCTCCATCACTCAAGTCAGCGAGCGCTTCTTCCGGGTGGGGGGACAGGAAGAGCTGCTGTGGTCCATCCTATGAAACCAGGTAAAAACCAGGTGTAACAATTTGCCGACAGAACCAACAGCAGAGAAAAACTAAGTGATATGACAGCGTCGCCTGCACCTGCATGACCTGAGCGTTGACCACCACGTGGCCTCCACGACAGCCAGGAGGATGGACGTCCACCTTGAACAAAGTGAGTCAAGTTCAGTGAAATCCTCTGGCTGGCTGGTTTCCCCTCTGTCCCCTGTCTGTTTTTAACTCCTTATATAATTTAGCCTGCTGTTGACGTAGAGGTGAATGTTTCCCTGCTCATGTGCTATTGCTGCTCTTTGCACAGATGAAGCTCACCACGACTTTATCAGCTGTTTCCCTTGTTTAGCATTATTTTTTTTTTGTTCAGGTCACTTGTCAATGTTTTATTGGCAGCTGGTGCATAAGAGCTGCCTTACTTCCTTATTTAGTGTTTAAAGCTGTGCAGCAAAGCGTATCACCAAATAATACTCTGTGCTTTGTGTTTCAAACCTAAGCACATAAACTCACATAAACAGTAAGTTGTGTATTTCATTCCTGCATTGCACTTTGAATCTGGGAATGTGTTCATGAGTTCAGTCTTTTTCGTATTCATTGGTGATACGTGCCTGGATCGGTGTATAAGCTTTATGATGTGGCACAATGGTACTAAAAATAATGTCAGACGCTTTCTTCCTTTTTGATATGGACATGAATCTATTGCCTAAATGTCATCCTAAAGTTGACCAACAATGTGATCATTAGTGATGATTTGATGCTGAGATGAAGTGAGTGGTTAATGGCATAAACTGAATTTGGTGCCATTAGATGTGAATATTCTTCTTCTATGAAAATGGGGTTAAAGGGGCCAGAACCACCACTTCTAGCATGACTAAACCTTTGACTTATCCCTCTCCTTTGAAGTGTGGGGATACCACTCAAAGGCCTTCTTCAGTTCAACAGCATTGCCTTGGTCTATTTTCTTGACTGCTTCGTGCAGATAAGGCTGAATAAATGTGTGGTTATGCCGTTTTATTACTCAAGTAAGCTCAGATCAGTAAATGTTCTTTTTTTTCCAATTCAACAAACGCTGCTGTTGTTTCGAGGAGTTGTGCTGTATTTTGTCATAGCTATAACCTATAAAAGATTGACATCTTTGATTGCCACAGAGCGATAACACTCACTGATTAATGACAAAGGTCTGTGTAATGCATATGTTGGGACGGGTCGTGGTTCTAGATTCTGCGTCTTTTGACTGTTCCTTTATTTGAGCTGGTGGTGGTCTGGGAATCTGTCTTTTTGTTGGAAACTCCAGAAGTGCTTCAGTGTGCTAGTGAAGATGTTACACTGCTGATACCCAGAGTCGTACTTAATTCTGCAGTGTTGTTCCCACTGAGAGTACAAAGAAACAGTTAAAAGCCTGAAGTGTTAGTGTGTAAAAGGAGGATCAACAACTGAGAATCAATGTTGGGTCAGACAGTAAAAAAGAACTATTTACAACTTCAGTAAGGCAATTATAATGAACCTGAAGCTATAGAGACTGTTGGTTGGTTGCTCTCGTAGAAGACACTACAAAACATCACTTCATTGATGGATGGCACAGGACGGCACAGGACAGGTGATTTTCAGCTGAAGAACTCAACTTTTAGCAAGAAAAAAAAACAAAAAACAAAAACATAACTGTTACAGTTATTGTGAATTATTAGCTGGACAATATATATACTGTATACTGTGCTACCATTTTTTACAGATGGTGGTCGTGGACTCTGAAGATATGCTGCCACCTGCTGCTATAAATGCAACACTACTGTCTGCTGATTTGTCAGTCTGATCCTTGCTATGAGAACAAGGAAAATGTGTCAAGCCTTTAGTGTAATTGTTTGGGCCAAAGGAGTGGTGGCAGTGAGATCCTGGAAAAAAAAAAAAGACTTGTGGGTCTTTGTCACATAAAGGGAGTTTTTGAATCAGCTTCTTCAACAGAGGCTGTGGATGATGAAATTGTGTTTCCATTTGCTGGCGTAGGTGTAGTACTTCTGTTTGTTATGCTTGCTGGTTGCTCGCTTGTAGCAGTGACTGCAGATGATAAAGCTGCCATTGACTAGTGTGGGTGTCGTGCTAGTGTTACACTGAGTGGTGTAGTTGAAGGTACTGGGGTCACTAAAGCTGTACTCATTCACTATGCTTTAATTGTAGCTTGTGGTGTTGGGTGCCGTAGTGGTGGCGCTGAAACTGATAAAGTGATGCTCAAAGCCATTAACGTGGACGTTGTATTGCTGCTTGTTGTGTTGGGTGTTGCAGTAGCAGAGAATGTGGACACTGAAGCTGTGGTTGTTCAGGTACATTGTGGTAAACTTGTTATGTGACTTTAGTGATTCAGTGACCACCACTTCAAATTGACTCACTTCTTTTACTTTTACTGTCACATAGTAGTTGCAGTTCCACACATAGTAATTTGTTTCATGTAGTCGCTTGTTCTTATTTCACTAGTCATGCATCTGATATATCATCACAAGGGCAACACAAGACTTGCAGCAGTTTAACCTTGGCAGTAAATACAAGGCTTTTACATGTCCCTCAGAGATATTAATTTGGGGTTCTTTATGGCTAATTTCATTTAAAAAATTTTAGAATATTATTGAAGCCACTCAGATTTGCCACTAGTTTTAACCTATTTCCTAGCAGTTAATTTAATTATCTATTTTTTCTGTTCCATTTTCAAGTTTCTAATATGTTCCTGTTGACTGAATGAGTGAACATGTCAATATTTTCTAATGTGATCACTTGAGGGCACTGTTGCATTGAATATATTTCCTTAACTTTGCTGACAACTTGTGTATGAGTTAGCATCTGAATATATCAAGACTGCACAATAGGAGGCCACAGCAGCTTGTAGATTGTTGACAAATGAGTAAATGTACAGATTATTTGATCAACTCTCACAGCTATAACTCAGTGAATCGTCAAATTCGTTGTGTGTTGAAAGATTGTGTGTTTACCATTATTCGAAATTATATTATAAGTAATTAGAAGAAATAACCATCAAATGTTCATCAAATTTAACAATAATAACAACAATATACCAATAAATGTCAATTACAATATCAATAATATAATAACTAATACAATAACAAAATATGAATGAAAATGAAATGAAAAAATGATAATATTAATGGCACTATGAAAAATATGTCTATGATTGTAATATTAACAGCAATGGCAATAATAACAATATCAATAATAATATTATGGACGTTTCGGGACTATAAAGAACTATCTTCATGCTGTTATTTAACCCTTACCCATCGAGCTGTGCACAAATTTGTGGATTGGACAATACCAGAAATCATATGGTCATTGAAGCTCTCATATGAGACATGACATGGCAGCGTCAGAACAATATGTTCGCCTCCAGGAAAACCCTCTTCCTGTTGTTCAGTGGCTTGTGCCAAAATGCCAGTGTAGGGACCAAAGTGACCCAGGTGGACAAATTGTTTCTGCGCCAGTGGAGAACATCAATACGTCTTCCAGTGTCACTCTGACTGACCTATCCTCCACACACAGAACAGCATCTCCACCCGCGATGTAAAAGATGCGATCTACGTCAATGTAATGATTCAAGGCAAACGTTTTGTATGCTTGACAATGGAGAAACAGGTCATTCGAGAAAGGAAAAAAACAATTTCAATTGACTTCTTTTAGCCATTGATCTTTGTTCTGCTCATAACTGGACAATCAAATGGTAAATGCATAATGTCAAATTTGATCATTTCAGACACTGTAAGACTGTATTATGCCTTGTCTGCTGCAAAGAAAATCATTCATATTATACATAGTTTTTCTCTCATCCGGCTCAGAATGATTGATTACTTAATTATTTTGAGTGTTGCTCTGTCTATAGTTTCCTTATAGCCACTGCTTAATCCATCAAACACTTATTATAACATGCTACTGACTCTTTCACTCTCATTTCCTCACTGTGCTCAACACACAGTGTCTGTTGATAAACCTAGCTACAGCAAAGTGTCTATAGTGCAGTTGCCTTTGCTACATGATACTGTGATTTGTATTATCAGTCGAATTAATCTTCTCTTCTCTGTGTACTTGTATAATGATTTGATGTAGGAGGAAATCTTGTAAATTGCAATATTGATATTATAATTACTGCGTGTTAGAGCTACTCTTGATGTTTTAGAAACTACATCTGTAAATCGGTGAATATGCTGGGACTGCAACAACCGTATGGAACAATGTGCAGCATCGTCATTGTCATTTCCTCTTCTTACATCAAAGCGGAGGAATCAAAAATGTAGTTCTTCTGCATATTGTGATACAGTGAATCAGCCACAGGGTAACAAGACAGAATGAAACCAGGTTTGTTTACAAGGGCTTTGTAAACTGCGTATAAAGAGGCATAACTCATCAAGTTAAGTGGGGCTGTGACATGAAAACAAATTGGCATCAGACAAAAGAGATCCACTTCAACCAAGTCCAACCACAGTTGAACAGTCAGATTCCAGGTTTGTCAGACACTTCACAACATACACCTACAAAAAGCAAACACTCGTTCAAAGCATGGCCATGGATATCATTTTTAATTAGAGATTCAGGGACACACAGCAAACACAAAGCTCACCAAAAATTAGGTCAATCCAGTAAAAAAAAGTTTAAATCAGTTACACATAATAAGATAATGAAAATTATACTAAGCCTAGGATAGCACAACCTAATGCTTTCCCAGCTACACTTGCATTAATGCTCTTTTTTTTTATATTGTTAATATAGTCTTTACATCACACTTTTGAATAAAATTATATTTTGCTTATCATTGAAGAGAAACAAACCAAACAGATTACAATGAAAACAACCCATGACTTTGTATATTGAGGTTAACAGTGGCTGACATGTCTATCAAATACCTTCCCTTGTTACAAAAGTTCCCAAGCTGACAAGCGGGTGAGTTAATGCTTGCCACAAGTCGACATGCGCTGAAGTCTCGACTCCATACATATCCCACCTCTTTGCCCATTATTAGCAAGAAGTCAGGTGACTGTGACAGCGAGGGCGGGACAGCCCTCTCATAGCTCTTCAGAAACCTAGGGTTAATTTCAGCTCTATATACAGTCTATGTGCTCCACACATTACTAACTTCTTTCATAATCCATCATTATTAAGTGAAGTGTTGGATTCACCTCTTTTGTCTGCACAGCTCATAGCGCTGATAAATATGATGTTTATAACAGTTGATTTAGATTTCAAGGTATAATAAGTAATGTTTCTGTATCAAATTATCTAAAATCAGCTATAGCTACATTATATATTGTATTGTGTATTTGCATTGTCTGAAATGTCTCCATCAATTTTGAAACCAAGTAATTTTAATTTTTATCAGAAGCCGTCACATTTTAAATGATTTTTATTCAGCTTTAAGCCACATTTCGACAATAGAACATTTTTAACTGTATGTTTTAAGTGGATAGACCTCATAATTCAGCTACCATTAAAACCCTCCCTCGATGATCGATGCTAAAGGGATCCTAAGCAGAAGTAGCTAAATGCATTGATGGCAATGGTAACAACAAAAACTCCCATGATGCCACAGCTTGCTGTCTGTCTGAGACGTAGTACATTTCTCAAGTGGATTTGATGCGTCTGATGGTCAAAGTGCAGCCATTACAGTTGTGGAGAAAGACCTGGGATAGAAACTGTTGAATGAAGACAGCCCTTAATAACAAAATGTGTGTATAATGCGTAATGATGTGTTTTTTATGGTATGTAACATAAAGGTTGTTTATACTTGCATCAGATAAAGCCTTTGAAATCACATCTTCATTTTCCTCATTAATGGATAACCCAGAGGCTTTTAGGTGAATAATCACTATTTGGTGATCTGAAAAAAAGTAGGAGAACATTTTAATAAACAGGCTACACTACTGAAGTACTAAAGCCCACGCCACTGACTGTACCTTTATTTAAAGTCGGGGTGTTCTGGGAATTTGTCATTTTGCTGGAGACTCCAGAAGTGCTACCATCTGCTGGTGAAGATGTGACACTACTACTAGTACCTAGAGTCGTACTGGCTTCTGTCGCTGATGTTCCTGTTGAGAACACAAGGAAACTGTTAAAAGCCTGATGGATAGCCTGCAGGATATGCAAAATTTTATTTTGGTAGATGATGTGTTGTGATTTCAGTGATCGTGATGGAATGGAAATTTTTTTTTTTAAGCAATGAAGGGATTTTTGTTTGGGGCTTGTACCAAACAAGTGTATTTCTTTACATCTTGAGAACATGATTTGTAAGTTGGGACATCTCAACAACACCTGGTGCAATGGACAACAGTTGTCGTGACATATTCGGTTACAGTTTGGTTATTTCACTTGGCCATATCGCGACGTCAGTTATATTTTGATGAATTGTTCAGCCCCGTTATCATTTATTGCTTCAACATAGGCAATGGTAATGTCCTACCTGTAGCTGTAGTGACTGTGGATTCTGAAGTTGCGAGGATCTCTGCAGGTGTAGATGTACTTTTTTGGCTTGTTGCTTTTGTAGAAGACACTTCATACTCCGAGGTTGTGCTCACCTCAAATAGTGCAGGTGTAGTTCTGCTGCTTGCTGCACTGGGTGCTGTTGTTGAAGAGACGGTCGATGGTGTCGATGAGGTGACGCCCGTCTCTGCAGGTGCTCTGATGTTCTCTGTGCTGGGGGCTGTTGTATGATACACTGGGTATTCTGAATTTGTGCTAGTATCTGTGGCTGTAATGGCAGCACTGCTGTTTGTTGTGTAGGCAGAGAGCCCAGATGATGCGTCTGTAGGTGTAGATATACTGTTGTTTGTTGTGCTGGAGAGTGTTGATGCTTTAGTCGTTCTGATATTTTGCATCACAGTCGTATTGCTGTTGGTTGTGGTGTGTGCTGCGTTAGTAGAGACCGTAGATGGTGATAGTGCAGACGTAGTGTTGCTGCTTTCTGTGCTGTGTGTTGTCGGAACAGAGGCGACTGAAATTGTACTGTTATCTGCTGCTGAAGATGTACTACTGTTTGTTGGGAGGGTTACTGCCGTACCGTGGACTGTGGATGCCGGTGTTGTATTCACATCCAGCAGTGCAGATGTTGTAGTGCTGCCTGTCGCGTTGGGTGTTGCAGTGTTGGAGACTGTAGACGCTAAAGTTCTCGTGCCATTTGCCACAGTAGAGGTAGTACTGCTGTTTGTTGTGCTTGGCCCTGCCGTTACAGAGGCTGATGTAGTAGTACTGTTATTTGCCGGTCTCGAAGTTGTGCCGCTCTTTTTTGTATTGGGTTTGGTTGAAGGGGCTGTCGATGACAAAGCTGTGGCGATATTTGCCAATGTAGATGTGGTATCCTGGTTTGACGTGCTGGTAAGAGCTAAGGAAGACAAAAGCATTTGCACTATAAAACTTAACCTCCATTTCTATCTCAAATCCCATACTGATGTACGTTAAGTGTTTGAAAATGTTTTCTAATTTTTGGGTTAACGCTCACTTACACGTGCAGGTTGACCTGTAGTCAGCACAGCAGTCATTAAATATGGTGCAGAACTCGTCACAGAAACACACCCTTGCACAGGTGTTGTTTTGACCAGAGCAGCACAGCACTGGTGGACCTGCACAGCCTGGAGCGCACACGACACAGATGTTGGAGTGAAACTACACCTTCAACACTCCCCACAGGCGTGTGTTGTTTTTAATTCACTCTGGTCACTATCGAAATCCCGATTATTTAGCAAACAGCGATGAAGTATGACGAATAACCCCTCTTGTAGGTAGTGTAGATATAGGGTGGAAAAGATCATTTCAAATTCAATTGTTTCATGTGTGATGTTGCCAATCATTGCGAGGGGGGGGGGTCGAGGCAGAAAATGTTGGACCAGAGGAATGTGTGAACGTGGAGAGTTGTATTGTGGATCCTACCTGTTGGTTGGGAAGTGGAAGTTGTCATTTGAGCTAGACAATAAAAAGTGACAGTAACATATAATTTCATTAGAATTCAAGGGGAAAAAAAGCCATTTATTTTGAGTTTTTACCCAATGCAAGAGACACTAAGGTTCAAAAGACAAAACATTTGGTCTGTGCTTTAGCTGTGGCTTCGGCAATTCTTATGCATGAATTGTCTGGTACAGCAAAAATGGGCAATAACGCAGTTTAATCTTTCTTGTAATACGTAACAGATGGTTTTTAGGAACACTCCCTTACCCTACAACAGCTAGTTCAAGATTAAAAACAGACACTTCATACTTGGTCGAGGAATGAGCCCTTTGTGTTGACAACATGACGCGCAGTGGTTTTCTCGCTGAGGTCGGAACAATCAGTCGCTCGCACCAAAATGTAATATAATAATCGTTGAAGACTGTTTACTTGCTGTCTCTCATAAACAGAGTCAGTTATACAGCTCAAAATAAAACTGAAGGACAATCACCTGATCCAGCAGGGAAATATTATTTAATTGATAGTGACTCTGCACATGAGCATTAAAATATTCATAATTTTTCTTTGGGATAATCCAGTCATCTGAGCCATTTAGTATTCAAACATTTGGCAATCAATTTGCTTTTTACAAACAGATCAAAACCCAGTAGTCAAGTCATTGTATCAAACTTCAGTAGTATATGTCTGTTCTACGAAACATTTGAAGATTTATTAAATGTGATGTTTTACTCACCATCATTGAGAGGTGACAACACCAACAGGAGAAAGAAGCACAGTGAAAAGCAATCCATGACCATGTGTGGCTGCTGGTCGTAGCTGTGCTTTATTTATACATGCATATGAGCATCACAGACATTCATGTACGCACACACACTCACACAGATGCACTCCTAACAAGACTAATCCCATTGTCTTAACCAAAGGGGAAGTAAAAAAAACATTGTCTTCACATTAAGATATCATGTTACAGAAGTTCCTTGCCATGAGACGCGTCTCAGTTCTGCCCTTCTACACTGTCAGACTGTTGATAGGTCAGGAATGCTGTTTTAGCCACATTTGAGACTAGCTAGACACAAGGTGACACAAACTTAACCACAAAACATATTTATTATATTTAACAGCGACGAGTCGTGAGAAAACCTGCCACTTTTCTGCCATTTGAATACACATTATGACCAAGTGCAAGCAACATTCAGAATTATTTATTGCACATTTAATCAGCTTTTAACAAATGGTCAAATAGCGTTAAATAATCCATTCTCATTGTTCAGACTGTACCCACTGTATTGTCCATTCTGCTGCTATTGCTGTGCAGCATACAGCATGTGCACAGCTGTAAGAACTTTTGAATAAATAGTATGTATGGCAGTGACAAAATGTACTGCTGTACACGAGAGTAAAGTCACAGATTCCAAAGATTTCTTGAAAAAGGTGCAGATTTCTGTTCCAACAGGGGGTGGCGGCAACGATGTTCCGACTTGTAGTCAAAACCTCTATGGGTTATCTTTAAGTGCCACGCCTCATCCTTACATTCATCTGTTACGCTCTCCAGCTCTCGCCAAACTCTTGAATGCTCCCAGCTACGGTTCCATCTGGCTTCATCCAGTCATTCCACTTTTGACCGTCAAAGTTCCCACACAGACCCTGCACTTTCCTTTTATATATCCGTGGTAGAATGATCTCTGCAGGAATAACATTAATAATACAATGTCATTTGATTCACAATATGTCAAACGTAAAAAAAAATTATTTGACATGGGATTAGATGAGTAATTAGATAATAAATTGTGATTTAATGAATAGTGATGAATCCTACAAGTTCCACAACTACTGCTAATTCTGTTGGACATGTTTAATAAGTGGAAAATTAGTTACCTGCTTTGCTGTGTCCATCAAATTCCACCGAGAGGCCAAAGTCTGTCTTCAGGTAGATGCGGGAGGAATGCTGCTGGATGTTTAGACCAGCAGTTGGAGAGACAGGAGTGTGTGTTCTCCTTCCATCCACCTGGAGGGAGACAGAGAGGGGAATGTGTCGGTGGCATATTTATGTTGACGTGTGTGAACTAGTATTTTGCTTGTACGATTATGTGTGTTGTGTGCAGGGAATCGCAAAACATACATATTTAGAAGGGCTGTCAGCTTGCATTTGTGAGTTGACTTATACTCTGATACTCTCAGCTCTGGTGTCCAGCTGACAGCGCTGACAGTATCCCATCAGGAGAGAAACTCTGCTGTGCAGCAGAATTTAATAACTGAGCGATGACCAAGATGCCAACTTTTACTTTCTCTGACTGTGTGGACAACTCATGTTTAATGCAAACAGGAAAAATGTGAGTTTTTAGGTAAAGTGTGTACGGTGCATTTAGGCCAAGATTGAATTGACATGGCATCCAGGAGAGCAAATTAATGTATTTCTCATATTTGTGCATAAGGTTAAGTGAAGATACTTAATAAGGCTGAGTGCATGTATAACAACAAAAATTATAGATTAGAAAAAGCATGAACCTATGAACCACCGGATCCTGATTAATTACAAATTAATGTACTAATTAATGCACTGAAGATAACACCTTGCCCCCTTGCCTTTAATGCCTGCAAAAACTAATTCCTATTCCCACATTCCCATCAGCCTCAGGTGTAGCTAGGATGCTAGCACACTAAACTAGAGATGGTAAACATAATGGCTGCTCAACATTGTCATGTTGGCACACTTACGACTAGCTTCAGATTCCTCTTGAACTCCACAGTGTGATTGTATACTCTGATTTTAAGCTCTTGCAATCCGTGGTGCTCCTCATTCTCTTCACTATCATCATGTTCATGTTTGTCAACATCATCATCTTCATCATTTTCATCTTCATCCTTGTCTCTGTGGTTTTCTTCACTGCTACTGTCACCATGATGACGACCATCATCTTCATCCTCTCCTGCACGTCTGTTGATGCACTCGATGTAGACATCTGGAAGGTTATTTGGCAAACTTTTGGTCTGGACCAGCACATATGAGTGTTCACCCTCAAAGTCGTGCTTCATTTTATCAAAAGTTCTGTACTCAGGGTCTCCCTTTATGGTGCACTCACTGAATCCTGTGGAGCAACAAGTGTAGAGCAGTTCATAAATTAGCAAGGAAGATTTATATGAGATATGTAAGTTATGTTTGGCATTTACCCCACCTGTAGATTGACAGTAATATTCGCCCTTGTCGGTTTGAAGGCAGACAGCATTTCCATCGCATTCATCGTCATCACAATCAATATTCCCCACATTATCGTCTTTCTTACATTCACATTTCTCACTGCAGTGGTTGGTGTACCACACTTCATTGAACTGTCAAGAAAGAGAGCATCATTCTTGCGTCCACATGCAATGCGATGGCTTTCAGAAAGTTTCCCAAGTATTTGAAAATCAACACAATATATGACCTGTGCCACTGATTAGGAGTTAATCTGATCTCTCACCTGATATTTAGTGCCATTCCTGTCCACACATCCGCACTCTTGGATAGGCACACAACGCTGCAATTTCTGCACAAAGCCATCATCACATACACATCCTGATACACAATTGGCACTGTCATTGCAGTGTGTTGGGCCATTCAGATGTGTACAGGTTGGACTGCAGGCAGGGATACAACTCGTGTAATGACTGTTCTCTGGGCAAGATGGTGCTAGAGAGAGGAGAGAAATGTTGAGTAAACACACAGTGGTGCAGTGCTTAACACTGTCAGCTCACAGCAAGATGGCTCTGGGTTTGATTCCCATCCACACCAAAGAGGTTTAGGTTAGGTTAATTGGTGACTCTAAAATGCCTGTATGTCTCTGTGCGTTGGTTTGTGGCCCTGCGATAGACTGACAACCTGTGCAGGATGTACCCCGCCCTTGCCCTAGATCAGCTTGGATTGGCTCCAGACCCCTGTGACCCTGATGGATAAGCGGTATAGATAATGGATGGTGTATACATATAGACATAAGCACAAAAAGACAAAGGTGGTCACAATCCAGTCCTAATTATGATCTGTATTCTGTTCCTGATTGGAAGTTGTGATTTGTATCTTTCTGCCGTTGTGATGTTGGTCTGCTTGACCAACTCTCTACAGTTCACCCACAATGCTGTTTAGTGTCAAGACAAATCTCACATTTTGCTTTTGTATGAAATATTTGTTTGGACAGTGCTGTTATTTATTGATTATTATGTGTTTTAGTTATTAAATTTAGTCACTGCCGAACAGTTAGCCCCTGTCGTTCCACCCCTAGTGTAAAAAACATTATTATTCCTATAGTTCATACTTTTTTTTTTTTTTTAAAGGCCGGTGCAAACTTACTTGGTACAGGTGTAGTTGGTGGTTTTGGTCTAGCTGTTGTAGATTGTGGTCCAGTTGTTGTGGTGGGGTTTAGTCCAGTTGTTCTGCTGGGTTGTGGTCCAGCTGTTGTGCTGGGTTTTGGTCCAGCTGTTGTACCGGGTTGTGATCCAGCTGATGTGGTGGGTTGTATTCCAGATGTTGTGGTGGGTTGTATTCCAGCTGTTGTGGTGGGTTTTGGTCCAGCTGTTGTGGTGGGTTTTGGTCTAGCTGTTGTTGTGGGTTGTGGTCTAGCTGTTGTGGGGGGATTTAGTCCAGCTGTTGTACTAGGTTTTGGTCCAGCTGTTGTACTGGGTTGTGGTCCAACTGTTGTACCGGGTTGTGTTCCAGCTGATGTGGTGGGTTGTATTCCAGCTGTTGTGGTGGGTTTTGGTCTAGCTGTTGTGGTGGGTTGTGGTCCAGCTGTTGTGGTGGGTTGTGGTCCAGCTGTTGTTGTGGGTTGTGGTCTAGCTGTTGTGGGGGGATTTAGTCCAGCTGTTGTACTAGGTTTTGGTCCAGCTGTTGTACTGGGTTGTGGTCCAACTGTTGTACCGGGTTGTGTTCCAGCTGATGTGGTGGGTTGTATTCCAGCTGTTGTGGTGGGTTTTGGTCTAGCTGTTGTGGTGGGTTGTGGTCCAGCTGTTGTGGTGGGTTGTGGTCCAGCTGCTGTACTGGGTTGTGGTCCAGCTGTTGTACCGGGTTGTGGTCCAGCTGTTGTGGTGGGTTGTGGTCCAGCTGATGTGGGGGGTTGTATTCCAGATGTTGTGGGGGGTTTTAGTCCAGCTGTTGTAGTAGGTTTTGGTCCAGCTGTTGTACTGGGTTGTGGTCCAGCTGTTGTACCGGGTTGTGTTCCAGCTGATGTGGTGGGTTGTATTCCAGCTGTTGTGGTGGGTTTTGGTCTAGCTGTTGTGGTGGGTTTTGGTCCAGCTGTTGTGGTGGGTTGTGGTCCAGCTGTTGTGCTGGGTTGTGGTTCAGCCGTTGTACTGGGTTGTGGTCTAGCTGTTGTGGGTTCTGGTTTCAAGGTTGTTATGGAGTGTGCTGTAGTGGTTGAAGATTGAGGTCTAGCTGTTGTGGTGGGTTGTGGTCCAGCTGTTGTGGTGGGTTGTGGTCCAGCCGTTGTGGTGGGTTGTGGTCCAGCCGTTGTGGTAGGTTGTGGTTCAGCCGTTTTGGTGGGTTTTGGTTCAGCTGTTGTGGTGGGTTGTGGTCCAGCTGTTGTGGTGGGTTGTGGTCTAGCTGTTGTGGTGGGTTGTGGTCCAGCCGTTGTGCTGGGTTGTGGTCCAGCCGTTGTGGGTTCTGGTTTCAAGGTTGTTATGGAGTGTGTTGTAGTGGTTGAAGATTGAGGTCTAGCTGTTGTTTTTGACTGCGGTGGAGTAGTGGTTGGAGGTTGTGGTCCAGTCGTTATGGTGGGTTGTGTTCCAGCTGTTGCGGTGGGTTTTGGTCCAGCTGTTGTGGTGGGTTGTGGTCCAGCTGTTGTGCTGGGTTGTGGTTCAGCCGTTGTGGTGGGTTTTGATCCAGCTGTTGTGGTGGGTTGTGGTCCAGCCGTTGTGCTGGGTTGTGGTCCAGCTGTTGTGGGTTCTGGTTTCATGGTTGTTATGGAGTGTTTTGTAGTGGTTGAAGATTGAGGTCTAGCTGTTGTTTGCGACTCAGATTGAACTGTGGTTTCTGGTTGTGGTGTGGTTGTGGTTGGAGGTTGTGGTTTAGCTGTTGTTTGTGTTTGTAGTAGAGTTTGAGTAGGAGGTTGTGGTCTAGATGTTTGTGAAAGTGGTGGAGTAGTGGTTGGAGGTTGTGGCCTGGCTGTTTCTGTCTCAGGTTGAGCTGTGGTTGGTGGTTGTGGTCTTTCTGTGGGTTGTGACTCAGGTGGAGCTGTGGTTGGTGGTTGTGGTCTTTCTGTGGGTTGTGACTCAGGTGGAGCTGTGGTTGGTGGTTGTGGTCTTTCTGTGTTATGACCTGCTATTCCAGCAGGGGGTGTTGGTTTAGCCAGGTCTGTAACAACACAAAAGTCAACTACATCACTTTTCAGTTTTATTTAGTTTGGACTAAGTGGAACATCAGAAGGACAGATTCACCTGCACAGTGTCCGTGATGAAGTGATATATCATCTATGGCCACATCAGACTGATCAGTGGAACCTCTTTGCCCCTCAAAAATAATCTAAAAGTAAGTGCACAGGTTAATAATAAAGCACAGTGTACCTGTAGATGTAGATCAGTTAAGTTCTGTTACAATCGTTTGCTGTTGCGGGTAGTACACAGGTAGTGTTTTTGCTTTTGCTAACGTTTGGCAGGTTCAGGAAATCTTCATCAACTAACTTACCTGAAAAGCTCCAGTTGTGTTCAAGTCCACCTGAGCCAGGTGCCACATATTTCCTTGGTCATTCCTTTTCCTCCAAACAGCTTCAGCCTTTCTGCCTTGGGACAGGTAAATATTGAGGCCCATCGCATCTGCTGAGCCGTACATATGGTACCAGAACTGCAGACACCGAGGACCAGAGTCAGAACACTCAGAGCTCAAGAGACGAGCCATGTCTCCAGGTGCTGCACTGCTGGCCTCAATGTACAGGTAGTGACCATCTAGACACGGGAACGGGAAATGCCAAATTTGTTAGACGTACTTTACCTGGTGAGATGTTTTTTTTCTTTAGGCTCTAAAGATTTTTTCACCATTTTAGATTATCTACAGAGGAAGAGTGTATTACCACCAGTGTGGTCAGCAGAGGGCCCGGTCATCAGGGTGGGAGTAGATCCTTTATGCCATGTCCAATCAAAAGCATCCACGGGCATCTGGCTCCAGCTGCAAAGGTCTCTGGTGAAGCTGCAGTCAACATTGTAGACTGCAGGAAAACATTTGACAAATATTAACATGAACATGATCATTAATGAGGCTCTTATGCAACTTCCTCAAAATTTAGACAGTCTGTAACCTTCAGTCATTAAATTGCACATTCAGTATTTATTGGACAAGATGCTAAACTTTACTGATGCAGAAACAGCTGACCCTTAAAATATAGCTTCCTGTTCACTCACCTGGTTGTGAGGGGAGTAGTTCTGCAGTTACGGAGGGAAGCTCAGTTCCACTAAACACGCCAGGAACACTGCCTAAAAGGAAGTGATTATTGACTTTATTTAAACCTAATATATCAGGCATGATTATCATTTGTATTAGCAATGTTAAAAATGAAAAGAGTTGTTAGAGATAACTGTCACCTGAGCATGAGCCAAAGTGGATGGAAACATCATCTATGGCCACATCTGACTGAGCATTAGAGCCTCGAATTCCCTCTACAATGATCTGAAAAGGGTGATATGAAAAAATAAATTTTCAACGTACAGAATAAGATCATTGTGTTTTTGCAAGAAAGAGTGTGCAACTTCTAACCAGCACCTGTTAGATGCATGTTTTGTCTACATGCAATGTCGTACTTACTTGGAAAGGACCTATCACCCTGATGTCAACATTTCCTTGATGCCATTCCGGTCCTTGGTTGTTTATCTTGGACCAGATCTTAGTCGCTTTATTACTTTTGAGCATGTAGATATTGAGGGCCATTGCCGTGGCTGAACCATGCATATGGTACCAGAAGTGTAGACATAGCGGGCCATTATAAAAGCACACTGAGCTCATCAGGCGGGCTGAGTCTCCATGGATTACACTGTTTCCCTCAATGTACATGTAGAAACCGGCTGGAGAAACGGCAAAAAGCACAATGAGCATGAATCACGAACAACTAACATCGTAACCCGACATATGTAATAGTTTGACCCGACCCTGGGTTTTTACCTCCAGTGGTGTGGTCCTGGTTTGGCCCAGTTAGGTCTGAGGGGGTGGGTCCTGAATGTCTTGACCAATCAAAACTGTCCTGTATGAGCTGCTCCCACCCACAGTGATTTTTTTCAAAGTCACAGTTCATTGGGCAGACTATGAAAAAGCACATAAACACAATAGAAATAGTTATTGTGAGCTAATTATCTGTCGGGATAAAACAAAAAAGTAGAAGTTTATTTTAAAATAAATTATCCATAAACACATTACTTCATCCAGTCTGTTGATAATTACACCAAGGTTATTCAGGCTCAGACAAATTAAACTTGTGTAAATTTGATTTGCTAGGAGGCAAAGTTCAAATGCAATATTCGTTTTTTAATTATTGATAATAAATTGAATTATGACACTGTTCTTCCCGCTCGACAACAGATACACCTTTCTTAACCCTGAATGCTGGGTCTGATCTGGTGTTGGAGTTGTTGGAAGAGCTGAAGTGGTTGGGGGGTCAGCTGAAATAGGAACAAAAACAAAACAAACAAAAAAAAATAAAAAAAGGAAATGAGTCCACCATCTGTGGCTTTTTGTTCCCTTGTCAATATTTGTTTTTTTGCCTCCCCCTCCCCACCTTAACCACCCAATATTTTATCAAAAAAACCCAAAACAAAACAAAAAGAAAAAACAAGCAAACAAAGAAAAGAGTAAAACAACAAAAAAGAATCATTAAAGTTTGGCCTGAGGCAGTTGCCTAGTTTTCTTATGCAATGGACTGGTCCTGTGCTGCGATCAAAACAAAAGCAGAAGCTGGGAGAAATACAGGAAATTAATCAGAAATAATTAATTTAACATTTAGAGCTAGCAAATATTCAAATTTCATTTTCATGAAAACAGGTAGTTAATGAGGACCAGTATCAGTAAACGTACATTTCCCCTCAGAGACTGATGCCGCCGCTGTCAAACATATGTAACTCACCGCAGGCTGTTCCTGTCTGCCAAGGGGGCAGCTCCACTCCTTCAACCTGGCATGCTGCTGCGTACGACTTCAGGGATTCACATAGGGTGTGCTGGTCACCATTTGTGGCACAGTAGTCGTACACACAACTACTAATGTAGATGCTTGGGTGAACGAGTTCGTGGCAGGGCTTAAATGAATCCCCTAGTAGTGCATTGCAGTGACTGTAGGCCTCATCCTCTTCATCATAGTCACAGAGCCCTGGGTCATTTGGATAGGCAGTACACCTGGAGGAGAAGGTTTAGACAATGATATAGTGATCAACACATTTAAAAGCATGGTACCAGTTCAAAATAGGGCAAATAAGTTTGGGTGGTTTGGTTAGTCATTTACATATTACTAATTGTTTATTTAGTTTTTGTCATACATAAATAAAAATGCTGTGAGTTGTGTATTTTCTCTGCCAAAATAACCTACTTGGTGCTTTCGGGTAAATGTAATGTTTTCCAGAACAATCTGAGTTTAATGTGTTAGCATGCTAATATTTGCTGATTAGCACTAAACGCTAAGCACGCAAGGCTGTTGGGAATATAATGCAAGAATGCTTCTAGTGTTGCTAGAAAAACAAAAAACTTAGTCTCCCTTGTGGTTGGTGGTATGGGTTTGTGCATAGTATGAGTAATGAGTAAGTAAAATAACTTACTCATTATTGCCGAGCACCCTCCAGCTGTCACCAAACTCAAACGTGTCCGTAGCGTTTTGGCCCTCTGGGGTTACAAAATCATCGTCCTGGTATCCGGAGTAGGTGCCGCACATTCCACACATTTCATACTTGTAGTGCTCGTCCACCCGCAGAAAGAGTCTGTTCTGCCCATCTACTGTAATTCTGAGGCCAAAGGTTGCCTTCAAGGTAATGTAATGGCTCGTCACGTAGACCCATACTGAGCCGTATGTTCCAATGGTGGAATAGGGGAGCTGGACAAGGCTGTTATTCACCTAGAGAGAGGGCAATCCATTATTTGTAATTAATTAATTCTATTGAGACCCGTGTTTGTTTCTGAAAGCCAAATAAGCATTAATGGGATAGTTCTACTGGGATAGTTAGTGCAACCAGTTAGCGTCCAAATAGCTGTTTTGGGCAAAATCAAGTGGGTCAGCTGTTAGTTTATGTTTAGTCCCAGATGACAAACAAGTGACTTCCTCCAATAACCTGACAGAGCAATAACTGACTCCCATAAACATGGGTGTGCCACCAGCATTAATTAAGTAAATTTGATAAAACAGAACAATGACACAACAGTAAATGGGCCACCTGCAGATTATGAGACAGTTTTGTATAGTTTGAAGATTTATACGCATTGTATCGGTTGATTGCTAGCATTAAATGCTGTGGAGTAAAAGTATTTGGTGTTGTTAGAGAGAATTGCAAGGAGTTTTCATTCTTACATAGACTTGTCCACTTTGATTCATGGTGAGGTGCAAATTTTCAACTTGCAGAGTCACAGCTTCCAGTTTGGACCGGGTGAAGTTCTGAAGGGGAGGATGCGTGTTGTGTCCAATCACAGTGAACTGTATTGGGCTTTCTTCTCCGCATGTTGTAGCCAGTGTGTAACTGCAGCCCCCTTGAAAGTTATAAGCCGCCCTGTCAAAGGTGATGTAGTGTGGATCACCATACACACGGCAGGTCGCAGGTTTGAGAGGGAAGCAGTCTTTGACCCCATCCTTGTCTTTACAAACCTCATTGGCTGCACATTGAATTGCAGTGCACTGCAGATCATTATTACCCATACACTGGCAGCGTTTCACACACTCTCCTTCAAGGAATGTTGCTCCTTTCTGCAGGGAAAAGGGTGTTGTGTAAATAAGTTAAAGCACCGTGGATGTGTGTAGGTGAATTTGACATTGCTTTCATGTCGTGTACCTCACTTACCTCATAGTGTTTCCCATTATGCCAGCACCCACAATCCTCTGCTGGGACACACTTTCCCCCACTGAGTTTGAAGCCAGACTCACACTCGCATCTTTCCTCACAGCTTCCGCAAGAGCTAGCTAAATCCAGACTGGTGCACACCTCCGGACAGCCATCAGCACATGAGTTATAGTAGCTGTTTTCACCACACTGAAGGGCTAAGGCTGAGGGTACCCGGACAAAGAGAGAGGTGGGGGGGGGACAGAATGTGACCTTGATGCAACTGTATTATTATAGCTATTATTTACCACAGTTTTTTCTATTAAAATAGGACAAACGTTGGCAGGAGCAAGAGAATGAAAGCATAATGCAATAAAGAAGCATACGGCAGAACGTGGAGTTCCTCCATATTGGTACAGCAACTCCAGCCTCCTTGCAGATATCAGTGTAGACCTGTAATGCCTCGCATAGCACTGCAGGGTCACCGTGAGCAGAGCACATGCTGACCACACAGCCCCTGAAGTAACTCTCTGCCCCTAGAACTGACTGGCAGTCAGCAAAAGGCCCAGTACTAGAGAGAAGCCCTCCACAGTACAGCTCACTGGCATACTCAGCCTCCTCCTGTGGGTCACACTGATGAGGGACTAAAACAGTCTCACAGGAGGAGGTGGCTTGCGCAGTCTGCCAGCTCTCAGCCAAAGCAGTAGCATCTTCGGCATTTGTACCATCAGGTTTGCGGAAATCATCTCCACTGAGGTGGTTAAAGTTGCCACACAAGCCGCAGACCTTATTAGAGTACGTGGATGGCAGGACAACATGTACAGCCCCAGCACAGTCATAAGAAACAGAAAGACCAAAACTGGTTTCCAGAATGACAGCAGCGGGGTTACTCCTGATGTTGATAGTGCCATCGCTGAGGCTCAGTGGAAGCTTTCTCCAGATCCCATTAACCTGAAGAAGAGTACAAGCTTTAGATTTCCTTACTGACCATCAGCAGTATTGACACTGTATCTGACTGAGTGCATTAAAAGCAGCTTTCTGAAGATAGATGTATCTGTGAGAATTGATAAGGCTGATAACTCATCAAGAAATTCCAGGACATTATGCCATTAAACTCTGCACTTTCTGTTAAAGTCAGTTTATCAGTAGAGTGGACTGCAGATATGGGAACTGCCTCATCCCGTACCATTAGTAAGCTCAACACTCATTACAGCATAACAACAAGGTGCTGCAAAACGGAAATTGTACAGACAGTACCAAGTATCATGAAATCTTGGGACCAATGTAAAATGGGGAACTGTATACTTTAAGGGAAAAGTGGCTTCTAGTATACAAATCATGATTCAATGCTTGAGGATGGTATCTTCTGTAAATTATTGCCTCTTTTAGTCATAAACAATGAGAAATATTCAATTATAAACAACTTAGCTGACTAATGAATTATTGGTGTGCCAAAAATCATTTTATGGCTGCATGGTTGTCTTCTCTAAAGCAAACACAAAAAGCATTAAGTAATAATTATTTCCATGTTTAGGCTCAGAAATTCTTTCATAAAAGTCAGCTAAAACTGGTCTCCCTTTGTAACACAGTGTTTTCATTTGTTTTGGCAAGAATGCAGTGTAACACAGGATGTAATGTGCCTTCCTAAATTTCTGTCTCCACTTAAGGTAACTCACCACAACCCTGCTTGTTTTCTGTTTCAATAGGGACACTCTGAAGTTCCCTGTGTCCACAGTGACCTGCTGGACAGTTGGCAGAGATGAGTTCCTGTTCTGCTCATTGACCACTTCCACACTGAACACAGGGAGGGCCTCAGTGGGTGAGCAGGTCTTAGCCAATATGTAGGTGCAGGGGGCCATAAAGCGGAACAGCACTCCGTCAAAAGTGCTACAGTCTGTGTGACTGTGTATAGTGCACGTCCCAGAGGTGGAAATCCCACTGGAGCCCCCTCTTTGAGGACCACAGATTTGGCCCGTAGGGCACTGAGAGGGAGAGCAGGAGAGCTGGCCGGCAGAACAGAGGCAGCGAGTAGACTCATCTGTCCATATCTCTGTGTTAGATTCACACTGGGGTCCTGTGGGGGCATATGACCGAGTAAACAATCACTTTATAACCATAACACCATCTGGCTTGGAATAATTGATTAGTGATGTTAATGAATCATTATGTTCAGTTTTAATACTGTATCGACTGCCAACGTGTTTTTCTAATTATTGTAGCTATCCAGCATATTATTCATGTAAGTCATACTTTAATTGAATAATTCTTCAAACCATTCTTACTGCTTCACTTCAAATTAGACTAAACGAAACAGAATATTTTACATCTCTTGCAGCTCTGACAGAAAGTGTTGTGACAGTATGTATTGCATACAAGCATTGTTATTACTATGTATACACAAATATGGTATGATTTGTTTTCCATTGATTGATAGGACCAAGAGCAGGCTGCTCTTAAGATAGAAAAAGAGTAGTAAAAGAACACTTACCACATGAGCCTCTTCTTACACCTATCTGGTTAAAAGTGATCTGTCCCTCCATCGACACAGCTTCAAGTACAACCTAATATAAAAGCAAAAGCAGATTATATATCTTTTTTTTTTAAGCCAGCAACATAGTTAAATTATAAATAAATGATAATATGGGCCATTGTACCTGAGTCTTTGCGTTGATGATTTTCAGGGGGACAAACACTTGTCTCCATGTATTTCCAGAAGGGCCAGGTGAGGCCCAAATTTCAACCAGACCAGCACTGCTTTTTAGTATAGCTCGAAGCTCAGACCCATTAGCTGAAACTGGGTTCTGGTACCAAAACTCTAGACAGGCCTCGCCCTCCAGCCCCAGTGGACCACTTTCTAAAATGTTGACTGTACCGTTCTCTGGAGGTGAAAAGGACAATACGAAAATGCGCCACATGCTTTCAGTCTTGATACACATTGACCACACTCATTTATAGTTCTGTTGTGGCACCTGTGTCTAAAGTACAAATTCACTGACCTGATACCTACTGATAGTCTATTATTTTTATAATCACACAATACAAAAGATAGAACAGACTACCCACTATGCAGGTGGGAAACAGGCTTTTATGTGGTGCCATAATTCCTCACCATTTCCTGGCATTGTAATAAAACAAGAAGTACGTCTGTTGTGGTGCAATTGTCATTGAATGCAAAATAGCTGTTTAGAATGTTTTGTGCTAAATTTGAACCTCAGGTGCAGACCCTTCACTTTGATTGCCCCTGGGAGACCACCAGGCTATAAAAGATTATTAGCCTGCTTCAGATCAATTAGCGATATGCAGCACGGCACAGACACAGTCACAGCCTGTCTGCAGATTAAATCAGAACTGTGGACTGATGTTCCAAATCCTCTGCAATAAGGGAGGGGCAAAATTAAAGGTTACTACAGCCACATAATCTCTATGCACCAGAGTGAACTCATTACGAACCTGACATGGTCACTTTAAAATACATTTGGCTTTCAATTTCATTATTATAGTATTTAGCTAATCCACCACAATAGGTTTTGTGCAGTAAATGGTTTCTTCTGTACCTGTACTTTGATGGCTCCTTGTCCAGTCACACATCAGTTTGTTCTGTCTGTTGTAGAAACACTGTGTAACATATTCTGGGCAAAAAGAAGGGGGTTAAATACAGTGTTATGTATGATTTTTCATGTCTCTTAATTGAAAATTTTGTATTCTAGCAATTCCAGTGATTATGGAGAGTTCGGGTCTTAGAATGAGATCATACCTGCATTTGTTCTCCACTCTGTTAGAGGAACTAAGTCATTTTCAGCCCTGAAAAGGGAAATGGATGACAGCGATAGCTTTTAGAACAATTATGCCATAAATTTATAAAATACCCATTTGAATTAAAAACAGAATCTCCTTAATAAATTGAGCCAAGTAACAATACTTAAACTAACATATGAGCAAAAATGTGACTGTTAAAAGTTGCATTATCTTGAAACCCACCTGCACTGAGTCACAGAGAGGAAGAGTAAAGTCACTGTGACCAACAAATCTGTGTGGACGCTTCCAAGCATGGCTGATCCCTTAACGGCAGCCTCTCAGCTCTGTTCTCCCGTTGCTAATCCTCTCTGTCTTTGATGAGCTGAAGAATGAATGATGAGCAATGACTGCTGTTTTAGCGCCTCTTTGGAAACAGGGTACAGTGTATGACCCTTTAAATGCCAGCACAGGTGTGTTGGCCCTCTTGTGTCCCTCTCAGAACACGGTGGAGGGTTTTACTCATTTACCACCCCCCCACCCCCCTCCTGACACACACACACCTAACCAGGTAACCTCAGATGTGGGTGGAGAAAGATAACTCGAGGACAGGAGAACATAAAAGGGGTCGGACTGAGTCTGTGACGGAAAACCAAAAGTGATGACAGCACTCAGTTACAGTAAATGGTGATAGGGTTTATTGTTGCTATGTCATGAGGCACTGAGACCAATGGCACATACAAATCCTTGGATAAAACAATGCAATCTTGCAATGACGTAATAGTCGCACTTGGAAGTGAAGTGAAGTTTTTTCAACAATTCAGCCAAATGTGCCAAACATTTTCTGGTAATTGTCTTTGCCAACACACACACCTTTAGAAATCTGATGTAAAAGCAGCAGGATTCTTGCAGTTCACCTCTCCTCTTTTGACGCTGTTCTTACAATCTATTGTGGTGTTTAATTTCTGTACACATCCAGGCTATTGATGAATATCCTTTAATTCAAAAGCATACTTTCATTAACAGACGGTGGCAAGATTATTGAAACAGAAGTAACATTATACCCTCAGAGAAACTGAAATCACTGATCATTATCAAAGACTTAGCTTCTAACATGTTTATCTAACAACGTGACTTTTAATACAAAGGTATTTGATAGAGTGTTATGTTCAGAATATCAAAGCTGATGATCCTACATGCAGTAAAAGGGCAAAAAGATAATTTCTTTTGTATATCTTTGCTAAGCCTTTAACTCCATCACACGTCAAAGCAAAGATAAGCCAGAAAGATGAGCCATTAAGAATGTCAACTTATGCAGTCCATGTTCATGAAACATATACAACAATGCATATGTTCATTGTGACCTGATCATGATAAAAAAAAAAAACAAACAGTTGAAGTAGTGTCTGTTGGAGTTTATCTAATGTATGTCATCTTGAAAGCAGCACACGCTGTAAAACAGGGAGAAGAAAGACACATTGTGTGAGATGTGCAGTGTGATCCACCTGTTGTAACATTCCTGAAGCACTGTTGGTAAGTGTCAATGGAGTGGGTGGCCCAAAACAAATATTAGCAATCTCTACAGCTTGAAAGAAGGTATTGTTTGGGATAAGTAGAGTACGCATATGTGGAATGTAAAATGTGAATTTTCTTTTTTGTCCTAGAGAAGGCATTACAATAGCTGCCTTAACTACAGAGATAATCCATTTTTATCTTAAAGACGTAGCCTGATTTCATAACCAATAATCAAGATTTTATCTTAGGCATCTCAGGCGTCAAAGGTGTTAAATGGATGCTGCAGGAACTGAGTTACTTATAAACTGGCCAGTAGACGTGTGGACCTAGCGCAGACGGATATTTTGAGAGGCTTTAACATGAAATTTATTGAAATTAATCCACAAAGTCGAGTCAGAAATCTGTATTTACACTCCAACGCAGCACCGCACACAGCTATGCCAATAAATATGCTTGACTTCATTCAGTTAATATTTTGTCATGCTTGGTTACTTATTGCCTTTTATTATGCACATACTAGCTAAAGCATCACTCCAGTTAAGTGGAGACTGGTATAGTTACCCAAATAGGCAGATGATTAATAATGGATATCAAAGAGAAGGACTCTGTGATAAGGTCTGTCCGGGGGTCAAGTGCATTCAAGTCACTTTACAAGGTATGTACCCACCTGAGTAAACCGTCATGATGCGCTTTATTGGTAACCTAGACAGAGACAACCATTCTTCCTAGAGTGACAAAATATAGTGGTGGTAATGTCGCTATACTTGAAATTATGTTAAAATGCCACATAATCAGAAAATACTGTTCAGTTACATACTTATCAATCCATAAACCCGTACTTGTCCTTACATCATACCTGCTGCATATCTTCAGCCAACAAATAAAAGGGCCATTAATAATCAACCTTGTCCATAAGAAACGGGAGAACGAACACAAAGGGGCCAAGACCAAGTGGAAAGCAATATACTGTGGACCTTTTCAAGGATCATTGTGGGCTGCAGATGCCCTGATCCATGACTAACAGTTAATAATAGGCCTATGTTTGCTATTTGTTTCCCCTCTTTGCCAGGTCTGCTGTGTCATAGGAAAAATAAACACCGGAAGCAAAGGAATGTTATTTTGGAAAAAAGTGTCAAATGTCATGTTAGTGTCATTTTTACAGATCTCAAGGAGGCACCATGACACGCTTCTCTACAGAGTGTTCTCTTCGGGAGAGCAGGTGTACCATTAAATATTACTTGGTACAGAGATTGCCTAAGCAAGTGTCCAGTTAGATAATCGGATGGACACATGAACTAAAATAGCTCACAGGTGATTTTCCACTTGCACAGCCTTGAGATTCCCAGCATATTTAGTATGGACACAACCAAACAGTTAAAGTGTAAGTGGGTGGGAGTTAACGGGCAAGTTTGCCACAGCTTTTGTAGCTTTTATAAGCCAAGAATCACTAATTCATCCCAAGAAAGTAAAGTTTTAAGTTCTCTCTCTCAAGCTGTCTGTCAGTTTTCATGTGTACCAATGAATCAAACACCAAAGGCCTGCTATATTTGAACAATTATTTCATCTTTTCTCTGTCTATGACAACTGGATTTCCACTCTGTCTTCGGTGGTGCCTCTAGGGTTGAGTAGTGGTTGATACTGTTAGTCCTTCCCCAAAATACCAGCTGACCATTTGCTGCTGTACCACTTCCAGACACTAGGTGCATTTCAAGTATGATTTTCCATCTTATGTTACATTAACATTTTCAACTTATTTTTTATTTTGGTTCAGTGTTTCTCATTAATTACCTTGATGCCAGTCCTCCACAGTTGCATAATCAACTGAAAATATATTTACGCTTCTTATAATAAGATAAAAGATATCTATCATTGTGTTTTGTTCAATTGCTTCACTGTAGGCCTGTATATAGTGTGTTGGTTTACTCCTTAATTGCCTCTTTCTTGTTCTCACTCTCAAAAACACATTGAAAAGGAAAAACAGTTCTGTCAGTCAGACTGGCTGTTGAGAGCACTGGAAGAAATTTGATTGTGTTGTTTAGACCAGGAAAACACTCAAGAAGTTTTTATGGTCCCCAGCCTTCTCTGTGTGCCTGTCATTCAGAGTGCACGAAGTGTTCTCCCTTCTGAGGAGAATCTTCCATGTGATGTGTGATTATCTCTCCCAAATAATTACTTTGTTCAGACATTAATGATTTAATGAATTACACTGTTTACAAAAAGCCTTGTCATCACTTTCATAGACTGTTTAACCACGAAGACAGTGCTGCTGGACAATGTGGGCCGCAGAGATGTTTCATGACGGAAACCACTGGTATTTCCAATTTCCCTGGGACAATGTATTGCTGCCCAACCCTAGCATTTTGAAATGATCTGCATGTCTTTTCACGCATAATCTGGTTTTACCATGACATATTTTGTGAGCAGAGGCCTTACCTGTGGTCCTCAAAAGAACAAGAGTGTTTCTAAATCTGTTTGTCCCTTGGAAAACTTTTGTCGCTTCATCTTGGAGAACTGTCCCTCTTTCGCAAAGTCTACTTTGAGCACCTCTTCGACCCTTTTGTCAGAGTTCAGTTTATACCAGGCTTGCACTCAAAGGTCACCTCTGCTGAAAAAAGAAAATCAATCCGCAATGCAGTCTTTCATCTATGAATAGGTCACTTGATGGCCTATGAAAATCTTCTCTGCCTTCCTTCCAGTTTGCTTGTGTCTTTGCAGCTGGCGCTCCCTGGAGATGTCCTCAGCTGTAGCAGTGGGTCAAAGTCAGGGTTGACAGATGACACTGGGCAAGACAGGGCAGACATTGAGCTCTCCCTCATGTCAGAGCCCTAGTACCTAAACTTTTATTGTGCTCTCATTTATATACTTGCCTTAGATGTGAACATTAAATGAGGACAACTGGGATCACCCTGATAATTCAGAGTTGGGTCATGGTCATTATAGATTACCAGTGGGTTGTCAGGCCACATAACAGGCTGTTGTTCATGTCTCAGATTTGAACTGAAATCTTTCAGCTTTTCTTCTAATGCCCTTTTTTTGTCTCATCTAAGGACTAGTAATAGAATTTTCTTGCTACTTTGTAGTATGTAGACATTTTGACATTTTTCAAATCTGCACATGATTTGTTCTACTCCTACTCCTTGAAAGTCTATAGAACATAATGTATGGCCTTCAAAATACTGCAGAGGACTGAGTGCTGGTGCACCTCATTGATAATTTTAGTAGTAAATTACATCGGTACATGAATGTTGAGGACATACGTAACTGCTTAAGTGGGTCTATAACATTGTATTTTAAATCCCCTGACTATTTATGGGCACATTTTACAGGAGCTGCCATTTATAGTCTGTCTGCTGGAAAATGACCTATTTTCAATGAGGTTTTCAGAATGAAGAGTTCCCACTGAAGGGTGAAGGAAAGCAGCGAAAGACCTCTCAGTGGAATATAAAGTAGGTATGGTATAGGTTAAAGCAATCTCTTAATTCTTCCGAAATAAAACAAGTCTATCAAAACAAATTAGACCTCAATATGCGGCGTCTGCTTAATATTCATTGAATCGTTTAACTTGCCAAAGCATTTCTTAATTTCACAGGGACAAGTCAAACTTGTTAACATTTCACCCTCAAGCCTCAAAAGCGAACAAGTGTTTATAAAGCAATAAAGCAATAAATAACCTCTGTCTCATTCCAATTATTATTTCAATCAACACACCCAATTTAACATTTGTTGGTTTTTGACTGTTTTTCCTTTAACAGTCTGTGTTTATTTCTTTCCCTCTTTCCTCTCTTTTTTTTTTCTTAAGACAAGGTCATGAGCTGTCCTTCCCTCCTACTCCGTTCATTCCTTCCGTCACGCTCCATTGGAAAGTTTCCGTGCAATCTTGCAGGTGTTTCTTGGCCTGTGGCGCTTCGTTTCACAAACAGAGCCTGACTTCTCCTTCCGCCGCATGGTTACTAAACAGGTTGTTTAATGAATACAGGTGCTGTGTTCTGCTCTGCCTATCAGGGAGACATGATCAATACTGTAGGCAAGCTGCGTTTAATTGTCTTTTGTCAACACAGTGTGAGGAGGAGAGACGAACATTCCCCACCCCCGATATCTGCCCAACTCCGGGCATGTATTGCATTCCTAATTCCTCATTATGTTATATGATAGATGTAGCTTGTTTTATTAGCCAACTCTCAGACAGGGATGGAAAATTTAACTAAAATGTAATGTTTTATTATGTTAAGGAAGAACTCCAGGAACAAACAAAAAAAAAATGTGACAGGTTCACATCAATTATTTGTTTGTGTAAGGGCTAAGAGAGAAAAAAACGTGAATTATAATGCATTAAATCAGTTTTCGGGTGTTTGAGTATCATTTAGATATAAGATTTCTTTTATTGTGTATTTAAGACTGAACATTAAATATCATGGGGCTGCAATTTAATGCACCAAGACTGTCATTGACTGGCTTTGAGAGTTAAGAATTAACTTTTAAAATGTGGATGCTTTGTTTGAGCTATTTCATCCATTCTACAGCAGTTTTTTTTTTTTTTTTTTTTTTTTTTTTTAATGCTGTGCTTATTGTCTATAAAGCACATTCATGATGACACTCACTACAAGCTAGTGGAGAGGAACATTCACATCATATAGTCATTTCACCAGAGGGTGGCACTCTATCTCCTTCTGAAAACCACCTAAGGTTCAAGACTGAAGTTTCTGAAGGGTTTACCAGCCAGACCATTTTATGAAAACCACACCTTAGATTTTGTACTGCTGAAGGAAATGTATAATGTTGAACATGAATATTAATTTTACATTTCAGTAAAGGTGCTCAAATGCATATATATGAAATAATGAAATATCATTTGACGTGGATTGGCTGAAACATGAAGTCTGTTGTCTGTCTGAGTTGGGCTCTCCCAGGTATTTCATGCCCGTGAACCTGACCCAGAAACGGATGAAAAGACTATGAATTTAATTACAATAACAATTGATCTTGCTATCTCATCTGTTAAAGCAAGATAATTCTCATTTGTGAGGTCTGATAAGGAATTGGTTTTTTTCTGGGTTCAGTGATTCTCTCACTGATAAACCCAGTGCCTGACTACAATACTCGGGCAGACAGTGGCCCAGTGTCCTATCTCCCCTCAATTAACTTCAAACTGCTCTCCATTACACGCTACAATGAGACATGCAATTTCATTACCTCACACAGGCCCATCAGCGCTACTAATTGTTTTTCTTTTTATTTTCAGCTTCCCTCCATCTCCCAGGGAGTGGGTGTGACGATATCCCATGTTCAGAAAGATAGAAGGATACAGGAGGTTGTGGGGAGGAGTAGAGGAAGGCAGGTTGGGGGGGGGGGTGGTGAGACAGTCCTGGGTAGTTGCTGTTTATTGGTTCAGTGGTGAACATAGCCAGGGTAGGTAGGCTGTATAACCTTCAAACGCCAGGAACCTGAAGCACTCACCAACACTTAATTCACAATCAGCAAAAGGTCAACACAGACACAGACACATACAGAGGAGAAGCTGTATACTGAGCTAACTGGCCAATGTCAGCGTGACCCCACTTTCTGTCCTCCAAGCACAACAAATCATCAGTCGTGCTCTGCTAGAATTTCGAAGTACTTCTCTTGCACTCCAAACAATGTTAGGTAGTCTAGAGTGAGGAAACAACAACTCTCGAGATACAAAAACACACATGAATCTGAAAACACAAAAGTTAAAAATCTGTAGAGTTTAGTCATTCACAGACTGCAGACCCATTTAATCAACGATCATGATCAAAACAGACCACCGATTTTAGACTGGAAAGCTCAGAAAAATAAAAAGCTGCTTAAAGTTTAGCTTGTAGCTATAGTTCATTTGACTTTAACTTTCATTTAACTCTTAAGTAAAGTCTGACGTAGTCTTTCAAAAAAAGTTAATTAGGATAGAGTGTGTATAGTAAGATCAAAAATGATGTCCTTGGGTGGCAGAAACCAACTGCAAACACAACTTACTGTTCGCAAAAATTTGCCTTTTTACACATTTTTATTAGCTTTCATTTGTATTTGTATGCTTTGAATTCTCGTAATAAATCTAAATCCACATTCACTTGCCTGTTCGCTACAATTTTACCTCCGCCAACTAAAATATCTAAATAAATGTCTGGATAGTAAATGCACGCTCATGCTTATTAGCTAGTTGATAATTTGGTCTCTGTGTCGTTCGATGCTGAGTTGGTAACAAACAGTAGGGGAGCTTTGTCACTAAAGACAGCTGTTTGCTGTTGTCAGAAATGGCACAGATGTGGGGGAACCAAAACACCCAAGTTTTGGGGCTATGAAACCAAACAGTTTTAAAGAACATGAAAGGATGAGGGAAGCGCACATGGAGGGAGGAGGATACTGTCTCAATGATTTCTGCTGTCTCTGAATTTAGTTTATGTATGCCAATGTGCAACGAGGGCCCTTTTTAAAATCCTTGTACGAGTGGTGATGTAAGAGAAATGACATCACCCGCTCTGAGTCAAGAGAACAAACAGTTTCAAGCGTCAAGAGACTTAACAACCACTTAACTACTCGGAAGAAAGAAGTCTCCTCATTAATAATGCAATGAGTTGTGCATATGAGCAGCATTACGTGATGTCAGACACTGTGGGCTTGATGCTGCGGTAGGACCTAAAGAATGATTTGTTTTTAGATGACCACAGATAGAGTTAAACTGTTTTCTTCCTAAGCCTTCAGTTTTCAGTCACAACAATGTGACCAATAGGTATGAACGTGTGATGCTGCAGTGTTTTTTGGTCACATAAAGATAATGTGTGGGCACAAGAAACTTTCAGAAAAAGTGATGATACCTTCGGCTAAATTCTGTGAGTTTCCATGCCCCTCTCAGGCGTTTGTTTCATTACCTCCGCTGTCCTTTAACGCTGCTCTCCTGCCCATTTATGAGCTGAATTGAATAGAATGCATCCAATTGAATGTGCCCCAGTGACTGAGATGTGAGGCATGGTCTGCAGTCCCAAACTGAAATCGTTTCGGTCGTGCTATCCACGATTTGATTCGCTCACCCAACCAGCCGAGACCAGTTTGTGATGAGGTGCTGGTCTCCAGCGGAGCTATAGAAACCACATCCACGCTGTTTCACCTTCGCTGAGGCATACAACTATTACACTGAGAGAAAGATGAGTTAAAAAAAAAGGAAGGAAAAAAAAAAGACTGACGAACAGGCAGAGAGACAGGGAAAGAGAGAGATAAGAGGAAAAAAGTCTTGGAGCTTCAAGGTTGCCTGCCCAAAATCCTGTGCAGTCGGGCATATAAAAACAATCAAAGCCTTCAAACACACATATACACACAAACACATTTTTTGCACAGCTTCTTAGTTTTGTCTTAGTTCCTTTCTATGTCTTGTTTTTTTTTTCCTCATTACTTAAAACATGCGGCTGTGGTTTGTAATGGTCAGCCAGTAGGACTTAGAGGAACAGTGCCTTCATTTTTTTTAACAAGAGGTAGAAGAAAAACAGTTAAAAGAGGAAACCTTTGGTATTCTAATTACTGAGTGATCTGCATATAATCAAACAACAGCCCAAGGTAGGGCCTGTTTGCCATGACAGGAAGAATAAAAGTATTTTTCTCTTTTTCTGTAAAGGGACCAGGCACACACAGGCGCTCTAGCAAACCCTCATTATGTTTTGAAGATCCGTCTTCGCCTGCAGCACCCAACCTATGCCCCTTTTCGCTCAACCTAGCTGTAAAAGATAACAGTGAGCAGCTGCAACCAGGTAGAAAGGACCGCATTTGAATGTCAACCGTCAAATATCAGAGGAGAAGCTACAAATGGCACAGCAACTTTGTCGGAGTCGTAAAGACGCACATTATCTCAACATGGAGCAACCGTGATAAGGCGAATCAAAGCCAAGGGAATTTTAATCATGATATTAGGGATTAGACTTGGGAACTGAATGGCATTAATTTGAAGTTGCCTAACGCGGCACTGAATGCAAAATGAAAGCAATTCATAAGAGATGCATAAAGAATAGGCATGGTAGGAGGTATATTTTAATAATCGATGCACTGCTTTATTTATGCAAATACTAGGTAATTTGTAATTATCTGAGTGGGTGCATGTTTGGAATCTTTTTAAATAATCTCCTCGGCGAATAACTAACAGCAACCATCTATAGCTGCTGATGCTAATGAGCTAACGACAGTGCAGAGATGCGACAACAAAAAATCGAGCACAGGGACAGTAGTTCAGACATATTCACAGTTTATTATCAGGTTCAATCACCACTGATTTGGAGTCAGACCTGCCGTTAAAGAAACAGAATGAGAATATGAATGAATGAATCAATGTGTTTCTTTGACCAGTCGAACAAAAGATTAGAATCGTTTAATTAAGAAACACCATACATAGCTGTTACAGTAGTTTGCACTATACTTGCATCAGATTGGCTACATGGGCTGAGGTATATTTGTGTGTGTGTGTGTACACACACACACAGCTCTGGAAAAAATTAAGAGACCACTCCAAACTTTTCTTAAATCAGCATCTTTACATGTCTGGCAGCCATTCCATCCCAGTCTCTGTTGAATTCCAACACAAGCACATCTCATTCTACTTAATGATCAGGTGATCACCTGAACCAAATCTTATTTAACAAGGAAAAGTATAAAAACGACTGCTGTGGTCATCACTGTCCTCTTGTAATAGGACCAGTTGGATGGCAAAAATAGTGCTAGTAGTACCTCAAAAGTAATTGGAATCAAAAAATAACTTGACGATGCCAAAAGAGTTGAAAAGTTTTGAGTGAGGAAAAGAAGGGTTCACTTCTGGCTTTACTGGCAGAGGGATACAGTGAATGTCAGGTTGCTTCCATCCTTAAAATCTCAAAGACGGCGGTTCATACGAACAAGGTCAAGCAGCAGACATTGGGGACAAAGGTACAGACTGGCAGAGGGCGAAAACGACTCTCCGCTGACCAGGATGACCGCCAACTCATTCGAATGTCACTTAACAATCTTAGGATGGCATTGAGTGACCTACAAAAACAATGACAAATGGCAGCTGGGGTGAAGTGCATGGTGAGAACGGTTTGAAACAGGTTCTAAAGGGCAGGGCTGAACTCCTGCAAAGCTAGAAAAAAGCCCTTCATCAATGAGAAGCAAAGAAGAGCCAAGCTGAGGTTTGCAAAAGACCATGAGGATCAGACTGTAAAGGACTGGAGTAGGTCATCTTCTCTGATGAGTCCACTTGTCAGCTTTGCCGAACACCTGGTCGTCTAATAGTTAGACAGAGACCCGGCCTACAAGCCACAGTGTCTCACCCACTGTGAAATTTGGTGGAGGATCAGTGATAATCTGGGGCTTCAACAGGGCTGGAATTGGGAAGATTTGTCTTTGTGAAGGACACATGAATCAAGCCACGTACGAGGTTGTCTTGGAAAAAAACTTGCTTCCTTCTGCTCTGACAATGTTCCCCAACTCTGAGGATTGGTTTTTCCAGCAGGACAATGCTCCATGCCTTGTCTTGGCCAGGCCAATCTCCAGACCTAAACCCCATTGAAAACCTCTGGAATGTGATCAAGAGGAAGATGGATGGTCACAAACCATCAAACAAAGCTGAGCTGCTTGAACCTTTGCGCCAGGAGTGGCATCAAGTCAGCCAATAGCAATGTGAACGACTGGTGGTGAGCATGCCAAGACGCATGAAAGCTGTGATTGAAAATCACGGTTATTCCACCAAATCTTGATTTCCGAACTCTCCCTAAGTTAAAACATTACTATTGTTTTGTTTAAATAATTATGAACTTACAAACTTATTCAAGACCTTGAATAATGCAAACAAAGTTCATAATCATGAAGTTTGTTTGCATTATTCAAGGTCTGAAAAAGGCTTTTTAGTTATTTTGACCAGTTTCTGCATTTTCTAAAAGAAAATGCTCTAAATGACAATATTTTTATTTGGAAATTGGGAGAAATGTTGTCAAAAATGTTCATTTTACTCAAACACATACCTATATATAATATACTATATGTGTGTGTGTGTGTGTGCGCGCGCATGCGTGTGTATTACTGAGCCAGACTTGCCTTGACCCTCACTTGTCTGATGTAACTTGTGTATCAATGCACTGATGAACAGGAGTTCTTAGTTGTCTCCAGAGGAGTCCACGCTCACCTAGTCGATAAACAATCTGAGCACCACAAAGGAACAATAGCCACCATTCTATTGCCCACCCAGCGAACACGTCCTTTTAAAATGTCAAATGAAAAAGCTATTGCAAGGGTGCAGTGTTCTTTTGATTCGAAATGGGCTCATCATTTGACTACTATGGCTGATTTATGTACTCTCTCCATCTTGGATACAAAGTGGGGGAGTTAGACCTGCATCTATTTAAGAAATTGCAGGAAAGCTCACAAAATCTATAAAGTCATTCTTGACATGTGTGAAAAGCAGTAAGGGAAACAAAAATAACAACAATTTGAGATGTTGTGGAAAACTTAGACTGAGGGACACACTGAAGAAAACACTGAAGAAACACTCAAGTTTCTTATTTATCACAAAATCCCAGAAATAATCTCCATCAACAAGCGTCACGAGAAGTCAAAAATAGAAATGTAAATAAGTGATGCAGACAGGACAGATTAAACAGAACAGAAATGGAAACCCAGAAGCATCCTAGTAATAGACACTGAAAGGGAAAAGGACAATTTTTAAGGACAGTTTTATCCACTTCCTTTTGAAGACCATACAAGTGTGGATTCAATCAGATTTAATATGCCTCCTTCTTTGGAGCTGGGCCAAGTGAAACCTCCTCATCTGATCGAGCCAGGTCTTTTTACTGCTTTGGTAGCCTTCTTCAACCAGTCCAACCGCCATCCCTCTCATCATCATCTCATTCTCTAGATATGCAACACCTCCCCCATTCACTCAGTCCCACTTCTTACATTCTTCTGCCCTTCCATCCTTGCAGTATGTTCTTTTACCCCTGAGGCGAACGTGTCTTCCCTCACAATGTTTTTTGAGCCCCATATTCTTTCAATCCTCTAATATGTTTACCCAACATAATCAGATGAAAATGGTTCATACACATCACCACGAACACATCATGCTATAGTACATGGTCAGTAAATTAAATCTAAAATGGTGATTGTGTTCACATTTCTGTGAACAGGAATTATTTTACCAATTTGGTTACTGCCATCTCCTCATCAGACTTGTTAATATTTCTGTGTTCAATTACATATATATTTAACTGAACAAAACAATGATTTTTACAAAAACATTTATAGTAATTCAAGATTGCTAAAACTACTAGGTTATGGTTAGGAACATTTGGAAGTCATGTCAATAAACAGATCATACTTGCATAACTTTTATTCTGTGAAGCTAAGAGACCTATACTATCAGAATACTGAGTCCCATAGGGCAGAGACTCTTCACAGGTGATCACGAGTTATCATCCAGCTCACCTGACCTTCGTGGGTCAGTCCCTATCCATCTGGAGTAAGTTAACAAGGCGGCGAGATTGACTAGGTAGGATTAAAAGGTATGATTGAGGTATGGATAAGGTTAGTCAGTCAACAAAGCTGTACATTGTCAGTGCAGAAAGATCGAGGTCATGCATAGATAAAAAGGCCATACACTGAGTAAGATGGATATGGCTAATGGAATATCAGTTCTTAAAGCTCATGCACAATCCCTTCATTAGTTTTTGTTTCACTGTAGCTAGCATGGTGTTAACTTCACTGCCACTGAATGGGGAAAAAAAAAAAAACATTAATGAAGATGAAAATAACTTACGAGTTACTGCATTATTAAAGTTATATGAAACGATAGATACTTTGTGATTTTCTAGTTACTCCTTAATCATTACTGCTGCCCATTCTCCAGGCTGGGTAGAAACAGCTGCTCCTTCTCTGTCCCAGCCCGTTTAGAAAGGGAATGAGGAGGCAGATACGTTCACAAACTGTGTCGTCAATGTTAAAATAATTTGTAATGCCAAATATTTTGTATTACAGACATATAAAATCTGGCAGGAATGATATAACCTCTCAGTAATTTATTAGAGTAGTAAAGCACAGCATATTACATATGCTGTCCAGATCGTTCAGTAAAATCACTGACATGCAAATGTACTGAATTACATTTCCACCATTGTCCCGCAATACTAATCCCATTTGGATGGGCTATTGTTGGAAGATGGAAGGAACATTTGGAGGAGCTTTTAACCTCAGAGGACATTCTCTCTGATAAGGGGACGCTGATGGAATATTCTAGTAGCAGGTCCATTTCCCTCGCAGAGGTACGGAAATATTTAAGGCACAAGATATTTTTGTTTGTCATCCTTGCATTACAGAGTCTGTAAGAACAAGCAATAGAAAGTGTATTTCAGCAGTTAAAGTATCACAATTTCAGTCCCAGGGGAGGCCACAGAAAGTGTTGCCCATTCTAAAAATGCATTTTCACTCATGGCTAATTTTGAAAATGTATATCCTAGTTAATTCATGTTCAGTAGAGAAAACCCCTTCCAAAGTGGATATATAGCAGTGCTCGAGGTGGGCTGGTACACACTAGTACGCAGAGTTTTTTTCTGCATTTTACTCTTTAGCATACTGTTACTTTTTCTTGTGTGCCTTATATTAACTACATTACCCAGAGGCCTCCATGTGATTCATATGTTCAGCTCTTGACAAATCAAGTTAACCCACTCGCCAGAGCTTATTCAAAGTGAAGTGAATGAACCAAACTTAATGCAGTATGTCTTGAGACCAAATATATTACCACCTGATAGCTAACCACTCCTTTATTTACTTTCTGGCTATCTCCCTCTTCTGTCTTTCTGTGTTTGTCTGTTGTGTGTGTGTGTGTGTGTTCATTGGGATCATGGAGTGCCAGTTTGCTAGAGTGAGACTACCACATACCTCCCCTGACAGATATGGAGTAACTCCACTGCAGATCTGAAGCCTGCGATATCTCTTAATGTCATTTATTCACCGTAAAAATTTAGAATTGAGTAATGTTTTGCTTATATTGGCCGATGCATAGGTGAGTACCTACCTTTTTTTCCCTCCACCTCACAGATAAAGCTATCAAGGCAGCTGGCTAATTTTGCTTTATTCTTGTAAATAACACAATCAAATGGAATATCCAAATAAGACATTGGACACTTTATTGCAAAAAGTGGAACTATCTTTAAAAACACCTTAGGTGGATTATTGAGACGCTGATGCTAATCTATACATATAAAAAAAACAAACAAGCAAAATAACTCAAAACGAAAAGCCATAATTCTAATGCAACCCAACTAGCATTTGTGTAGTCACAATAATAATTATCGATATACATTATAATCCAAATTGCCAAGTGTAATTTGCAGGAGCTGTGGTTTTTTTTTTGATAAAGGTAAAATATGTTACAGCATTATTGTGTATTGTTTGTTCCAAATGGTGTGGTGCTTCTGAAATACTCCAGCCTACAAATCATACTCTCCACATATAAGAGAACTTGTTTGGTACAAGCCCCAAGAAAAATCACATCATCATTTGAAATTTTTCAGTGAAAATAAAATGCAAAAACAATCATTCCAACTGAAATTGCAATCGCAATATCTGGCAAAAATAATCAGAGTATTTTATTTATTTATTTTTTATGCAAACCTAGTGCATAACCTGGTATATACAGAGCAACTACAAGTATGAACCAAAATACCTTAAAGTAGAAACCAGTCTTCGTCTGTCTATTAGTGTTACTAATGTAACTTTTTTTGCCAGCATCTGGAGAAAAAATGTCAAACCCCTGCCTGTGTTTGTCTGTCTGTCTGTCTGTCTGTCTACCTACGTGCCATGCTGTCCTATGTGGTGTGTTCTTCAGGCCTCAATGGCTCTGTGATGAATCCTTATGACCCAGCAGGCATCTGCCCGTATTACAGCTGGGCCAGACTAATGAACTGGACCCAGACACAGTCATAATCAGATTAATGACTGTGTTCAGGTATAAAATGACCAAAATCAAGGGGGAAAAGGTGAGCTAGAGAGAGCGAGAGAGAGGTTAGCCAGTCCATGGCTAAAGTGTGATTAGACACTGTGGACGGGCATGGGGCCAAGGTCAGAGAGCAATCAGCCAATTCTAGGTCTGAAGAACGTACTAAGCCACAGAGCAAAATAAATATGAAAGGTGACCAGGTAGTCAGAGGCCTGCAACATTCTGTCTGCCTGCTGTTGATGCCATATGGAAAATTACACTAAATGAATACAGATCACTAATAGTTTTGAGAGGCATATGGTGACAAAGGTCAGGGCCATTCTTGTCTGCCCCGGTCACATCCCCAAGGATAGTTTGACTCCCGGCATTGACTGTAAAAAAGGATAGCGATCACAGTGTGACTGAAATTGAAGCTACTCATACACGATTCCAGGCACTAACACCCGAGAACAACATGCCACAAACAGCGAGTGCATAGTCGAACAAATGTCAGAAAAAGGTAAAGCCTGTGATGACAGGAAGGAGCAACAAGCATGCTAACTAAGGCAAATGTTGACTTCTTCTGTAGAATTTATACGCAGGATGCAGTAACAAAAGGCGAAGCGGAGAATCAGAAACATATTGCTATTACTGTGGTTGTATCAGACGATGTGTGAGGATGCTCGTGAGGATTACTTTAGCCATTGTATGGGCATTAATTGTTTAAGCATGTGCAACAACATAACAGTTGTGAGCTGTGGCATTGCCAGCCTGAGCAGAAGTCACTTTTTGTACAACATGCCAGTGACTAATTGGAGTAGCCTAAATGGCTAAGAGTGGGAGCTCACGTTGAAGAAGGAGGATTTCAGATTTAAAAAAATAAACCACTGGAGGTAGTGGAGCCAAGTGAAGATTTACCGCATGAGACTGAAAAGATGTTTACTTCATGTTCTGGTGACTTATATGTAACACGCTTACCTTATGTTACAGTAGCTTCTTAGAGGTATAGCTCTAAAATAGAAGTGGTTGCCATTTGGCTACATCCTGGTAGCCTAACACGCTTTCTTCAATCATGTGGGAATGGCATTTGAGGACCTGCCATTAGGCGACAGCTTTGTTTTGCGTAATTGACTGAAAAAAGATTGACTCGTCATGGCTTGGTCCCCACACAACCCCATTAAAACCACCTGCGCCTGACCTGGTTGGGTTCACAGAGCTACATTTCAGCCATCAGACATTGTGCCGTACCTGGGAGGGGAGCTCAACTCTGCCTGTATTCGCACTTGGCTATCGGAGGCCACAAATGATGATAATCAGACTTGTCTGGGCATCAATCTGCTGAATGTCAAACCAGTCTTTATCTTTATTGTCCCTCACAGGGAAATGTTATGAGTGGCCTTTCTATCCAAAAAAATCCTCACAAATTCATAGACACAGCTAAACAGGTTAGTCCTTTGGAGACAAGCTTTAATCTTTCTTGAGGCTGGGGTTGAGCTTTTCATTCATGCTTAAAAGTAAATCCCTATCTTTTTCAGAATTGTCTGAAAAATGGTGATATATTGTTGGGTATATGGGCAGAAAGTTTCTGTGGCCTGCTTCAAGTCTCAGATACAAATAAGATGCTACATAATTAACACAAATGAGAGCTCGCCATATGTGCACCATATGTAGAAGCAACATGGGGAAAGTGTGCAGTTATCTTCACTTAAGGTGTGTTCTTTATGTCTCCTAATTATTACAGATGCAAAATCAACAAAAACAATTGAAGCAAGAGCAGCTGTATTCCAAACTACTCAGAAGTAAATGGTTATACTCCCTGAGATCCAGTGTTGCAGAATGCTAAATACCCTCCTAGTGTTCAACTTTGCAGATGTAATCAACAGATGCTAAACATGATCTGCAATGGATATTACTTGGAATATGGTCCATGGATGCTCGGTGTCCATATCCTGTGGTGGAGCACTTAGCAAATTTAATGCATTTAGATGGGGACACGCTTTACCAAATATCATTTGAATATTCATTCAGTGAAATACTGTGAAATTTCAAATTGTGCCATCAGTTATGTTGTGGTAATCTTTTTGATTATGTTATGTTTTCTTAACAAGTATTTGATTTGAATGTGCTTGCTCTTTCACTCTTACCACTCAAACATTTTCGAAGCCTTGCAAGGCTTGTAAACACTCTCTCTCTCTCCCACACACTCACACACGCACACACACTCCACCTCACCTCATCCAGCAGAATCCAGGTGCAGGTGTCCAAGGAGAGAGCCAGGCAAGAGGGCACACTGGAGTTTATTCACATCAAGCAGAAACCACTGCATGAGAAAGTGCCCTTATTTTAGTGTATCAGCCTGAGACGGATGCCACCAGAGTAAAGAAATAAAGAGCACTGTATAAGTATGTTGACTTTCAAAAATGAAGCAAAAGTTAGCATCAGCCTTTTCATCATTAGAACCTGTTAGTATATGAAATAATTAGTATTTTATATTTTTATGGAAGCAGCATTCTTTCAGAGCTTAGTTCGCTCATTTGGAGCAAATTAAGATGAAATCAATGGATTTTCTTTCTGATAGACAGCATGTGTGTGTGTGTATGTATGTATATATATATATATATATATATATATATATATATATATATGTATATGTATATATATA
>CM076662.1:10073815-10099136 GCA_038496675.1 Rachycentron canadum
TATATATGTATATATATGCATGCATTTATTTGACTAAATTATGGGTTTTTATGTGAGTAATACAGTTAGCTAAAATCACTGATTAACTGCAGAGTGCAGAATAAAAATTATGAAGACAATTGTGAGTTTTTGGTTGTAAAAATAATATTATTTATTTTGGTTTTTGAAGAGCTGCCACTTGTTTTTCTGCAATAAAACAAAGTAATATCAATGTCACAATTGAAATAAGCATCTCACGCCTAAACCCTAATGTCTGATATGACAAGCCTGATGTCTAGCTAGTGGTAAGATGTCCGCCATCCTTACAGATTCCATGTGAAACAGAAGAAACATCAATACACAGAAGCAAACGGTGCACCAATGAACCACCTCCATTCTTACTGGGTTCTTAGGTACCATCAGTCGTTGACATACCTCATCTACCATTGCCTGCATATAGGGAAAGGAGTACATTCTACAGAAAATAACTTAACATGGTCACATTTGGTCGCACACTGTTCCACCCCCAACCACAAGTTAAATCTCAACGGCTGGAAAACACTGCATGGCTTCATTTCACTATGAAAGATGACAACAGTGCTGGTTATAATATCAAATGGTCATTTCAAGTAACGGTGGAAATACCAGCAATATCCCAAAATGCCTTTCCACAGGCCATAAATTCTAGGAATGCCATGTATTTGACACTCACCATGTAACATATCCACTACAGGGACAGATAACCTAAGCTAATAACATTAGCAGCACTTAGGCACGTTTAGCAGGTTTTTTTTAAGAAAGCCTAAATGAAAGAAAATGCTGCACAATGATCTCCTCAAATGCCATAAAATGCCTGTGTTGATGCTGAAAATCTGTGTAGGCCCACTCCCAAATAATTTAGCAGATGAGCAGAATCAATAATGGCACTGGTATCAATAAATTCTGATCAGTTCCCATCCCTGGTGATTTCTGACAGGGCATATGCGTGCCTTTGCCAACAATCCAACAAAGCAATCAGGGTTTTTCTGGCTCAAATTGAGGAGGAGGTAGTCACATCCTAATCACATGCACTATACCGAGCCTCCAACTGACTCAAGCAAATATACAAACATTTTACAGACTAAATTAAAGATTAGTTAAAAAAAAAAAAAAAAAAAAAAAATCAACATAGGAAATCAAGAATGAAAATGAACCCCAATATTTTGGCCTCAACTTTTATTGGAAGTGTGTGCACCTCCACCCATAATGAGACAGAAGTGAGTTTTAACCTTTTTTTTTTTTTTTTTTTTTTAATCTCAGTTTGTGATATAGTAACTTTGTGATTTGGCAAATCTCATTTAAGTCTTAATTTATTCTCAGTGCCAGGTTTATTTTAGCTTGATCCATTACAGGAAAAGCTACTTCTGCCTTATTAACCTATCACCAATTAGTATAAAAACATGCTGTTGGGTGCAGTGAAATCTAGGTCATAAATTTCCATGTGGCCTATTTCCATTCTCCTTGGTAGTGATTAGCTCAACTAAGAACATAACAGATTTATTATTTACTCGTGTTGGATTAGCCCATAACTGCTTGAACTCGAAGCTTCTTGCAGGTCATCAGTGCAAATATGAATAGCTTAACTTCAACAAGCTGCAAGAGTCATCACATATTCACTAGTGGAATCATTTGCCTCCATCAAATGCAAGTCAAACCTTGCAAACTCTCCTTAATGATCCCTTTTATACTGTAAGACTTATGAATAAAACACACCAAGATCAATGCATTATTGACCATGTGTCATCAAGTAAGGCAACCCCTAATGAAAAAGTGATATTAATCCAGGCTGTATTGCCATGTATGCAAACAAAATCCATTAATTTTATATGGTCACTAATCTAAAGAGTTATTACCCTGACAAAACATAAACATAACTTCTGCACAATGGAAGTGAAAACAAAGAAATCATCTTTACTGTGCACTAATTCTTCAACACATTTTATGGCAGTCTTTTATATTGGTATTGGGAATCACCCATATTGCTTTGAATTAATTAATTAATGTGTGTGGTGCTTTAAAGCCTATAGATCGTTTAAAAACACTTAATCACATGGTTGATAATAATTCCATTAAAATCAGGAAAAATGTAGCCCTTCCTCTATATGTCTACCTGGATTTCATGCAAATTTCAGCATAAATACAGCCTGTGAGTCAGTAATTGACTGTGCCCTTTAATAACAGCCATGTTTTCTCCCCCCACACATCTCAAATGTATAACACCCAAGTGCACATTTCCATGCAAATAGCCTCAAATTGCATCACAAAATATTTAAAATACTCACATCATCACTCTCTGCCTGTGTCTGCTGTCTAAAGCTAAATAGTGAAGTGGTTCTGGCTGTCTGGCTGTTTCTGAAGAGCAGTGCAGCTATGGGCCCATTTTCTGTCTTTCCCTGACAGCCCTGTGATGTGTACAAAGCCCCCATTCCTCAGCTGGGAAATCAGCCTTACTACAGCCCCGTCACAAACAATCAGCACTCATTACCCACTACACAGCACTACATTCTACCCCATTTACCTGCAGTGTCTAGGTTGTGCGCTTGTGTGTGTGTGTGTGTGTGTGTGTGTGTGTGTGTGTGCTTGTGCGCCTCATGCGCACAGCTTATGATGATTTTGTTTGTGCACAATGAATTGCGAGCGCTCTTAGGTGAATTGGTGTTACCTGCATAGCGTTCGGTCTCTAACTTGGTGAATGAGCTCTATGGACAGACGTTGTGTTGATGTTACCTACGCCCACTAACCTTGCACTGAGTAGAGCAACTGTCAAATTCAGAGAGATGCTTTTATCTGCCTGTTGCGGTGCCCCAACATCGAGCACTCAACCAATTACCTCCCCTTCAGACATAAACATGTATGCCATGTTGCTACTCTCTCTGTCTCTGCCTCTTTGAAGGACATGATGATCACAACCAACCTCGTGTCAGGGAGAGGGCCATTCCAGGAATTGAGTGTAATTGGTGAGGAGAGCTGTGAGCTGGTTGCTCTGTGTGTAAGCAGATTACAGGCTGGCATAGTCGAAGACCCCCTTAGGGCGGCACAACATGGCTGTTGGTACGTGGTGTGTAAAACAAGCATGTCACTCATGAATTATACATGGGAGAATGCCCAGGCATGAAATTAGGAGAGTGGAAAAACAAGGGAATAAAAGGAGGTAAAAAAAAAAATAGGAGAAAGAATGGAAAAAGAAACGGGGAGAGAACTCGCTCCATGACAATTAAACAGAAAACAGGTGTAGCCAACCACCAGGAAGCCAGCCGTAATTTGCTGAAAGCAGAGAGCTCCGGTGCCTCTGCCATTTTGCATTGTTCACAAGGCATTGTTGCTGTTTTGTGTACTTACCTTCCTGCTAACAATGAGCTTGTTTTGCATAGAGTCCAAATTGTTGCTTATCATTTTTGCCAAAGAAAGGCTTCTCCATGCACAGGCTTTTGTTGTCTCTTGGATGTGTGTCTCCTTTAGGATTAGTCTCTTTCATCATTCTAAATAGGTCCCTTTTGGACTATTAAGCTTTCCTCAGCACAATATGCTTCACTGCTCATTAAAAGAAAATAACATACTCATACACACCGTACGTAAGCCGAGATATTATTTGGCAAATTAACTGTGGATCTTCACCTTTCCAGAAATTTTCCAGGACAGTTTTGTAAAAATAAGTTTTCCATCACACCTTTGCAAACCCCTGGCAGCCACACAGACAGACTGTATGTGGGGAAAACAAACAAATAAACAAACAATAAAAAATAGATCACTTAATCTCTTTTGATTCAATATCAGGCAAATATCACTACAGTAGTTCTTACCTGTGTTCTCTGTAACAAATGGAGGTTGATGGCTTTTGCATAATTGTTTCCTTTCCTTTCCTTTTTTTTTGTGATTCTTAAAAGCTTTGAGAATTTAACTGCTGAACGAACCCTGGAAACAAAACAAGTTGAGACAATCTCTTTCTCTGAAAAACTTGCTTTTTGTTGGCACAGTGAGAGCAGGAAGTGCTTTTTTTCAGAACACAGTACAAATTAATTTTTTGAAATTGAACTGACTTACACACACACAAAAAAAAAAATACGTTTCATATCTTTAAAATGATGACTTGACTCGGTGCTTTCTTGTTGTGACTGTGTTTCATACTTCCTGTAAGTTTAATGCTTGTTATGGAGCTAAGATAGTCACTAACTCAAACCAGTCAAACAAACCAATTCACTTGGGGCTGACACATTTTTAAGGCTACAATTGTAATCGAGCCTGGTATATTAAAGAAACTATATATATATTCAAATATAGCTCATTATAAGTTGGGAGATGTTTTGAGAAAGTTTTAGTTTTGGCTGGTTTTCAGACACAAGTTGTAGCATGGTACAATCAGTCTGTAGGCAATATTAACAACCTGTGCCTCAGATAGTACATTATTAAATATGTATGGACATTAGGCCCTGAACAAGGTGCCTGAGGACTGATTCTGTTAAAATCTGTTTAAAAAAAAAAAAAAAAAAAAAAAAATACATCGACAGTATAATCTTGGCATTCTATGGTATTTTGAGTGACACTGTGGCAGACATGTTCATTTTCCAGTCAATTTATTTCACAGTCATCTTTGAAAAGGAACGAAATAGCTTATCTCTGTCACATTTTTTACCAAAATTACAAGGCTGCTGCACCGTGGGACCCGAGCAGTAGAACATCAGCCAATGGAGAGTGTCACAGTTGATAATGATGCTCATTTCAAGACACATGACAAAACAAAACAAAATCAGCACGTAGAAAGCCAGCCTCCGATTGAGATTGTCCAGCGCCAAATGAGCATTGCTGGTGTAGCCTTAGCAATTCAAATCACCCCTCTCCTGTGCTTTGCATTAGGATGCGGCAGAAAAGAAAAACCTTGATAATGGTTTTCATTTACCCCCTAGCCAGACTAATCACACCAGCATTGGTTCCACTCACTGCTCTGGCTGGCGCATTGGAAATACTGCAGCCCAGCACTGTAGGTGGCAGTGGAGCAGGTCGATGCTCCTGACTCTCTCTCTCTGTGTGCCGGTGCCAGTTTTTGCCACACAACCTCGTGGCACTGGTGCAGAGGATCTTGGGGAAATTTGTGGCAGCGCGGAGAAAACACTCCCACATACAGTAAACACACAGTGGGTGTATGTTTGGAAGTGCCTCTTCACGCTAACCTTTGCAAACTCATCACCAGGGGCCAGATGCGTAAACATTGCACAAACGTGCCATGCAGACACCATTTCCCCTCACACAAACAGATATTTCTAAGAGAAGGATGTGCAGTAAGAGTGCATGCAGTTCATCCGTAGTTCAGTCCTTACACAGACGACACAGATTTCTAGAGTAAGCAGTGTGATATGGTAAAGAGGGAACCGAATCTAATGGAGTGTTTACCTATTGTGCAGTCTGCACAGATTTAAATAATTTAGATTATGCTCATCATAAACTCCATTTCAATTGTCTTATTATATATTTCTGAAATTATTAGGACTTCTGGCGCTTTTTATTTAGTTTTTGTGAAGCATTTTTAAGCTCAAGTTTTGATATGTTTGCTACATTTAATGATTGAAACACAGTTTTTTTGCTGCTGATGAAGGTTAAAACGTGCATTTCAGATGACTCAAAGAATTAATGAAACAGTTGATGGTAAAAGTAGTTACCGGCTGTGTTGGATGAGCTTGTCAGTGGTGGAATTCAGTGAATGACTCATGGATAAAGTTTTCAAATAGCTTTTATGGGCCATTTATAACTAAGAGAGTGGAAATATATATATATATATTTTTTGGTGTAACTCCTCACAAAATGCGTACATACGGTTTCATAAATTGTCCTTCTCCAAACACTCCGCTCGTACACAGTCTTGGACCACAGTTTTATGCATCTGACCCCAGGAAGTGTTGCAGAGAGTAGCAGAGTAGAACTACGTTGCTGCTTATTGATTTTGCCCTCAGAGTGTGGTGAATGTATACAGTTCCCCCCCACCACCGCTCATTTTTATTTGTATATTTACATCATTACCGTTAATATACTCTACAATACGTGTGGTGCAGTGCTATAGATGCCACAGTATTCCTGGAAGTCATGCACATTCAGCAGTTAAGATAATCTCATTAACTCAGATGTTTAAAAAAAAAAAAAGAAAAAAAAGAATTATTAAAGATACATTTGACGGTTTCCGCAGTGTGTGAATCGAAAGCAGTATGGATTATTCATTCTTATTTTTATTCCTCCATAAATATCCTGGGCAGTCAACACTCACTCAGAGAATTAGATAATTGGCTTATGTGACTCAATTCTCTCTGCAACTCCATCCAAGTCACAGTTTGCTTGACCAGGTTTGGTTTATTTTGCAGAAAATCTATGGCTCTTTAAAGATACTTTGTGTAAAAGGGGAGTTAAGTTCAGCCAAAGCAACATTTTTTTTTTTGTTGATATAGCTCGTCAGTAGCACTACATTTCTGTGGGTGACACACAAACAGCCGAGAACCCTTCCAGCCAGAAATCTCTACCAGGCTTTTGACAATTAATCATTCAGAGCTTGAGGTTCTATTTGTGGAGATGGTGTCCATTTGCCTCATGGTCGAATAACTGAATAAGTCAACAGCAACAATGAGAGAAAATTTGTCCTTTGCTTAGACATTTCTCAAAATAACTCTCCTGAGGCTGAAACTGAGACAATGAGAAAAGGAATGGAAATAGGAAAGCCAAATGCATGCTGACACTGTGCACCACCATACTCACTTGGCCATCTATGAAATAATAAAGATGGACCACTGAGGTCATGCTTTATTCAGTGTAAGAGCCTCTTGTGTTTTTGTTGCCTTAAAAGACTAATAATAAACCCTGTCAATGTCTTGTTCAGATGCTGTCTCCTCGGTATATCTCCGCAATGACTTCATGCAGAGGCCTTCTGTGCTGTTCCAAATCAGAAATTAAAACAAAAGGACACAAACAATCACAGGAAGGAGGCTGTGCAGCTTCACTTTTACATTAGACCATCTTCATCAAAGATGCATCAAAGTGTGTTCAGAGGTGCTTATATCAACCAGGAAATGAGAAGTTGCTCAAATTACCAAGTCACGTTGATTTCCCAACACAGATTTGGAAATGTTCTCTTTCTTTTTTCTGCTCAGACTCAATTATCTGTGATTTTAGGCTTATGCATCTACTGTTCTGGTTTACAAACAGGAAATTCTAATTACAATAATGATGCAAGGAAAGATTTTCTTATTGTTTGCTGTGATGGTTGAGTCGGTGGATGGAGTCATTAAACGGTATTTTCCTACATAATTAGGATAATGCTGACTATCTGGTTTAACAAGGATGATTATTAATTAACACATTGAGTCCTAGTCAGTCTACTAGACAGTCTAGTCTTTTTTTTTTCTTTTTTTTTATTTTTCCAAATCTAGTTTCACTTTCTAAATCAACCCCTCCTCCTTCCCTGCATTTGTAGTATACAGCTGGATGTGGAAGATTTAGCAGCTGTGGGAAAATTATGTATTTGTTTGACTTTTTGTTTGGATTATTGTCCTGTTGTGGAAGTCAGCCTCTTTTCAGTTTCATGTACTTGACTGGCTATGTGACATTTGCATCTGGAATTTGCTGATATTTAGTCTGCGTAATGTTTCCTGTGCCACTGGCTGCCACACAACCTGCCTCAAAACAGAACATCTCCGCCCCCCTGCTATACAGGTTGTCAGGGTGTTTTCTTCATTAAATGCTACTCCATCGCCCCCACCCCACCCGCCCAAAACACATTTCTGGTGGTTGCGGCCAAAGAGCTCAGTTTTGCTTAAATTGTCCTCAGCACCTCTTTCATTTCTTTCTTTATTTCTCTGCAGACTTCAGATGTTGACTTTTGAAATGAGGTTTCATGTTTGGGTTTGGTTTTCTTGAGGTGGCTCTGTAGATCAGTGCTGCATCAGATCAGTCTTTTTGTCAATTTGACTCTCCTGAAGGTACTTAGCTAGTCATCCGAGGGTTTTACTTTGCATTTCTGCCCAACAGACGACGTGCTGCAACTTTTCTTGGTCTTCTCTTGACTTCTGCACTTCACTTTAGCTTCTGTTTCTTAATGGCATTTTGGACAGTGGAAACCTCAGGCGGAAGGTACCTCATATGTTTTTATTATAGCATCCCCTTGGCATCAATTAGCTTCACTTCAGATACTCAGTCAGTTGCTTAGATGAGCCCATTGTTGTTGAGTGTTACCACAAGGTTTGAATAGTCAGAGGATTTATCATCAGATGGCAGCTCCTGATGACAACTCTTAACCCGCTTCATAAGTCTTAACAACTCAGTTAAGGCCTAATGAGTTCATGACATTTTGACATTTTTAGAAAGAGGATCAAAAACATTTGCACATGCCACATTTACTGTTTTTTTTTTTTTTTTTTTTTGGCCACAACATCCATGGTAAAAACTTAAGTATCAAAATGGATTGACCACTTGTTGATTGGAATCGACATGTCGTCATACAAAAAAGAAAAATTCCTCTGCTTTCAGCTTGATATAAATGTCCGATCCTCATCATTAAAATAGAAAGTACAATGCAAATGGATTATTTGGTTTCCATATTTTTATGGGGCCACCAACCTTTTTGAGATTTTCAAATGGCCCAAGAGTTGGAAAAGGAGAGAAACCACCATTTTAAGTTCATAAAATAAAAAAGTAAATTGTGGAGTAAAATGTGGAGAATGACTAATAACAATAAACATCATTAAATTTTCTAATAAAGTGTCAGAGGTTGTATTTCTTTTCACTTGTAAATTGTAATTTCTCCAGAAGTGGTCAAACTTTTTAATTCAACTTTAAGCATTTTCACGTATAGTAACAGGAATAATTACTGGTAATAATACGGGGAATCAAACAATTTTCAGCAGAAATGGTGATGAGATACCAGGACGATGAAAATATGTAAAGGAAATATTAGTTGAATTTTCAAACTTCTGCCAGAACTGTTGTAAATTAGCTCACATTAACATGAGGCCAATTAAGCATTGTGACACTTAATTTGGCAAAAGGCTGCTGTCTAAAATCTAATGGAAGGTTTTTTGCCCATCACAAATATAATACCACTTTTGTTTGATTTCTTTTTTTCTCCATAAAATAAATTGCTTCTGCTTGATAAAGCTACAGCTTAATGCAAAACATGATTTTTTTCTTCTGTCATTATTGGTGTCTCAGAACAGTATGAAACTGTAAATGACTATGTTTTGTAAGTGCATATGTGCCTGCCTGTTAGTGGCTATGGCTCTATGTGTGTATGGCTTCATGCTTCATCTGCCTGAATGCTATTCACTCCACTGCCACTGATGCGCCCTGTCAGGGAGCAGCAACATGGGTCTCTAACCTGTCACATTGTGCCTTACCATAGTTTGATGATGAGAGAGTGCAGAAGACACTCAGCAGCCTCTGGGGTTATCAGCTGCTGTGAAGGTGCGACAATTCTGCCTCAAATTTGTTTCAGGCTGTGGCTGAGTCTGTGACAGGCTGATGTTTTTTTTTTTTTTTTTTGCCTCTGATCTCCTTTTTCAATACATTCTTCGATTTGACTGACCTCACACTTTATCCTCTGTTAAGTTTGACTAAATAAATTAATGCCTTCGTCCATTGCATCAAAGTCAGAAAACACTGAAGCATGAATTTGTGGATCCTGGTTAATATTCAGGATTTTCTTGAAAGTCTGAGACCCAGTCGAGTAGAGTCCGCAAATCATTACTTTTGTTTATTTTGTTTTTGTCTGTTATCCAGCGTTGAGGCTGCCATACATTTGACATTCAGTTCATTAATATTAACTTCTGACTTGATTTCCACTGCTTAATAATGACTTAACAAAGAATATGTGCTAGGTTGTTTTGGAGCCTTACTCTCCACCCTCCCTCTAGAAGACATCACATTGTGAGTCTGCAGGCCACAGGTGTTAGACATTGAAATGAAGCAACACTTAGCAAGCTGTGCCGGTTTCAGCATGGCCTTCACAGCTTTTGTACCGCTCACATTAGCCTTTGGGTTCAGGGACTTCAAAGCCTCCTGGGCTGAAAAGAAGAACTGCATCATGGGGAGGGTGCAAAACACTAAAAGACTGGTCAGTGTTTTCAGTTGGCTGTGCTAGCCTTAATATAAATAAATAATAAATATTCCAAAGACATGAAGCAGCTGTTTTCTGAGTAATGAGGAAGGTATTAGATAAAAAGGAAATAATTACTCAAAATCTGTTTCTGCCAACATTACTTAAGGTATGATTATATATTGGACTTATGTTTGTGAGCTGGTCAAAAAGAAGTCACGAATTTAATGCTAATCCTGCTCTGAATCAGCTGCATGAATTATTGTTTACCAGAACATATAATAGGTCAGATGTTGTGGTTTAGAGTTGCTCCCAAGTGACCAAAAATGAATGATAAACACTAAAGAAATCAGAATATTATATACAGTATATGACCATATTTTGAAACTACACTTGTTATAGAGACTTGAGACAGGACTTGAATTATTTGTGACTTTATACTTGTATACAGCTGATGTAGGTTGCTATATTTTGAGAACCACACAGTGTGACACAATCTGTCCAATTATGCTGTTTTTCAAGAACATCAGTTGGCATTGTATTTTCTCAGAAATCATTTGATGATTAAGAGTTATCCAGGAGAATATCCAGAGGAGGAAAATACAAAACCTCAATTTCCTCCTGATAAGTATTAGTGTGATTATTTGCTCTTGATAACAGTTATGTTTGTAGTCAGAAAGAGCGTAAATGGCAGTGCCTCATGTTGACAATATACATGGATGATCTTTAAAAAGTGTCCACACTGCTGTCCAGATCCCCTTTTGCTTCCACACCAGCTGAATAGAACATTACCTTCCCTCCCTCTGTGGCCTCTCTATCTTTTCTCCCCTATCCCTGCTGGTATGCTGTGTGACAGCTAAACACTGTTGCCTGCACCCCACTGATTTTCATCAAAATTGCATGCATCACCCAATCTCTCTTCCATTTTATATCCACCCTCTAAGGCAATATGTGCTTAGGAAGGAGAGAAGGGAATGTGGGCTGGGATATGTCCATAATGAGTCAGAAATATTCTCTGCAACAGAGGCAGTGTGGTGAATTTATTAAATATATGAATGGAAATTGGACTTAATAAATGTTTAATATTCAAGTGGAATTATTGAACAGATTAAGAGTAATTATAATTACATTAAAGTATATTGAAGGGGAAAAGGCAACATCCAGTTAAATAAATAAATGAAATATGTTTTCTCTTAAAACCAATTTCTACCTCTGATTAGAGCTTTTGTATAATATATTTTTATATTTATATTTATATTTACAATTTGCATTTTTTCCCCATAAATGGTTTCATGTCCTGAATTTCAACTATTATTTGGATAAAAATAAAAGATATGATCTAAAATCTGGGTAAAATCCATTCCTAAAGCCTATTTTATATTTTCATAATCACTGCTGTTGCCAGATCAAAAATGGAAAATAGATAATCTGTTTCTGTTTGGATGACAGTATAATAATGTAGGGGTTATATTTTGGAGCGTTATACGTACGAATTTTAAATTACAGTGTTGGTGAATTAAGTTGAGGTTAAAACATGGAAATGACATTGTAATATTAGTAGTTCTTCATTTCCGTACTTTATAAACAGCCTGTGTTGGACTTTTTCTTCCCATAACTGGAACATGATTGTCTCTCTGTCTCCATCTTGCAGACACTATGCAAAGGGATATTTCAGTGTTTATAAATGATAAACTTGCTTGCAAAGTATGATATACAGTAGCTTATTGAGATTGTGTACAGATTGCTGCAGTGTTTCTCTCAATTACCTCTGCATATACAGAGCATTGCTGAGTCAGCATGGCTCATATAGACACAATCTGTGGGGTGGTTACTTGACGAAGGTTAACAGTTATCAGGCTACAGATTATTTATCTTAAAATTGCCCAGCAGATATTAACTTTAGATAAAGCAAGCACAGAAGAAACAAATGAACAGATTAGATTTTTTTTTTTTTTTTTTTTTTTTACACGTATGAACTATGTTGGTTTATCACATGACAAAAAGTGTTTGTTCCTCTCTTATCACTCAAATTCAGGAAGCAGATAAAAAATAGGGCTGCACAATATCCAAAAAAGTCATATTGCGGTTATTCTGGCAGATACTGCAAAGATTTTAGTTGAAATGATTTTGGATTGTATTGTACGAAAATGAAAATGATGATGATGATTATTATGAGATTTTGTTTGGGGCTTGTACCAATCAACCATAATTTATAGGCTGGGGCTTCTTTTTAGCGCCACAACACTTTTGTGATACAATGCACATGTGACGCATTCATCAGAAATCCTCCTGTGATTATTTTTTTGTGATTTTATTTCATATGTATATTTTTTTTCAACTCCTTTGGACATAGCACTTGGCCGTGTTGATTATATCGCAATTAATTTTGCAGCCCTAATGATAGAGAAATGAAATGTAATCAGGAACTGAAAGAAAGGAAAGAAGAGAGAAAGAAAAGAAGAAAAGGGTGCAGTCAAGACACAGCAGAGTTTGTGTGTGCGCGTATATTTGGAAATGTCTTCAAGCATCTCTGATTAAATCAGCATGATATCAGATTTGGTGAAAACATGCGGCGTGCTGTCATCCAACATAAAGCTGTCAGTGTGTACCAAGACATGCTAAGTGTGAATTGTGAAGGCGGTCTCATCTAGTGGATGCCCTCCTGTCTCTGTGAACTGCCACTGGTTCTGTTTGGCTCTTTGCCTAATATCATTGAGTTTATTTTATTTTATTTTCATGATGCATGGCTTTGCCTTTGGATCTCCAAGGACAAGAACAACACAATGTTTCCTCTTCCTAAGCCAGTATAAATTCTATCGTTGTACATGTTTGTCTTGTCTTCTTCACAAGCTTTTGTGTCTGCTCTGAGAAACGGTTTAGCGTACACTGCTTTTAAAGGCAAGGTTTGATTTGATTAGTACTGGTTGTTGCCAGTCCCTATGACCCACACCTAATCACACCTAATTTTTGATTGTGCCACAATGGCACAACATGCCTCTGGCAACGTGATTAACAAATTCAGTTGACAAGCCCTGTGTGCCTGGGGCCCACACTGCCAAGTAGGATTTGCACTGTATGCAATGAATTCATGAAAACGGAGCCCCATAAGTCACGGTAAGTCTCAGATGTACTCTGAGCATCGGAATACGAGAGGACCACATTAGCTGCAGGATGCTCCGACTCTGGCAGCTTCTCAGCTCACACTTTTCATTCTTGCCAAGTAGCTCTGCTCCTGCTGGGTCCCCGACCTGTGTCTGGATCGACAGTCTAATTTCCATGTACTGAGTTCGAGACTGAATGTAATGCCAACTTTAAAATACAGGGACTGCCCCCTCTCTTTTGATCAGCTTGTGACTCTATAAGCTGCAGGGACAGTCCATGTCCACCTCAGGAATAAACTTTACTAAGGATGCCGTCACAAAGGACTGCCAGAGCATCTTTTGTGCACCACCCTGTCCCTTTGTGTTAGATCAATGTTCGCAGGAGAGAATTGAAAACCGATTTTAGCATTGTGATGGTTTCAGGTCGTGACAGAAGGCTCCTTAACAAGTGCTCTGCCCTGGCTGAACCTGTGATGACTCGTAGTGGCCCAACAGAAAGGTAGGTGGCCTGTTGGTGTGACCTTGGCCTGGGGCCAGACACCTGGGCAGGAGGGAACTGATAAGTAAGCCACTGGGACCAGCTGCTGCTGCTGCTGCTGCTGGTGGTGGTGACATCTCTGTGGGATAAATGCTTGATATTAGGTAATAAAGATTCAGTTTATTGACATCTGTCAAGGGGATCTACATAGAAAATAATGGGTTTTTTGTCTGCCACAACAAACACAATTAAAGCATTTTAACAGCAATGTGCCACACTTCAATATTGTTGGCTAGTAATCGTATTTGGTGATTTCATTTAACATTCATGTGTGATGTGGAAACCGCCACTCTGTCATGTAATGATTTTAGTATGAAAGTGTCTGTAAAGTTCACTATTAGTTGGCGACATTGGCGACCCAATGTCTGTAAAGTTCACTATTAGTTAGCGACCCAACAAGCAGCAGCTTTCCTCCACCTCATAACCTGTCGTGTATGGTCAAGATATGGGAGAGGGATAGCACAGCGCTTTTAAGACTGATATAAGGATGATTGCTAGCTTAAAACTGTAAAAGAGGAGGAATGGGCTAAATTGACAGGCTCAGGCTGCAGTTGCAAACAGGAAGTGGACTGGCAGTAAACAGGTATCTGAGCTACTGAGGATTGCAGAGGTTAAGGCTTGCAGACACTTGGACACTGAATTAGGTGATGAAGATAAAACTGCTACATCGCCATGCTATTAGGATGTGGGACCAAAACTGGACTCAGTCCTCCCTCATATGATCGAGTCACCAAGTTGCATCCCTAGAGCAGATCACACAGATGGTCAAAAGCGAGATCAGCTCAGAGATGAGGAGTTCATATCTTACTTCTCCAGGGTGGTGATATTTAGCCAAAACTGTCTGTTACAGATAGTGATCAAAGCTGAGACATGGCCGGTGGCAGTGGTGATGCAGCAAGACAGGAAATGTAGCTGGCCACACATATGAGATTTCTTCTGCAGAGAGAGTGATAGAAAGAGAGAGAGCGCAAGAGCTGAAACTTGTGCAACAGTTTTAATTGTTGAAACCAGCTAATGAGAAATGTGTCCTCGTCTGTGGGAGTGAGACAACGTAATGAGGCAGATGAAGGCTAAAGCACATGTGTAGTTTAACTTATGGTTTTAAGTCCTGAAAATGACAAAAGAGTTATTATTTATATGTCACAGAACACAAAAGACAGTGCGGTACATTGTATCACAACGCACACAAAAGTAACATACGCATTTAAGTGAAGATCAGGATGATAAAATTCTGCAAGTGCACCACAGATGTATTTGTGTCCCTGTCCTTTATGTCAAAGTAAAGAAACCATATATATGAAAATCGTCTCCTCTTCCATTTCACTTTTCAATCCTTTGGCTTTTATCTTGTTTTAATCAAAAGCAAGGACACACAGTGCATTTCGTGGTGAACATGTGAGGTAGCACACATGCTGCTTAAATGTAATATGCAGGATTTTGTGTTTGGACTTTGGGCTAAGGCCCGGTGAAACAGCTTTAAACACATGCAGATACATGCTTAAAATCACCTAAAGCTTCTGTGTCACCGAGCTCAAATATTTATTAATACAAAACAAGCTTGAGCAAAACAGCTTTATTGAAATGAAGGAATGTTTTTCTGAAACCGTTTGAGGTAATGCGTTGTTAAGCACCTACACTCGTTGTAATAAAAGACACTGATGAAAAATGAAAATTCTGATGAGAAAGTCACTTCTATAAACCCAGTTAATCAATCACAGAGAGCCCACTGCATGCATTTAACTCAACCATTGCTCAAAATGACTTGATTACAGTTGCTGCTGATTTAAAGAGGTATGAAGCCCAACTGACGTAAAGTGCTTGCGAATTTCATGACCGACAGAGATCCAACTGTCATACCCGTTTAACACTTCACACCCTCACCATGTATCTACATATGAAAACCAGTGGGATCGATATGGAGGAACGGAGGGTTGTAAGAATGGAAAATCAATGGCCGCAAACATTCATTATGGGAAAAACAGCACAGAGGGGTTGTGTCTTTAGTGCCCCGGGTTAGGTCGATGAGCTGCAGAGTCAAAGAGTCCACCTCTGATGTACGAGAGAGACTTATTGGAGTGTCACCCTTATATAGTGCAATGAGCCTTTTATGTGGGTTTCAGTGTTGCTGAAAGGATTTGCCCAGGCAAAGGCGGTAGAAGATGCAAACGCTGCCTATCTTTTTTACTCCCAGGTATGAAATATTAAGTGGAGTTTTAACGATAGCTGTGTGCGACTCAGCAGGAATCTGACAGCTCTTAAAATACAGGGCAGAGGTTGGAACGCAGACAAATGGAGGGCTGAAGGAATATAGGGAAGCTGTATTAAAGCTTTGGGGGTACAATTGTTCCCGGAGAAACTGACGTCAGCGACCTGATGAAGATTTTGGATTTAAACTGTATAAAACAGTGCCACGATCATCTCTTAGAGGAGCATGAATGATGTTTCTTTCAAAATCTAAGTTATTTTATTACATGGTTTCTTTGTAATAGCTATTTTATTTCACTGCTAAGATATAATTGGTGAAAGAGATAATAAAATAGATATCTAATCCCCACCTTTACTTTTCCTGTCTATCTTCCTTTGCTCTTTCTTCCACTCTGTCTTTTTTCTTGTCTCTGGATAGCAATCAATAGTTATTATCCGCTGAGTGTCACGATAGACACTACACAGAGCCCCCATTCTGAGTTGATGGTGCTTTTTCATTATAGCTGACACTAGTCTAAACAAAGCAGGCCTATTTCCCTGCCACCAGACAAACACAGTCTCCATAATGGCAGCAGATAAAAGAGAAGCAGGAGGGAAAATTGAGTTTCACATAATGGGGAATCACTAACTCGGGACCACTTCTTTTCCCACTCCATTTTTTCCTCTTCCACCATCTTGCTTAGTGGAGTATTTGGCTAATACACAAACCCAATGAATGTTAATTTCTTACCTCTTGCCAGTGATATGTTCATTCTCCCATTCCTTCATCCCTGTTAGCCAGTCCAAGAATGATTTAGTTCATCCATCATACATCCATCCCTCCTTGCATCTGTCAGTATGTCCGTCCACCCATCTGTCAGTCTGTAGGTGGGTATGGGGTGAGCTTGTTTTGTTTTGACGGGGTTGTTGTTTCATAAAATAAATAAATGATATCTGCGCAGCGGAGTGGAAAGCATAACGAATGGCAGTTGGAGAAAAGGCAATTTAGGGAGAAGTGCAGTGGCTGGCGAAGGAACAGAATGGGTTTTTACTGTGAAGTATAACCAATGCATTACAAAACACATCACCAGAGGTTTATTGAAAAAGCCGAGTATCCCTCACTCCCCCCTATGAAAATGGCCAACATTATCATGGCCTACATGGTTAGGCACTGAAAGTCACTTTCAGAAAGTCAGGGGAGAGGTTTTTATTGCAGTGGCACACAGAAATAGAAGAGCTCCAGGTGAATGGTGGAGCAAGAGGTGGTCGTTTTTCAATTCACTTACATGCATAGGTGCAGATAGGTTTCATGACACATGGCATGGGGTCACTGTGGAGTGATACATTGTGATTTTTATTCACAGTACGCACTTCTTTGCTGTTCACACCTGTCTCCTAATACAGAGACGTGCAACCCACTGGCTAGACATTCAGACAAATGTTTTTCTTTTATTGGTTAGGTGTCTTAACTAGTGACTAGCGTTAGGCCTTTGTAAATGGTTGCAAACCAAATCGCCAACAAAATCTTGTAATGGCTGGCTGCACTAGAATCTATTTACTAGCAGCAGCTATGACTCAGGCAGTAGAGCAGGCCACCCGCTAATCAGAGGGTTAGTGGTTTGATCTCTGGCTCCTCCATTCCAATCAAGTGTCCTTAGACAAAATGATGAACCAAGTGTCAGGTGGCATGTGTGAATGTGTGTGTGAATGAGTCACAACTTGTGTTATACATTGTAAAGCCCTTTCAGTGGTCTCAAAGACTAGAAAGCGGTTCATAGGTGCAGTCTATTTAAAATGTACAATGGGCAAACCCTTAGTGATGACTCAAAACTGCTTACAAGAACAACAATGGTTTTTGCAATCCACAATTATGTTACATATTATCATATTGATCCATATATTTGTTGATATTTTTTTATTTTCTGGAAAAGGAAAACAAAAAAAAAAAGATATTTAGAAAAATGCCCCTTTCTACCTCTGAGTAGAATGATGTTTGACTGGTGGCTGAGGCACAAACTCTGGGCTAAGTGTAGTATAGAAATGAAGTGCAGGCAATGTTTTGTCTGCAGTGTCACTGAGAGATAAATGAGCACATCATTTTATATCTTAACTGACTGACTGCTCGGATTTGTACATTTTTGGACTGCTCAGTGGGCTACATCTGACTGTCTAATTAGCTATAGCCTGCAAAATGACGTTTGTGCTTTGGCTTTTTCTGTGTCACGTTGCCTGTCTGATGTCTGGCAGTTAGTGTCACTCCCAGCCAACAATGGAACAGTGAATTAAAAAGGTATATTAATAGACAGAGGGCACCATGGTGAAACCAAAGACGAACAAGAAAACATGAAAATATGCGATATCAAAGGAACAGCATAGCAATTGTTATAAATGTTTTATGAGTTAGCAACATGCTTCTGCAAGAAATGTGAAATGTAGAGAAATGTGAGATGAAAAAGTTGCACTGACAAATAGTAAATAAATGATGATAAATGACCATCAGGATGACCATAAAGCTTACTACTACAGATATATTTACATATGGAAATGTTAAAGGCCTAAGAATTACTAGAGTTAGTTAGCAGTAATCAATATATGTAGATGTGTATCTTTTTTTCTAAAATGAGAAGAGTGTTTTAAATGGAAAGGAAATAGATTTACCATGATGATGCATACATACAAATGAGAAAAAATGGCAGACACTACTCTCCTATATCCATCCGTATCCATAAGTTTACTTAGGTTGTAAACATTTCACCTCTTTTTGGCTGGACTTTCACAGACCTATAACTGAATATCACTGACTGAGTGATCATAATTGCAGCACTGTTTAGTTGAATACCTGATCACATACTGCTGCGTGTTAGTTTTGTACTCGCTCTTACAAAGACGCAAACTTACTACACAAACTGATGGTCATGTTGACATTTTAGCAAAGCTATCAACATCAACTTTTGGCTGTTTCTATCTGTGATAAGGTGCTGCTGCCTGCGTTAGGCCACAAACACACCGACTGTGTAGCATGTGTGTGTGTTGCATGTGTGGCAGCTGCACAATGTCTTGGTTTTCATTTTGGTGCTTATGTTAATTTGTTAGAGTGGACACCTGTTTCATGGCTATGTCACATGTCTTAAAGATTCAGCATCTTCTGTTTTTCACATGACACACATTTCCCTGTTATAATAGACAGAGAAAAGACCTGTTGATGTCACACTGACATGATGATCATACCACCATCATTCTTTCCACTATTGTTCTCTTTGTCTAAAATCTGAATATGTCACAGACATGGAGATTTTTTAAATATATATTTTTAAACCATTTTAGCAGCTGCATTTGGCAATGGTGTCATTTTAATGACATTTCTTGTCAAAATTAAATCATAAAAGAAAATAACATAAAACTTAAATAAAGATAAATCCAACATTTGAGTTTCTTGCAAACCCATACAAATATAGAGAGACAGAATTGGCAGGAGCAGCAACGCAGCAGACACTCAGCCGGTGTGAAAACAGGCGTGCTTCTCCCGCAGCAGGTCAGCGACGGCAGCCGTCATACAGGCAGCATGTTCCCCCCATTACTCCGACTCCATGAGATACACACTGTTGCTGACTATTTGTACTGCTCATATTCATCATGTTCCTGTGGTACACTGCATTGATTGTTACACCCCTGAAATTGTCTGGTGTGTCTTCTGGTGAGCACAGTAAACATATACGTAAACCGCATCTGGTAATGTACATGAATGAAGGTCATCCACTTGGTGGTCCAGAGAATGAATAGATATACAGCTTCGTCCTGTTTGGTCAAGCTGTGCATTAGGTGGGGCTGAAGAGTGTCTTGGTGCTGATGATTTGTGAGCTCACATGCAATTCGATGGGTGTGGATGTATCATGTTATGTATTAAAACATGTATCACGAGCTGCTGGTGAATGGGCACTTTGTTTTTCCCCACCTTCTCTCTCTCTAACCAGAAGGATATTCATCAATTACCCAAAAGGCACAGAGTTTACAGAAGACCACTGGGAATGGACCCACCCAGACATAGCAAGGCCGCAAAATCTGGACCAGACATTTGAAGCAAACCTCCTCTAAACTCAGAAAAAAAGGACTTTGGGCTCTATAGGCTCAGAAGCTAAATGGTAGGAGAAGGACAGCAGGTGGATTGGGACTGAGATGCGAGTCCACCAAACACTGCCATAATCACCCACTCTGCATATCTGACAGAGCTGATTCCAGTGCCTCATTGCTAGAGCCACATACTGACTCTGTATGTGTAAGAGACTAATTTGCAGTCATAACAAGTGCACTGCTCCCTTTTTTGTGTCCCTAGGCCAATGATGAAGTGAAGTCAAGGCTCTGAATGCCCTGTGAATTTGTGTTATCTAGAATAGCTTTGCTTTAAACCCTCACATCTTCAAACCAGCCATCATTTCTTTGAAGAGCACAAAAGGGCCTTTAATTTACTACTTTATACTTTGACTTATTGTATACTCCAATCCCCAGAAACTGTAAATAACTTTGGGAAAATAAAAGCTGAGTCACTGAAATTGCAAATTAAAAGCCTATCAAATCAAGTCATCAGCTTTTAGCAGTGACAGAATGAAAACTGACATCTGTTGACTTTTGTCTGACAGAAGTTTTTTTTTTTTTTTTTTTTGATGAGGCTGTTGGAGGACATTTTTAGCTCATGAATAAAATGTTGGCATTGATAAAAATCATTACTTGCTGGACTTTCACTGACATCTTATTTGTCCCTTTCCTCAGCTACAATCAGACAGGTTTCGTGAAATTTTCTCTTAAGTCTCAATTGTCAGATTCAGATTTTCAACATTCACACATCCCCGCATTCATAACAAAGCCCATGTTGTTAGATAAATTAATTTTCTCATTGCCTGATCAACTGTGTCCATCGTACTGTTTACAGTGTGTACATCTATGCTCAGAGTTTATCAGTGTGCATCATCATTGGATAAAAGACATTCACAGAGCACTATCGGTGCTACACAGATTGCTCCTATCATTTATCCACCGCCCTTGCTGCAGTACATTGTGTTCTCCATGCTGTTGAATTGGCTCAATTGAATCCATCTGCTGTAACCATTGTTTGAAAACCAGGTGGGGTGCTCCATGGACAGCTGAATAAAGTTGTTACATAGGACTGGAGTGCAGTCTGTAATTTTCCCCCTACAATACTATACCATGGCAGTGTGAGTCCTTTGTGGAAGAGCATTATGGTGGGGATAATACAGCCTTGTAAAAAGCATGCCCCCCAGTCCAAGGGGAGTGACTGACAGACATTCAGGCATTATCACATTAACACCTGGAGCCAGAGAAAATCTGCCCTTCACCTATAAAAAGTAGGTTACTGTGGGCCACATTTGCAGATGTATTATGCTGAGAGAACATATTAGATTACACAAGCAATATATTGTCCTTTTGCATGAATGTGTTTTTGCAGAGAAACCATGACCATACCTGCAGGCCATGCTTATTGCCAAACAGAATTAGGTTCTGCCAAACTCAATAACATTGTGACACAGTGACATTTTTGGATCTTTAGTCCTAAGGTTTCCATAGTCCATGTTTGCCAACTACTTCTGCAATATCTTTCATTATCTCACTATTATGAGTAAGAGAGCGTCTTCACAAGAAAAAGCAGCATTTGCTGTTTGTTTAAAACACCCGATATGACCTTTGATTACATTTAACTAATCGTGATTTCGAAGAACCACAAAACCTCACAGATGTGGATGAACCGAAGTCAATACCAGTTTTTCTTAACCATTAACCTGATCGACTCCTTTAAGTAGCAATGCTACCAGTTTGGTTTTTGCTTGATCCACCACTTTGATTCAGACTAATATGTCAACAACTATGGGACAGATATATAACTTTGCACAGACCATTAATGGTTCTCACACTTCGGATCCTAATGACTTAGGTGATACCCTATCTTATCTACTAATGATATCACCATTTGTGGTTTTAAGTGAAACGCCTTGACAGGTGTTGCAGGGATTATCTTAACATTTGGCAAACGCATTCATGTCTGCATCTTGATGAATTTTTCTTGATGAAACTTTGGTGATGCCTTAACCTTTCATCTAGTGACACCAAGAGGTCAAAACTTTTATTCGTCTATGAATATCCAAACCTGGCGTTGAGCTGAACACACTTTTAGTACAGTAGATATACTGTATGTATTGTATATTATACAGTATAGCAGTTTGTTTGTTTGTTAATCTTTGTAAGTAATTTTGTGCCTAAGCCAGAGCAGTGGTAAATTTGAAAACAAACATGAATAAATGTAATGATCATTGAACAGTTTCACAAGTTGTTCTGCTGGTTGGTCATCAGCTCTTGTGCGAGTTAGACAAAGTGTTTGGTATCTGAAATATGCTTACACAAATCCAAAGTTAAAACCAGCACACACACACACACACATATACACATATATATATATATATATATATATATATATATTATGTTTTTGCTCCAGTGTCATCTATATCTTGGTGAATACTGGAGGTCTATGATGTGCACTATGTGACTGTCTTTTATGCATTCACAGCATTTGGCCCAGCACAGTGAAAGGAGTGATATTAAAGTGTATCAACTGTCTGAACTCAATGTTCCCCAACACAATGTCACAGTCCGTGCTGCGTGAATAGCTGCCTCATATATATTGCATTAAATGGCTTTGGCTGACTATTTTATTTTATTTTATTTATTTTTTTGTGTGTGTATATGTTAGTGGGTGGTGGTAGATTGTGCATGGGTGTTGTCGCTACTCTAAATACATGTATTTCTGTATCTAAGAAGTGTTTACTTCAGTCAGAGATATCCTCCAGAAGCTAGGTAATCTCGGCAGCACAAATACATAATGTAATGATGATAAGATTAGCTTGTAGCCCTGTGTTTGCTGACTGGCTAAAGAGAAGGACTGTGAGCATCAGTAGAAAGTAATGAAGTCGCGCTATCAGCAGCACAAGCACAGATAAATGTGCTGCAGGGACTTGTATAGGCTTTGTATATATATTACAAATTAAACGGAAGACAATGTCAAAAGTGGACCTTCCAGTGGATCTAGATCTCTCTTGTGACACTGGAACTAAACGTCTGCTCCATCAGTATTAAAGATTTTATTGGTAATACTGTGAGATTTTCCTTGTGGAGATACTATTTTATAGATACTAGATGTAAACAGCAAATGTTTTCAAGTAGAATACTTTGGTTTTTTGATATCATGCATGATGCAAGTTGTAGTATGTCTAAAATTCATTTTAATATGCATAAGTGCTCAGAGTACAAAGTAAGTATTAGAAGCTATTAATTTGAGGATTTACTTGTCCAAGTAGTGAAATGAATCATTCCATGAGTTTTAATCTTTAGAATAACAAAAAAAAGTCCCACTCACCTGTGGTCAATCAAATTCAGACATAATTTATTTATTTATATTTATTTTAATTTATTTTTCATTACCGTTCTCCTTTGGTAAATGAAACAGCCAGTCGCTACTTGTCTTCTTTGTTATTGTCACAGTCCTGCAGAAAATTGATCTTTTGAATTCAAAAGCTTGTGCATTGGAACACAGAGTCCTTACCTGTTATTGATTATCCTTCAACCAGGTTTGACATGGCCCCTTTGGAGAATGCTACAATAGAATTAGAAACAAGGAAGGATCAGTGTTTTTACAATATGGCTGAGGTCGGTCATAACTGCTCCCTCATACTCAATGAGAAAGTGCAGGTAAAGACTCTTCCTGCAATCTAGATGGGACCCAGATATATACAACAATGTATTTATGACTGCATTCCCTCTAGTCCTCTGTTTACTGCCAAGCTGTTCATTGGGGATATTTTACGCAAGAGTGATGCATTTTCAAATATGTAGGACAGGAGAGACGATAACCTCTAAAGCACAAATGCCAAGCACTGATCTTTTTCAGCTAATCTGCTGAAAGCCTGTGTAGAGAACTATGCAGATTTGTTTTTATCACTTTTTGAAATCTCTATGTGTCACAAACAGAAAATGAAATTGCAGCACCACAATCCTTCACACCTAACGCTTGTTCCGTGTCTACACTATCATACACACACACACACACACACAAACACACACACACTTACAAGACAAGGGATGGTCACCTTCCTGCTCTGTGGGATGCTTTCTGCACTGGGAAAACAATGCTGAAATATTGGCATTCAGAGCGCAGAAAGAAGCCAAAGGCCAGGGAGAGGACACACAACACCCAGCCAGAGAGACAGAAATAAAATGATTGTTTTGAAGTGCAAACAACAGGGAGAGAAAATTGTATGTGTTAATAATTGATGATATATTTTCATGATCTTTTATGTACCTTTTTGGAGATTAATTTTAAAAGGAAAAAACAGTTTACAAACAGTACATACAGAAAATACAGCAGTCACTAAGTAGAACACATGATTGATATATTATGGCTGGCACTGCAGAGAGCAGCCAGTGCGTATTATTAAACTCCTCCTATTAGCATAATAGTCAGGCAAAAATAGTTTAATCTGGAAAAGGGAAAAGTTCAGCGGCTTTCCTCATCTGTTTAAAGACATTTTCAAGATTATTCATCCTTACCTCTGCCAAGTAGGTTATGTTTTCACCCATGTCTGTTTGTTTGTCGGCAAGATCATGCAAAATTTTGAGCCAGATCCAGATGCTTTACTATAAATTTTTTCTTTGAAGCCTGGTGTATGTTGCTTGACACTGGCCTTGGCAGAGGTTTGTGCTCTCTGTGTACCATTCTAGTTTTTTTTGTGTGTGTTTGTCAGCAAGATTCTGCAAAAAGCACTGAGCTGGTTAGCCTCGAACTTAGTGGAGGAATGCGGCATGGGTCGTTAAATTCCGGTGCGGATCCGGTTAAAGGGTCAGTTTTGCGATTTTTTCGCTTCCCTTAACATTGTGAGATTGTAGTCAAGTTCAGAGGGAATAATGTATGGATCTCGATAACAAATCTTGACGAGTTTATGGTCTATAAGTGCGTTTTTTGCAGATCCAGGTAATGATCTGGATCTTGTGGAAGAAAAGGGACAGTAAAGATACAGACAGGTGCGATAAAAACCTTATGGAGTTTCAGTTCAAAGGCCCAATGATGCAGCAAGATTCTTCCTAATTTCTCAAATAAATCAATGTATGATAAAAGTCACTATTAAAAGAAAAAGCATATTGTAGTATTTACATTCTCACTAATGCCAATTACTGTTTGTATTCAGAGACTAAAATACCTACTGTAATAACTACATTTCTACATTAAATAATACATTTGGTGCACTTTACAATGATTTCTAGGTCAGTTTACATCGATGTTATTTCTAGCACATAGCTCATCAGTAGGCCGATTTCTAAATGCACGTAAAGGTTAATTAACCATATATATATATATATATA
>CM076662.1:10099297-10119491 GCA_038496675.1 Rachycentron canadum
TATATATATATATATATATATATATATATATTATAATCTTTCAAAGTATGGACATTTATATATTATATATATATATTATATATTTTTGGATGTAAGACACACGCTCATAGTTCAAGTTTTGCGACCCCCGTTGTTTTGCTGTGAAATATCAGCTGAATGGCATTTTGTGACTTTTGTTCACAAAAGTCTTCTGCTGAGGTGTCTCCACCACACTGACCTTGTACTCTTTGGAAACATTAAAAAAAAAAACACACACACACACACAACAGAGGAAAAACTACATATACATCCCATTTTACTGCATAATCACAAAAAATTGTGAAGCCTCCAAATTAAAGAGGAAATTATAGCCATGAGCAGCAATTAGGGGGGTTTAAGCTCCACTGAGTTTAATCAGGATTGCTCCAAGGTATCTTGAGTTATGAGCAAATATCTGGTAGGCCATGCAGACATGAACCAATCACGATGGCACCTGCCACTAGAGCATGAAGCCCAATTTTTCTACAACTTTTCCAAAGACTTTGACGATACTTGTTTGTGGTATTTGTGGCGCCCCCTACAGGTTAGCTCAAAATGGTTTTGTTACACCTATTCCCAAGCACAGACTAAAATCATATTGTATGTTTACCAAAATTCATGATAATTGGACAAACCTTGAATGAGTTATGGCTAATATTTATGAAACCCCACCATTTGCAAAGACATTGTGTTAATGAAATCCAAACAGTTCTGTTTATTGCACTATTTTTCTGTTTATTCAAATTAGGAGATGGTGGACTTTTATTGTCCCAGAGGCTTTTTTGTAGAGCACTTTGAGACCAGCAAGAAGAATGAATTTGAACTTAACATTCAAATTGAGCATTAACTGTATTAACTGACAGAAAATAATTGCTAAAATAACCACCAAAGATTTTCCCAGGTCACGTTGTCATAGTGCTGTAACCCCGGTGCTGCCAACCACCGACCTAGTAAACTTGCAATCAGTGGACTTGTTTTTGCTCAAGTGCCAAGTTTCCCTAAGTGTGCAATGACATCAGCAGAATAGCTGAAGATGCACGCCAATGTTTTGACGAGCTTTAATTATTCATTAAAAATATGCTGTCTGTTTGTCCTGATAAGCCGCTGGCTCATTCACTTCTGTGCAGCCATGTGAGCACAGCTGATTTAGCTAACTGTACTGTAGCTGCTGCTCTCAACATTTCTGTCTGCCCAGAATCAATGTCCTCCACCACAAAAACAACAACTTAAACTGAGCCGGCTTCAGATTGACTGTCTCTTGAAGCTATTCCATTAAAATCTAATGAATTCATTTTGAATTTTAATGCCAAAAAAAAAAAAAAAAAACTTTACCATTCCTCCTTTTCTTAAGTTATTTCTGCAATGCCTTTCTAAATGCTTTATGTGACTTTAACTTTCTGACAAAAAGGCAAAAGTTTAGAAATCCAGTGTTAAGGCTTTGCCAACAATCGGGCTTGTTAGTGGCAGAGCGTAAGGTTTAAATTGGCATCTCAGAGGTGACAGGTGTGTGGTCCTGCATTGCCTGCATTTGTATTCATCTCACTTTATTTAAGAGGAGTTGTGCAGAGAGGGGAGCAGGGGGATAAAAAAAAAAAAAAAAAAGACAGTCTAATCAATTAGGCTTTCAAGGGCTCTGCTCTGGTTTCCCCCTCCTAATCAGATACAGCTCTAATTCTCCTCCTTCTGCGGCAAAAAAACACACAGGGTGGCCACCCTAATGAAGAGTGAGGTGTAGCCACGTCAGCCCACCATGAACGCCAGTGGGAGCTGGTGCTTGTTTTTCCAACATTTCCAGCTCCCAAACATCCTGCAGAAAGATCCAATGTTTGAGATGCTGAAGTGCCACCTTCACATCTTCCCCAGTGATGATGAAGTGGTTGTTTTGGCAGCAATGTAAACCTGGATCCAATCCTCTCATGTAATGATCTGACAGCTGTGACCTTCATGGGAACCTGTCCAATGACCCTGGTGGAAAGCTGCTGCTGCACCGGTCTTAGAAGACAGTCAGACAACTCTTCGGGGAATGTGGTGGAAATAAGAGGAAATGTTTGGCGCGGAGAAGGGAACAGCTTGGAGACACAGCAATTTGTCTGGGTGTGAGCTTGCTGAGCAGAGTCAGGGTCACACAGGGGTAAGGGCAGAGTGTATACTAACAGCACATGATGAGCATGCTCTGCCACTGGAGCATAAAGTCACAGGGCATGGTGAAAATAACCCATGCTGAACTCCACTTTTGGCTCAATTTGAAGAAGCACAGAAACTCTCAACTTGCCCCCCCCTTCCTGAATCACTCATTGATCTTTACTCAAAGGCAGAGAGACAATGATTTTCAGTGTGATCTGCTACGATCAGTCTCAAATATCAATTCTGTGCCAGTGAGATTTTTACTGATGTGCCAGACAATGTTTCACGTCAGGCACACAACAGCACTGCCACAGCTACACGCACGCTGTCACACAGACGTAACATGTCATCAGGAAGTTCTTCGCTGGGAGTTAAAAAGCCACAAAGCTTGCATTTAGTCTGCTGAGGAGCAACCATGAAAACATTCTGAGCAACTAGTTCACACTGCAGAAATTAAGTCCAATTTCAAGAAGCTAGCAAAGAGGCTAAAACCCCTCACCTCACCTGTGCATGATGGATGCCTTTGTAATTCTATTTTTCAGGAAGAAAATTAATATCAGGTCAGACTTTGGAATGACATTCCAACTGACATTGGAATTGACCAAGAAAATTCCAATCGGTGCATGTCTAATGAAAAGCATCACAATGGTCAGTCAGTACAGGTCAGTTCAAACTAAACTTTTTTTTGAAGCTTTTATTTTAGTGCACATTACAGTCCCTAAATTCAGACCTCACAACTCTGCAGTATTTGAGAGTTGTCTTGTTTTCCGCCCATGCGTGACCCTTCATTAGTCTTCTCCACAGTAGCTACTCTGAAAAAAGTCACTCACTAGATGTCTTGGCTTTTGCTGTGCAGAGCAGAGGTGTATTCTGGGGCCTGTAGCACCGTTTCATTTACCATACTGTGAGTGTAATTAAATCCAAGAGCTGCCAGTATTTACTGGCAAGGGTGGGGGGCAGCCTCTTTCTGCTCCTCAAACAGCCCTCCATCTGTCTGATTGGATTGTGGTCCCAGGCAGTAGCAGACATGACATGGGCACTGGAGGAGACAGCGCAGACTGCAGGTCCTCCCAACATATCCTCATGCTGTTTTTAGTACAATATGACCTCGCCAGGGGTATTCAGCAGAAGGCGATAAGAATAATGATAATAACAAAAAAAAAAAAGTGTTTGTCTATGTATATAAACAGGATAAGAGAAGTTACATTCTTTTTTTTTCTATGATGTTTTGTCTTGATAGGGGAGCACAGCTTTGACAGATAGCAGATACAGTGTAGACTATAAAATGTTAAGTGTCAGCAGAGGATCGAAAGGAGCCAAGGCACACACATTTACTGTCTAGTGGGTTTAATGACTTAATGGTACAAAGATCCAATAGAAAAACTGCAGACGAAACACAGATCGTATTTTAATTGATTCCCTTGACAATATAATGCATATTGCAGGGTTATCCAGCAGGACTATCTGTGACTGGAGCTCGGTGATACAGTGTAAGATGGTCCTAAGACACACTGGGGGATATTTATACATTTACTAAATTACCATCAGGGGCGAATCGTTTTGAATCGCCACAGTTTATTAATTCAGTGGCATCTTTACTAAGACTCTAGATGTAAATGAGCCCAAACTTGGTGTTTTCTGATTTGTATGAATTGGTATTAAAAAGCTCAGATGTCAGGCTTCTTTAAAGAGTGCTGCAATTAAAAAAATGTTTTTGCTTGGTGGTTGAAAAGAAGACATTATTGGAACTGCATTCATCTCAGACAATAACATATTATATATAACATAACCAGGTTTGCAAATCTGCAGCTACAAAGCTTGGTACCACAAGAGGTCTGTTACCTACAATAATCTACATAATATAAATATAAATCCCATGACTTAACCAAACACAGTCGCTCATTTCAAAGTCAGATTGTAATATGCAGGGCTCAAGCAATGGCCGGTTTTAGGTTATCTGCCATTTTGTGAACCATGCTCTCATTCAGATGTGCAAAGCACTCACTAGTTTAACTTCCACTTGTTGATATAATGCAAGGTGACACAACATTAACTGATGATACACGAATCATCTGTTTACAGCTAATTGAGATTTTTTTTTTCATAAACTCCACCTTTATATTCATTACTGTCTCATTTTTTCATCAAGATTTGACTATTTATTAGTTTAAAAGGTTTAGTTTAACCCCCCCCCCACACACACACACACACACACACACACTCCCTCTGCCTTCTGCTTAACAACCTAAACATATGTCTACAAGCAATGTATATCAAATACAGTAGAGAAATCAAACACATTTTGCTACAGGTATCGAACATTCTTCGTGTTTTTCTCCAAACACAGTTATCAGTCCAGCCTGGCTCAGACTACAGGAGTTTTAAAATCCTCACTGATTTGGAGGCGCGACTTAACAGATTAGCCTACCGTCTCTCTAATCTCAAACACACACACACACAAGATTGAAAATAATGGCACATCAAACACCACAGGACTTATTAAGATTATCCTGCCTGAGAGGGCAATCAGGGAGCAGTGCACCACCTCACGTGATCTTCATGACATGTGATCGCATGGGATGCAAAGCGGATGCAAACAAAATGGAGAGTGGTGTGCCAACTTCTTTTCACAATACTGAAACATTGCAGTGAGGGAAAAAAAAAGCAGGAGGGTAAACAAATTTGGATAAGAAAATGGTCACTGCCCATTCTTCAGCGAGAAGTGGAAGTGAAGTTTGAACCTGTTATTTGTAATACCTGTCAACAGTAGTATGCTAACTGCTCTTAGCCTCAAGTGCTAGATTGTTTACCGCTGCTCGACATCAACATCAGCTGTTCTTGTACTGATGTAATCACAGTGGTGATCATACTGATTTTAAATCTGACATATGTTTGATATTCATCGGGGCGGCCCAGATGAGATTAGGAGCAGTTCGGGTGGTTTAAGACTGGATCTGTAAAGGGATCACATTACCTGATAATCTGGTCCGAACATCGGTGCCAACCAAGGTCCAGGGCCAGATTTCTCCTCTGAGTGTCTGGCGGGTTGAATCGGGATTAGATTAGACTGAGACTTCTGCAGTCTGAGCCAAGCATTAGATGAGACAAAAGCTCAAGATTTCTGATGTATGTCTATGAGTGGAACACACGAAAGAGCAGCTTTCAATCAAGAGTCCCACATGATAGTATCAAAGGCATGAAATAGCATTGCCATTGTTCCATTTCCAGCTGATTGGATACCCTTACCTTCTGTTCCTTGGACAGTTGTTCTTCACCAAGTACAAAGACCACGAGGGCGCCGTGTCCTTGTCATTAGCTCAGCGTGGAAGCAGCAGTCTTTACCTCACCAGGAGCTGTGACTGGACATAGGAACAAAAAAATAAATAAAAAATGAAAAACTGTGTAGCGCGAAGGAGAGAAGAGGCAGAAGCAGATACATACCCCTTGATTATGGCAGTTAGGTCTCATTGTGTGTGGCAAAAAGTAGTGATTAAGCTGGAGGCAAGTCCTTGGAAGTCAGAGCCAGAGTCACTGAGTGAAAACAATGACAGATATGATGAGGCCTTCTTGATGTGGGCTCTGTGCTGAACCAGCAGGGCCGGAGATAGAGCTGTGGGAGAGGGCAGAGCAGCCTCCCGTGGAGACACTGATCAAACATGGTGTTCAGTATAACGATGTGCAGATAAAGACGTAGCCCTTGGTCTAAGTCACCAGGAGGAAAGAGGAATCCTGGGAAAAGAAAAAGAAAGTATGAAAAATGAAAGGCATCTTGGAACATTTGTGCGTGGCTGTGTGCCTTTAAGACAGTGAAAGAAGCAAGATGTGTTTGAAACATTACCCTGCTGTTTCTGAGTTTTCCATTTCTTACTCTCCTCCCCCAGTGTTCCCCTCATTCACTCACAATAATAAAACAATTTTTTTTTCTCCCAATCTCTCTCCGCAGAGTCAATCTTGGTGAAATCGTTTTTTCAGGCAATTCACCAAGGTTACACAGGAACAAATCTTAGAACATGGCCATTTAGTTGTTTATTCAGTTTTTCCCCAAACATGCACAAAGTGAGGGCGTGCCTAAATTGCACTCAAAGCCCTTTTGCTTCGCACACATGCCAACAAACATAATTTTAATTTACTGTAGAGTGCATATATTGTTCTTGGCAGCTGGTTTATTGTAAGGTTTTATGCAATTACTGCAGTCACAGCAGATCTCAAAGCTTGAGCCAACCTCCGTCTCTGTTATTATTACTGACGTGTTTTCTTCACTGTCTTCGCCTGATTGTAATTACATTCAAACAAAATTTCATTCAGAGCCTAGACTACATGTTGGATCACCCATTAGAGGGCAGGCTTCATCCTTATACTTAAATCACCATCACCAAGATCTTTATTCTCCTTTTTTTTAAAAAAAAAAAAAAAAAAAAAAAAAAAATCTTTTTAACCAACCTTTTCTTTACATTGGGTTATATGCCCCTTTCGGGCTCATCTACCGTACTCAACTTTACTTGTCCTCTCACTCTCTTTTTCATTTTTTTTCTGCACACAGCCTTTCTCTTGCTTCCCTCTCTTTGTCTTTTCCCCTGCAATGCAATAAGGACTCTCCACCAGCTCCCTGTTCAGCTGAATGTCGGCATTCATCACATCATCGAGGAACAACTCAACAGTCCTACTAACATGCTGTGTTAGAGAGCAGGATGGGATTTGAGATAAAGCCTCGATGTAATTTCCCCACAGCTGTAAATTGGAAAAATAAAAATCTATGAAATGGAGGCAAACTCACACAAACTCCAATAAAAGATAACAAATCAGCATTTTCTAGATACACTTCCACAAGGTAATCACATACTCCTTGAACTTTTCTTTGCAGCTGGAAAATCTGATATCAAAGCTCTCCTGTATGACAGAGTGAGCTAGAAATAAGCTACAGGGGGAGGTAAAGGGAAATAATAGATTATAAGACTAATAATACATTACTGCTTTGGATTAAATATGCATCTCCTTGATGTGATATCTTACTTTTATCTTTCTATGGTGCTTGTTCACTTCAGCACTGCAACATCTTGTACTATATCTCATGTGCAAGACAGCCACATGTATAATCCACAGTGTGTGTGACACAGAGAGTGGGCTGCTGGTGGCAGTGGGAAAAGTGAAGAACTCTTTATTCCAAGGAGCACTTTGTGCATTGTGTGAACAACTGGGACAGGAGCTGTGAAAGCCCTCAATTTCACTTTTTTCTTCTTTTAAACTCAGTTGAAGAATTGTATGCTCTTCTATTGTTGCATTTTAAAAACAAACCATCAATTTAATTATACAAATGTAAATACATGTTAATTATTTTCCCCTTTAAGAAAACTAGAAACATTTTTTTAGTAATTAAATAACAAAATTTTCTTTTGGAGTCTGGACAGGGGTTCAGATAGACAGTCTGGCAGTGTTACCAAGAAATTTGTTTTATAACTACGCTGCTTGTTCATGGGCTTCTGCAGAATTTAACCACTTGTTTTAAATTATGATTAAATGTCAACACTACAGGGATCATGCGTTTCATTTATTTCCTTTCACACTGTGTTTACTTGATCTTAAAATCTTATTCAGTTGATAAAAAAAATCAGTATTGCGAATCTCTAAATCCCAAAATGCAAAATGCATTGATTGTGTTCAGCATATTCAAGTTAAAAGATACAGTTTTTCATGCCAGCAGTGTCCTGTTTTTTTTTTTATTTAGATGTTTAAAGCAATAGTTTGACATGTTGGCCAACGTGCCTCACTTTCTTGCTGAGAGTTAGATGCAAGGCTCAGTACCACTCTCTTGTGCGGTAAATATGAAGCTGAAGCCAGCTGTCTGTTTATCTTAGCTTAGCATAAAGATTGGAAACATAGGTTTACAGCCAGCTGCTGTAACTAGCTGTATATCCAAAGGTAATAAACAAAATCAAACAAAATCATCTTACCAGCACCTCCAAAGATCAGTAGTTTTTGGGTAAATTTTATGGGTCATTTGTTAAAATTTTGGATGTGGTTATTTCTTGGCGGGATCCTCTCTTTTATTCCAGGCAACTGTTTTCAGTCTTCATGCTAATCTCAGGCTCCTCGCTCCAGCTACATGTATGTACATAGATATGTATGCTGGAGAATTAAATCATAGGATAGTGAAGACAAGGGTGAACTCTCAGATGTTGTCACTACTAAATGTATTTTTAAAAAGCTGTGTCATGGTCAGACATGTTTAAAATGTCTTTCAGATTTGCAGGACTCATCCACTAATCTAAAATGCATTCATTAATCAAGTGCATGTACTGTACAAGCAACCACAGCAGTTAAATGTGTAAGATTTTATGTAGGTTTAATATACCAGTATGTAGCATATGTCAGATCTTAACAAATGGAATTTGTACTGACAAAGGTTTGTGTTCCACGGCTTGTAGAATGAGAGAACATCTATGATTTGTGATTTTTTTCCACAAAAGCAAAGAACGAATTTCTGAATTTCTAAGCTGAATAAAATTATTAAGGCCGGAGGCATGATGTGTGGGAGCTGTATGGCTCTCAACTCTTTATGTTCCACTTTCTTGTAACAAAAAGAAAGACGGGAAAAATGGTTTTCCAGAGTGTCTTAGAATAGCCAAGCATTCATTAAATATTGCATCAGGCTGGTCAATTTCATTCTTCTTTTATCCAATTGTTAAATCTATTTTCTACTTTCAGTTTGTGAGGGTTGCAGGACAATAGTGTGTATCCTTCAGACATTTCTTTGAATAACTTGAAACCAAAAATCATGGATTGCAGCAAATGAACATTAAAAAGTTGTATCATAAGTTGCTTCATCAGTTATTCTGTATCATGTGATCAGTAATCGGTTTAAAAGGACCTCTCACTTAATTACCACACAATTATCACTTCATATGATAATATGACTTGACACATGAATATGAAACAGAAAAATGTGCCTTTCCTAATAAAACAGGAACAAAGGTTACATAGAAACTGAAAATGCTCCCATATCCTGTCAGTTCTATAGGATTACGCTTCTCATAGATGACACATCTTATCATGTCCTCGGGGAGCCTGACTCTCCAGCATCTCTTCATAGAAAACAACTGGATTTCAGTAGAGTAATGGACAGTGAGTGTGACAAGTAAAATTACTGTATACATATCAGACCTCATTAGGAAATCTGCTAAACAGGGGGTTTCTTACCCTTTTGAAACTTCTAATAAGCATGGATGAAGTGCTGCCAGCACATCCTCAGGCTTTTCCTGGAGCAAATGCCAGCTCAGTGAAATATATTTTGAAGCTGTGAATAGTTCTTAGAAAAAAAAAAACCCCAAAAAACTGTACGCTATTTATATGCCGCTGCATTCATAATAAACGCCTTCAAAACATCTTCTGATCTTAAACAGTTTCAAGGGTACTTTTTTACCATGGTGTTAAAACAAAAGGAGTGAGGTTGGCTGTAATGTGCTGTTAGGCTCTGGGTGCATCTATCTCTGTAGTCCCTCGAGATGAGAACTACTCAAATGCATTCTGAAGAATTCTTTTATTCCTCCTGTAATGAGCCAATAGCCGGCGGGTAGCTGTTGTCTCCAGCTGTGTCTTATTCTGTATTGATAGTTTCCCTTTCAAACACACCTCATCCACCCCCTGCAGCCTGGAGTGCCAGGTTGCCACTGTGCTTCAGAGTTTGCCCTGACACTAACTCTAATCTTTACACACAGCAAGCAAAGAGACACGAAGCCCCTTTCAAAAGAGGAAACAAGGGCAGGTTGTGTTCATAGAATATGACATATGTCTGAAAATGGACTCATGTTATGCTGATATTGCTCTTTCTCGGGCATTCAATTGACAATCCACAGCAGGTGACCACTGATTAATCTTTCCACCACACTGACATTCAACCATCGGTGTGGCAGAGGGACTATGGCAAAGCTGGAGTGGGAATTGGTGACGAGAGAGGCAGAGATCACTAATGTTGTATCTACAGGGATCTTTAGCACAGGCAGGAACAACTGTGTCACATGTAAAAGAAAGGACTCCTTTATCCTGTGTGATATGCTGCATATGTTCATCGTTGCTTAGCTGTGTTTACAACAGAAGGCCTGCCAGGGTTCAGACAGAAACCTTCCTCATTATTGTGGCCAGAAATAAGAGGGATAAAGAAAATTCCTGTTTAACAGAAGCAAAGCTGATCTTCCAATTATCTCTTATCCACATTTTGTTTGTCTGGCAAATTTGATCAGTTGTGGGTTGGACGATAATTAGAACTAATTAGTTTTCTCTCTACCCTAAAATTGGAAATAACAGTATTTAATGTAAACAAAGCCTGAATGAAAGCTTAGTTCGATAAAACTCTCTGTGGATACTAACTTTGCTTGGAAACCTGGGGCATGTAACTGGCTGTGGGGAGTCAATTTGATTTGGTGCTTTGGTGATAAATCGGTTAACAAACCTGAGCTGATCTGGCCATTAGCAAAGAACACAACATGTTTTTTTTTCCGAGGTTGGTGTTATATAGTGGTTGTAGTAGGAGTAATTAACAAAGGAGTAGTGGTCTAATGAGTCCCCTTGCTGAACCTCATGAGAGAAATTAAACCTGCTGGTTCTGAGGTATGCCCAGAGTTCATCTTCATGGAGGTGGTGGGCGAGCTTATCGATTATCTCCAGCTGGGTCTGTCAAGTCTGAGAAAGACCGTTTGCGGAAGTATGCAGCTCCAGCCCTTCTTACCACAGGTTCAAAGAAACAAAGGGATTTTATTCTGCTTTGAAAAGGACAAAAATGGATAAATTCCAAGGACAATTTGTCTTTTAATTAACTTGAAATAACATACACATTGTCAAACGCATGATTTATTTATAGGATGATTAAATACACTTATAATGTAGTGTGATTAGAAGACATTAGAAAATATTCAAATGAATTTTTAATGTGCTTTAAAAAGCACTTAATTTAAAGGTAATCAAATAGGGATTTAGACTAGTAGAGTAATTACCAATAACACAACTGTTTTTAAACAGTTGACATGTTTATGCCTGATGCTGTTTTGTCCCTAATAAGAAAGGATCATATAAGAGTACAAAATAGTTTTGTTATACTTTCACTTTATATTACAGTCATAGTTGACGCTACAGTATTTGCAGCGTCTCCAGCTCCGGTTCTCTGAGTCTTTCCTGAAACACAGAGAGACTGTGGCAAGTGAAATCCCCAAGAAAATCTTTCAAACAAAATAGGAGCAAAACAAAGAAGACCAACCTAATATGACACCTAATTGTTCATTAATTATATCATAAATCACTGTGACAATGACAGCTAGTCCCAATTACAAATGTCATGGTTGGGCTGGCCCTCTATCAAGCTTCATTGTCTCTGGAAACTATATTGTGTAAGAATCACCTTGTTTACTTAATGCCACAGCATCAGATCAGAATATAAGAATAAACATCCTAACGCGTGTTTTTCTGATACCAGTTGTAAGAAGATAACAGCAGGAAAAGTACATATTTTATACACATACATATTGCTATTAGCAAAAGATACTGGTAAATGATAATGATGAAATATTTATCACACAAGTTGTGTATTAAAAAGGCAAGATTACCAATTTGACCCTTCAGTTTTACTTTATAACAGGTTATTTTTTCAGGTTTTATTATTTAAGTTTTCAAAACAGTAAAATGTGTTGGCATTTATATATTTTAAAAAAAAGGACCCAAAGTTGATAAAAATGGCTACATTTTACTTTAATTCCCCCTATGTAGCATTCATAAGCAGGATATTAACAATATCTAAAGCTTACTTAATTTGGAGCACAAAGAATCCATAGTTTCAGCCTTTTATTTAATTCTTTGAACTCAAGATAGCTCAAGCAAAACAAACAGTCAAAACATAAACAGGCCACAGACTTCAGCACTTTTAAATCAGGTTTCAACTATTAATCGAAATGATGTTGTAACTATTTATTCGGGTGAGTCAGACCTCATAGAGATCACTTCTGTGACTGTTTCATAATGCATGCACTGTTAAAGCAGATGAGGTTCAGATGTTATGGCGCCACAGGTCGGCAGGGTGTCCTGTCAAACTGCTGGTCCCTGAACCCTGGAGAATCACCCAATAAGGACTTGGCCCTCCTGCAACTTGTCCCTTGTGATTTTTCCCACTTCCTCTGCACTGTACATTTGTATTCAGGTTGTGTCCAAATGCCGGCAATGACAGCTATTTAGCATTATACTTGAATGCCTTTAAAAGGACCTCTTCAAAGCAGCACAGACATGTTAATAGGGAATATAACAAATAGCAGATGGTGTTGAAACTCTATGTTCACATCAGGGGGTGATGCAAATGTTCATCATTCATAAATGCTGAGGACAAGTTATTTGATAAGAGAAAGCGTTTCTTGTGTTTCCTTCATGATGTGTTATTTTGTGCAAGACAAGATGTATATATGTATGGTATGCGCTAGTGCTGGAACATGGGGGATAACACTTTCTGATTCCCCCCATTTTCAGCTTTTATGGTCACAGAGTTGGTGGGGGGAAAAAGTACCCTATGAGAAGAGGGAAAGAATTTTTTTTACTATATTTTAGTTGCACAAAAACAGTAGGCGGGGCCAAGATTGACCAGGATTTCGCATGAAAGATCTAACTTGCCTATTACGTCGCTGAAAGCTGAGTGTGTGGTCGAAAGAGGTCAATCATTATGGATGCATGGAAGGAAAGGTTATTTTTTGTTGTGTACTGTGAAGAGATGAAATGATGGACTGTGGATAACTATCAGACTGTAAACACACAAATCAATTTATTAGCAGGAGTAATTGATGGGGCTGCAGCACTTGACCAGTATCACATGGTAATTTTCATAGCCGCCGCTGTGCCTTACATAGTTAATCATGCAGCAAAACCCGAAATGATTTTAATACTTGCGTGTCAATTGATGGATATTTTTACTGGTTGGACTCTGGCACCGCGCGTTCAAGCTCAATCAAAGATTAATGCAGGGCAAGACATAGCTTCTTAAAGATTCACTATGCTACGGTTTACTCAAGAGAAGCAGTTTGTTGCCTTTAATGACTAACAGCAATCAATCTAACTTAAAATACTAATCGTTGATGACCTCCATGGGTTTGATGGGTCTTTCAAATGAGTGGCCAAAAATTGCATGAAGGACAAGAGTATGTACCGTACAGTGAATTTGTTTTTGAAAAACACAGACACATACAGGAGTTAAGACTAAATCTCTGTCTGATTGGTTGTTGGAGCAATTTATCCAGCGTCCATATTGAGGCCAGTTTTAAGACACCTACTGCCTCACCCCTGGTGTCTGATATCTAATCGATAAATAATTTGTGAGTGGATCTGCACTAGCAATCCCCCATCTATCACTCACTGATCTCCCTTTGTATCATTCCATGAATTTATAGGCCACAGTCTGCATGTTAAACTAGACAGCAGTGGTGAAATTTCCTCCCCAAAGCCCTGTACTATGTGCTCTCTTGGATTCATTATCTGCTTCTGAAAGGTTCGGTGTCTCTCTGCTACTTTGTGCCGGTTTGGCCTCAACAACAACAACAAACACACACAGCGAACTTATCTCATTGTCTTTGCTCTGAAAGTCTCATTGTTCTGCATTATCCGCTTGTCTCTTGACCTTATCTGTGTTCTTGCCAAATGGACAAAGCAGCAGTACACTCATGCATCCTGTCACCAGGTGCCACACGTAATTGGACTGTTAGACTCATCGCCTGAGTTGATCTCATGTGGTCCACTGTGTCCTTCCGTCTCTGTCTCTCTTGCTTTATCACTTCTTCTCCCTCTTCTCTTTTTAAGCCAATCTACCCCATCCTCTCCCACCGCCCTCGTCTCTTCGTCTAATCCCTCCCTTTCTCCTTCCCGCTCTGATCCACTCTCTGCATATAGACCTGTATCAGGCTGTGGGAGCTACAGACAGAGACAGGATTCAGAGGTTATTTTAAAAGTGTAGCTGCTAATTAACTAAAATAAATTGAATCATTACAAAGGGAGATGGCGTGGACACTCATTTCAGCCCTCCATTTCATCTTGTTGTATCCCCCCCCCCCTTTTGCACAGTTTTGCTCCTCTTTCAAAAGTACTCCAAAAACACTTGAATGCCTCAATTTCCATGAACACAGACACCTCTCCCTGCTTGGATTAACATGTTTCGAAGAGTGAGTGCCATATGCAGAAATCCACCCTATTTTCTAATTTAAGGGATGACATTTCATTTCAAATGTACAGCTCCCGTTCTGACAGTTTTCACTATTTATTACACTTACTGACCTTAGTGTGAGGTGTCTGAGTCAATATACCCATGTCTAGTAGCAAGTACATCATCAAGATCAGCTGTGGCTTTCAAACACATAGCTTCATTTAGTCTGAACAGTCTATTTCCAAGTTTTATTTCCAAGTGATATTAATTTGGAACAAGTCATATTAAATGTACTTTTTCAGCAAAGTGAGAAAGTACATTACGTCAAGAGCTGCGCCATATTTGCTGCTATGAAACACTTCGATAAACTATAGTTTCACTCCTCTGCATTTCAAAATAAAAGATTAAAGTTTCTACAGGTACTTTCATATCAAGGCTACATGTAGAAGATGAACTTAAAACCTGATACTGTACTGCTACATTCATCTATCCCTTTTCTCTCCGGATTGGCTTGGTTACCCACCAGGCAAAGAGGTCGACTTCCCCAGAGTCTCCTGCTGCCATATATTCATTCTTTGTTAGTTTGTGGCAATTTTCTTGAAATTTCATGAAGCATATTGTTGAATAAAATGATTTCTAACCAGATTGCCATAATATATAGTATATACTATAATATACTGTGCAAAGGTCTTAGGCCACATGTGGATTTGTTGTTTTATCAATGCTATAACGACTATATGTAATTATTTCTCAATTTCTTCATTCGAATATAACCAGAAAATACAGGGAATGTGTATGAAGTATTAAAAAAATGAAAAAAATAGGCTAAAGTGCCAAGTATTCAGTGTGACCTCCCATTACACTTGAGCAATAGCAGGAACCTGGCTCTTAAACCTAAATGGAATGGAGCCATTATTAATGTCATTGCTAATACCTACTGTATATTGGTCATGTCAAAATGATGCTGTGAAAAAGGACCATTACACCAGATTTCTGCAAGACATGCTTGAGCATTACATACATATGTTGTATGAGGTTATCTCATTGGAAGATGCTTATATGTATAAGATCAACTTTCAATCAAATCATTCCAATCAAAATGCCATAGATCACAGAATCTGACAGACATAAACAAGACATAAAATCATAATTTAGCACCATCAAGGTCGCTTTCAAATGGAAATCAGCAAACAAACGTGATACTTCAAACTTGGATTTTTCACTCCATAAAACTATTATTTATTACTCCAATCCTTGTGAACTTTAGCATATTTTAGCCTTTTTACGCTGTTCCCCTTCCGGAAAAGTGGTTCCTTGGCTTCATCCTGATGAAGCTGCCAGATGCTGAGCCAGGTCCATGCTGGACTTTTTTTTTTTTTTTTTTGTCCTTGACCTCTCCTGACTCTTCAAATTTCTTTATAACAGCTTGAATACCACATCTTGTGTATCCAGTTTGTTGCTGAGTTCCCTTTGAGAGTGGCCTTGCTGATGCAAAATTATGATTTTCTGTCTGTCAAATTCTGTGATCTTTGGTATTTTGAATGGAATGATGTGATTGAAAGTTGGTCTTATACATATTAGCAGCTTCCAATGAATTAACCTCATACAACATATGTATGTAATGCTCAAGCATGTCCTGCACAAATCTGGTGTAATGGACCTTTTTCACAAAGACAGGGTGAAAAGCTGACTGTCACAGAGAGGGATGAGCTATACCATTTAAATATTTGGGTAACCACACGTTTTCAGGCAGTTTTGTTACTGTTATAGTGATGAAAAAGTGACGTTGTTCATGTTAAAAAAAAAATGACACAAATAGATGAGTAACACCCTGGCTCTATTCTCAACCCCATACAACCAACTCATTGCAGGATGAGGTGGGTGTGAGTGTCATTTTTGGTTTTCGAAAAGGGACAGAAATGGTTGCACGCAGCACCCACTAGTAACAATGCTGGAAATGTGTGGGAGAAGGGAGTTTCTGTAGCTATTGGAGCATCCTGCAAGCAGCTCTGATAAATATTTGGCAGCGGGGTTGTAGGTTGCTCTATATCAGCATGCAGAGGGTATGAGGTAGGGTACATCCTAGACAGGTCACCAATCTACCACACAGCCAACAATTCTATATAGAAACGCAAACACATTAGAATTGACATCCTGTGTTCGGGATATAAGCTTTGTGTTGTCATTGAATTCCACACAACTCCACAGTACCTCTTATACCTTGGAGCCATAATCACATAGGATGATGATTTCCTCTGCTCAAGTACATCACAAGTTTTCCAGTTAATCAGCTAACACTGATTGCTCATGCACAATACAAAAGTAGTGCAGTGGTCAAGTAATGGCAAGAAAAGGCTTTCACAGCTGAGAAAGGTATTTCACTGAAATGTACTCCCGTTACAGGTTCAACTCAATAAATTTACCCTTGAATGGTATGGCTTCTGTCATGGATAGGCTAACATGACCTACAGCTAAAATGTTCAACTGAACTTCTAATCAATAATTCAGGCATGAAAGCAGCTATCCTCATCACATGCCTTTCAATGCAGACTTCTTTGAATGACAGGCAATTGTAAGTGGGTGTGTGTGAAGGCATGGAAATGGTAAAAGCAGAGGTGTCTCGTTACAGGTGATGATATGATTGATGCCGTAGTTCTGCCTCTGCAAAGGAATCAATGACACGGCTGCTGGTACGAATCAAGCTCACAGCTGTCAGGATAAGGAAGTGCAGCTCGGCGTAGATTTGAGACGGGTGGACAGATTGCTTTAAACAAAATTAAACCACATTTGGATGGTGGATATTGGAAATGTTTATTTATGTGCTTGTGTGAGAGAGAATGTAGAGAAAAAGAGAAGGAGAGTAAGGCTTTCATGAGTTTCTGTGGGGCAATAGAAAGGCATATAAGTGGGGGAGGAATGGGAAGGGTTGCAACACAACAAACCCAAAAGACATTTAAAATTCTTTCACCATTGATTTTAGTGAAACATTAAGGGGAAGCGTTTCAATTTCACATCATCCATCTCACCAAAGTGAAACAGGTCCTGCTGGTTGGAGTGTGCTTCGTGTTGCATTTCTTCATCACATAATTTTCCCTGCATGAGTCTCTTGATGTAACAGGCAGGATTTCATCAACACCGGTTCTTCACCCGCGGACAGAAACTCGTATGAAAACTCAATATGAAATATAAGATTTAAATATGCAACGACTGTAGTGTTGAGGCTGAAATAACTCACTCACGCTGTCTCCCACTCACCTCAAAATGGTTGGAGGTCATTGTTAATGGCGTCGAGAAATAAAAATGCTATCTGTTGTTATTCTAAGGAGTTTTTCTCTCATGTGCCCCTGCCATAGGCCACATTTCATTAGTCCCATCAGCAAGGTAATTCGGAGTAAAACGTGAAGGATAAATTACAGTGCGTGAGAAGCTTGTTAATCGGAGCACAATGATGACATATTTAGCCTTGCTTGAGGGGTGGTTCATGATGAGACGTTTTGAGTTTTGAGTTTTCTACCTCTCGCACAATGAAATACACAGGGTTAACTTTTAGAAGCGGTGTCAAGCTAAGCTAATGCTACCTCCAAAAATACTTAATACCTTAACATTTCAGACAAATGTCGGAATGCTAAATAAGTTTTTCTGCGCTGATAGTCAGAGCTACCAATATAGCAGATTGTCGGTGTGACACTTAACAGTAGTGATATATCGCAGCAAGAGAATTAGTAATTTGTCAGTGTTCATATAATACAGTTAACTTCCTCACATCTGCAATATTAATGTGGTCAAACAGAAGTAGAGCCATTGTTAGGTGTATCAACTTTAGGGGTGGGTGGATTACCGGTTTCACATTCTGCCACAACATTGTATTTCTCTCAATTGGACAAGTACATCTTGATATTTGTGTCTAAATTCTAAGCGTGTACAACAGTGTTTGATTTTTCATTTACATTTCATTGTTTTTCAGTTTGAGATTTTCAAACTGTGTCATTTAAACATCAGGATTTGGCCACCATGTGTTCTGTAGGTCTTCTTCCTGTGGGTCAAGATTTAAAAGTATATTTCAGCTTTTGGTTTCTTCAAAGGTGTAAATTAAGTGTAATGTGATTCCCAGTATGGCTCTGTATGTTTATGGTAAGTCAGGTCACAAACGATGTGGAAACTCATTTTCAGATGAAAAAAAAACTTGAATTATTGTTATTATTTAATTATAAAGCAACATTAAATGTCAAAAACATTTATTTTGCCTCAAATATTCTGTATAGCTCAGATCATGTTGCTTAGTAATACAGTTCCATCACAGCTCAAAACAACAACATGGCTGTTAGTACTAACTTTGACAATGAATAACTGTACTTTTCAGAATGAATTATATTATGGGGCACGCTGCTCCTCCCAAAACACATGTAAGCCAGCCCTATACCTCATTTTCATCCCTGTTTTGACCCAATAAACAAGTCCTTCTAAAGAAAAAAGTGAAATTTTGAGTGGGGTATCCCTTTTAGTTTTTTAATACCATAATATAATACCATCACTGTCTCTTAACTTCAGCTCATTCATCTGAGTGGGTGTACAGAAAATGCCGTTGGATTCAAAAGTATATATGAAGTTGAACATTACCTATTGTAGATGGAACAAGTGTTTTTCGAATACATCACTATATGGTTCCCGCTTGGATTTGACTGCGATTCACAGAGATGATGGATAGCATGTGTTCTGCTGCCTCTCTTCTGCTGCCTCTCCCAGGCTGAATCAAATTGAAGATAGTCACCAGAATAAAACACGGGGATTCGCTGGTTTGTGACTGTCAAATAATCTGCCAAACGTCTCTTTGTATCCATGTCAGAGGTTGCTGCTCCACCATGCAGATGCAGAGGAGAAGCTGCTAAATCATCACATATTACAAATGTAAATATAATGTGAAAACACCGGGGACTGGGATGAAAAACAGGTGGAGTCAATTACGGAAAATTAGACATTTTTTTCGAAGCTCAATTAAGAGATACTGAAAAATTGCATTTAAAAAAAAAATCATATATGAAGAAAATATATTTGTATCTCCCGTCTTTCCTTTAATATCCACCAATCTATTATCCGTCATCATAGTGCTAGCCTACTACTTTTATTGTTTAAACCTTTTACTGTATTTTGACCAGGTCGAATGAATGAATAAATAAAAAATTAAATAAACTGCTGAGAGCCGTAGTGCAGGTCTGCAGAGTTTTAAGTTTAGAGTTCTGCAAACGGTTATTAGGTGAATTAGAGGGAAAGCCACAGAGGGAAGGTAGTCATGGGAGTGAGATCTGCGAAAGTCATCTTGGCAGGTAGTGAACATTTTATGCTGAGTAAGACCAAAAAGTTTTGGACGAGGATGAGGCAAGCAGACATACATCATAATACACAGTTCTGTGGGGAGAAAGGCTAATCGTTCCTTCAGCTTGTGGGTCAGCATCATCTAAAGTGCAATCTATTGTAATGAATGACACATGCTTTTTATTTTTTGGTGGTACTGGCAAAAATTGATATTTCCTTTGAATGAGTGGGGAAAAAATATTCTGGTGACTTAAACTAAACTATGTATTTTACTTTATATATATGTTTATATTTTACCCCATCTCAGATGCAGGCTGTTTTTTTTTTTTTTTTTTAATTATATTGTTATACCTCTGAAGTCCAAGCTGCGATATCCACAGGGTATTTTTTTCTAGAGTTAATAAAGTTCCTTTAGAGCCACAGACAACATTACACCGCTGTTTTCAAAAACTATATAGTACTCCACACTCCACATGACACGTAAACGGAACCTTAGGTATAAAATTGAAGTAGTCCCTTTAAAATGCTGTAAAAATACAAGACGTACGTAAGTAGATTCAAGCTCACAGTCCTATCATAAACAATGCT
>CM076662.1:10119873-10159276 GCA_038496675.1 Rachycentron canadum
TATATATATATATATATATATATATATATATATATATATATAAAACACAATGAACATTATTATAAAACTCTTCAAGCAATTATGGTTGGAAATTTTGAGTGGGAATGTGTCCAATCCTCAGCTGGATACTCCCATCAAGGGGGATATTGACATTAAGCAGCATATAAAACAGAATTAACTACATGAATATAGCTGTTGCAATTAGCCAACATTTGTTATTGTTTTACGTTCCTAAATTAGAGCGAGTTGCGACAGAATGGTGTTTTCCTCAGTCAAATGCTGATCCACAGCTCAGAGGGTAGGAAGCACAGCGTAAACATGCAATCTGGTAATAGAAACCGAAGTCTTTGATATCGGTCCCCATGGGCGGCATCAGCTTGAATTCTGCGATGAGGTTGTGTGAATCCTAACAGAAGGCTCCTACTGCAGGGTCAGACTACGCTGGGTAACGACACGTGCTGAATACATTTAAAAAACACTGCGCTTTGATATTCAGATCAGCCAGTGCTCTGTTGGGAAGAGCCTTAGTATTATCATCCAAGGGAGACCATGTATGAAAATGCATGTTGACTTTGTGTACTGACAAAAAAGCATACAAGGGTGTTGCATAGCAGCAACTCCAAACTCGCTTTATGACAATGTGTAGCCCTATCTGGCGTTCCAGTGAGACACATCTGGAGAGTGCATCTATCGAAAAAATTATGTTGGTAAACCAGAAATGAATGGATGCACTATTTATTTATGTCTTAAAAGCAAGTTAGTCATTTTGGTGCAAAATCCAGTTTAGTTTTCAGCTGCATTTCCATGATTACAGGAGATAAATATAATGGTGTCTTTTTAATGCACTTAAAAGGAAACTTACAGACCAATCATTAGAATAAACGAGCTAAAACATTCTGGATTTAACCTTTAATCATATTACTTCCTATCCCATCTCAGGATTTAATCATTGCACAGAATTAATTTCTCTACAGAAACAAGAATATTGTAGGTTATATGGGTTCTGTCCTCTGTCTCATCACCAGATAAAATACCAGTGGTTTTAATTATTGATAATTAACCTTATGAAATATGATTCATGCACCAATTCTCTGTCTTTTTTTTCTCTCTTCTCTAGCCTTCTTATTAACATATATATTTTTAATATCCCTATTAAGGGCAATATGTTGCCCTCCTCATTTATTCTGTCGTTTTAAATACAGTTACTGTTGTTTTGTTGCTGCTTATAATACTAAACCAGACCTTATCAAGAGCACTGCATCTAATCAACAAATACATTTTCTGGACATGATCTCATACAGTCCGATACAGCTGCATAATCTGATCCATGTTATATTGAGCTGAGAGGTATCTTCCCTCTGTGATGGCTGTGCTTCTACACACGGTCCGGTAATGTCACATCATATCAGTCATATCATGCCCTACCTCTCATGTTCCCAGTCTAATTTCCATTGTGTGACCCAACCGCCCTCCTCTTGAAAGGCTGATCGTGGAGATGTTGCTCTCTTCTTCCGAGGATCTCATTAGAATCCCCTTTTAGCCACTCGATCACTCGCCCTCCGCCAGTGACAAGTCTGTGTCATCTGCGCACCAGCCAAGAAAAGGGATTTGACTGACAGTTCCTTTGTGCGCTTATAGGCATGCATGTGCAAAGACAGTACACATGACCATAAAACCAACACTGGTGAATTCACTTCACTGCATACGCACACTGTCCAACACCCACGCGTTTCCCATTCATGGGAACACACACATGCATGTTCACGCTCTCGGAATTGTCTCTCCTCACACGTGTAATTTCATGCGTGCTGAATTTATAAGCAAAGTGATCAGGCCTCCAGGGCTCATCAGACAGCTTAGTGCCTCTCCATACACCCTCAGCTGCTGTGGCCGGCATAGGTTTGTGATTGCCTTGACAGCTCCATTAAAAAAAGAGAAGGTGATTGCATTCTGTTCCATTCCCATAGCATGCATGACTAACCAGGCTCAGCAGTCGGTGGGAGAGACCCACTTGAGCGCCATTCCATTGGGTTTGTGTCACCTTTAATACAAACCTTTCATGTAAGGATGGCTCTACCTTTTACTACTGTCCTATGAACTGAGGTTGTTAACAAAGGCATTCACTATGTTTACATGCTGAGAAAGGAACCAGGCCTACTTGGAAAATTAAAAAAAAAAAAAAAAAAAAAAAAAAAGCATTTAAATGCTGATGGTCTCCCCCAAGTAAATCTTATCCTAGTTTTAAATCTAAGGCTGCTATATTTTATTGTAGTGTTTAGTGTTTTGGATCAAGCATTTTTTCTTTCATTAGTTAGAGCATTCGTATTGACTGCACAGTGAGATGACAATCATTCTAACAGGGATTGTAACAGTGATTTGTCTGATTTTAATAAGTACTAGTACTAACTAGCTGTCCTCTATGAACCAATGATGCTGACAGCTTGAGAAATGTAGCAACCGAAATTATTTAGCTCACTGCAGATTTCCAAATGGGGGGTGGGGGGTCATCAGGTGTGAGGACATTTGCTTTGAACCAACAACACAGTAAAATACACTATGTTTCCTGTGACTTGCACAGAAAAAAGGCTAATCTTATCTTAATATATTCTGTTAATGAGAGGATAGGGCCTATACAACAATATTAATACTATACATGTATTTTTTTGCATAATAATAAGTCAGTAATGTGATTTCTTGCAATGTTTCCTATTCCTACAGGAAATTTTTGATAAAGCAAATGTGTACGTGTGTGTTTAAGTGTGAGGAAGAGAACTACGAGCGCTTTCTGTGTTAATAAGCAGAGCTGGGGAAAGGGAGTTATACAAGAAATACAAGAACTTGCACGTGTTTGATTTGTACGAATACCATTTAAAAAAAAACAAAAAAACAAAACATGTTTCAACTTATTTTACTTTCACTTCCACTTTTAATCTGACTTTTACTGTACTTCAGAGATAGGAAGATGGAGATTTCTCTGTTTCAAGAGTGTTTCAGTCCTTCTCTGTAACAACTTTTAGGAATTAGGCCATTGCAAAAAGCTGCTCACAACAGCAGTAGTCATAGTTATTTTATAGTGCATCATAATCTGCGTTGAAAATGTGAAAATACAAAAACGATAAAATCAATAAAACATAAGTGAATAGGAACTTAGTATGCAGTAAATTTGCAAATAAAACAAAACTTTCAATTACAGAGTTACAGAGACTCTGAGCTGGAAATTCTACCACCATTGGAGAGAAGAGAATTATTAACATAGCATTAAAATTGATCCAACCAACTGAGTTCACCACAGCTGAAGTTGAGGCAAATTGGTTCAGAGGGCTATTTATTCTAATCTGAGTGGTAAATACATAGTGTCAACATCAGGATTAAACCCAAACAAGACAGATGGAAATCTCTTCATCATCTCCAAACGCAAAAAGCTCAGACTAAACACTGTCATTTTATGGTAACTACATTTAAATGTCTTTGATCTAGCCTGTGGATGGTGCTGTTAATTTGCTATCTACACTATGTATCAGAGTATCAATTTCTTTCAAAACGTCTGTAAGACAAGTAATATACTTTTCATCGTATATTGAATGTCACTGACCTCATCTTTCAGTCCTTTCTGGCATTAATAGAAGATAGGGTTTTGTCTTGTTTTTTCCTCTGGCACTTGACAGTTTTTCATGATGTGAGGCAAGGGCATAGATACAGTATCTCTGTACACAACAGCAGAACGGTGGATGCGGTGAGGCAGGCATTCCCTAGCTATTATGCAGGACGTCAAAAATGGTTCAAAGCAGCTAAGTGTAGTTGTCTTTCCATCACCAAGGTTAGAAATACTTACTGTTCTGAAAGTGTGGCAAAGAACAAAGTGATTGCATATATGTGAGTGTGGGGTGGAGTGCAATAGGAACAAACTGTACATGAACAAAACAAAACAGAGAACATGTGGAAGAATGTTCAAGTTTCTTTGCAAGGAAATGAAACATCATATATAAAGCCAGCTGCAGTCTAGAGCCATCAAAAACAGTTTCATAAAAAATTGTAGATCAATTAAAATTCTTTCTGCGCTATGAACTTCCTGTATTTTTCCGTGACTCCGTTCGAAACACTGGGTAACTAAAGCAACGGCCGTGTGCTTCATTTCCTCTTTAACAAGTCTGGCCAAAGTGTCACTCTTCTCTGCATTTGTAATTATAATGCAGGTAGAAGTGCGACTGGGCTAATTGACATTGTGTGATAGAGACTGGGTTGAACATTTGAGCAGTGTGACAGAAACAAAAAGGTGTTGTTTAAAAAAAAAAAAATTAAAAAAATCCTGCTTTCTGCTGGGAAACCTTGGGCCCTGCCATTCATGTGGATGTTACTTTGACACGTGCCACCTACCTAAACATTCTTGCAGACCAAATACACCCCTAGAAACAGTATTGTTTACTCATGACAGTGGCCTCTTTCAGCTGGATAATGCTCCCTGCCACACTGCAAAAATGGTTCAGGAATGGTTTGAGGAACACAATAACGACTTCAAGGGGTTGACTTGGCCTTTAAATTCCCCAGATCTCAATCCAATCCAGCATCTGTGGGATGTGCTAGACAAACAAATCCGATCCATGGAGATCCCACCTTGAAAGGACTTACAGGACTTAAATGATCTGCTGCTTACGTCTTGGTGCCTGATACCACAGCTCACCTTCAGAGGTCTAGCGGAGTCGATACCTCAACGGGTCAGGGCTTTTTGACGGCAAGACAATGACCCCCACAATATTAGGCAGGTGGACATACTTTTCTGTTTTTTGTGTGTATACAATTGTAACCGATTATTAAATAGTTGGCAGTTAAACAAGGTTATTAAAAAGTCTTGTTGAATAGAACAAAAATCAGAAATGAAAAATCCAATGTGTAAAAACCAAGACCATGTTTTAAATTCCTCTTTCATTTCATGAATTTCTACAGTGGTATTTAACTGCTGGTGGCTATTGTATTATTGTGTGGATCGTTGATTAGGAATGGAATTGCATATATGTATATATGTTCATGTATTATCATTTTAATATATTTCAAACTCATGTTCTTCAACAAGTGACAACATGCTCCATAGGAACCAGTGTTTGATATTTAAACCAACAGGTGTGACAAAATACCCATGATGCTATGACGCTAAGCTAAGTTCACTGTAAAATGTTTGTCTCTTTAAGTTACTGGCAACAATTATGGAGTAATAGCTGTATCTGGTACCATGGTGGCATGATGACATCATGCCACCATGGTCATGAGGGGTCAAAGACTCTGTCATCATGTTGCGATTCTTCTCTTGTTCTGCGCATTAACTGGCTTTAACTTAATTAAGTTTTTTATTAAGTTAATTAAATTAAGTTGATTGAAATGTTTTGTTTTTTTTTTAAAAAGCATGGGACAAGTCAACATTCACACATTAAATAGCCTGCCAGAATCTTGATATCATGTCAGGGTTATTCTCTGCTCCACTAGCTGCTGTTGTTCAATGCAATGTCTCATTGCTCATTTCTTTCACTGGTAAAAATGAGTCATCTTTCCTGGGGGTTACTTGCCTTATTCTTATCGCCATCCATTACAGCAGTTGCTATACAAAAGTGAAACCTTTGCTTGGCTCTTTTATTAAAGTCCACTTAAAAAAATAAGGTTGAAAAAAAAAAACCAAAACTGCTCTTCCTTTCCAAACATATGACATCAACCACATGAAATACTACTGAGAATATCCTCTGTTCCAAAGACTGAATATTATTATAATAGTCTCAAATCTCAGTGGGATTTTGAAAGTTTTCTTATTTCTGGAACAGAGCCCAGAGTCAATTATTAAATGCAATATATTGAACAGATAAACAATTTGTTTACAGGTTTTAAATTGGATACTTGGATTCTTACATGAGATTACAGATGCTATAACCAGAATACATTTGGCAATTTCATCAGATAAATGACTTATTATGGAAATTGCCATTGATTAATTTAATGTTGATCAACTAATTGTTTTTTAGCATCTGCCAACACTCGTAATTTTTTATGCATGGTATAAAACTTAATTCAAATGGAAGTGACGAGTCATATAATAGCCAAAGAGAAGTGCTGCAGGCAGCAATTTTGTAAATAATAGAACTTTAACTTTAAAGCAATAATTGCCCATTATAGAGAAATGCACACAATAGCTAATGGATTATTGATAAGAATAATTTTAATACATTATTTCTGATAATTAAATATAGATATGAGTTTGGGGTTGAGTTTGACTTGTCCTTACATTGTATATAGAATAGTTCCATTTATAATTGCCACCTTATGGAGGTAATTACACGGCTACCCTAATCTCATCAGTCAGAGAGACGGTCAGAGAGACAGCTGTTGGAGTGTCATTCTTATCTCTTTTCCTCTCTGTCTTTCTCTCCTCCCCTCTCCTCCATCTTCCTCAGGCTGGGTGGCTGGCACATCTAGTGACAGCAAGTCCTTGGCTCCATCTCACATTGGCTCTCCCTTTCATAGCAGAGAGTGTGTACTGACAGTTATCAGAGCTGTGTTTGCACTGACTACTTGTTTTGACATTACGCTTTCTTTCCTTCTTTTCCTTCTCACTTGCACTATGGCACAAGTGGCAAACAACGGAGTTAGATGTAAATCTGCATCAGTAAGTGACACTAGCATATCCCCAAGCTCCGAGCTCCTGCTGTTGCAGTGGAGTTTGCGCCTCCTCTCTCAGCTCTCCAGTCAGCTGCATGGTGAACATTAGAAAAACCATCTATGGACTGAAATATTCATGTGACACCTGAGAATGGCAAATGGCCCAAAATTCTTCAAATACAAACAAAACTAGCTCCAACAGAATCCACTTTCAGCTTCACCTCTGTGTACTGAGCAATGTTTATTTCTGTGCCTGTTTTCTCTGTCCGACTGACAGCTCCTTGGCAGTGCACTGTCCAGCCTATGAGTGGTGTGTCAGCCATGTTTATTTTGGATGACAGATGCAATCTGCCCCTGTATCAGCTGACAGGTCAATCTATATCTCATTACTCTTTCCTAACAATATCATCTTGGCTGAGATTTACAAGTTATGGTAATAAATTCAGTCCAAGTGATATCATGTTGCCTACTTTAGTAGAGCAAACTTCGACTACAGTGTAGCAGCAAATGTAGTGGACAGTTTTGTTTTTTTTTTTTTTGCCTCTAATGCAACAACTTAGGAACTTAGATATTTAATTATGTTTCACACCCATATACATTTACTCTTCTCTTTCATCTCATCCACTACTCCAATTCCTTCCTGCTATTATTCATTTTTTTTTTTTTTTTTCTTTTTCCAGGGCAGTGCTAAAGCAGGCTTTGCTCGTTTGATTTACTTTCTATTAGGGGATTAAAAATCAATTATGCAGGAAGCCATGCGTAGGCGTGATTATAGCTGCACATGACGGCACCATTCATCACAGGACCACTCAACTCTACAGCCGTTAGGAACACAGCACACACCAGGACAGCCATCTTTTACCATGAACTCTGCCCTCATCTTTTACACATTACAAATGGAGAAGCTCCACCATATTTTATAAGATGAATGACTTTGCTACTTTTTCAGTTTAGAAAACCCTTTGTACAGCATAGTGAAAGACTAGAAAATATCCAAAAACACTAAAAGTAATATCTGCTGTACTAATAATAAAGAAAATAATAATTTATGATTGAAACGCATTAGCATCCATCCCAGATGAATATGACCAATTATAACAATTACAGATCCATTTACTGACAAGAGATTAACATAACATGAGGGCCCAAAACAGTACAGAAATGCATCCAACAATGATCTTTTAAATACAGTTGGTTGATCTCTCTGTAGGTGGATCAGCTCAAACCAGAGCTCACCAAACAAATGATCCATCCTTCTCTCAAAATCTCTGAGCCATGTTGTCATGGATATAATTCTTGAGGACGAAAAAATAAAATAAAATAAACTGTGTTTATTCAATTCTCATGTGTCATGTGAAATGCAGCAGATTACAAATAAAACATGGATTTTAATTATATTAAAATTATTAAGGTGTATTAAAATCATTTCATTATTACCTAGGATCTCATGCACAGTAGTTTTAAAATTTATTAGTAGCTTTAGTAGCTATTACCCTGACTATACAGCCTATGTATAAAAAATAAAATGAAATCAAATGAAGTTCTTGCATGAGGTTTTATTCTTGATCTTGGGATGAAGCTTCAGACATGCACATGGTAAAGAACATTCCACTTTCTTTAAACATTATAAAATATGTCAGTATATAGTATGAATATCCACTGTCAAATCACTATGCTGCACATTAAGGGACTAATCTACATATGTCCCTGACATGATAATTTTTAGCTGCATGTGAATGGGAAATGGTAGTGACTATAGTGTGTTTTAAATCTCAATACATTGCCTTATCTTGTGTTCTCTGTCCTTTCTGCTAATGACTTGGACTGAATTTATTACCACTCTTGACCTTAGCAGATAAGCCCTAAGTTCAATTTTAGTCTTGGTCAGATAAAACCAAGACAATAACTCCTGATAAATCCCAGTGATCCATATTTTTACACAACCATAATGCAAAGTGCTGGATGTCTTGCCACCGTATTGCTGGACTGGACAGATAACATGGAGGAACTGTGCACTGTGCGCACTGTGTGTTTTCTCAAAGAGGCTCAGACTACTCATCTGTGGTGGCTATAGCACAATGTTGTGTGCAGTGGTGTGCTGGGGAGAAAACATCAGTGCTGGGGATGCAGACAAGACAAACAAGCTGGTGATAAAGGCTGTCTTTGTTGCTGGGCTGAGTCTGAAGACCCTGGAGGCTGTAGCACAGTAGAGGATGACTACAGTGAACTCTATCGTAGACAGCCCCTCTCGTCCTACCCCTTCTATCATGAGCTGACACAGCTGCAGAGCATCTTCTGTGTCGTCCCTCCCAGGTGCAACACAAAAAAATTTTTTTGCTGCTAGCCAAAACCAGAGTTGTTTCAGTTCAAATAGATTCTGCCTCATTCACCGAGGTGAGAGCCAGAACAGGAAGACTGCACCGCTCTGTGCTGGCCTAATAAGCCTGCATGTTATGCTCTGTGTTCTCTGCAGTATTCTATAAATACAGTTTTTTGCTGTATTGTGTGTTTTGGATATATCGCAGTACATTGCATGTGAATGTACTGAGATATACTGAACCGTATCGCATATGAAATTTTGAGAAAAAACAAACAAACAAAAAAAAAACAAGCCCATGGATTGTTTGTGCAGCAGCTTATTATTATCAACATTTTATTCTTTTTTATTAATGTTATAATTTTTTGTTGTTAGGCGGCATTAACCACTTTGTTATTATTTTAGCTATGACAACATCAGCCATGTTGAGTATTTTAGTCCACATGTTGTAACTGTTACAAACAAAATCCAGTGCACCAACTGATTTATTTTCCTCTGGGGCATATCAGAGGGTTGAGAAAAACAGTTAATATTGATACAGGGAAAGATTTGATTTCTGTCAGTCAGTCAGTTGGTGGCGCTCGAGTCAAGAAGTTGATGTTGAGAAAACTCTTTGAGGGAGCACCACACTCCATTTATAAATGCATAAAACATTAAATCTCAGTTAAAGCAGTAATAGCAAAAACTGAAAGGGCGTCAATTGTTAGAGGGAACTGTAGCAGCAAACAAGTCAGCTGTAGTCGGTTTCAAATGCCTGCATTATTGTGACTGGATGTCACTGTTCAGCTATTGGCCAAGCACCCGATGAACTAGTCAGTGATTATGAAGCAAGAGCGATGTGGCAGATGTCAATCAGTAAGTGTAAGTTGAGTTTATTCAATATTTTAGGAACCAGACACAAATAGTAGTTTGTTTTACACCTCTACTAAAACAATAACTAAGGTTATAGTAATTGTCATAGGCCGACCTTTAAAATTTCAGTCTCATCATTTCCATTGTGGAATATTTGCCAGGGTTTTTTTCTGAATCCCTGGCCAACATTGTCACATCAATAGTTGTGTTAGATACACAGTCACATTCCCTACAGTTTCTTATTTGATGCACATGCACACACACACACGCACACAAACACACACAATAACCAACCCTTTCATGCCTATAGGAGTTCAGACTTCTGGAGAATGGCACTTCTGTTTACTCTGAAAGGTTCAAAGATAATTTACCTGGATTAGAGGAGCCATCTGTGCCTGCCATCCCAGATTGCTTTGGAGGTGTCTCAATAAATACTGAGCAGGCTGCGTGGCAGGCAGAGCAATGGAAGGCAGTGAGAGGTTTAGTCTAAAGCAGGACTTAATGCTCCTTTTTACATCAATTACTACTGGGTGCACACTAGTGACACACTATGACCTCTCCACATCACTAGTCTTCTGTTTTTTGTTTGGCCCATAGCACAAACCAAACAGTATAAAACTTGCATAGAAATAAATGTGCATTGTGTTTGTATATTGAACGATTTTTCCTCATATCAGTCCAACATACAGTGCAGTTAAAGTAAAGCAGCTATTTGTTTTTCATTGTTTTGATTTTTATCCAGCACATTGAATTTCAAATTAAACAATGACTAGGAGGTTAAAGTGCTGATTTACAGCTCTCACTCTGGTTGAGGGCACTCCCATCCATATTAGCTAAACAGTTGGGGAGCTGTGTAAAAAAAAAAAAAAAGAAAGAAAAAGAAAAGAAAACCCCACAAGGCTACAGTCTGCACAGTTCATCGAATATCAATGTAAACACCCTCAAATTACAGCTAAAGGTCAGCACTTAAACATCACAGTTTTATTTTTATTTTCAAACCCACTGTGCTGGAGTACAGAACCAAAGCAGCAGCAAATGTCTCGCTGCACTAATTCTTTTTGACTGGTCTGACGATGTGTTCATAAAGATTGATCAAGTGTGTGACAAAAGCTTTACCTTTGTGGACAGGTTTTTTTTATATAGACTGATGTGGTGAGACTGCCATGCAGACAGGAGCCTGAAAAGCACTCTGAATGGACCACATTGTGGCATCAAGGTTACATTAACCTGTTGTTTGTTCAGTTTGGAGCCACTTCACATTCTGTGCTTGTCTGAAGTAGTGGGAGTGAGGAGTGAACTGTTTTGTAGATACTATAATTTTACGTGACAAATCCCTTATGTAAACCTTTGTATGACAGCTTGTTTGAGATAAACTAAGACAATCTTGGACGGTTGTAGCTACTGGGAAGGTGTTAGTCTTGTAAAAAGAAAAAAAAAAAAGATTAAAACCCATCTAAGATGAACGTATTGATTAAAAAGGCTGCATCTGGTGGTGTCTCTAAACATGCCGAGGTGGAGAGACACCTCCCATCCCTATCTTACAAACCCACAACCCCCTAGCACATTACCCTCTTGTAGCCAACCCACTCATAAACACTCCAGCATGCGCAGAGACTGATTCACATGCTGAGTTAGTTGCATTTAGTTATCACTAAATGAAGCGGGAAGGCTGTACATGCCTGGGTACACACCTGGGGCTGAAGTGGGTAGAGATCTCACTACAAGTGGTCAAACTGACTGCATTGCACTCTCAGAGCAGTTAAACTTGAGATACTCACCGATATTCAGTTTTGTCTCATTCAATTACCTTTTCCAAGGTGAAATATCAGGAGATGAGAGGTGGCAAGTGGATAAAACCTCCCTACATTCAGGAAATAAATAGTTGCTGCTGTCCTTGCTGTGATTAGAGAGGGTAAGTTTGCACCTGAGCAGCCATATCCGGATTATTTCCCAACTGCTGCAACAAGAAAATGAAATGGCCAAATTCATTTACAGAGCTGTGAAACCACAGTAGAAATAAAGTTTTGTATGTCAAGTGCAGCATCACACTGTGCACACGATTGAACAGGAACATACAGAATCCCGTGTTTTCCCACACATGGACGTACAGAAATACCTACAGATTCCCTGACTTGCCCGCAATATTTATGACACATTTGGTGTGTGTGTGTGTGAGAGAGCTTTTGAGATTGTAAAGAATGCAGCTCGTGCATCTGTGCCACGGGTAAGCCTGCATTTGCAGGAGGGAGCCAGGAGATCTATATTCTGCTGATGCTGCATTCACCCAGAAGGACACGCATCTCTCTGTGTTACACACACACACAAAAAGCTATACATGTACACAGACAGTAAATATGTGGTGTGTACCTCCCCATCGCATACCCAAGCAAAAAAAAAAAAAAAAGCTTGGGGTGTTCCTACTCTATGTGTAAAGGCTGTTGCTCATAGCAAAACGTTTGATGATGCCTGGCACCATCAGTAAGAGAGGGATGCAATGTTATTAGTCTGTGTGAACATTTAGCAGACTAATATCCTGTTATGACATTGCACTCTACCACGACAGGATATCACTTTCACTCAGCAGTCCTCTGAAGAAAGCCATTATACTGTCTTGATGTTTTGCAAGGAGTCGACTTCTGGTATGAAACCAAAAATGCTAAGAATGAGAACGTCGTACCGCTGCGGCTCGGGTATGATGATGAAATACACTTTATTCTACATCAAATGAATTGTGCGCTTTTAACGGCAGAGTTGAGCTTAAAGAAAGACATTTTCAGCCCTTGCTGTCAGGTAGGTGCTGAAAGATTTGAATGATTCATGAATCGATTTGCTTCGTGTGAATGTAGCGCTTATAGGAATGAAGCGTTTCATTCCAAGGTGAGGCCGGGCTCGGGGCTGCTGCTTTTGTGCACCACGTGTGTGAGGCTGAATCCGTGGTTTTGAAGGCTGTAGTTTTACCTCTCGTGCCACACAGATGCCATTACATGAAACCATTTAAAGAAGGGTCAGAAAATAAGGTCATGTGTAGCCTGGCTTGAGGTCACACAACCAGAGGTTCCTGTTCTCTCTCTTTTGCTGTCCCACACATTTCACACAACAAGTATCGCAGTAACATGCAGGGTCATCCGCCATGTCTCATCCCATCTTACAATGAGAACCTGAAAGCCCTGACCCCTTTTAGAGTCACATTACTGAACACACCAGCTGAAAACATATGTGCACAGGCTGTACTTTCCCTCTCGGTTCTCTCTCTCCCTCTCTCTCTCTCTGTCTTACACACACAGGCAGATAGGGAGAGGGAAGAGGATAGATGACACATTTCCTGAGGAGAGGCAGCCAACGTTATTTGTTATAATTCAGCTCTAATTTCAATATTTTCAAACCTTCTCAGAGATTTATATGTGCTGTCTGAGAGAGCATCCATCTTGACCGAGCCCTGGCCGGCCTCAACTTCGCCGGTGTCACATGATCGATGTTTCCCCTGGCCTCCCGACATCTTCGGGGGTCACATGCGCCTCTGTCAAGCTTGGTTAATTTTGCACTCTCAGTTCCACTGCTATTAGCATATGAATATCCTCATAGCCATACATATTCTACAGCCATGCAAGGGGATTTCAAAAAGTGGTCCTTTTTAAGGGGGAAATCTGAAAAGACCGGAGGGGACGACGAAGAGGAGGAAGGAGTGGATAGGGGCTTGGCAAGATGTTTTCACAGCTGTCATGGTGATGAATTAGGCTCTTATGATTAATCTTTATTTAAATGTAACATTACCATCTCCAGACAGTTAGGCCCAGCCCATTTTCAGTGGGCCGTGGCTGTTCAACAGCAAAACATGTTGATTATATTGAACTCCACCGAAAGGAGCAAATCAAACTCCGACTACATTATTAGTCCTGTTAGATTAAAGTTGTTACTTATGGTCTATAAACACGGACCTTTCAAAAGATAAGTAATGGTAAGGTTTGCTAATTTTTAAATTTACCAAAGCGGCCATCAAGATGTGCAACTTCTAATTTGGGTAAACTTCAGCTACATAATTCCAGTGTTGTGAAATGGAGAGAGACTGAATGGGTGGCTATAAAAGCTTCCTCATCCATTGACTCTGTGAGGACAAACTCTCCTCCCATCTCCATTGTGTGTCTACATGCCAGCTTTTGGGAGCCAAGTTAGCGTTAAAGTGAGAGCTGGGCTCCCACCCCGGCCATTTAGTTCCCACACGACCTTGCAGAGATACAAAGGCGGCCACGCCGAACAGCTGCCCACTGGGGCGACAGGTTTATGTGGGCCAAATCAAACCTCTAAAACTCCAACAGCTGACCTGAGCGGCGAAGAGAAATAAAAATCACAATGTGCACATTATTGCTCTTCGGAGGCTCTTGTCCTCTCCAGTTCAAGGCTTCAGCTGTCATTAGTGTTCATAATAAGAGCTTTCCCATATGCTTCTGTCCACAGATGTTATGATTGGGACATAACATGTTATGACTGCACATTCCCAAACACTGTTTCGGGTCAAGTGAGGGACAGCCACAGTAGGAGTGCTAAAGGGAACAGGTTGCCGTGTCACAGGGTTGTGGTTACAGATGCTGACAGAAATCAAACATGATCTGATGTTAACTGTGCTTGGCAGGCTGAAGTGACAGAAAGTGTATGCTGACTCTGCTTACTCACTATCTGTCACGTCAGTTGACTGTAAAGAAAAACAAAAAAGCCAAAGCTCTCACCCTGAGGCCTGCCACATCACTATCTTAAAGGAATCGCTTCTCTCTCTCTTTTTTAGGAGATATCCTGATTCGCTTTCTTTCTTCTTTCAAATGCCAGCGCCTCTCAATCTAAACTGATGATGAAACTGACTGTGATGGAGTATACTGCATCTTGGTCAGGTTTTGCTTTACTATTCCTTTAAGACAATAGAGAATTTTTAATGTCCCACTGCCAGTGCCATAAATATGTCCCTTTAATGCAGATATACTGTATATAATCTTTAATCTGATGCCACATTAATCCACAGGCTCTTTTTATTGGCTGGATGTTCCTCTGACAATGCCTTGTTGCTAAGCACAATGTAAACCATCTGGATTGAAGCGATCCACTGTGGCATTGTTTATCACCTCAGGGGTCTTTAATGCTTCTGTTTAAGAAGATGGTCAGTCCCAGCTCTGAATTTATACTCATGAATTTACTTAAAATTTCATTAAAAAAAAAAACAGAAAACATCTAAAGGTAGCTGATTGAAAGGTCCGTGGAGATGGTCTTAGTTCCTCTTGGCTGAGCTGATAGAAGACAGGGAGATAAGAACGCCAGACTTGACTGTGATTAATGGGTTGGTATGGCTACCGATCTCATGCAAACCAGCAGACACTGTGTAAATTATGCTTAAAATATGAAGCTGTCTGAAAGCACTTTGTACATTTCTGCTCGAGGCCCCTGTGTTTCACTGTGTATTCATGACATCAGAACAGAGAGAGGGAGAGAGAGGAAATAATTTGACAAGTATTTGGCAGGTGGGGGGATTTTTTCTTTTCTTTTTTTCTTTTTTAAGATGGGAGCAGATAGGATAGGACACATTTTGATAGTGAAGCCACAGAGTCAGTATAATGTGTCAAAGAATGGGGAGGGAAAAAAAGAAAAAAAAGATCTGATTTAAATTCACATCCCCCCACCTTGAATTTTTCATTCACCAAATGAGGATGCCAACATTTTTTGACCTTGCCTTTTGTGGTGCATGCTAATTTATACAAATGTAAGCATTTTCTTTCCCCTTCATGCAATATAACTGGAGTATGGTATCTTATTTCTGGATGGGTGGGGGTCCTGCCTTGAAACACCCAAACCTCTCCCTCTCTTTTTCTGTCCCACAGAAACTGTGTGAAAATAAAGGGAGGGGGGGCTTGCGGCGGTTCACTGCCTCTTCACTTAAATTAAAGACATTCATGCAATTGGTAAAGAGAAGGAGCCTTTTAATGAAAATGTATACTGTGTAGCAAATGTCTTTGTAATGCTCTGCTGATAAAGAATTGGAGATGGGCAGCGTAAAGGGGGAAAAAAAAACATGGTAATGTATTTTGAAGGATAAACAGAAGGGGTAAACATTACAGAGGTAAATAGTTTGGATATGTGGCTCCCTCATCAAAGCTAATGCCCTGCTGTGTAAATTTGGCGAAGTCTTTGTGCGTAATTGATTCGCAGAGAGGATGATAAGCTGTATTTTGCGATAAGAGGATGGTTCGAGGACAACTTTGTTTGAGGAAAAATTGGAATTGCAATCCAAGTAATTCACGCAAAAGGACAAAAGTAAATGAATTATCACAAAGCATGGGTTGAACATTGAAATAATAAGACTTGATTTTAGCCAGGGATATGGAATCCTGTTATTCTATTCATTTTCCCCCAGCACAGTAATAAAGCACATCTGAAATCCTTGCAGAATATGAATTAGCTGTGTTTCTAATATCTAGAGGGTAATGATATGAAGAACTGCATGTGTACTGTATACTTGATGAGTAAGTGCTCTTGCAATCAGCCCCTTCAGTCATATGGTGCAATTCCTGGAAAGTCCAATGAGAAACACCATGTGACTTCCTGTACAATAATGAACGCTAATAATGTCATAATGAACAGTCACAGTCAGTGACAGTGGTTTATATTTTCTGCAGCAATTTCCTATTCGGAAAAGCAAATATGTTGAAAAGGAAATTTCTTCACTTTCTTCTTACCTCATTCCATCCTGCTCCTTTCTCATCTGATTTTATAGATGCACACGAAGACAACAACAATTACTTAACCAGACAATTTAGTGAATGGAACCACAGGATCTCTTTTATTAAAGCTCGTCCCAATGTGATATGAACTCACATAGCACATAGAAACCTTTAGAAACACAGTCAGGTGCCATTTGGTCAAACAAGGGACAGTAGCAATTACTCTGCTGCAATAGCATCGAAATAATAAAGTACCACCCCTCAGCCCTGATTTTGTTGCTCCCTTCATCTGTCTATCTTTGTCTTTACTTTACTTAACTTAGCCTCCTGCAGACTATCTCTATCCATTCCTATATTTATATCTTCCCTTTTTCCTTCCAGCATGTGGTGTTTAGAGCATATGAAGGCTGAATTACCTTGCTGTGAAGTTAAACAGGGTTATTTCAAGGAATAATTCAACAAAGGGAATAAAGAGCAGTTGAGGCTGTGGAAAAAAAAAATATATACATAAAAGTAGTGAAATTGTGGCCTATGGTGAAAACTGAGAGAGATCAGAGGCCATATGGCCATGTAATGAGCTATATGTTCACAGAGCACCAGTCAGTGTATACTCTATATGAAAGGCTCACTTCACACCACCTTCACATCTCTTACCAGAAGCTTGTGGTGTTGGTTTCCCCTAAAATCAACCCAAGTAATGCTAAAATTGCTGAATGATGAAGTGTCTAACATAAATTATAGCCTTTGTGCTTTATGTCAACAAAGACCAACACATTTGATAGCAGGGATAGAATATGTTTAGTGCTGTGTATCAGCTGTAATAAAGGCTCTTACATACACAGCAGACTTATTGTGTTACCTGCAGATAAAGTGTGATCAAAATTACCTGTTTGATAAGACACAAGAACCAGACAGATGAGCCATAACAATATGGATAATTTGGATTATAATGGATAATAATTTCTATTTTCTCCAGTGTAGCAAAGGTTCCATAACAACCCTGACAAACAGAAAATATATGGCACTATTTTCATCAGAGGTGTTTATCTGACAGGTGCAGATGTACACACACAAGCACATGAATGCAGATGGCACCAAATGTAAAAAGCAAGGGCTGGCTAGAAACAAAATATGTTTCCTGTAATAATTTCTTTGTACAAAATAGGTGAGAAAGGACCGAAAAGATTTATAAAACCCCCATTAAATATCTCCAGTATTACAGGCGCTTTTAAATTTTTGAACACTACTTCTTAACATAGTTTGGAGCTGAGAAAGGAAGGAAGAAGCAGCAGATAAAATGCCACCGCTCTGCTTCAGTGTCGGGCAGCGTGTATGCACCGAGCAGGCTGGCTGTGACACTTTGGACCAGGCGGCAGCAGATGGCGGTGACAGGTCTGCATTGGTCTGAGGCCACAGAGAAAAACAAAAAAAAATTAACACATGGCAGTGCAGTTACAGGGGACAGGGCAGACTTTGGAGAAAGCTGATGGGCATCTGATGACAGTCCGAAAAGAGGAGGAAGTCAAGATGAAAAACACAGGAACTGGTGGGAATGGAAGTCACAAACAGACAGTATGACCCCAAAGTACTGACAACTATGGATGCATCAACAAAAACCCTGAATCTGCAGAGATGTTGGCGGTTGATTGCACTGCAAATGCAGAAAAATAAGACACTACTGATTGAAAAAGCTGTGAAGGAAATGTTTTTTATTCCAGTTATAAAATATAAAGTACTTGCAATAAGGTTATGCCAGTAATGGTTCTTTTTTCATGCAATGCTTTATATGCAAAAGCAAAAAAAAAAAAAAAAACATATTCAGTACAAAGATAAATTAATCAATTTAAATGTATTTCCTTACAACAATGTGCATCTTATTGGTGAGCAGAACCTCCACTCAGAGGTGTTGTTTCACATTCACATATGGGCAGCTGCAAAGTGTTGTTGTCACAGCAAGGAAGCAAATTGTTTACACACTTTCTGTCCTAAAGTAAAGATCTCTGTTAAGACATATTAGTGGCCAATTCATAATCAGAAAAAGTTGGTGAGTACATTTCTCTCTCTTCACACCTCATTTATGTGTTGCACTCTGTTCTGAAGTTGTTATATTGAGTGGGAGGCTGGAACTCTGTCATATTACATATTACATGGCGGCTGTAACATTTTGTTCAGGGATTGTTTTTTTTTGTTTGTTTATTTGTCTTGTGCCATGCAGAAATTGTGCAGCACATAGTAGACATAAATAAAAATGTGAATTGTTCTCTGGATTTCTTGCTTTCAGAGACTGAAAAGGGCATCCAGTCACTATTCTTGACAAAATAAGCACCTTCCTCCGCTAGCGTCAAATGCAGGGCGTTAGTTGGTATTGCAGGAGGTCCTAACAGAAATATAGGTAGTTATACCACTCGCCACAACATACAGGCTTCGTAATACCTAAATGTTTTACTTACCTTTTTGACTAGGTTATTACAGGGATCGTTTTGGTTGTTGAATTTCAGAGCGCGAGCAGTTCACACAGTTCACAGACTTTGGGCATTGTTTCATGCTGTGCACTCACTAAAAGTTGATAATGAGGCCTGGGTTATGCAGCCTGTACAATAGTCAGGAAGAATGACAATCACTTAATCAAAACAGTGTTACACTTATAGCTAAGAGTTGGGTCCTGTGTGTTCATGCTCACTTTCTTCCAATCTTGTGATGCAACAAGTTGCAGTGGATTTCCAGTGCTACTAGGATGACGATCACAATGATCAGCTTGAAAAAGAAGCAGAAAAGAATCATTAACTAAAGACCAAAACATTTACAGATGTTTTGCCGCTGTGAGTACTGAGCTAATCTGGCCTCCATTAAGACCTTGATTGGGTAGGAGGTTTTTATGGTGGGACGCTTCATAAATTACCATTAGATCAACGCTTTGAAGTTATTTTGTCAGAATTGACATGGCAATTATTTTTTAAGAGATTCTCCTAAATTGGCAATTGGACCTTTTTGTTCCAGACAGAATATGTTTGTTATACAAATGTATCAGATGAAAGAAACCAATTCAAGCTGAATATGGTTTTATATACATTTTCACTGTACAAAGAGGGATTATGCTAATACCAACACACTGTAACTATTTTAACCTTACCATCTTGAAGCCACACAATGTCGGAAATGTTGAGGATGCTGCCCTTATTATGGAGTACATAACTATGTTCTGTTTTGTTCCCTTGATTGGAGGGCCTCGGCTCCAATTAATATCTTAGAAGGCTGACATTTCAAACGAGGCTCCATCCTTTCTTGCTTGGAGCACATCGTCTTATTTAATGAAGGTGCACAAATAGGAATTTCAAATGTGGTAGACTAAAGGTATTTATTTTTATTTTCTTCCCTTTTTTTTTTTTTCATGTTGCCATGTTTCGTTTGAATTAGTCAGTACATTGAATGTGTTCCTTTTGTGACTTTTAAGCTTGACATAACAGTCAAGTGATATTTACAAAGCTGACTTAAAGACCATGTATTTGTGTGTGTGTGTGTGTGTGTGTGTGTGTGTGTGTGTGTGTGTGTGTGTGTGTGTGTGTGCAACATAAGATTTTAGCCTTGGAATTGCTTGAAAATGAACTTCATCCTACACATTGCATTACATTGCAAACCACGTTTTATTGCCTTCTTCCTTCAAACATCATCTTTTTCTTTGAGTTCAATAATAATTGTCAGAAATGTTTTCTACTTTGCTAAAAAGATGAAAATTCAAACATGACACATGCCAGCAGAAAACAGCTTTTCTTCTGAACTCTGAGATTCATTTAGAAATTCTCAGGTAGAGTAACATTACACCCTGTTTCTTATGCATGGCTATGCCCTCTAGACCATCAGTCCACATAACCTTTCTCTTTCTGAGGTACAGTGGATGAACCTGGTCACTATCTCTTTTTCTCTCTCTCTGCCACATAATGCAGCTCCAGCTGGCAACGCTGCTGTAGAGATGTCACACTGGGTCACACGTGTGCCGCTTTTTCCCTGCCCCCCTCTCGCCCGGCCCTACAGGTTGTTTAGCATTTCAGACAGGGCTCTTGTGTTGCCTCGCAGCCGAGCACAAGGGCGCTTAGGGATGTCATCTCCTCAAAGCTAATTGCTGTGCCCTTCTCTTAACGAAACAAGCTCAGGAAATAAATAACTAATGTGCCCCTTGGTACGCTCATTAGCTAACTGCAAATTTGCTGTTCCACAACTTTTCTTGCTCTCGCCATCTCACTCCGTCTCACTCGGCTCTCACTCCTCACTCCAAACTCACTCGCCAAACACATTCCCACAGATGCACCACTCCATTTAACTTCCACTCCATTTTTCTTCTGTCACATTCTGTCTTTCCCTCTGCCAGGAGAGATCAACATAATGAGGACATTAAAGAGTCTTTGTGCAGTTCCTTTGAAGACATCTGAACTGGTTACAAACAAACAGCTCCATTCGGTGGGAAAGGAGAGATCCTGTTATCAGTCCTGACTTTAAAGTCACTAGAGTCACTGAAATTTCCATCACTCACACTGCAGAATTCAGTAATGGGTTAAAGTGTCACCAACTGTAAAAGCACAGATATTTCCTTTTCCTGGTATTGAGGTCAAAGTAGTTAACATTCGCCACAGTTATATAGTTTTTAAACTTATTGAACAAAGTGACATGTTTGAAACAGTATTACATTATGTAAGAAGTATCATCTCTGCAAAACTAAAAGCAATATAGACAGTAATTTTACTTCATCTGGGTCAGTAATTTCAGAATGGAGATATCCTTTTTGGCATGAGGTCCATGTAAAACCTTAATGGAATATGAAAACATCCAACTAGTGATTACACTGAGTGGCTTTACAACGAGTGAATTTCTGCAGGAATTTGTTGCCTAAATAGTTTTTCATAATAAATAGTGGTGTTTACTATACACAACGTCCCTCAACAAAAGATAATGTGGTTTAAATTGGGATGACCTTGTTATTGGATTTCTTCTTTACTCCATCAATTCAATCTGTATAGTGTAAATGGTCGAGGGACCTTGCCGACAAATAGATTGAAAGTGACTGGTCGAGCTTTGACTTCTAAGGAGACTTAAAAAAAGAAAAGAAAATTTGGTTAGTTTTGTGTTTCTTTTCATTTTCTTCCAGTTCCTGAATTCCCAGGGGACTGCAGTCATCATCAGTTCTGATGGCAAGGGGAGGGCGTAGGCAACCACCTAAGCAGCTTTTTATTTACATAGTGTGAGCTAATTTGTTTTGAGCATAGTCACACTTTTTCATAAGCATCAGGGGTTTTTATGAGTCACGCATGAAAGGTCATCTTTGAGCTTCTGCAGGATGTTTTAGTCACATCTCTTGGTCTTCCTCAACAGATAGCTCCTCTATTGTCATGGAGAGCATGTATCACAGCAACTGCCATTATCCAGAACAAATTGGATCACAGTTTATCTCCTTTTGCATGGAAGAAACAAATAGTGTTTCCTCCATGCAAGTGTTTTTTTTTTTTGTTTTGTTTTGTTTTTTCTTTTTTTTGAGAATGGAGAGCTATGGTTTTTGAACTCAAAGGTATTTTTATAATCAAGATTAAGAATGGTCTTAGGTCTGGTCTCTGTTTTTTTTTTTTTTTTTTGAATTTCCCCTCTTAAGAAGTGTCAGTTCCCTCTCTGCAAAAATAATTACTCGATAAACTATTGCTTTTGGTGGGGAAATTTATTCTGCTAAAGTAGCCAACTCCACTGGTACCATGGGGTAGGGAGGTTTTTCAATACATTTCAAAATGAAAGGATTAGTTCTGACTTATTGGTAATGACTTGTTTTTTTCTGAAAGCAAGCAGGCCACATCTGGACATCATCTCCCAACTGAGATTTGTAACCTATTATTGGATGGACATAATGTTACTGATTCAGTATGAGGGCTATGATGATATGGTTGGTAGTTAATGGCCTATGGGACATAAATATTGTGAATTGTCATTACGAGATGGATTTCTTGTTCTTGTTTGTTAAAAAATATATAAAATAAAAAAGTATATTGAGTAGTAGTCCCTTTGGTCCTCTGACAGACATCAGTGGCTATCTCTCATTCATCCATAACCAGATTTTTTTACCCCATGGGAGAAGTTGAACAGATTTATTTTGAAAAATATAACTCTGTGGAGTAAAGCCTGGATTACTGAGCTTAATTTTATGACTACGAGACATGTGGACACCCAGCACAGCTAATGTCTCATTCACCTCACAAATAAAGTTATGTATCAAGCATGAACCTTCATAGAAAGCGAGTTTCCATTCAGACTGTCCACTCCGAAGGTAAACTGGCTATGCAAAAGCATTAGCTTGTTTTAATGTTTTAATATTTATTATTAAATTTAGGAGCTAATAAATGGAACTTGATTAAATAAAATCTACAATTACATCTTCTTATAGTTGTCACTGACCTTTTTTTTTTTTTTTTTTTTTTATAGATCTGTCTGAAAATACTTCAGATGCATTATTGTAGTGCTCTGGTAAGTTTAGCGAATGAAAATGAAAATGTCATCCTACACGACATCACAAAGGGTAAAAGAAGATAAGAGAGAATCACTAAAAGTAGAAATCCCAATGGAGATTGTGTTCAAGTACAAAGGAGCGTGTCTCTCTCAAACCCAGCTAATTTAAGTATATTATTGCATGCCAAAGCACAAAAGCACACATGCCTACATATAGCATATGTGTGAATGCATGAGTGCGTGCACACAGATACACACTGCTCTCCAATGGGTTTACATTTGGCTAATGAATAACTGTCAGACAACATGAATCCCCATTAGTCCCTAATGACTAACTTTTAAAACATATAACCTCAGACTACAGCTGAGCACATTATTGATTGCTTAAAAGAGAGAATGTCTCTAAAATGAATTCTCTTGTTTGGACCTTGTCACTACAGCCTGAGTAATGTCCTATTTAGCTATACAGCGTGCAAACCTGCATTCAGGGACCATGACGATGAGGAATGTCCCTCATGATACAGCTGTGGATGTTAATTACTCACATACCAGAACCTTGCGTCGTTGGTGTACCGGGGATCGATAGAAAACCTTTATCAGCTTAGTTTAGATTAACCGTGCACGTGGTGAGTCTGAGCAGCTATTCCTTAACTTAATGGCTTTGCCTCAGGTAATGGTAGAGAGCCGGCACATCTCCCAAATTAATTTAATTTTTGATTTCTGAGCTCAACTCAAACCTAATCTGGTTTCTCCAGAGTGCCATGCTTTGCTTTTATGGATTTTCCCTAAAATGCACTCACACACACACACACACACACACACACACACACACACGCACAATATTTCTGAGAACTTGCATCAACTACTTTTACTACCCAACATACAAGCCATGGCACATCACACCAGCCTAGAACAACTTTTTCCCATTCTCAATCACGCAAAAGCAAAAGCTGTGAAAACAATGAATTTTTTATTGGCATCCCCCAAAATTATTGTACTGTCAGAGTTTGATCCATGTAATCCATATAAATTTGAAAAGTGTCAAGGAGCCATAGCAGCAATTTATTTTATGTCATTTAAGGTGCATGATCTCAAACTTTAGCCTAAAATTCCAGTGCTTATGCAGGTTTCCCAGGAAAGAGTGGATTGCCATCTTAAAATGGGATTTTTTTTTTTTTTTTTAATACATCAATAGCCCTTAGACACCAGGTTAACAGCTAGCCACTGGCATTGTTGGGCCATGTGTAGTCAACCATTTGTGCAGTTTTTGTGGTGTTAATTTGGCCTTTTTACAGCTATTCAGCCAATTGAGCATATTGAATTATGTTCACAAATAGTTTCTGTTCAGCCTTGTAAATCTGTTTCATCATTCAGCACAGTTTCTGTTATATGTTGGCCCTGACATTTTTTTTTTTTTTTTTTTTTGCTTTACCCACAGACAAAATATTTTGGGCTGATGAGATTAATTTAAACCACCAAGCATCATATGTCAAGATGGTTTACTCGTGTATTCTGATTTCTTTTCTATCTTTTAGCAATTTTTTTTTCTTAGTAATTATTGTTTTATCTCACACAGATTGGCATGTGCAAGCTTGCTGTTAAGCGTAGTGCAGTATATTCAAGTCAGCCCATCATGATGTAATTCATATGTATACGGTGTCATTTATATTGACGGAGTGATGGATAAGAAAATTAGACTTGCCTTTAAGATTCATATCGACCTACAGTAATTTGACAGTATTCTGATAGTGGTGATAAAATACGAGTATTTTTGTAGGTGTCATGAAATTGCAACGATGATGATGTCCAGCTTGATTGTGCCAAACAAGGATCTAACAACAATCGAAAAGTTTGATGGATACTGCAGCTGTGATCATGGGTGGGCAACATGTTTAATAACATCTTAAAGCTTTTTTACATTGTCAGCTGACCAACAATATCTTGTACTTTGTCAATTACCTTTAGGGTCTCATCAGAACTCAACCTATTGCTCACATAACACGATACCTCCAATAATGAATACATGATTTCAGGGGGAGAGTTTTTTTTTTTTTTTTGCTGAAATGTTTTGCCTCTGATATATCTACTACTGGGTCAAATTGACCCAAACATTAGCTCTGTGATATTGGTATCTTTGTTCAAGATTATAATTATATATTTTTTAAAACTCACAATATTCTTTTCTGTCACAATATAACAGCAGGAAAACGCCACATGCCTTTTAATAATTGAAACTGTGAGTTTTCTCCCATTGGTCTTTATGTGATGTACAACAATGTCTGGGCCTCATTTACAGTCAGGGCTGCTGAGACCACTCCATGCATTCAGATGTGGTTTCACTGCCAGTCTCAGTGCATGAAAACGAACAGTGGATTGAATTGTCAGGCTGGAGCCATAGTAAGAGGAGCCACTCTGCAGTGAAAAACAGAGTTGCAGACTAATGTCTCCCATTGGAATAGCTTCTCTGTCTAGGCTGAGACAGCCACCGTCTGTATCTTGTATCTAAAAGCATCAGTGACAACAACTCTACTCTATCTGTGTCTGGGTTTGGGTGTTTGACACAAAACTCTGGAGAAATAGTCTGGAGCTTTAGTCCCCAAACAATCATTCTGTGAGACTAATCAAATCGATTCTCCAAAGAAAAATTATTAAATGGTTTTAGTTTGAATTCTTCTACAATTCCACACTGGATATCTTAGAATTAAGAGCTATTGCTGGCTGGTTGGGCAATTAAATGAGTGTATTATATCTCATACACAAAACACTAAAAGTCTTTGTAAAACTTCTATAAAAGGCAGGATGGAGGTGGCAGAAATTTTGCCCAAGAGGGGGCAAAAAAAAAAGTTCTTTCAAAAACACTTCTCATATTGTTTTTTGAGAAACTTAAAACACATGTCCAGCAGGTGGAGAAAAAAAACAGGGTTAATGTCATGACCTTGCTTCTGAGTCTGTTTTTTTTTTTTTTTTTTTTTTTTTTTTTTTTTACCAGCAAGGACAATGGAAACCTTTGGCCACTCTGATATTTATGCACATAATCACACACTCAAGCCACCAGAGCTACCTGTCAAAATCAGGAACCAATCTGCAAGAGTGATTAGTTATGCCTGACTGAGTTTGCTGAACATTCTCCATCTGCATGCACTAGTAATATATGGAATAAGCAGAGTTGGTAATAAGGCCCGGAGACTGACAAGGTTAAGCTGGTGCAGATGCAGAATAAACAGTTTGGCATGGACAGAGGTCACTAAGGGACGACTTTTTTTTTTTTTTTTTTTTGGAGGAAAATATAATAGGCCAAGATAGACAAATACAGACAAATACATAATATACTGTCAAGACCTACATATTTCCTAAATGCACTTCTGGGGGTTTCTTAATTGTTTATTATATTATTAAACAACAGTGACAACAGTGGACTGTGGCTGGAGACAACACCATACAGCCCAGATGTACAGTGTGGGGGACATTTTAAGAACGGATGCAACACCTATTCAAGTTGGAGTGGAAAGCGAGGGCAGTGATTCAAGGTTACTTTCGGTGACACAGTCCACATTGAGAACAAGCACGTGGTGAGCACGGATGAGTTACCTTGCCAGAATGACTGGAAAGTCACCACAAAACACTTAATTTCACAAACATGTTAAGAAATGTTTCATACGTGGTGTCCGCCTCGGGTGTTTGCAGTTTGGCAACAATGAACCATAGGGAAACATAATGTGCCTTTGCTTGTGTTGCCAGACGATGAAACTGCATTGACTGATTGAAATCAGCAGCAGGTCGGTTGTGACTTCCTCCACTGTAAACTATTCATCTAGTTGTCTCTGGGTACATTCTATACTCTATTGTTACCACAGCGTGCTACAGGGATGGGGACTGCACTGAAGGTTCTTTCTTTTTGTCAGTGAAAATGTTCCCATTCCTTCTACTACCTGTGTTGCTGGTGAGGAAGATGAAGTCACCAGGGAAGAACTCAGTGCTTACCTTTGTATTGTATCTCTATTGATGTGACTCACTTGACTTTACAGTAGACAACTGAACCTCGAATGTGCAACACTGCTAAGAATTTAGACAATATGCTGTAGTCCTAGCGTGTGCAAAATGCAGTCGTCTGCACTGTATTACGACATGAGAGACTGCTTGCTGCTGCAGCTTGCTTTACCAGCCAACATGACAGCACATTGTCTTATCATACTGTTTGTTTTAAATTACTATAATTATTTAAGTAGTTATCGGCAGAGACGTCCTTGGTTGACTGTGTTCTCGTGAGAAGGACGTTTTCTCAGAATTCAATTCATGAAGTGAAGGGCAACATCATCAGGGTTTTAGTTTGTTACAGTTGTTGTACGAACATGTTTTACCATGAGGGAGATGCTGTCCACACCCCTGTGTCCTTTATAATCAAATTATGGAAGAGCCTGCCGATCAGCTGAAGAGCTGCCCTCAGATTTATGTGATCCCTTTCTGACTCAGTGGCTCCAACATGTTCCCGACTCTGCTTGATTAGGGCTCCTTGGTGTTACCTTTGAATGCACTGGGCACCCATTTAGCAGCATTTTTCATTGTTCAATTTTTTTTCAATCAATTAAGCGTTGCATTTATAAACGATAGCAGAGTCGCTAGGATGTGGTTTGCGTGGGGGTGGGGTGGGGTGGGGGGGTGCATCTGTGGTTAGGTTTAGGCAACAAAAGTGCTTTGGTCAGGGTTAGGGGAAAGATTGTGGTGTGGTTTAATACAGAAAAAGTTCATTGTGATTTGAAAACCATAATGTGGTATGGACGTCAGCAGACAGTCAAAGGGGGGCTGTGGTCTGTTTAGCTCATGCATCAACTTTCACTGCAGCAGAGAACATTGGAAGTCTATCAGACTACCCTGCTGTGTCCAAGCTGTAGATGAGTTATTCCAATTTAGGCATTTACTCGCCCACACACTCCATCAATGTCAAAGTCCTGTGTACAACTCTCCAGACAGGGGATCCCTGAAACGTCAACAATTTCTTGGGGATTATCACCGATGCATTCATTTTATCTTTGGTTTTAAAGATATAAAAATAAACCTCTTCATTTTGTTCAGTTGTTGACCCTTTTGCAGTTAATGATTGTGTAGGAAATGAGGTCTGAGAATAAGATTCATGGTAAAACATGCTGTAGAAGCTGAAACTCCACATTATCATTGAAGTGCGTTATAGTTACCCTACTCCCTGACCCTCTCTTTTATTCCCCTATTAGCCATGGACTTTAAACATTTCAGAAGTTATAAATGTCTCATCTCCTTCAGTGCCCCTACAACAGCATTCATAGAGGGAGAACCGAGATATCCCATTGCGCTCAGCTGGAAAAGCAGCGGTGTGAGGGAACTACCATCTCCCTGGGTGTCAGTCAGAGTGCTGTCTATAGGAAATGACACATGAGCTGGCCACATACTGTGCCTGCTTGGTGGGATAAAGACACATGTCGAAAACCCCTTGCACCTTAATGTGATTTGCTTTAGAGTGCAACAGGCTTTTATTACACTCGGGGAATTATATTAGGATTATGGTGTCCTGGGATGTGGGCTTCTGAGACCCCAAACTGTGAGGAAACCCTTGTCAGCTGTCAGTCAAAAGAACTGAGGCAAAAAAAAAAATAAATTGTCTACTGTGTCCAAGGCCTTGACACTGCCGTTCCAGTCAATCATAAGAGGGGATTCTTTCGCAAGAGCTTCAATGTGTTGAGTGCTGTGACTGCCAGGATACATCTTATCAAGGAGTGAAAAGGACTGCACACATTTGAAAGTACATGTTAGTGGCTTGGTGTTTGATAAGCACTCAATCACCACACCAACATATATTTCTGAATAATCCAAGCACCGTAAGTATTCCACCCATAAATATCAGACTGACCCCATCATAGTGTACAAAAATGCATTTTGTTTATTTATAGTTTCAAAGTATATGTAAATTCAATGTTGGTATCTTTCATAAAGCAGCGGCAGAGCTCTACTTTGTTTACAGCTAGCTCATCATTACTGTGGCACAAACAAGCTTTGGTCTGATGAAACTAATTGGGTTAAAGCAAAATGTAAGTATGTTTTCTCTTGCTGAGTTGACAAAACTGACTTGAAGCGCTGGAAATGTCAATAATTAAACACTGGCATGTTAAAACCTTTTTGGTTCACAGCTTGCATCTTCACTCTATTTGATCTTCAAGGCCGGTGCGGTCTGGCATCGTCAGTCTTTAATGTGGGTTCAGGGTGGATTCCTGGGACTGAATCCCACCCTCTAAAGTCTTCCCGTCTTCCCAGCTTACTTGGGTTCGGCCTGGCAGGAGGCTGAGATCTGCCTTTGGCGTCAAGCCTCTGAAGGTGCCCCCGCACTGAACGTATTTCCCTGCTGTGCAGAGACACCCCTGAGCTTTACACACACATACGAGCACTTTAGTGGAAAAGAAAGTCAATTTGTTTTTACCTGTTTGTGTGCATACATGATCTCACACGCAGGCATTTGTGCACATAAATTTCAAACACGCTGTTCAATCTAAAAAATAACAGATAGCAATGCTTACTATAAAACCACTTAAGAAGGAAAATGTGGACCCACTGCAGGCGCTGATCACATTATTGTATCATTACTATGATACTCATACATTCTCACAATACAATAGAGAAAATGGCAGAGTCAGCATTTTTGCCATGCTCAAAAAACCGACAAGCTGGGTCAGTCAATGCACCGTTTTGGTCCAGGCTTAACTATCTCAACTATTGTTGACTGGATTGCCATGAAATTGTGTCCAGACATTCTTGTTCTTCTCAGCTAAGCTGGAACAACTTTGGCGATCCTCTGACTTTTTCAGTAACACTACTATCAGGTCAAAATCTTATGGCGTGCCATACTTCACCAAATTCTTTTGTGTTTTGTACTAAGTAGTAAATCTTAGCACGCTAATATGCTGATATAAGATGGTGAAAATTATATTTGCTAAACATCAACATACTAGCAGGATTTAGCATTTAGCTGCAGCCAAAGCCTCACAGAGATGCTAGCATGTCTACAGACGCTTAGGTTTGTTGTAAAGTGCAGAGGTTGGACTAGTTCAGTGAACACATTGGAAATTGTGCTTTTCTAGTCAACTTACTCTCTACCACATTAAACCCAACCAAAAAAAAAGAAAAAGAAAAAATGTATTGTGGGCTTACGTACAGTGACTCGTAGTTGCCTGACTATAGGTAAAATAAAAAGGCATGCATAAATTGACGGGATGTGTGGGAGACAAAGCCTGGGAGAGAAAAAAAAAAAAGAGAGCGAAGCAGGTGGATGTATGAGTCTCTGTGGTGCTCTGTCTTGCCCTGATTGGTATGTTAGAAAAGGAATGGTACTCCTCCATCTATCCATCCACAGGCTGTGCTTCTCCCCGGCCTAATGAAACCATAATAGAAGATGACAGGAAGCAGGGTGGGAATGTGGCCTTCATGGATACACTGACTGGACCTCTATATCACTCTTTGTGAGTGTGTGTGTGTGTGTTTGTGTGTGTAAATTTGCAGCCTTAATATGTGGCTGTTTGGGGAAGGATGGGTGATATAATGAACAGGAGAGGATGGGATAACCATCTCAACTGTGCCAACTTATTTTTTTAATCAATGGAAAGTTATTATAAATGTGGCTTCGTTTGAAAACCTACACCACAGTAGCAGGTCATTGAATAAAACCAAAACTAATCAATAATGCTACTGCGTCTGACCCCACCAGATGTCTCATATGAAGATAATGCCTTTTGCTTTTAAATGATGGCTCATTTTGGTGTGGGAGTAGAGGAGAGCGTTGGGATTCAGATGAGGTATATGCTCTGTGCCTTTCCTTTGTTTCCCTAGTTTTGCCTTTTTGTGTTAATCCCCTGGCAAACTCTGATGAGACTGCAACTCTCTGAGAGTGCTAACAGCACATCAATAATACATCCAGTCCAGCTGCATCCACTAAACACTCCGCGCACACAAATACAGAACTCAGACACAAACATGTATGCTCTATATCTCTCTCAAACACACACACATAAAGTCTTTCCATTCCCCCCGTCAACCATGGCTTGACTCCTCACTGTCACTGTCATAAAAGCCTGCATTGTTTATTCATGGCAGACCCAAAATATGAACTAAAATCGTCCAGAAAAGAGGTGGCACCTGAGGCGTTTTCCAAAGGCTCCTGTATCATTCAAGAACAGACCGATTGCTTTGTCTGAAAGGAAGGTGACAAGTGTTGTTTAGGCTTCAGCATTGGTACAAAGTGCCTCTGTGTTTACACTTGGATTGCATATTCAATGTAGTGACTCTCTGAGGTCTCACTAAGTGCACATCAGGGAAAGTGGTTAACTGGAGGAACACTGCCATACTGCAACACGACATCAAAGATTTATTTCCTTCAATACAGTCACAGTTTATGCACTACAAAGTATTGATTGTTTTGGTGGATGATTCAGGGAGGTAGAGACAATGCCGACAAAACACTCACTGTCTCAGCAATGCTATGACAACTCAGATTATAACAGTTGTTGCTACCATGCTGGTAAATTCACAATGCAAAGGTTACAAACAATTTTGAAAGCAATGCATATTGTATGGGGCATTTAGACTGTGGCTTTAGACAGTGTGTCTCCTAACAAGGGCTATGGCTCTATGCATGTTATGGAGTTTCCGCATACAATGCTTTAACCTGTCCTTTGCCTTATTAAAATGTGCATTTGTGGCTGTTATATGACAGGGAGCAAAGCTGTGAATGCAAAATTGTCTGTTTGTTATTCCACTCCGCCAGGAGGTCAGGAAAAATTAAAAACAGTGAAGTGCAGTGGCAACCATCCAAAATAACCATCTAATTAATTTCAGTGCATACGGTCAGTGCATCTTTTGTCTGTTTCTGAAGGTTTGTAATGTTTTGGAGACCTGAGTCAAGGCCAAAGTGGAAATGGCTCATTTTACTCACATACATAAATAAAACCTAATCCTACCAGTCCCCATCTGGCCTGCTTTTCCAATACATGCCAAGGTTGAAAATGAAATACAAGGACATTACTAGAAAGGATAGAAAATATGTACATCCAATGTCAAGAATGAAATATGACAGTTAAAGAACACCTCATACCTTTTAGCATGAAAAGGATTAAAAGGAAAAATTCTTTCACAAATGTGTGATACTTTTCAAGGGGAAGCTATTCACCTTCTGCCAATGATCAGAGTTGTTGCCTTGAAGAAAAAAAAGAAAGGCTATTTTCTACGGAACATGTTTAGGAAATAATCAAATAATGTCTTATGCTCTTGATGGATGAGTTTCATCAGATCAGCATGATGATTGATGGAGCTGTTTAAGTTTTTGCTCTTAATGGAGCCCCAGAATGTCTGTTTGAAAAAGAACTAAAACTATAAAGGAATTTAACCTGGAATATAACTTGGTTAACTTCATTGAAACTTGTTGGTGGGATGAACTTTTTTGCTGCAATTATTTTTCTTTCCTTTTTCAATTTCAAAACACTATTTTCAATACATGAATGCATTATTATAATTACCAGGGCTAAAACAAAGTCATTTCTTCTAGTTCTTCAATTCTCCTGTGATTTATTATTATAAAGATGCACATTAATCCTTACTAATTTGTACTACATTTTAGAACAGCATCTTTAAAAACACCATTTAGGAATTCAGCCTACTTCAATTTTCTGATAGCTGTTTACTAAACTGATACTCTACATTGGGTTAGTAGAGCTTGTTTATTGAAAATAAATGGGAATGGAGCCATTGAATCATTGTAAATTGTAAATAAGATAAACAGACAGCCAGTGTAAAGAAGCCAAGACTGAGGTGATGTGAACACATGAGCTGCAGAATACTCCAATATCTATAGTCTGTTGGTTAGAGATGAGACAATTAATGCCAAAAGGACCAGTCAGCTGATTATTTGCCTAAAAAGCGCACGCAAAATAAACTCTCCTCTCCAATCAACGTGATTACACTGTGTGGTGGCACGTGTTAGACGAATGATTCTTTGTTCAGTAGGCCACTACTTATCAACACCTCCTTCTGGTTCACTCTGTGCTTTGTCTCGCCTTTCCACCCTTATTTTCTTCAGATAACAATTGAGAGCAGATTGCTTTTTGGTGCTGGCCTAATTGGGATGACATGGCTCATCAACACCTAGTCTGAACCAACCATGTCTCTCTGCTCTGAGTGAAGATTCCCAACAAACGAGAGAGACAATCTTTACTAATTCTGTGGACTTATTGCGTTTTAAGAGGAGGGCCAGATTTTATTGGTTTTTCTATCGCTGATAGACACCTTTAAATGGACAAAATACCTTCATACTGGATGCTTGGAAACAGAAATATGTCTCTCAAACACATTTCTGACATACTAATATTTTGTGTTTTTGTTGTACTGCTTACTGTCACACCCATCTGTCCATTTTCTATACCACTTATCTTGTCCTGGGTCACAAGGGGCTGGGTCCTATCCCACAAGGTGATGGGTGGAAGGCAGGTGACCATGCTGGATGCCACTCTATTAAAGAAATATAAACAGACAAACACATTTACAGCTATGGGCGATTTGGAATACATCTAACCTGCATGTCTTATACACTGAAAAGCTCCAGCTGGCTTAGCCTCAAACCCAGGACCTTCTTGCTGTGAGGTGATTATGCTACTCACTGAACCACTGTGATTAACTTGAGTTTCCTCTTAGGTCTTTAAACTCCAAGAACATATTTTTCTCTGCCACACCCATTTACGTTGCCATGTGCTGGCATGAGATTATTGCATTTTGCTGCTGTTTTGTTTGGTTGTTCAATTTTTGTGCATTAGTGTTTTGCATAGAAATAGTCAGCCAGTAGTTCATCTGGAGGTTCAACCATCATTTTCCAAATAAATTACTCAAGATTTGAGGGCATAAAAGATCATTAACACTCATGGCCGTAATTATGTTATTGTTTTACCCAACAGTAGGTTGACGGTGATGTGTGAAGTGTTAGAGATAATCTAAAAGAACTGAATTTATGAAGACAGTCTCTGCACAAGATGCAATGCCTTGAGGGATGCTGTGGTAACTCAGATAGAGGATGGTTGGATGCATACGGCTCCAAGGTGTAACACACACTCAGAGGTAATCAATATCTGCCCTATTGCTTTGACAGGAGAGAGGAAGGAAGGTAGAAAGGGAAAAAGAGAGGAAGGTAAGGGTGGAACCAGGGCCAGAGACAAAGCAAAAAGTCCTCTGAGATTGGTTTATGGAGACAAGGCAGCTATTTTCCAGCTTTACTTCACACAGAACTCCTGAACGTTTTCACAGAGCAGCAGCAAAGGTTATTCAAAACCCAGTGGTACCTGGGTGCTGGATCTGTTTTTAGCGTATGGCCTAAAGGTTAGATTAGAGAGGTTTTTTTTTTTTTTTGTTTTGTTTTGTTTTTTCTGTTTGGCATCAGGGAAATAAAGGCAACATAATCACAATGCATGTAGAAAACAGTTGCAAAAAAAAAAACTGCAAAAAAATAAATAAATAAAACCTAACCAGCTGCCAAAAAAAAAAAAAAACAATAAATGAAATTAATAAATCAATAAAAATGGCTTATTCGATCTAACACCCACAAAGAGAAAAATTAAAACTAGTGAATGCTTTGGTGCAGGTAAAATAGAAGCAACCAGACAGCCCCATGAATAAACATAGACAGAATGCCCATGTGAATTACACAAATCCAACAGAGCCCCTTCAGGGTCAGTACGAGAATGATACCTGGTGCCTAAAAATAGCTGCAACAAGCTACTATGTTTAAATTACTGTTGGAAGGGAGACATTTTGAGGTGCAAAGTAAGACTGAAAGCCATCCCTGTCACTGATGTAGTGAGAATGTAGCATGAGAGTTCTTTCCGGTTTTTAAATGTCACCTTTTCTCCTCAGTTTTATGTTTGTTTGTTTTTCACCTTTTGGTTAGTTTTGCTTCTCCATGATAAAGGGTGGGTGGTTTTGTCACAGCAATAAGACTTAAGAATCAAGAACACTAAGTTTTGTGAGGCTGTGCTGCGGCACAGTAATGCTTTTAGATAACCTCCAAAATGGCCATGCTAACATGTTCACAGTGACAATGCTAACTTTCTGACTGTAATGATGATGTAATGTTATGCCATGTTGAGAATCTGACTCAAAAAAACAGTCAACATTGTAATAGGGAAAATTGTTGACAAAACCACAGAATCTTTCCATAATTTAGAAGAAGAAGCTGGTGCATGTGTGTTACAGAGGAGGAAAATTTGTGTTGCGTCCAGCTAAGATAAAACCCACAGTGAGTTTCCACCCAAGGGGAAACTATGGGGTCAGCCTCTTTCAGTAGCCCAGTGTAATCAAGTTGTGGTGCAACTTGCCTCACCTAAACCAAATTGTTTTTCTTGCCCAAACCTAACCAGAGACCAGATTCTGAATTAAAACAAACAAACAAACAAACAAAAAAAACTATTTAGTGATGTCCAAACTTAATGTCAAGGAGACAGGGTTTCCAACAGTTGCCACATCCAGAGCCGTGCAAAAATCATGGCTAAAAAGTGATATGAATTCATACCCTCCACTGACAGACAGTTATGCAGGTGAGATTTGATCCCAAATGACTGATTGAATGATAAATGATTTTCGGTAAATATTGCAGGGAAGTTGTCACTTTCTCAGAGATAAGCCTAAAGAAATACAGTGCATGAGTATTCTTTTCTCCGTTCTTTGATGAAACAATTGCATGATCCTTGGACTTAAGCCATCCTGAGGTTGGTGCTGAAATATAGTGACAGCTGTGTGTAGAAAATCAGCTTCTATTAAAGAAATTATCAGTCTACAGAAAACACTATAGGAATCACACCTCATTCAATAACTAAGTAGAGTGAATACCAGTCAAGAGTTAATGATGCAGCATAGTAGGACAGTGGAGAGACTCCTCTCTTCTGTGTTTGCTGCTGTCTCCTGCCCAACTTCAAAGCCTGCTTTGAAGTCCCTAGGTGGAGATCTCTCCGTTCTCAGGGAGATATCTATCCTCTCTTCACTCTCTTTTGTTAGCTAATGCACACCGATGAAAACGGGGTTGAGGCTGAGAGAATGCCAGGGGAAGATCAAAGCATGGGGGGCAGAGGAGCCATGCAGTTAACTGCTTTGCCAGTCTTTGACTGAATAAGTAACAGGAGAGGTGCTCTCTCATTCTGTTGGCATCCAAGATAAGACTGAAAAACACCATGTGAAATTAAAGTGCAATTCAACCTGCAAAAAGTACATTATATTTTAGAAGAAAAGTACACTGTATATGGAAGACTGATGACTGAAGGCTGAATTACGGTTTCTGATAATGACTCTTCAAAGCGAGACTAGGAGTCACCACACTATACAGTTTTTGACAGTGGAATCGGTTGAAATGAGTTGTCACATGATGATGATGCCAAGCAAAGAAAAATTATTTAAGAAAATTATATTGTTATATGCATACCAGAAAAGGATTTTTTTCGCTACGGTCCCAAAAGTGTCAAAAGCCTGAACGGTGTCTTATGGTATGTGCCATAATATTGAGCCACACACAGGCCTGGGGCCCTCCCATGTAGAGTTTGCATATTCTCCCTGTCCCTGCATGGGTTCTGTCCAGGTACTCTGGCTCTCCCTTCAGTCCAAAGACATGTATCGTATAAAAAATAGAATAAAAATTAGAGAAAAAAGAAGGACATACAGGTACATATGTCTTCTTTTTGATGCTGAAAATATCAGGGTTGCTCTACAGCCAAACCCGTCATTGTAATTCCGAGTTCACAAATGTTAGAAAGCAATAAGAAAAAGGTGCTCCAGCAGAATGTGTTGCAGACAATGCTTTTCAAAAAACGTGGGTGAGCACTGGTGTGAGTTTTTTTCTTTATAACTCAATTGCTTGCACTGCCTGGCTGCTTTGTCAGAGCCTGTGCTGGCTTTAGATACACCAGTTACTTCAGCCTCAGGCTAAAGACTATTTCAAAGTAGACAGCAGGATGATTGGCAAGTGTTGGAGAGTGAACTTGACCAACTGAAGAGGAGGAGAGCAGGACAGATAATACATGTTGCAGCCTCATGTTGAGTAGTTGCATTTTGTGGAAGCTTCTTACTTTCAATTGACTTGATTTTCCTCCAACCACTGCTGGGTTTTACTAATGCAGCTGCACCTTTGTTTAACCCTTTTAGATAAGAAATTACAGTTGACTAATACATTTCATCATCAATGGGATGCTAATAAGTTAGCAATTTAACATCATGCATCAGGTTTATTAAAATGTGCCAGTGATGAACAGCCGCATTCATATCGGTGAAGCAAATAAAATTGAGTTTATGCAACAAATAAACGAGTAGTGCCAAGCCACTGAATCTACCCTACATGAGCTCCGGCAGCATCGAAAAAAATATTGCTCAATTTAAATTTAATGACTGCTTCCCCTCAACCCAGCACTGGCAACTGGGCACAGCGCCCATGCTTTAATAATAATAATGCACTGCTTTATGAAACGCCCTTCACCCAAAAGTGTATGTGTGTCTCAATGTGTGACGAGCTGAGCACAGCATATTAATAATTTGGGTCCTAACTAAGAGGTTGAGTGCCTGTAAAATGTGGGAGCAAAGTGCAAAATTTAGGTATAAAGTACCATTTCAATCTTTTTTTTAGGAGTGCGATGGATACATGTGTGAAGAGGTACTTTAAGGAGATAGGGAAAGTGCTGGATTTAGGGGCATGTTTAGGAATTAAAGTTCTTCGTCACTACAACTGATATGAAATCAGCATAGATCCAAAGGGACAAACTGCGAGAGGAGGGAGTTGTTTTGGGACTTGGGAATCGTGTTACCCAGTGATTCAACATAGCAAGCAATGGGCTTATATCGAAGGCTCAGATGCATTGAAGATTAATACAACTGTCAGATGGAGATGGTCTTGGCTCTGAAACTGGTGACATCAGCATAACTTTTAGTTTCTGGCGCTAAAAGATAAAACTTGCAAAAACACACTTTTGCCATAAATAGGTATGTGTGGTGACTGACATAGGAAATTTCAGTGTCTTATGATCATCATCTATGCAGAAATGGTTATATATTAAATTTCAGTTATTACAGACTTCATGGGCTCAATCAAAAAAGCACAGCTGGAAAGGGAAACTTTGTGGTTCATGCAAATATTGTTATCTACAAGTTAAGTGTCTTGGCATCCTTTCACCGGACTTGAAATGTATGCCTTAAAGCCAAATGTAATTTAATAGCAGTAACAACCATTCCCAGCAGCAAAGGAGCTTTTTACATTGTTGAACAGTTAGCAGTAGTAGCTGTTTATTTACCAGTCTTTCCAAAAGTATCAGTCATTACTGTATTTACAACACAACATAACACGTTAACACGAATGGATGGTCCAGTGACTTGGTATCTGAGTCATGAGACAGTCTGACCAGATTGAAGCTAGCATGCCAACTTCAGTAGAAGAAAAGAAATGATAGAAATACAAGCAAAACAAGAGGGTTGCTTTCAACCACTGGAGACGGCGCTTGATAAGTAAAGGCTGTTTGACGATGAGCATATTTTTTTTTTCTAGACTCATAAGTAAGCAGCTGTTAATGCTGTTATGTTGCAATAGCAAAACTTATAAATAGCTCCTTTAAAGAATTATACTTTTTGTGCATTGGGATCCGTCTGTGTTGGCTTCCTGTTTAGTCAGCTGCACAGTTTGTGGTAACAGGAAATGTATTTTAGAGAGTATTGCAGAGGCAGGAAGAAAAGAGCTTGCCACTTGAATGACATGTCAAAACACTCCAAAAGCATGAACTCACAAAATAGCCTTTTAAAGGTAGAGGTCCCCTCCAGAATCAAATCATGCTCTTTTTTCTCTTTCCATCATTCATTCAGACTCAAGTGTATGATAATGAGCAGCAATCAAGGATAGATACTTAGGTTTTGCACAGTGGGGACAAAAAGGCACTATACACCTACATACTACAAAAAGATTTGGTAATATAAGGTTTTCTAATAAAAATAAAAATATATCAGTCAGAGGGGAAGTCATTTAAATTGTTTTCACCAACAGTTAACTTGCTGTCCATTGCTTTTTATGTGCCTTTGCTGTTTACATGCAACAATCCAGCTGCATGAGCTGCTATAACCATAGGGGGTGCTACTGCATAATTTAAGTGCATAGCCAGTGGTAAGACATGGAATAATAAAAGCCCCTGATCTCTGCTGCTATAATCCTTAAATAAATACTTTTGTATGATACATTGAATGAATATTATGATAAATAGGCAAGGATAAGTCACTATGGGAGTATTTGATAGTAGAGGAGCAAATACTGAGCTCCCCAGAGACACGTTACATCATTGCCTCAAGGGAGGGAGTCGCTGATGCTGTCAATAATATTTCCCCTCTACACAGCCACACATACACTTACTGCCCC